>JBAJHW010000001.1:136730356-137370356 GCA_037013535.1 Intellagama lesueurii
TCACTCTGAAATGAGAAAATGAGCACCCTGACCAGGAGGCCCACAAGCCAAATGGGGATTCAGTGTCTTAGATTTTCATCCGAATAAGGACACTTAATTGTGTTCGGCAGCTCTGAGCAAATGCAGCTTGAGAGCAGTTTGGCCGGACTGATTTCTAAGTTGAAGTTGTAAAGTTGATAATTATTAGCCACTATCTTCTAATGATGGAACATCCAATGCAACTGAAAATGCTGGCTTGTGTTTCTAATGCCTTCTTTACCTTAATTTATCTATAGCCACCACCAGATTGCCAGCAGAATGACTGGATGTTTTAGACACCCAATAAATTATGCAATTAAAATATTTGTAAAAGTTTCATTCTTTAAAACAGTCTTTATTTATACTTTCATATGAAAAGGGCATCTCAGATCTAAAGATTTATTTCACCTCTGGGTTCATCTTCTCTTCGCTTCTATTATTATTATTTTCTCTCTCTTTTTCCTTTTCCTTTCTTTTTCCTCTTTTTTTTGATCAGAGGCATGAAAGAGTAAGTAAGTGCGAATGCTTAGGTACCTGGGGTACCGAAAGGTGGTAATTAGCACAGCAGGATAATTGATGTGTAGATTGCAGCATGAACAAATGCTTTGACTTGTTTGTTCTTCTCACTCTTCCACATTCATTCTCTTCTCTTCTCTCTCTCTCTCCTTTTTTTTTAAACCCAGCCTTGCTAATGAACACCCTACCTGCTTAGTTAAGTTGATAAAGATACAAATCATCTTGTCTTCTACCCGGAATAAACTATGCAGGCCTTATTACCTCCTTTTTCACTTTCACCCACCCAAATATTCCAAAAGGCTCGAAAGAAAGAAAGAAAGAAAGAAAGAAAGAAAGAAAGAAAGAAAGAAAGATGACTATTAAACTCCCAAACTAATTTCTAATCTGTATATATCTTCAACTGCATCTGTTATTTCTCTGCATCTCCTCCAATGAAACATTTTAATTTGAGAAACATACAGATATTCAAATATGTTTTTAAAATGTGGGGAGATTAGCCTACAGTTTGGGCCACTCACAATCCCTAAACCTAATCTACTACACAGGGTTGTTGGGAGGATAAAGTGAGGGAAGGGAAAGAGTCATACCCATCACCTTGAGATCAATGGATAAAATGTGAAATGTAAATATAACAAACAAACAAATAATAAATGCCACACCCCCATTTAGAATTTACTGATATCAAACTTACTAAGAAAAACTTGCATTTTACTAAATGAAAAAAAACTTCAGCGGCCCCAAGTTTCTACTTGACAGGACCGCTAGACTCTAATGCTATGCAAGGAAGGAGACATATATGGGCAGAAACACAGATAGAACCACACAGGAGTCCTTCATGTCACTGGGAGGGCTTGAAAAGCCCCAAATGGAGCAGGGCTCAAATGCAAATACAAGCAAATTTTGGCAAATGCCTAACATCTTGCTCCTGACCACCTCATGGACAGTTAAGTGTCAGTACAAGCCATTTTTGCCGCAGCAGACAGAGTTGGGAGAACCTACCCTTTGTCCTGTCAGATATAGGCTCTCCTCTTAAACTAAATTAAGGTATCATAACAATCGCTTTGCAAAAAACTCTTGGCCGTGGTGACACTTGCCTTAGTTACATCTTGGCTGGATTACTGTGACACATTCTAGGTGAGGCTGCTATGGAAAGTGTCAAGAAACTTCAGCGGGTCCAAAACGCAGCAACAAGATTGTTAACTTGGGCTGGACACAGAGATCACAGAACCCTCCTGTCACAGCAGCTCCATTGCTTGCCAATCCATTTCCAGGCACAATTCAAAGTGCTGGTTCTAACTTATAAAGCTCTTAATGGCTTGAGTCCAAGCAATCTCAAGGACCGCATTTCCCTTTATGAGCCTGCTCGAGTGTTAAGATCATCAGGAGAGGCCTTCGTTTTGGTCTCTCCATCTTCACAGGTGGGGATATGGGAGAGAGCCTTCTCTTTTGCTGTTCCCAAACTGTAGAACTCCCTCCCACAGGAGGCTAGGCTGGCCCCCTTCTTTCCTGTCCTTCCGCAAGCAGGCGAAGACCTTTCTCTTCAGGCAAGCTTTCCCTGAGTGAATGGCTGCCGAGTGGGTTTTTCTAAACGGATTGTTGTACCTTACTGCATTGAATGTGTTTTGGTGTTGTTTATGTCTTTTGGTATTGTATTCATCAAACCTTTATATCCTATTATATACTCATTGTTACTAATCTTAATTACTGTCTTATAATTGTTGTAAGCTGCCTGGGGTCCTTTTAAAGGAGAAAAGCAGGTTAAAAATATTTTAAATAAATAATGAAATAAGCAAAAAGATTTAGAGAAGTGCAAATCTACTCACTCATAGCATATCCCCCCGAATAAATAAATAAATAAATAAATAAATAAATAAATAAATAAATGAACGAATGAATAAATAAATAAATAAATAAATAGGGACTGGGGAAAAAGAGCAATTATATTCTACCTTGATCCTCATTTTCGGCAAGCCCAGGCCATGATGATGCCAAGGTATTTGAAAAAAAGAGATGTAAAGGATGAATTTGGAAATACTGCTTAACATGCAGCACTGAATGTTATTCACCCTGCCTGGAACGTGGAGAATGCAGACTGAGAGATATATTTTTAACCTTAATGTGATGTACTGGGAGTGGACACATTCAATTCCATTCCCGCACTGAGTGTCATGAAGTCACAGAGGGGGAGGGGAAGTTACAACTGGGATATCTGCTCTGCATCCAGTTCTGATGTCGTTACTCAGGGAAAACTCCCTGTACCAATCTGCCCTCTTTCTGGGGGCAGATTTAAACCTAATGATACTTAATAGCAATGACTGCTGCCTAATAGGGATAGAATTCCACTTAATGGGAATGCCTTTGGGGATTTAGTAGTGCTTAGGTGATTTATGTGTCAGCCTTACACTGTTTCTGTGTGTGAGCCTGTTTCTCTAACAACAGCTTTTAGACCCCATCCTGTACATCAATCTTGCCCCTTAGTTCTGCCACAAGAAATGAGGCAAATGGATTTCTTTTCCTCCCTTCTCTCTCTCTCTCTCCCCCCCCCCATCTCTCCAAATATGGCCATTCCTGGAGGGGAAGGCATAACGCCACTCCTTCCAAACTGTGTCCATGCATCAGGCTGCCATATGCCAAGGGTCTCCTAGCTGGCCATGCTGCTCTCATGTAGCAACTAGAATATTTAATGCCACCCCACCCCCCTTTTAGTGTCAACATACAAGCTCCAGAGCAGCCCATTCAGTCATGGAACAAGGCTTGCCACAGCTGGACAAACTCTTCTTAACATCTATGCTTCCAAACCTCTCTCTTTACTGAAGTAAGGAACTTGAAGAGTGCATGAAGATCAGAAACGTTTATGGGCAGAGAATAAAATCTTACACACAGGGTTTCTGTGGGGAACTCCCATCACAAACAGTGGGATGGCAAAGAAACAAGGAATTTACTGGCAGTGGCTATTCAGTTCTGCAGGGGAAGGGGCAGCAGCTCCATAACCCATGACCTCAATTCAGAAACACAAGTAAAGATCAGCACTCATGATGTCTCATGGGTGGCTTCCAGAGTCTTCCAGCGCAGTCTACAGCAGCTGAAAGGGAGGTTTTAAATCTATATGACCATCAGGAACACATGGGAGAAATGTGCTGGGGAACCATGAAGGAACTGGCAACACTTGCTTTGTGTGCATCCATTGCATGTTGTTTACAGACAAAGGTCGCTCCTTCCAACCTCCTAGCTGTTCACTGGGGGATGCACAGTGAACAGGCAAATGTCTCTGGCACATAAACATATTTGCTTTGAAATGGTGCCTGTCCTTTTAAAGCTCTAAGAAGGCCCCAAGGCAGAATGCAACTGCTTAAGTTCCCTCCCTCCCCTCCCTTGTTGAACTTACTCTGTCTGGGGCTTGCCACCACCACCAGGAGAGCAAAACAGGCAAGGGGACTGACAGAGGAGCATTTCAAGGAACAGACCCTATCCCTGCAGCATGGTTACAGCATGGGTGCCATTCTAGGTTGCTTATCAGGGAGGTCAGTGCTCACATGGTTCCCGGTACTGGCCAGCATTGCTGTGAAGCTCCAGCTGAACAAGAATGACTCACACAGAACACAAATGTTAGGTACCCCATTATTGACTTCTGCCATGCAAGAACATCTTGGCATGGCTTGAACACGGAGGTCATAACATATGCAACATAGATATGGAAGTGCACAACGATATACGACAATGAAGGAGTGTCCCATGTCGATGTTCATGCTAAAAGCTGAAATGGTGCAGAGTTTAACTATAATATAATAATTACATGCCATCAACTTGATTCAGCAACCACTTCCCCAGCTTTCTAGGTATAGAGCCCTCAGAGGTGGCTTATCATTCCCGTCTCTGGAGGCACCCTCAGCCTGTACAGCTTGCCAAGTTTACACAGCCTGGCTCTTCTCCTGGGAGGTACAGCAGGGAAGCCTAGATAGAGATAGTTTTGCTCTTCTGGGATCAGGTCTACTACTGATTCCTGCAAACTGCTGTGGTAAAGTGTCTCATTGATCAGCTATTCTTATCTGAGCAGAAAAGAACTTACTTTCTTGTTCTTTTCCTTTCTTTTCTTTTTAAGAAATTGTTTGATCAAGCTGGGTAACATTTCCCTGTACTTGTCGCATATCTAGATGTTTTGTACTGTTGTGTTTGCAAACTGTTTCAAGTGCATTTTCCAGCTGGCTGTATATAAATGTGACTTTAACTACCAGACTACAAGTGAGTCACTCAACTAGCATGGGATAGATTGAACTTAATTTTTAATCCTTTTTTACTGGCTCTGCTTCACATGGATCTGCACTGGATCATTGCAGCCTACGGTACAAACCAAAAAGATGATGAACACAGAGTCATCATGCTAAAATTTACCTTGCACTTTTAGAAAGTATATACCTTTCTCAAGAAATGATAAAGCAATAAACATGTCTGGGTATTATGTTAACAGGAGGAGGGAAACAAACTAAGCAGAACATCACAAAGGTAATCAGCTCTTTCTCTGTTTGTGTATATTGCAGCCTTAGGCTAGTACACAGTTGGCAGGTGAGTCTGAGAGCCATTGAGCACTGCAGAATTCACCCAATGTATTGTAATTACAGGAACACTTGTGTTAAATATCTTAATCACTATGAAAATTCAGTATGTAATAACCCCAGTTCTTGTCTTGACAGCAGCGGGGTGATGATTTAAGTAACTGAATGAAGATTGAGAAAGACAGGATTTTGTTTCCCCTGGATAAACTGATATATATATTTTTGCGGGGGGGGGGGTGAATAGGCCAAAATTCTGTTGATGATTTACATGTACATGAATTACACTACATAACTCACTGTGGCAAATTGCCACTAACCAACCAACAAGGTGCAGGGACCTTGTCACATTAATAAGTGTGTGTCTCTTGCATTTCATTAGTTAATCGCAATTTGTGGCAGTGAGTTATGCAATTTAACTTGCACGTGTAAGTCATCAACAGGACTCTGGCCATTGTCTAATTCTCCTGGGCCCAGCTTGCTTCCCCCCCCCCCCCCCAGTGTTAGTAGTATATTATTCAAGTTCCATCTAACTGAGGAGCCTGGTTGGAATTCTGTTCCTTTCTTCCCAATATCTGTTTATTGCTGTTAGAAGTTATTATATTTATATCCCACCTTTCCTCTGACGGGCTTAAGGGTAGCATGAAACTTGAATCTTCCACGTCTAAATCTCACACTCCATGATATTCTGCAATAGCATCTCATCATAACAATGGACAAATTTATGAAAAATTTGGCCTCAGTTAACTGATTTCCCCCTCTTTGTGGGGGGTGCTTGGTGGAGAGGGAGAAAGCAGGGAGAAGATCACTGGATCTTTTCCTCAAGCAATACTGGAGCCTCCTCAACATGGCAGCGCATTGCATTAATGCCAAACAGGAGCCAACACTGCTCTGAGGCCAGGCTTGGCTCTGATTGGCCAGACTATATCACAGGGTAGTGATTTCCTGTGACTATTATAACAGGGACCTGTCTCTTTTCAAGTCCATTGCTATTCGAAGCACTGACTGACCCAGCCAGTCATCACTTCTTTGTTGACTTTCCCACCCTCAAACCATTTCTTTCTTTCTATTATTCAGCACGTGTGGTGGATGGGGAATACTTTAATTTTGATGCAACTTTGTTGGGAATGTTGGAGCACTAGGCTGAATCCAGGTTGTCCCAATGTATCCACATCCCTCCCGTGTGTATTGGGATGTCTTAAAGAGATCTGGGAGCTCTGGCACTGGCCAGGCTCAGTTGGGGATCAAAGGCCCAAGCTCACTCCCAGAGAGCAAGGGAGCCCCATAGAGGCTTTGTATCCAGTTTCCAGTACAGTCACCCAGTGGTCGCCATTCTTGCATTATACGGTGCCAAGGGTACTTTAACCAATAACATTGTGCTCCTGTTTTACTCTATTTGTGGTGTATTTGCTAGTGCTTTCTCCCATCTGATGCTCAGTCCTTCACAGCCTTAGGAGCACAAAAGGTTTATTCGTTGAAAGAGTTCTGCCCTTGAGCACAACTCTTCTTCCATGAAGCTTTTCCTGGTTTAAAGGGTAACTGTATTAGATACCACCCTATCTTTCAGTTATGTGGTAAAAATAAATAGTTCCCTTTCTAGAACACACACACACACACACATCCTCCTCCAATTCCAGTCAAGTGGAAATGAATGAGAATGATTGTAATGATGGGTAAGCGTTGAAGACAACAGAGTAAACCACAATAGTACCTCTATCTCACAATGAATAGTGAAGAAAGGTGCACAGTATACTGTATGATAGTGAATAGTGACATTTACAATTTTAACATGTTCATTTGAGTTGCAATCTCTTATAAAAACCTTTGAGCCTTATCTAGGCCACACATCTAATCCAACCCTACTCAGGCACAACTAATCACATGTTAAAAATAGTGGACCTAGATTGGAATGTGCATATCTAGCCATGTCAAAAGACACATGCAGCCACATCTGTAGGCTGCAAATGACCACTACAATGTGGATCAGAATAAATATCCAAGGGCATATCAGCATTCTTTTTATTTAAGCCTTATTTAAGCATGGAATTGCAGTGTACTAAAAAGTAATCTTTTTGTTCTGAAATACTAATATTTTTTCAGGGTTAGAACATCTAACCTTCATTTTTGACCTGTTCTTTAGGAAACCTCTGGAAAACACTGTGTATGGCTTTCTGATTTTCTGTGCATTCATTTCACATGTTTGGCCCAACAATAAACTTTGTTACTTAAGTAATCTGAGATTCAGCAATAGCTTGGCTGGTCTAATTAAACTTCAATTTTGGAAAAAATGTGATTTGGCCATTTTTAGTTAAAATTACCTCATTCAAGAGACAAATTTTCCCAGGTTCTCAGAGATCTGGCACAAAGTGGAAGCAATTTTGGGATATAAGAGAAACATAGGTGGGAAAAATACATGAAAAGAAAACACATTTAAATTTGTCTCTGCATATGAGATCATGTATCTGGCATTTTGTAGAAGCCCTATGGAAGTTGTTATTTCCAATACTGGAATTCTACAGTGACTAAATTGGTGTTAAATTTAAATCTGTTCAGGAAGTAATAGTCAATCTGCATTCCACATAAAGACTCTCACAGGCAGAATCATTTATACAAGGTAAAGTTGGCAAAAGGAAGTCCAGTGAAAGAAAGAAACACACATACATTAACCCATGCTTTTCAGATGAAATACTGTATAATGTACCTTGCTTTAGGAAGTGAATTGCTCACTTAACACACAAATCATACTATTACTTTTACATAATGTCAAAAGCTGTTATTTCAAATGCATTATAAAACAATATAAATTAATATGTTTTATGGAATAAGTGCCACTACTAGCCAATTCCACAGCACAGAGTGCAAAGAGCTTTTTTAAAAAATGTATAACCATGTTATTTGGGTGTACTTTATCACAGGTTAATTACTACATTTTGGCGCTTTGTTGACATACACTAAAACCTTTACAACAAACACTGTGGGCTAAAATTTGTCTCCACAGAAATGTGTGCAATTTCTCCTTGAACCAATTTAATTCTACTAGTATTACAACATTGTGATTCTATTCATTTTAGTGCAGTGGCTGAATTTATATGATCTTTCAAAGCATGGGAACATGGCACTAGCTTGCAATTTCATCCTCCTCACCCACATACAGATCCCTTCCTTCATTTCCAGGTTGCTTGAATTATAGTTTGTTAAGATATCTGAAATTGTTCCACCATGGTTATGTTCATCTTCAAACTGTTGTACAGACGCTCAACTCAAACCAGAATACCAAATCAGAGTGAGCTCTAGCCATAGTCTCTCTGGTTCAGACATCCGAGAAGACAATTGTTAAAGCAACAGAGAAGTGGAGGAAGGAATTAGTGTGTGATAGGAATTTTGGAGAAAGATGGACAGAACCCTCCCCACACCAAACAACCAGGACAGTAAAAGATTGCCCTAATCTGTAGCAACATAACTTACACTATTCCTGTTCATCTATCAGTATTTTGATTCCAACTGGGCCATTTGTGTAGTGATTGTTTCATAGCCAGCTGTAAAAGCACATTAAAATGTGCTTTTCTATGGTCAGCTTGGTTGGTTGTCCAACACAGCATGGAAGCCCAACATGTCTAGAAGGCATAAAGTTGGGAAAGACTACTATATCACATATTGCGCTGACATTAAATGGTGGGGGGCCAGGGGAAAGCATGAGCAAATTTTATTTGTATTAGATGTTTGTATTTATTTGCTTACTCTAAGGCTACTTAGAAGTTGCATTCTCTATTACTGCAAGTATGAAGTACAATCCAAGGCTATACTTCTGAGACTATTTATTTCACTGCAAATCATTGTCCTCCTAATTTATTTAGCTCACCAAGTATGCTAGGTGCAAGTACAGGCCCTATACATGAGACCCAGAAAGCTAATAAGCTGCTTAGTTGTAAGCATGAAAATCTGTCCCAGGTATTTACCTCTCTCAGTCTGAAACAGTTTCTTTTTTCCTTTAATTGTGTTTGTTCATTGCAACATAAAGTACTTTGCTCTTGGGCTACATAGCAACACCACTCTCCCTTACTATCCTTGTATTCCCTAGGTTTTGGCCTCACAGATGCCACCCAATTTGCCATTCACTGCTATTCCTGCAGAACATCATCAGTTCCCATGTACTGAGAAACCCAGAAGAACAAAGAGAGAAAGAATTAAAGGCTATTTAACTACCACCGATTTTGTTACGAAGATGCTCAGCTTTTGTGCATGTGACATCTGGGTTTTGTATCTGAAATACAAAATTTGATGATCCACCTTTTGGTCCAGGAAATGTTATAAGGACAAGAATCAGATGCTCGTTAGGAGCAAAAGGATCCTGATAGTAATATTCAGGCTATTCACCTTAATGATTATTGAAGTTCATAACTTAATTTCTTTTACCTTATTGAATTAAGAGGACATGCCTTTCTGTAGTACTCAGGAATTATGGATAAAGATAAGTGCCTTCCAAATGCTTCTACATCCTGGTCAACCAACATGGGGTTTCATATTCCCTCACTGTCACCCAAATCCATCTTTGGATGTATCACCGATTGAATGGGTGATGGTACAGTAATCCTATGGTGCATCTAGATCAAGACCCAAAACTTTCTTACAAAGCCTTGACCAACACTAGAGAAACCTGGATTTGCTCTGAGTTTATAAGTAGGTAACCAGAAATGACCATCCTTTTTGTCCCATTATCCTACCATTAAGAAAATATGCCCCTTCTGACTCTATTTCTTTCTCTTTTTCTTAAAACAGATTTTAATCTATAAACTCCCACTCCTGATCTTTGTCAGTGATCTAATTTCTTCTCTGTATTCTGTATCACAGAATACAACAGTGCTATAAGGGAGTCAGGACTCACAAGGTCAAAGCCCCAGTAGCAGGGACTATGACATCATCTGCCATTTCCCCTCAGGCTTCTCCGTTTCTTCTGAACTTAGCTATAGTTCTCCAAGTAGCTGGGAGATAATGGCACCTCCCAGTAACCACATATTGTTGCCAACCATCTCTGTTGCATCACAACAAATGTGAGGGTAGTTTGGGCTTGAATTGGAAATTAAAAACCAATAACTTTGCAAAAGATCTGTTCCTCATTTATGCTTATGGCCTGAGCCATCTGGCTGCATTTTTGGTCTCTCATTTTTCAGGATGGCTGGCTATGGGGACTGTCATGATGAATCCCTGTTCTTCCAAACTTACCACTGCACACCTGGTATACAGTCTACTATATGCACTCCACATTTCTACAAAAGATCCCAACATTTCTGATTTCATTCAGTTCGCACATAGACATGAAAGTTCATGGACAAATGTGAGTAAGATATACTTGCAGTCTATATAACATTATCATACTGCATATATATAATTTTAATCTGTGAAATCTGTGAAATTTTCCCAAGGATTTTCTTCTACTGTTGCCAACTTCTCTAGCTGCAAGCTCCAAGAGAACTGAAAATTCATATATGTACTGTATTTCTTGTTTGATGTAGGTCTTCCTGTTCTGCAAAACCAATATCTATGCCAGTAACTCTGAAATCAAAGCACATGGCCCTTCCTAAGACCTCAAAATATGTGGTGTGCTACCAGAAAGTACCTATGCTGCCTCTTAATTGTGATACATGTCAGTACAATTGGTCAAGTAAAATAAAGTAAATCCACAGAATGAAGAATAAGAATGAGCCCCAGATGTGAGGTCAAAAACTTGCCTTTCTAAACTGGCCTTTCTAAAAGAAGGGTCTTTAAAACAGAAGTTCCCAAGCAGAGCATTGTCACTAGGCCTGCGGGGACACACTCTATGTAGTCTTACTATAGTAACGTCAAATACGTCGTTTGTGCCACTGTGTCATCAAGTTAATTGTCCTGGGATGGGCCTATGGATGTTGCCAATAAATCTGAGGCACTCAACTAGTGTGGCATGCTGATGAATGCCACAGAAAAGGCTGGTAATAAATAGGGCCTCCCTCCTCTGTCCCCGGGTTTTCTCACCATCTAATGCAGTTGGCCATATGTGTGTCTTTATTTATCTGTTGTATTTCAATACTGAGTCACCCCGAGGGAAATCAGTGGCCTGTTGGCCTCCCAAGAACCCCGTAAGGTAGGATCAAGCCAATAGATAGGGACAAAACGTGCCCTAAGCTACCTTTTTATTGCTTCCATAGGCGTCGTTTTCACTGTGAACCTTTTTCTTTTAACAAGGAAGCGGGAAAATACACAGGGTTTGAGCTGTGACATGTGTTCACTGGAGCAAGGCACAGTATGATTTCAGTAGGACATAAACACAGATAACTCTGCAGAAAAATTGTGGCCTCTAAGTCTATTTGCCGTCCACCTGTGTGCTAATGAATTTTGCTATTTCAACGGATCAAGTGATTTGTGTTTTGGGGGCTTACACTCTTTTTCAGTGATCAACAGAAGTAGCAAGCACACTGTCTACTTAGGTTCATAATGACATACAGAGAGTGAGAATAAAGCCTGCTTGTACAGTCTTGTGTTGTATTACACTATGTATGTGTACAATTTATTTAAATAACGGGATCTCTTGTCACGCGATTGGGTGCCTGCCCAGGAATACAACCTACACCTTGTTAATGAGTGGCAATTTGCCACCAAGACTTATGCGATTCTCTTTACACATGTGCAATTCGCCGATAGACTCTTCGCCAATAATTTGTGTGGCCATGTTCACATTAATTGCTAAAATACCATTTAGTGTTATGTACATGAGCAGAAAACAATGTGAAGTGGCAGGAACCAGCAGTTCACCCTCTCACACACCGGGAATGAATGAGGAATAAGCCAGGATTCTGTTCATTTTCACCAACTTAAGAAGTCTTGTTTGGTGGAAACCAGGAATCAAGGTTGATATTAAATACCAGATTGTTTAACGTTGTAGTTAGCTTGTAGGTCAATTTTATAGAATTTATTGCTGGAAACAGTTCATGGTTTGTACATAACAGCAAGCCAGGATCAAGTCAAAGCAAAGCTCAGCCCTGCTTTATGTTTCCCCCCCAGTCCTGTGGGAGGAAGAAAGGATGAAGGAGCACATAAATCATGGGCATTCTTTGGGCTCCTTGCTGCTCACACTAAACCATAGTTTAATGTAGGGATGGGAATCCTGCAATACCTAAGCCACATCTACTCCCTCCTCCTACCTCCTGCTAGGAAATAGCCAAGGGGGAAAAAGCTTTCCACCCTTCAGTGTCACAAGGAGCAGCAATTCATGATTACAACAAAGCACAAGACATTTATGTCCCCACCAAGGGAGTTTTAGAAAGCCACTTTTAATTTCATTTTTCTGAGCTAGTGCAGTATACAGCAGATACTAGGATATCTACCAGATCAATGGAGTTTGCTCAGCCCTGGTTTAGAGTTATATGCAAATATTCTCATTTTGATAGGATGTTAGTATTGCTGAAATGTTCCCCCTCCACATTCCCCTATCCACATACAGTATATGTCTTATGAGTGCGAAAAATAATCATTATTTTCATCATAGAAGTATACAATAAAGAAAGAAGTGACTGCCTTGTACATCAATTTTGGTCAGCATGGTTTTCAGTAAACCAGTTTTTTTTTTCTCCTGCCGAGATGCCAATGCCTATGTAGATGCCCATGCAGACACAGGAAATTTTACGGACATTTATTCTACTACTGCTCATGATACAATCCTATTGGAAACTAGAAATTAATTATGCAACTTTCCAACTAATTGCCAGAACAGTAGAAACAATTTTTCCTCCCTTCATTGCTCCCTAACAAATTCTAGAGGCATTCTTGAGTTGTTCACATTGGACAGTACCAGCAGGTTCCTAGACATGTATCACCAAAACAACAAATGTAAGAGAGCATCCAGGAAACCAGAAGCGAGTCTGCAGATCTTTCAAGTATTCACAAAACTCGTCAATTTACAGTTTCCTCTGTGAAGATGAAATAGGTAGTTGTTCGAGTATGGGTGCAAAATAGACATATGTGCTGCCTTCAGACAAATTTGTAAACCCAAACTGAAGCAGAGGCATTTGAGTATCTGCAGGGTGGCCAAGGGACAAAACAAAGAATCACTGGTCATCTGCAGGGCGGAGCAATGCTCCCATGGATCACTTATGTTAAATCTATGATTTATGCCTCACAATTAGAAATGGAGATCAAGAAGGAAAATCTAAGGATGATGAAAGACAGTATACAATACTCTCTACCTCAGAAATGACTGCTGGAAAGTCATTGGTTAAATCATCAATGTTTTACGGCCAGAACACCACTAATTTGAGATCTAAGGAACAGGAACAGTGGGGGCAGAGAGAAAGAATGGCAAGTGTAGAGCAGCAGGCTCCCTTCTTTGTTCTTTTAAGAAGGAATCAAAGATGGCAGTGCCCACTGCCTGCCCCATTGAGCCAGGGACTTGGCCTTGCTGTTTGCATTTCCCCATTTGCAAGAGTGGAGTTTTCCCAAAGAACCAGAAACACACAAGTACTATCACAAAAGTAGAGAATGGTCAGGTTGAAGCATCACAGAAAGGGCAATGGCCAGGGCAGCCCCTTTTATTTGGGTGCAGTTGGGGGTGGGTGGGCTCTGAACATCCACAATGCAAAGAAATATATAATCCTCTAAATCTAAGATTTGGGATCGTAGATGCTCAAAAAACCAAGAACAAATAATATTTGGGAAGCCTAGCTAAAAGGTTTTACTTAAGATCAGAAGAGATCTCAGGTTATAATCCCCACTCCACAAGTCGGACCGAAGCACAGAGTTTGGTTTATTTGTAGCATGTGGTTTGGCTCACTTTTTTGAGCTAGCTACCCTGTTTTCCTGAAAATAAGCCCTACCCCCAAAATAAGCCCTAGTTAAGTGAAACCCCGCCCTCCACCATTGTGCAGCAACCAGAAGATGACATGACTGTATTTGAATAAATGTAGATGGTTGTACATGAAAAAAATAAAACATCCCCTGAAAATAAGCCCTAAAGCATTTTTTGGAGCAAAAATTAATATAAGACCCTGTCTTATTTTCGGGGAAACAGGGTAATAATTTCTAGCTCTTTGGTACTTTTAATGTTACACATTTTGTTTATTTCTCTGTTCTGCCTATAACAGTGTATAAACCAGAAAAATCCAAATGTGGGGATGGTTTCTTCCTGAACAATATGCAATACTGGACAGGATCCAGCAATATACTTGATGCTGACAAAAAGCTGAATACAGTAGAACTGGAAAGAAGACCAGCTTCCCTGCCACCTCCTTTTTGCCCCCGAAATCAGCATGGAAGAATTGAGAATCCAACAGAGCCAGTTTTCGGACAGCATGTTGTGATCCAGGAGGGATTGAATGGGAAGTAAATTCTTAAAGTTCCATCAGAAAAAAAATGGCATTATCCTACTAAGAGTCAATGCATGCATATACAATCAGTCCGCAAGTGCTCTTCTGTCCCTTGTATAATCCACAGCAAGGACTGCCAACTTCTGGCCATCTCAGCCTCACTCCAGCTTCCTATCATTCTGTTCTTTCCATAACACTTCAGAAGTGGTACACAGATCTTTCAGATAGTTTCTGAATAAATCCTAGATTCTGGGCAATGTGGGTAAATCTATGGACAATTAATGTCCGACACAAGGTGGTACAATAAGTAGGTATGGATGCCCCCTACATCTCATCCAGATTTATGAGTTGCTCAGTAGAATAGAATCGTATTTATGTGAATAAATTAACTACACAATCTCTTTCAGAAAAGTTATAACCCTTTATTAGTAAAAAAAACACCTAGTAAGTGGAAAAGACTAAACCCAAGGAATTCTCTTAAATAATAAAAATGCTAAGGGTTTGATTCTGATCTAAATTCTGCCTTATTTATTCAGATAAATTTGACTTTCAGTAACAGAAAAGAATTGTAGTGCATCAGTATTAAGAGCTGCTTTTCATATCATTATTCTGTAGAACAAGGATGTTCATACATATCATGTCCATATTTGTACATCTGAGTAAGAAAAAAGCAAATACATAGGCCTTAGCGTAAGGGGCCAGTGTGGTGGGGTTGTTGGGATGCTGGGCTATGACTCAGGGGACATTGGTTCAAATGCCCACTTGGCCATGAAATTCACTCAGTGTCCTCAGGCCAGTTACAGTCTCTCAGCCTCTCCTTCGTAGAGTTATTGCAAGGATGAGCTAGAGAGAAAAAAGCCATGTATGCCACCTTGAACTCACTGGAGGAATGACATGATATAAGTGCAATAAATAACACTATCTAAGAAAGCCACAGGTACCACAAACCTGCACATTCAGTATATGTGGTAAGCGGAGCATCCCAATAATCATCACAAAGATGCACTGCGATTTGGCTAACTTCAATCACCTGATCAGCAGTTACAAATTGTAATTTGTCCTCATGTCAAACTGCTTCAACCCAACTGTTCATTGTGTGCAGGACAGCGTGTTTGTTTGTTTTAGACAGGGCAGTGTACTTGCAGAAGATTTCCCATGACATTCACACAGCGGCCCTTGGATTTCAAGAACAGCAGATAAAAATTGGGAATAGACCTCTCCGCTTTCTATGCTGCCCTAACGTCAGGAAGTCTAGCCTACACTTTACACACATTGAATGCTGCAAAGAAGATACCGAAGGGACAAAGTTTAGAGTCAGGATGACAAAACTATCCAGGAAGCTTTCCCCCCAAAAAATGTGCAGTGAAATGCACCATGTCTGTTGTGGCAAGTCAGTTGGTAGGTCTCTAATGCCACAGAAGCTCCTGGCACCCTCACTACTTCGAATGAGGGGATGGTAGCAGAAGAGAGCCCCACCGCCTGGCAATGTGGCAATCAGGAGGGAGAAAAGTCCAAAAACATAACACACTCTCTGGTTGTTGTTTTTTTTTCTTTCAATTTTTTCAGAAGATCTCAGCCTTCCAACATTATTCAACTACTCATCACTGTGAGAACAGGCAATCAGGAAAGCTAATTTCTTAATTAGCTCTGCTCGGGCGGTAATGATTGTAGATCGTGTCAACTAAAATCTGTTTGGATTTCTGTAAATTGGAGTCCGACAAGCCTGCAGTTCCGTCGCCAACCTGATAACTCTCACCCCCCTGTCTTTTGTTTTTCCTCCCAGCCTTTTTCCTGTCGCCATCTCGGTATTTAATCTGACACCGCCAGGCAGCGAGGAGAGTTTTACTCTTTCCCTTCAAGAGAAAGAGAGAGAGGAGGAGGAGGAGGACGATGACGAGAAAAAGCCAAACATTTACGTGAGGACAGGAGGGCTGTGACTTGCACAGGAAACCTGGGCCAAGCCTAAATGCCTGGCAAAAGCCTTTTAATATTTTCTACATTCCTCGAGGCATTTGCCCTCTGTGTAGGACACGGTCTTTTCAAGTACACCACGATAAGGGGATTCGGGGTTGCTTGTTTTTAAGAGGAAACGTACAGCATTGTGAGTCTATCACCTTATTGACTCTGCCTGTTATAGATTTAAACTAATTCATATCATTCCTGTTAACATCTGGCTGGCATACTGCTTCCCTGGCTTTCTGTACAAACTCAGAAGCTGATAATAAAACAAAATTAATCATCCCAACTAAGAAGTTTTAATGATGTCACCTCAATTTTACCTATCAGAGAAATATTATGCCCTGCACGTAGAAAGCAGGGCAAGACAGCTCCTATACTCTGCGTTGGGATGGCCAAATCCTGGATTGGGCGAGGTCCCTGCTAGACCTGACTCAGGCCAAACAGATCGTATCAAATTTCCTTCCCTCCTCACTCCAACTTCTGCTTCTGTACTTTGCTTCACTTCAGTAGGCAGAGTATAACTTTTTTGGGAATTCTTGCCCTGAAAACTGTCAAGTATCATTATATTTCAGAACAATGTTACATTAGATTTAAAGCCGATTTGGGGGCACTTAATTTGAAGCTGAGTTTATTCTTTGTCTGAGTACACCAGACAAAGAATCCAGCATGACCAAGGCCATGATACTGTTCTCCTGCAGAAACCCTGTTGAAAGAAATAGGAGCTGAACAACCTCACAGCAGTAAATTTAGTTCAACAAAGTTCGTGCAGGAGGAATTTGCAGTCAACCTATGCCTAAACATCCTAAGAACCCTTCTGTTACTTCTTTTTGGGTCTACTTAAGTAATTACTCAGCTGAGTTGTGTTTCACATTAACCAGAAGTGAGCACAAGGATTACTTCTGTTTTACATCTGCCACTAACAGAAGACACACACTCATTTTACACTGCTCAATAAATGACAAGAATAGTTGGAAGAAAGAAAGAAAGAGAGAAGTAAGATGCCTCCATCCTCAGCCAGTCAGAGCTGGAATTTTAAGGGCATATGAGCAAAAATAGATGGAGGGGGTAGAAAAGGAAGAGCAGCCATCCTTTACATTCACAAATACAATAAAAAGGATTCTCAGCCATAATGATGACGACAACACTGGTACTTATGCAAACAAAAGTCTGATTGAAACCAAGCCCCAGGCTCAAACTAAACACCAAGGACTACTGTGCTAAAAGTCAAGCAGGAAAATAAATCTCATAGAATTCACTTATTAAGATCCTTCTTGTTTCATGAACTGCACAATGAATCAGGAATTCAGCTAGATCAAGGAACATTTTTCTATGGTGCCTTTCATGAACAAGGATACTACATTCCCTCCACCGAGAAATAAACTTGTAATTTTGCCAGTACAATGGCACAAAGATAAGACATGTAACCCTGCTAAGGAGCAGTAAGACAGTCTTGCTCTGCCAAAGCGCACATAACTGAAGGTTGCTCAGACTCTACAGAATTCCTATACATGAAAGACACAAAGGACTTCACATCTATCATAACTGCTGGTTTGACTAGCTCAGTGGTTTAGGTATCTGGTTGAGAGTTCAATTCCCCACTGTGCTTCCTTGACAGGCACTGGACTTGGTGACCCATAGGGTCCCTTCCAGCTCTGTAGTTCTAAGATTATTATTATATATTTAGATACAGTACACTGTGAAGAATTGCCTGTTCAATGTTTCCAAGTTTTTATAATGTGGGAAAATACAATCAATAGGTCTTCTTTAAGTGGTCGCTTCACAAGCTCTATCCATTCAATTGGTTGACAGCCTAGGTTATACTCATACTTGCCTTCAATCTTTTCAGGTTGCGACTCACCAAACATGCTGATTTGCCCAAATAAATTTGTGTCTGAACTCACTAAACATGCACTTTTGGACTCTCGTCTTTTTAAAGATTTGCATTGTGGTAAAGCTGCCTGCTACTCTTATCCCCTAGGATCACACACCCAGCAGTGGGCCCCAATTTATGAATTAAAAACAAATACATTGCTTCCTTTTGTCTCCTCCAGAATATGAGTTGGTGATATAGAACAATGCCTTAGTACTCCTCCATAAATAGCATTTCTGTTTATCTGAAACACACTCTATTTTGGATAGCCACTGCATCATGGAGGGTGCAGATTAGCTGTTGTCTAATGTGTAACAATGCTTCTATCCATCACAAAGTGCTTAGCATCTCTGAAGTTTTCCTCTGCCACCTTGTCTAGAAAGGGCCAAGCGCACCAATGACAGCTTGTAACTAAGGTTTAGATGGTGATATCAAGCCAAAAGGAGAAAGTACATATTGTTCCTACCACCATTCCCACTGGCCCATCACCAAAAGTGTTAACCCACATTTAAATCCAAAATGCAATATTAAGAAATGCAGAAACCTGCCTACCAGTGGGCCCCTCTACATTAAGGTGAACTGTTTTCTTGATGAGTCTAATCAGATTACCACTGTAGTTAAATCCATTTTGTGGAACAAACAGGAAATATAGTAAACCCGGTTTATGCCATATCAACCTGGGTAGTTTGTTTATGGCTTACATGAGGCTGTGAAAGCTCTGGCTTTCCCTCACAGTGCCATGCTAAAGGCGATCCCCATGAAACAGCTGAATTTAGATGTTAACTTCTACATCAATTTTCATATTCATATTCCCCCTCTACCAAAATCTACCCAAACAACCAAAGGTTGAAATAAATAGGTAAATCTGCCTCTGGTTTACCAGAAAAAAAAGAGAGAGAGAAATAAAGGGGATGGAGGAAAGGCCAGTTGTTGTCCACCTTTCCCAACAGGAAAGATTTCATTTGGGCTACATGTGACTGGGGAGGTGCATTTGAGCGCCAATTTCATTTACTGGAGAGAGAGACAGAGAGAGAGAGACGAAGAAGCCCTCAAATACTGCAAAGTTACCTGACTCAGCTGCTTGTAGAAATCAAATTCAGTCAGAGATAACAGCTAATCATTTGTCACAGTAAGAAGCAATTCCCTGAAATCGGAAGGGAAAACCTGCCGCTTCAATCCTCAGGTCTGTCAGATTGCTAGAAATTACATTCTGCTCTGACTAACCTCTGCACTTGGATTGCTAACAACAAGCAGTCTGGTCTATCAAAAGAGAATATCATACAACCAGGAACAGCTTTTGATTTGTTCTATTCCAATAACCTGAGAAAAGTTTATGGACATGCTTTGCTGCCTAGACCTCAATTTTCACCAACCTGCATACAGTTTTGAATTTATGGCTTCATGTGCACAGGGAGTAATGTGGGTAAAATTTACAGGCTGATTATCAGCAACTTCATAGTAAGAAAATTAGAGCTCATTTCATAACTACGCAACAGAAATTTGCTCTTTGATACTGTGAGGAAGGACATGCAGTTTGGAAATCTCAATTAAACTGCCATATAGATATTTGATGAACTTTTATACGGTGGGAAGCTTTCAAAATGCAATTTATATTCTTTTTGCAGTATTCTCTGGGAGTAAATTAAATGTATATCCTTCTATATAAACACTATTTGTGCAGCAGTCATGTTATAAGTTTAATAAAAAATGATGTATCACCCCTGTTTGCAAGATTTATAATTCACATGGCAGCAGAGAGAACGGGAGCAGAGCCACAATGCATTTTCTATACTTAACTCTGTTATCTATGGTACAAGGATGCTTACAGCACTGTTGGGGGGTGGGGAAGGAGGCAGAAGAAAGAAGGCCCAGTAGATGAGAGTGTGGTAGAATTGGGAGGGGGTGGAGCTCACTTTCTTATCTTAGACATGGTTCTTTTTTTTTTTTAAAGGGCCAAGAGAAGAAGAAGAAGAAACACTGGCTGTTATAATTTAGTATGTGCATCTCTGAAGGCTTGCCTTACCCAGGAGGCTAACACTATTAGCAAAACAAGTTTAGGCAAATCTATTCATTCTAGTTTTATTAGCAGGTAATGAAAAGGTGTAAGTTAAAGTGTGAAATGACTCTGTGTATTCTGAAAACAATATTTCAGCAAACAGCATCACGCAGTCAGGTCTCTTAATATTATGGCTACATGCTGAACATTTCTTTCTAATAATGCAAACCGGTAGTTTTCAGTCGGCAATACAGGCTAAGCAAAGAAATTAGTTTCCCTATTCCACAAAACTGCCTGTCAGCTTTATGCTCTATTTCTCTTCTGCTTCTTTCAGGAGCTCTATTCATAAGACCCCAAACGATCTTGTTTTTCAAAATGTCCAGATGTGTTGGTCTGCTTAACCTAAACGACATGCATGAAAGTGGGAATAAACTGAATGGACCCTGAACATCCGTTTTTATGTTGCCAAACTGTGTGAATAAATCCACACTTTTTTTTTTACAAGGCTGGCAAATAAGGTAAACCAATGTACATAACAGCTATTGCCCTGCATATATTATCAGTCACAGAGTTTAGAAAAGTTAGTTTTTCAGACTATAAACTACATGAATCCTCTATTCAGCATAGCATGTAGTCATGCTAGCTAGCGGATTATAAGGGTTTAGTCCAAAAATATAACTTCCCCAAGCTCCTCTTAATCAAGATAATGAAAAAAAACCACAGTGTTCATTATTTAGGTAAAAGACAAGATTAGCAGTCTGGCCACATGCACTGCCCCTGAGTAATCTATTAGTCCCAAATGTTGTTCAGTTAGACTCATACCTGTTTTTTTGTTGTTTTTTTTTTGGTCTTATAATGCATTTGGCTGCTGCAAAATTATAAATGAACCAACCACTTTTGACTTACATCCACCCACGTCCACACAAGCTCTTCTCAAAGGTTTATAGCATAAAAGTAGAAACCAGTGGTGAGTAAATGCCTATGTTGGCTTTTTCAAAATTAGCAAGAACCCTTCCAGTACTTCTGCTTCTTATTCGAGTTATGAAAAAAGGGTTATTTATTTTACACCCATAACACACAACAAATAAACAAAACCTAATTAAAATCAGCTTGCAGGATCAAGTTGAATAAATGGGCATTTGGAGAAGCCTAAAACTTCGGAAGGCCACGATCTGCTCTCAGATGCCAATTTTGATAATTTTTATTCACTGGACTGGCTTCCCGAGAAGTCGTACCACAAAATAACACCTTTTAATTATAAAGACATGGCAGAGCAATAACTTTTCCAGTTTGCATTATTTCTTTACCAGACTGGCCAGAAAGGAGAACAGCCTTCAGAACTCCTACTACAAGGTAGAACTTAAGCATTTCAATTTCTCCAGTATTTCCTGTTCATTGAGATACTGTTTGCAGGCCTGAGACCTACCTCAAATGCAGTCCATCAACCTAACTGGATTTAAAACAGGAAGACACAAATTAGGAGTAGAGGCTAACTCTTCAAAACATACAAGGTACATGGTAAGAACGTCATGACTGGCCTAGGAAACAGAAAAAGTGACCTACTTCTCTGAACCAGAAGGTCCACATATGTTGATTGACAGGGTTGGAAACTAATAAAGCTAATTACTACATGCCATCAAGCTGATTCCAACTTATGACAACCCTTTCCAGGGTTTTCTAGGTTCAGAGTGGTTAGAAGTGGGTTATCATTCCCTTCTTCTGGGGGCATCCTAGGACCGTGGCTATGCTGGCTGGCTCTTTTCTGACAGGACACAGTGGGAAATCAAAAGCCTGTCCTGTCCTGCAAGGTGGTCCATCTCATTGAGCTATCCAGCCGCACAATAGTACTAATGGGTTTCCGGTATGCTTTCCTTAGAAACCTTATGTCAATACTGTTCCTCTCTGTAGGCCTCTAGTCTCTTTTTTAAATTTAATTTCTACCCTTGAAAGTAGACTGAGTGCTATTGGTCTGTTGTCAGTTGTTTTTGTTTTCTTCCATTGGCAAGTACCATTGCATTGAACTAAACTAAAGGTCTATTTTTTCACAGAGGGTTTGTCTATACAGGCTCAATTGGAGTGGGCTAAATAGAGTTGCTAGAGATTGTGAAAAGGTCCAGTATGCCATCTGATGCAATTCTTGCATCCAAGAGGCATATGCACCTCAAGCAACCCCATTTAGTCTGTCTCCTACCACAGTCAATGAAGAAGATAGTCACTTCAGGATATTGGCAAGTTAAACACTTCTTCTGCTCCATTTTGGAGGGATAGAGGAAGTAAGGAACAAATTACTTTTATTAATTTATTATATTTTTTTGGTCTTTTATTTTTCTTTTCTTCTCTTTTGTTTGACAAGGAGTGGAAGGCTTGCGCCCCCCCCCAGCGGGGGTCCTTTGAACATCCGAGTGATTAGGGTAGAGGGAAGTATGGTGATGGCACAGTTCCTTCTCATTTCAGAAGAACAGTGAACAGATGTTTGAAGGCTGTTCACTGTTCTGGCACTATGACCACCTGTCAGACTCAAGGTTGCCAGATCAGCCGTCCCTCCACTCTAAATCTGGTGTTATTGAATGCCAGATCTGTATCCAATAAGTCCCAGATTATTCAAGACCTTATTCTGGAGGAGGATACAGATCTGGCATGCATAACCGAAACTTGGATGGGCAGGGAAGGGGGTGTTCCCTTGCCTCTTGTCTGTCCTCCTGGTTATGGAGTCCAACACCAGGGTAGACTGGAGGGGCAGAGGGGGAGTAGCCATTGTTTATAGAAACACTCTAGAGGTTGTTAGGCACTCTGCGGTGGTGAAGCCAGGTCTGGAGGCACTCTACGTGTCAATTGGGGCCAGGGATGGTACTGGGATCTTGCTGGGTTACCACGCTCCCCGTGACCCAGCCATTTCCTTACTGGAGCTGGCGGACTTCATCTCCGCGGCACTGTTGGAATCTCCAAGGCTTTTGGTCTTGGGTGATTTCAGCATCCATGCGGAGGCGGAGGTTTCTGGTCCCGCTCTTGAGTTCTTGGAAACCATGGCTTCCTTGGACATGTCCTAATATGTTAACAGCCCCACCCACGTGGGCGGTCACACGTTAGACCTGGTGTTCTCCACCGAGCAGAGTGAGTGTGGTCTGATGGTGACTGACCTTGTGTCAGTTCCCTTGTCATGGTCGGATCACCGACTAATAAAATGCAACCTCTCAGTGGCTATCCCTCCCCGCAGGGAGCAAAGACCTGTTTTAATGGTCCGATCCTATAGGATTCCAGGACTCCATAAGAGGGATTCCAGCTGATCTGACTGGCGCTCCTGTTGAGGCTCTGGTTGATGGCTGGTTTGCTGCTGCCACCAGGGCTGTTGACACGATCACTCCTAAATGTCCTCTCCGTTGCAGAGGTCATCCAGCACCCTGGTTTAACCAGCAACTGCGAGCTATGAAGCAGAATAGGAGAAGGCTAGAGTGCAAATGGAGATGGAACCCGATGGAATATAATCGGAAAACTGTCAGGATCGCAACTAACCACTACCTTACTAAGGTGAGGGCTGCCAGTCGAGCTCACTTCACTGTCCGGATAAGCGAAGCTTCTAATCAGCAGGCGGAACTTTTCCGTATAGTCTGTGATCTATCCGGAATTGGTCACAGACTGGCCTCCCATTAGCATCTCACCCGACCAATTTGCAGCATTTTAAAAATCTAAAGTGGAGACCATCCGCCGGGATCTTATCCCCTATTTGAAAACAGTAGATCGAGCAAAGATGTCCAGCGCTCTGCTTTGCCCGACAAGATGTAATCACTTTCTACCTGTGACATCAGATATGGTGGACAAAGTGCTTGATTGCTGTTGTGCTGCCACCACCTCCCTTGACCCTTGCCCGGCCTGGCTAATCAAAGCAGCCAGGCCTGTAACAACTGAATGGGCCACTGCAATCATTAATGAGTCTCTCCAGGAGGGCAAGGTCCCTCTTGCCCTCAAGGAGACACTCATTAGGCCTATCAAGAAGAAATCAAGTCTGGCGGTGGACGACACTGGCAACTATAGGCCCGTCGCCAATGTTTCCTTCCTAAGCAAAGTGGTAGAGAGGGTGGTGGCTGACCAGCTCCAGGTCCTTTTGGATCAAACCAATGCCCTGGATCCATTCTAGTCAGGCTTCAGGCCGCACCACGGCATGGAAACGGCATTGGTCGCCCTGTTTGATGACCTGTTGAGGGAGGCCAACAGGGGCAAAACGTCTCTGTTGGTCCTCCTCCATATCTTAGCCGTCTTTGATACCGTCGACCACAGTATCCTCCTGGGGAGGCTCTCCAAGTTGGGAATCGGTGGTTTGGTGCTTGCCTGGCTCTGATCCTTCTTGGAGGACTGTCCTCAGAGAGTACAGCTTGGGGAGAGTGTTTCGGCCCCGTGGAGTCTCAATTGTGGGGTTCCGCAGGGCTCGATTATCTCCCCAATGCTGTTTAATATCTATACAAGGATGCTGGGTGGGGTCATCACGGGGTGTGGGGCTTCGTGTCATCAGTATGCTGATGACACCCAGCTCTACATCTCCTTTTCTCCAACAACAGTAGATGCCGTTCCGTCCCTTCAGCGCTGCCTGGAGGCTGTACTGCAATGGATGCAAGAGAATGGACTGAAGCTGAATCCGGACAAGATGGAGGTCCTGAGGGTGGGTGGCCCCTCCATTGGTGGTTTGGGAAACTCCCTCTCTTTTGGGGGAGTGACTCTCACTGCGAAGAGTGAGGCTTGCAGCCTAGGGGTCCATCTGGATCCGGCGCTCACCATGGAAACCCAGGTAGCGTCAGTGGTCCGCTCTGCCTATTTCCATCTTTGGTGGATTGCCTAGCTTCGTCCCTATCCTGATGTTGGGGCACTCACCACTGTGGTCCATGCGCTTGTAATCTTGAGATTAGACTACTGTAATGCGCTCTACGTGGGGCTGCCTTTGAGATTAATGTGGAAGCTTCAAATGGTGCACAATGCGGCGGCCAGACTTCTCACTGGGGTGAGAAAATATCAGCATATTTCCCCCACTCTGGCTGCCTTTCATTGGCTGCCCGTTCATTTCCGCATTGATTTCAAAGTATTAATGAGGACATATAAAGTCCTAAATGGTTTAGGACCTCAATATCTAGCAGAATGCCTCCTCCCACCTAGATCTACCTAAATCACTCGTTCTAGCCAAGAAGGGCGGCTGAGGGGCCTAACGCTAAGGGAGGCCCGGAGAGAAAGAACAAGAAACCGGGCCTTCTCGGCAGTGGCTCCTCGCCTCTGGAACAGTCTGCCCCCAGAGATCTGTCTGGCTCCCTCGCTGGGTGTTTTTAAGAGCAAACTTAAGACCTGGCTCTTTAAGCAGGCTTTTCCTCCTGTCACCACCTGATTATTTTTCCCATCTTTTCCCAATATTATTACTGTTGTTTTTATTTTATTATATTGTTTTTACTTTTATCTATTATTGTTAGGCGCCCAGAGTAGACTTCGGTCTAGATGGGTGGGGTATAAATATAAACAAACAAACAAACAAATAAATAAAAAGTAAAAAACATAGGCTCCATTAGGGCAACACAGATTGTTTCTTTGTTTACATTTCAACTTATATATCCCCCCCCATAGTGCAACACACTCTTTGGGCAGTTTACAGCAAAATGTACAAAGAAAGAAAGAATAAATACAAAGCAATATAAAAATACAAGTTATTAATCAATCAATAAAACCACTGACCAACGTACCCTCTAATTTTCAGCCCGCTCCGCCTCTCTCTTGTGCGACTTCACCCCTGCATCACGACCAGAACCAAAGGGGTTGAATGCGATCGGAGGAGGAAGAGAGCTGCGTAGAGGGAGGTGGAGTCACCCACGCCTGCCTGCATGCCCAGCTTAGAGCGAACCTTGCCACTGACTAACTAACTTATCTTTATATAAATAAACAATTTGAAACAACATTGGACCTTACAGGATGCTGCATCAATTTATTTTAATAGAAAACTTCCTCCAGTACTTTTAATTTTTTTTATAAGTGATGCAGTGCATCTGTGCTGCCCTAATAGAGTCTAAATGTTTTGCACTTCCTCTGCGCCTCCAAGAAGGAAAAGAATAATTGTTTACTTTGCCAATATCCTGAAGTGGCTGTCTTCTTAAGCCACTTCACAATATAGCAAACTGACATCAGAAGGAGCCTTGACAGCTAAAGGCTTGCTTTGGTTCATTTCCAGCGACCACACAAACTGGAAACAAACCAAAATAGAGAAATCCTATCTACATCAAAGAAGCAGAAGCCCCTGTCAGGAGCCCAGAAGGGTGCAGGTAGGCAGTCTCTGGGGTCAGGCTGGTTTGCTTCAGTGATTACATTATGTGATCACCAGAAAAAGGAGCAAACCAACCCATCCCTGCAGGAAGCTAAATGCTTATGTAACTAAAATCCCAGTCCAGCTACAGCTAACGGCTTAGTTCTGGTGGCAATTTTCTCATTCCTCATACAACACAATTAGAGTCATGTTAAAATTTTGCACCCTAATAGTAAAAGAAGTCTGGTGGTTTGGAGCCTTAATGGTTGATGGGAGAGGGCTTTGCTTCAAGCTGACAAAGCTGAGTGGTTGTGCTTCCTTTTGTCACTACCTTGAGCCACTGAAGTAAAATAAATCTATGGGCTACTGAAATCATCTGGCTCTATCCTGGTCTGTGGTGATCACTGAATTTGAAATGGGTGACTTACTAGATACCATGCCTGTCTCTTTAAAGGACCTAAGCAGTGAGAAAGGGATACAGCAACCACTGGCTCCATGTAAACACACAGACAAGACCAATTCTTTAGCACTTCTCAAACTATAGTTGCCAGGTCAGAATCCTCCCTTTCCATCAGATTTTAGACCCACATGCTAAGAAGAGATGGTAGGTTTGTATGATGTCACAGGGGAGGCCCTTATGATGTCATGAGGTAGGTACCTGTGATGTCAGGGAAGCAGAGCAGGCAACAAATGGGAGGGAAGCATGCACAATAAATACTTTTGCACTGAGCCCTGGCACCAGGCAGAAAAGGGCAGGAGAAAGTACCCAGGTTCTAAAGCCAGCTGACATGAAAAAATAAAACTTTCTCCTTTTCCTACACTGAGACTTGTCCCCCTTCCTGAAGAAGCAGGCAAATGCAGCAGTTTTCTGAGACCTTAAACAGCGTTGTGAGCCCTGACAATCATATCTCTCAACTTCTTTATCATCTCTCATAGTACCATTCTGACAGACATTTTCTTTCTGTCTTTAGTGTCTTTAAGTTACAATTAACTGTGAAGCTTCTGTACTTCCAGGAAGTTCGAAGAAAGATTTGTTGTTGCTGCCGCCGCCGCTGTTTTAACTTGGCCACAGTCAGATAGACTCAGGTTCCATCCTAAGGTGCTGCTACTCAGGCAGATGAAAATATCACAGGACAGGAAAAAGGATGTCTCAATCCACCCTTAACTGGCTAGCTCAGAAATGTATACATACATTTGACTAGCTTAGTCAAATGTATGTATACGTTTCTGAAATAGGTAGCACAAGTTACTAGATGCCAACTTTGCCTCATCTCTGAAATCTCTGGGTGAACTGTTGTGACCACTGTATGCAATGTTGGTAGTGCAGTCATTGGATTAATTGTTTTTCAAATGTCAACGGTGGAAGCATTTGCAAAACACAAGAGCATGCACATGCTTTGGAAATGCATCAGTTTGCACAGATCAATGTCCCTCAATGACTTTTCTTATGACCAAATATAGCCAGTTTCTTTAGTTATACTTTTTCACATTCATTCTACATTCTGAATTAGAAATGAGATTGGCATAGTATGATTTGCATATTATGCTCTTACAAATAACAGTATTGACAGCAGAACAATTTTAAATGTTTAGGGAGTAGTAGATGAGAACTTGCAATTGAACCTGTAATAGTTATTATTCTGGACTCATAGAACTCCTAATAAGCCATGTTGACTGAGAGGTTGTGGGTGCTGTGTAGCAAAAAAATACAAAATGTTCAACCACCACTCAGTAGAGAGCTGCTTGCTGACTAGTTTTTCTGATATCTGGTAGATATTATTTCCACTTTGGCCATGTCCCCCTGGAAGTGCAACCCTCAAGCGGTCAGTGAGTTTGAAAATGGCTCTAGACCCATCAAAGCCATCCCCTGCTTTAGAGCAGTAATCCCGTTATTTTCCCCTAAGTTTTTCACACCAATCCGAAACATACAATCATTAACAGAAACCCAGAACTGCTGTAACAGGTATACAAAAGATCACTATCTAGACAGGCCTCATCCAGCATCTGTACCAGACACGATATCCAGCAGTGCAGCAGTATAGGAGAAGTTTTCTGTGGCTTTCACGGTTCTCTGGATAGTATGGTGATCAGAGATGTTTCAAGCCAGCCCAGCTTCCCAGACTGCTTTTTTAAAATATATATATAAATATATATACAAGCAATATATATATATATATATATATATATAGAGAGAGAGAGAGAGAGAGAGAGAGAGAGAGAGAGAGTATATATATGTGTGTGTGTGTGTGTGTGTGTGTGTGTATACACACATACAAGCAAAGTCTAACTTATGAAAAGCAAAAATTGTTTATAACACCAAGCAGTGAGGTGTTTATAATATTTGCCACCACCACGACCACCACAAGCAGCTAGCTATTCGGTGAAAGTTAAGACCATGCCTCTCTGGGCCATCCTTAATAACAAAATGTCAGCTGGAAGTAGGTTTTTAAAAATTGCTCCTTCTGTATTTTTACAGTAGAGCTATAAATTCCTTATAAACAGAGATCATAATGAAAGTGCTGACACAACCTTTGCTATGGTGTCAGGAACGGTTGCTACAGTTATGTTACCTATTTCTTGGAAAGGAAAAATCCATATAGCCCCTATGAAACATTAGTGCTTACAATTCCACTATATCATTTCATTTCCTTTTGTTTAAATAAAGGACATCTTGTAGAAATCTTCAGGTTTTGCTAGTCATCCAGCAAGCCAGGGGATATAAAACTCACAATATTACCTCAGAGAAAAAGGAAAACAAACCCATCTCCTTTTTTTCTAAAACATAGATCGCCAGCCCTGAGAAGATCACTAGGAAAAGTCTGTGATCTCCCCCTCCCCTCAGGTTTAACTAAATGATGTATGCATACTTTTATTTTGGCATGATGAAGCAATTTTAGCCTTTAAAACCCACAACTACTCAGGAGGGAAAAGGTCTGGTTCCTGCAACTTAAATAATTTAAACATCCAGGTGGAAATGCTTTCAGCTATTTCCTTTTTGGAGACAAAGGAAGAAGAGTTCAAAATTCTAAGACACCAAGAAGAAGGGGGGAAGCGATAAAAGAATTAACTGTGGATACTTTCCCTTCAAAGGAAAAATCACTAGAATAAAGATGACCACACAGGCAGTCAATAGAAAAGTGTGATTTTAAAAAAAATGCTTTGAGAAAAATGATTGGTCTGGTATTATAATAAACATGTTTTCCTAAAAAACACAGTAAAAATAGCACTCTTTCACCCGAGTCATAACTGGTTTGTATATGCTTAGGGGTTAGGCAGATGTTAGGGGTCACTGAAGAAGCTGTGTGAAAATGTGCTCTGCCAGCAGTCGCCTTCTGAGTTTACAGAAACATGTATGTCATATAAAGCTTAAGTTTGGGCTTATAAAGCCAGTGAGAAGTGAAAGAAAGTGCCCAAGCTGGAAGATTATTTAGCACACAGGACATGAGCCAATGCCAATGCCAAACTACTAAATTGTGCAGACTTAGAATACAGGTAAAAATGGTCATCTGTGGCCGAGTCCCATTGGCCTTGTGTCAGGTTTGGAAACATGCCGTAGGGAGAATTTGCCTTCTTGCTTGCCGATTTGTAATGACATGTTGTAAAAGAGCGTGGGACTGCAGCTGAAGCCCCTGCAGTGGCCTTAGAGCAAAGCTTACAGCCTGAAACCTTTTAGTGAAAATAAAGCACATACAAATAAATTCTCTGAGAACTTCATGGGAGCAGGGAGGTAGACAAAGGAGAGGGCTGCAAAGAAGCAAACTGCTAGTCGGGGCAACAAAATGGAAATAAAATAGTTTGTTATTTGCCAGGACACAACCAGATACAACCTGAAGACAGAAAATGATTTCTCACTATGCTTTCCAATAACCAATTTACGGAATGTGTGTATTTGGCTAAGGACAATTTGGGAAGAGAGAATTTGTGATAGGATTTGGGTTAAATCTATGTTTCACTCTTGATACACTAGTCCGGAAAAGATTTTGGACTTCTGAGAGAGATTCAAAGCCCTGAAGCAAACAATATGCTTCTCAGTCTCACCTTATCTGTGCCTGGGCTTTTACCAGCAACCCCTGACAGGTTCAACAGGGGAGCCATAGGGGAATTCCCACAGTCATTCCTGTCTGTGGGGAAAGCCCTCCAATAACACTCAGAAAGAGGCTCTGAAAGTCCTTCTTGGTTCCCCCGTCCTCCCACATAGACACGAAGTTCCTTCCTGTGGCAGTTCCAGGGTGACCACTCATGGGCTTACACACTCCTGGCAATTTTCTATAACAGTGGTTTCCAACCTTGGGTAACCCAGGTGTTCTTGGACTGCAACTCCCAGAAACCCTAGCCAGCACAGCTAGTGGTGAAGGCTTCTGGGAGTTGAAGTCCAAGAACACCTGGGTTACCCAATGTTGGGAACCACTGCTCTAGAACAGCCATTCTCAACCTTTTTTCCTTTTTTCCTTTTTTTCCATGGTCATATACACAATATGGAAGAAATATAGGTCAAATCAGGATTGTATAAGGTGGTGTGTGAAGAATTATTTTCAGTCTGTACCCCCCCTTAAATGTGTCAGGGGGCCCCAGGGGGCCATGTGGCCCCTGTTGAAAATGGCTGCTCTAGAAGACCAGTAAAATCTGAAGAGATTATAGCAGTCTCAAAGGATGGTTTATACTCTTAGCTGTGTCTGAAACCAGGCTGATCATCTCACTAATACCACTCAATATCAGTATTTTCAATAGTCAGTATTAGCAAGGGCAATAGGTTCTTTTGTGTGAGGTACAGAAGCAAGGACTTATGTTGTGAAGGAGATACCGTTACCCTACATGTTCATCACTTGCTGTTCACAGGGGCAACAGGATTTCATTTTGGCTGTTCTCCACCTGTCAGCACCATTGATGCAGATGACATGGGTTGCCATCACAGACGGCTTCCCCAGCTGACTTCTCAGTTATTGAGAGTTAGTTTCAGTGTCCTGTGTTGCTCCTCCTGACTCTGCTATTCAGGAATGAAACAAGTCCTCTGCAACACTGCCCATGAGTGAGCGGCAGCCCATGAAAAAGTGAAGCCATTTATTCTACCCAGACCCTATCTAGCCATAGAAATAAGGGGTGATTTCTTCTTGATCCAAGAAAATTCCTATAGCAGTGTGAAAAGTGGGGAGACATTGATTTAGACCCTTCTCTTACACGTCCACCTCTAATATAAGAGCATTTCTCCCACCATTGATTTTGGTAGTCACAGGGTTGCATAGCTCTAAGTGTAGTGTTAAGGCTCCACAATGCACTTCTGCTCCCTACCCTTATTTTTGTGTCATATTTGAAACACCTTAGTATTCAGACTCTGGCAGTAATAACAAGAGGTAAAAATTATTACTTTTGAAAAAGTAAATGTCAGCTATGGCTTCAGGCTGTAAATGTGGTTTGTACGAAACTACCAGAAAATGCCTCTAGGACCAATCTTTGACATTTGTCTGAAAAAAATTAGAACTCACCCCAAGATTGCTGGAGGAAGATTAGAATTAGGCAGAAGCCCCCCTTCTGCCAGCAACTGGGCACTCCCCTGAGGTGGAGACCCCTGATTTGCCCATGCAGGGTTTGTGTGGCTGTACTGCCAATGGTGTCCCTGTGGGCAGTGGCTCACCAAACTCCCCCAAAGGAGACATTCTGATGGCAGAGAAGCCTTGGATCTCCAGACCCTTGTCCACTCCAAATCCACATCTCCATCTCAAGAGTCCTTCCAGTATAACCAACGGGAGGGATTTAAAACAAACAAACATAAAACATCTATAGCTGGTAGAAGAAGGAAAGCAAAGAAACAAACAGCAGAAAAGGAGACATTGCTTCCCTTTCTGCTCTGGCCTGCAAATACCTGCAGAAATTTGGATGAGTGCTAGATTCATACCACTTCACTCCTCCCTTGGCCCCTTTTGAATTGCATTTACAAGCCTATATCATCCAATGGTTTGTGACTTCTTGTCATCTCTGGCTTTGTATAAATGAACCCACAAAGTCTTGACCCAAGCTCTGAAACAGAATCTTGTCATTTTCAAATGTTAATTATATATTCTCAGAGGAGATCGAAACGTATATTTCTCACTAGGACTAGACTAAGAAGAATTGTCACAGTGTACTGTAGGTTAGAGGGCATGGTGCCCTGAGAAGAAGACAGGAGAATCCTTACAGATCAGACCATCACCTCTTGATCAAATAAAAAGCTACTCTTGCCTGCCTGCCTGCCTGTGTCTTCCTTCCTGCCACTGCTCCAGATCCTGTTGCACCCAAGAATATTTCAACCAGTGAGTTGTAAATGAATCTTTCCAAAGTTTCAGACAAATGCAAGAGGTGGTGAAGAGACAACAGATATCTAAACCTTTCCCCTGAACCTGACCTGCCCAACTTGCAGTGTCATATCACCTCCATCTCTGCCTTCTATGTTTATAGAGGACTCACAGACCACATCGCTTCCAACCTATGAGTCAGGCATAATCTAAGTCACACTAAAGGGGGAAATAATTGAAAAGTTTCATCAGTGGGTTGTTTTAGTCAGTGATCCTCAAAGTGTCTAACATAAGTTAAAACAGTGACACCACAACTATAGTTTAATGCAATGACAAACCATTAACCATAAACATTTAACAAATAAACAAAATCCCTAACAACCCACTGACGAAACTTTTCAGTTCTTTCCCCCTTGCCAGGCACAGAAGCCAGTTGGAATAGGAATGTCCACCACCACATATGTAACAGCAAACCAGGTTAGAAGGGCCAGGCCTAAATGCAATTATATCCTCCAACAGAAATAATGGCTGGGGAGTTCAGGAGGAAGGGCCAAGAGACTATTATTGCTTCTCCCTAGCATCTGCTAAAGCAATTGACTCAGGGCCAACCTGAGAGATTAGCAGGACCCACTGCCAGCTCTTTGGCCAGTAGAAAGGATTCTGTGACATTGTCCTCATGCAAGGGACAAACATCACCAACCAGGCAAACATAGGTTTCATGCTAGCTTTAATATGTCACTTAGCAACAAGATTTGTGTTTTTTTTGTTGAGAGAGGGGGTAATGAAAAGATCGTAAGAGGACCCATGGTGGATCAGACCAAAGTCTATCTTGTCCCATATGCTGTTCCCACAGTAACCAACCAACATTCCTATAGGATGCCCTTAGGTAGACCATGAGCGCAACTGCATTCTCCTGGCCTTGTCCCAGGTAAATAATACTAAAAGTGTCCTGCCTCTGATACTGGAATGAATATGTATAGTAACTAATAGCTATCAATAGTGTTTCCCTCCATGAATCTGCTTTTAAAGCCAATGCTGCCGCCATTTTTGTAATGTCACAGTTTAACTATGTGCGGTCAGAAGCAGCATTTTCTTTTGCATGTCTGTCCTGAATTTCCCACTTTTCCACTCTATTGGGTGATGGTGGGTTCTCGTAGGACTATGAAAAAGAGTGAAAGATGCATCCCCCTCTCCATTCTTCACACCACACATAATTTTATCCTCTGGAGGTTCTGTTTGTTCCAGGAGGAAACAAACAGAAGAATGGTCTTCCTTACAACTCCAACCAAAGAAGGAAAGGTTAAATTCCCCTCTTCCCCACCTGCTGCAATACCAGTAATTACCAGCTTCTTCCATCGCCTGCTATTTATATTCTTAAATGTATAGAACAACTGCAAATATGCATTCATGGAGCAATCCTGTGCATGCTTACTTATTCTGCATTGCTGCACAGAATGTAGTACGGGCATGCAATCCTATGCATGCCTGAGTCCTCTGTTGAATCCAGTGAATCTTTCTTCCAGATATGCATGTGTAAGATTACACTCTTAATGTCACATTGCACTGAACATCCCAAAGGACTTCATTTCACAGAGTTTTTGCTGCATTTTAGGTGTTTTTCTTCCTCACCAGTATCACCCATTTTTATCCCAAGTTCTCCCTCTGCATCTTACACCTGCATACCTGATATAAAACTTTTTTTTAATGTATAATTTAGTCTGAAGTGTATTAGTCGGAAGCTTTGATTAAAAAAGAATTAGCTTCATAATCCTACTAGTTATACTTCTAACAATATTATTTTAAGACAATTAATTCATATTTTAAAATAATGAAATTACCAGCATAAGACGCTAAACTTCTTTAGTATATTAAATCAGGCAGATTGCTTCTCTCCTTCTAATTATGAATGTAGCAGTTACAAAAGAAACTGTCATTTTGATGGAGTAAAAGACAATCTGTCTGCCAAAAATGTCCAACCATAATTCTTTTTTAAAAAAAAAATCATCTGCATGAAGAACATGCTACTTTCTTTGATGTACTGTCTTATTGGAAACCTAATTTGCTTTCAGTCTCAGAGACAACACATAGCATAAGTTTGCGTGACTAATTTTCTTGGAAATATGAGTAATTAGAATAAGGGACCATCTCCGTAGCAAGGGATGGGCAGTATTTAAAATTCAGAATAAACAGCACATTGCAAATTCTTTTCTTCAGTCCTTTGAGCAGCGGGCAACAAAAGAGAACTGGGAAGACAAGAGACACGCAGGCAAAGTTCTGTGCAGGCAGGAGGGAGAAAAAAAGGAATACCAACCTCCGTGGAAATGGCAAGCCACTACTGCAAACTAGAGGAAGGTTTATTACCTGAAGTGAGCACTCCCAGGGCTGCCAGAGTATAAAAACATTAGGTATATGTTCTAAGCAAGTAATAAAAATCAATAAACAAGAAACCCCCACCTGTGCGACATCTCCAGTGTTAAGTTTTATACACGTAGTACGAGTGCAGATCATTTTTCACCACCCTTCTCTTGCTAGCCTATTCCAAGACCTACAGCCACCAGAGGGATTTCTGGAGCAACACCATTCATTCCACAGAGTTGTCTAGATGCCAACTCCATTGCATCATTGTCAGTTTTATTCTATCTACAACTGGACAAGGCTGCAGCCCCGGCTTCTATCCGCCCACTCAGTACGGCAACAATTGGAAACTGTGTTCTACTTGCTTAAAGAGTTTACAAGTCTGCCGAAGGAAAACAGAACAGTTGCATATTAATGCATGCAACCAACCCCCTGAAAGATCACATAATAGAGAGCTGGGAGCTGGGGTGGGTGGGGGGAGTGCAATGAATATGGGATGCTGTCCAGCTGTTATGGGCAACGTGTCATCCTGTGGATTTTAAAATAAAATCATGATAAATATCAATATTCCAAATGTATCAAGTTTCTGCAGCAACTGGGCTCTCTAATTGCCATGAAGCACAGCTAGCACAGGTCAACAGTGTTGCACTGATGTAGTGGTATTTGCTAAAATCAAAGTCTGCGGAGACAGTTTCTCTGCCAGGTTACAGAAATAACTACTAAATCACACTTATGTTATAATTAAAGAGAATGGCCCCAATAAGGCTGGAAAGAGTGTGAGCATAAACCTTTGCCATATATCTTTTTGCTGTTCATTAATCTATGGAAATAAGGGTGGCAGGTTTATTCAAATATCATGGGGACCATGGAAATTAGTTACTTTTCATTTCTGTTTTTCTAAAAAAAGAAAAAAATCAGGAAATTATGAGATGCTTCATTTCATGACGATTTTTTGTTGTTTAAAAAAAGTCAGGGGAAGGGGAGGGCTTCTAATTATAATCCAGAGATGACCATTGCTCATTTTCGCCAGTAATGAGAAACATTTGAGTGTGGGAGAGCTTTGATAGTGCAATAAGTACGATCCGAGTGTGGTTGTCTTTTATGAAAAGGGGCCGGGGGAGAAGTGGAGCTCCAGAATGGCTGCAGTTTTAATACAGCAAAGAAAAATGAAGGCCCTTGAGTGTGACCCCATTCCCCCCCTCCAATGGAAAAAAGGAGGGAAGATGGCGAGGAGTTTTATCTGGCAGAGGTGGCCTCTGATAGGGCTCACAGAACGGAAGTAGCAATTGTGACTACTTAAAGCCGCATCACTCAAGAGTGTAAAAATAGAATAAAGTTGTGCATCAAATGGGAAATTATACTATAACTCAAGTGCAGCAACAAGCAATATGAATAACTGAAACATTCCCCTAACTTTTATCACCCCTCCTCCCCCACCCCACCCTTACTGCTTCCTCTACCTTCCTCTGCTAGCAAGTTGCCAGTGCTTAGAAGAGTCACTTGCCTGGCCTACAGTAACTAGACTCCCACAGCCAGCATAGGTGGCAGTCAGGCAGGCTGACAGATTCTGGAAGTTGCCGTCTGAAAAAAGTAACTTTTCTAAGCTCTCCCAAACACGTTGTACATTTTGCGGGGGGCAACGTCTGCTGTGCTGTTGATTTTCCCCAAAGCAGCTGAAATTTTTTCAGCGCCATCTTCCAAGACAAAATATTGTTTGAAAGCCTGAGACATTTTAGGCAATGGAAATCAAGCGAAACAGCTAAAGTTGTGAACAGCTGGCATTCAATAGATAATTTAAAGGAAAGTGACCCTTCTGTATGGTTTTTCAATAAAGAACTGTCAGGTCCCATTACTTCCAACAGGGAAGGCCACTATGGAGATTGTTTGGTACAGGAATTCTGCACCAGTATCCCCCCCCCCCCCCCCGGCCGAAGAGTAGATTTTCAAAGCTAGTGCAAACAGGGTAGTCTTTTCTAAAAGGGCCAAGACTGGAAATCACAAGATGGCAGCTTGTGCAAGCTTGGAATTACTTACTGAAAAATGAAACATGCATTATTTAAGAATGAATCTGAAAGCAGAAAGAAATTATCAACAGATAAGAAGCACCCTCCTTTCTCAGAAGTGTACAGTTTTACATTTTGTTTCATTTTAGTTGAAAAATACATTAACTGAATTTATCTTAAAACCACAGGATGATCTGTAGTCCATAAAAGTTGGACAGTGCCACATATCCATTGCATTTATTCCTTGTAAATCTTGTAAAATTCTGTGCCAATCAAATGCAAAGCCTTGTTGCTAAGACTGCAGAAGAAAAATGTACCTAAAGGACAGGGTTGGAGGAAAAAGCCCAAGGTGGAATGAGAAAGAAGAGGAAGGGAGTGTTAGATACGTAAAGCAGTACTATATTATGCATAGCCCAGGTCCCAAACAAACATTGTAAACAACCACCCTAAAGCCCAGTGTGGTTAGATGCTGTATTGTCATCGTAATGCTGACATCATGGTCTCTGTTTCATTCTTTGGCAGCTCTGGGTGCTATACTGCTCAATGCTGCCCTTGTCTTAAAATGACACAGATGCCTTGCACGGGCCTGAAGGAGATAAATTAAAAATTATTTAACAGCTTTGGAGTGGAATTCCAAACACACTTAAGCTGCATGCTGATAGAGCTACAGTTAAGTGAGTATCATCATTAGATGCATGTCAGATATGTTACAAACATGGGCTTTACATACCCCTTCAAACAGAATGATTTGAAGGCCTTTGAGGGGAGTGATTTGGTGCTCTGTATCTTCTGTGTCAGGCCAGATAGGGAATGAAGTGAGCGCCACTGTCGACTATTTAATCTTTTCCTCCTAATGAGTTACGATTTGGTTACGAAAGGGAATCCTAAATAACATTAGCAAGACAACTTAGTGTTAGTACCAATCTGAGCTTCGAAATAACACACTACAAGTGACATTACCTGTAATACGTTACTTTTGGAACAACTATGTTGACAATATTATCATTCTTTTTTTTAAAGTAATGTAACTAATACTAACGTAATTTCCCTGAGTGTAAGAGGTAACATTTACTCCTTACTTGTAATATGCTGTTGGAGAAGATCTGCTTATTTATGCTCCCAGGTAGTTTCAACAGTTTAAATTTCAGTGGTGAATTGCCTCTTTGTAAGAAGTCAGTGCTTGGATTTCTTTTCACACAGCAGTCGTCTGACTTGGCACATGAAAAGAAATACTAGTGTTGACTTCTTAACTGGTGGCAATTTGTGGTGAGAAATCACACTCTTGGATTTACTCTGGTGTAAATTCAATTGGATTCTGCTCAACATTCCACAGTCTGGCCCAAATTGGAGATTGCTCCAGTGTGATTTTGCATTTTATTGCTAAACTAGTTATATATTTATTATTTACTTATTTAACTTGTGTACCACACCCCATTGGTGAAAAACACTACTCTGGGTGGTTTACATCCAAAGTGAAACCAACGTGAAATAAAACAAATCATAAATGTCATACAAAACAAACACCATATACAGTCAAATTAAATAGAAGCACCTACGTACCTACAAGTCCCATGTGCAGGGTTCCATTTACTGCTTCTTCCCATACAACAGGGACAACACACAGCCAGAAATAGCTCCCCACGCCAACACTTCAGGGGGTACCTCCCCACCCACTCACAAGCCACCTATACCATACCGCATATTGCATGACCTTGATTTTACTAATTCTTCCTCTGTTTTCACACTACAGGGAATCAGGGATAGTTGGGAGGATGGGGGGGGGGGGAGAGCATACTTTTGTTTTGTTTATTGATGATCAAAGTGTATATCCCAACAACATATCCAAAACAGTTTAAAATGAAAAACAGAAATAATACGCAAGAACTATTATTACAATTCTACCGGACCAAAACAAGCTAACTGGACTAAAAAGGAAGCCATTGCATACATAATACTGCCTGTGCTGCCAGCAAAAAGCAAGGAGAGATGGGTTCAGGCACACTTCTGTGCCAGATGTTCAGCACTAGAGCTGAAATGGTCCTGCTTCACCTGCACATTCCATTTCTGGTCAGGTGAGGGCCCAAAATATTGTAATTCCAAGCCATTTAGGCTTTTAAAGTTCAAAACCAGCCACCTGAATTAAGACTAAAAGCTAGCAGGCATGGCAACCAATGGAACTGATACATGATAAGTGTAATACAGTTGAACTGATTCGTTCCATTCAGAGTACTGATGCATTTTGAACCAGGAACTGCTTCAAGATTATCTTCAAGGATAGCCTTGAAGCACAGTCATAAACTGTGTTGCTGTAGTCTAATTTGGAAGTGACTATAACAGGAAATATTGTAAAGCCACGGCTGTAGCAAGCTCACCTTTCTCCTTGTTCAAAACAAGTGTATACAGAACTTCCGCCTACTGAATTCAGTTGGATTTACTTTGTAATGAGGGTGCTTAGAAGTACAAGTTTAGGTGCAGTTAATCAAAACCACCAATTGAAATCTCCTTCACATATAATTAGTCGCTGCTCAGCCTCTTTATACATGGCTCTCCAACATTTAGAGACAATGTGTGGCACTAGTAATGCCAAAAGGCCAGTCCATTCCCAACAGTTTCCATGAGACCAGCCAGGAGCAGCTTGTGCAGAAGCTGCAAAATATACTTCTGAGGACCACAACTCCAAGAACTCCCTGGCTGACCGTGCTGGCTGTAGGATGCTGGGACCTGAGGTCCTAAAACATACCCCCCCCACCAGCTGTTATCATGTGGCTAGGTTATGTCCTTTCCAAGTCTTTGCTCTATTTATCTAGAGACCCAGTACGTAGGCACCCAACAGTAACACTTTTGCAGGTGAAACAGTCTCATTGAATCAACAGGAGTACTGATGTGGCATGGATTTTATTCAATGTGACTGAGAGTAGCTGACTCCTGCCTAGAGACAGGGTGTCATTTAAAGAAATAAAGATTTCTTCTAATAGTGACATCCCTATAAATCAAAGTCAACTAATTTGACAACAAAGCCAGGAGTTGTAGGCACAGTAGAATGTCCTTTACTAGACACTATATTATAAGCAGTCATTAGCCCAGCTATAAAAAGGTTTAAATACTAATGTACTTTTTAATTTGTTTTATATCCTAAACAAGTAATCAATATACATTAATAAACATAATTGGGGTTTTGGCATTTGTCCATTCATTTGCTCCACTTTGTCAGCTGTACCAAACACATTGGTAAAATTCAGTAACCACAACACACAAGTAGGAAACTCATCATCAAGGCCTTTTGCAATATGCATAATGTATTGAATTACTCCACTGGTCCCACTGTTGACAGATGGAGACCTAGGAGGTTTGCCATGTTGTTTTCTGATGTGTGTTTCATGCAGTGCTTTTGATGTGTATCTTTAGGCCGATTCACATGACCACGGGAGTGCAAAGTAGCCATTTGGACATTTCTATACATGCCCATTGCCAAGAAATCTTTGAGTGGATTTTCTTACAGACACAAGATACCCAATGCTTGTTTTGAGAAGGGTAGCCTAAACGGCAAAAGTTCTCCCACTCTTAGGGATGAACAAAGTCACAAGCACAATTGACTTTGATAAGGCAAGAGACTGCTAATGACATAAGTCAGAGGGTCATTTTTCAAAAGCAAATAGGTACAGAGCCAATGAATACTGTTGTAATAAAGAGGACTTCCTAGATAATCATCTGTGCCTGATCAGTTATAAATACAACCTTTATATTTCTTGATCTTTGGCCACTGCTATAGGGCCATAACTAACAGTCTCTGTGACCTAGGCACACTCCAGCGTTATCCCCCTAGTTAGGGCAAAAATTCTATTTCCCAAACCATCTCGGGGCCTCATAAGCTAATCCTAGCTTATACTAAAATGGTGGCTGGTCATACAAAAAGGAACAGTTCCTCAAACCCTATACCCTTCAACTAGAAAACTATACTAGGCCAGCCATCTCTCTGATATGCTACTCTTCTGCATATAGGACTTTTTTTTTTTCATGTGGGCTACAGTGATACAGTCAAGACATCGTTTACCATCCTAATAGGAATGAAGCCTAAGCAGCCATACTCTAAATAAAAGACAAGGATGCTCCTCCCTATGCACTGCTTTCCGGGCAAGTCCTTCTGATAAAGAGACACAGTAGAGCTACCTCAGGTGGCAGATTTGGGGTATCCTAAAAGAGCAGCAAATGGTCAGGGATTGACTTTCCTATCATTGTATTCTCTACTGTCAGGCAAGGGGAAAGTTGAATATGAGATTTTCTGCTTCATAAACCAAAATAACTTGGCTGACTTTGCACCTTTACTCCACAACCAACTTCATTGGTTGTGGAGGCGGGGAACTCCATTTGCAGTTCTGCTTTATGTGGCAAAATGTCTAGGGCCAACCCACGCTGCTTCTCAATTTTTTTAAAATTATCTAGTCTCCAGCAAAATTACACATGCAGAATTACTGTTTTATTCTTGGAAACATTATCCTGAAATGATGAATTCCTGGACCCTAATACACCTGGTTCAAATCTGCTCCAGTGTTTTTGAAGGGGAGAAGAGCCAGAGGATCCCTTTAAAGGAACCACTTACCTATATCTCTAACACCCTTAACCACTGTACTAGTAACCCAAAACATTCCTAAAATGAAAGCAAGCTGCTAAAAAGAAGTTAGACAGCTCAGTAACTCCCTCTGACACCAATTCCAGTTGAGGCTTAAGGTGACTGTACAAAATTACTTTGAACTGGTCAGTTGGGTCTCCAAATGAAAAGGTAAAAGGAGGCAGGATTTGACAACATGCACATTTTCAAGGGAAACTCTTTTGTCACATAAGGAAAATATAATGCAGTTACTGAAACAGGAATAGCATAAGGAGGCAGAAATGGTATCTCCCTTTGATGTGGTATAAAATACGTGAAAATGTGAATAAAAGGTAACTTATTCAGTGTCAGTCTTACATATTTATAGTTTAAAAATTAGTCAAAGTTTATGTCCTGAGGTTGCACCTACAGGAAGCCAGATGTGTGCCTTCTGCATGTGACCTAAGACAGGCCTGAAGCAAAAACTAGATAATTTCTCGCTCATACTCTACACCGTCGATTGCGGCGGCTTTCTGAGGTGAGAGAAACTGACAGCACTAACTCTCCAGGGCAGAACTTTCCAGTCAAGTGGATCAACGGACTGAAAATCTCTTATGAATAGTCATTAGGCCTTCATTACAAACCCCTCACAACCCAGTTCTCTTTTCGCAACCAAATGCCTTTTGTCATCTTCACAAGGTGCATCATTTAATTACCAATTGATTTCTTTATATATGACAACATGTCAGATAGCAAAATACAGTGTACCTCCCTTAGGGGAAGAAGTCTGTTAACTATCAGCGTGCCGGATTACTGAGACGGTTATTTCCTCTACTGTTCCTTTCTAAAAACAACTGTTTCGAACTTACCATATTTTCCATTTTAAAATTAAAAGTATAAAAGATGAGAAGGGTGAAAGAAACAAGAGGATGTGGGGCAAAGCTGAAAAAACACAGCGAGATGACAGCTCACTTTCCAAAATGCAAAAACAAAAATGGTTCCCATTTTTTAAGCTATCAAGCTACCCAATGCATGTGTCTGTGTCTATAATTGTGTGTGTATGTGTGTGCATGCATGCAAACACACACACACACACACCATACATTGGCATCTGTGCAGCTATAACACACAGAAGTCTCCATCGCCCCAAACAATTGTTCGCATTGAGTCTTCATCCAGCTTCTGACTTCGTTTGCACACTGAATCTTCCCCTTCACAACTGTTGCCTGATAATCAAGCCAGTGCTGTATTAATAAGCTGAATAATAAGGGAATTTCAGAAATGTGCAGGACTATTATACCGTAACAATCAAACCTCAAACTGAGTAAACCAGAGCCTTACTGAAGGTAGGCGTTGGGAAAGAATGAAACCAGTGTTGCAGTAATGCCCTCCATTGTATGCCAGTGTAAATGCCTGCTTCTTTCATACACAGAAGCCACATTACATGAGTCCGAAATGTTCTCAGAGCATCACTGTGACTGGTTGTGAGAGAACCTGGCACGGGCAAGCACTGAAAGCTGACATTATACTGTAGGATGTGCTGCAGGTGTGCGGCCCTGCGAACGTGCTCTAATTACATATTTTCCTGCAGAGCAACAATTAAGGTTGCCAGAATAATTGCCAGTTTCTTAATCCCTCTCTAACAAGACAGACATAAGGAACAGTGTATTTTTCTCCAGTTATTTGGAAAGCATTCCTCAAGATTTTGGTTCTTCTATCATGCTTCATCAAGACCTAATTCTTAGGTTCCAGTGCATGTGATTATACCCATTGTTGTTATTTTTCCTCTCGCTTGTGAATTCGACTGCAGCTACAATTGTGAAGGGTGAACGTGGTGGAGTGCCTCACATAGCACACTGTTCTGACATTTCCTCTGGTAAAGCCACCGCATATTCTGCCTGCTGTTCTATATTTGAGAGTCAGAGTCATGATTGCCCTGGCCACATTAGAGCTGGGAAAGACAATTTGGTCTTGGCATGTGACGCTTTTAATACCATAGAATTATCTAGTGCTGTCCAGGACCAGGACCAGGTTTCTCTGTATCAAGCATATTTAGTTAAGCAGAGCTTCCATATTCTTTACATTCAGTTTTCTCTCTTGTGGGACGAACAATGGGAGCTTCTTTTTTTAAGTCTTTAGCAACTTGAAAACTACTATGCAGGGTAAAGGAGAGGAACTGCCCAGTGGCCTCTAAGTTGCAACTTGTGTTTGTGGCCTCAGACAGTGCTTCTGAGCTTTCTGTACATCAGTTTTGTTAAAATTGTCAACTAAGACACATTTATATCAAACTTTGTCACAGGTTCTAGTGGGTACAGTTTTAGAGGTCTTCCTGTAAGCAAACAGACTGATCAGTAAAAGACTGACTCATCAATGATGGCTGAGGAGACTACATGACCTAAATCCAGTTGTTAGTCCTAGCTAGAGTTAGACCCACTGAATCACTTGTTGAATGGTAAATTAACACTTATGTAAATGCCACTGATTCAATGGATCTTCTCCATTTGGCCTAGAAATTGGACATAGGGCTAGGACTGTAACTGGATTTAGGCCGATGATTCTCACTGCAGTATCACAAGATGCAGAATACCATTATTTTCCCTTCCTCTTTGACTAAGAAGCATGCAGAATCTGAAAAGCTTCCTTTTTGGATAACAACATCCAGAGTTATGGGGAATTCTGGGGGTTGCAATCCCCCAAACTAACTTTATCCAGCTCTGCCTATATTGTTGCAGTCAGAGGTTGGAACAGTAAAAACAGCAGCCTGTTGCAAATTCTAACATTGCTAGCATTGAAAAGCTATTACAAAAACCAAGTATTGCAGCAGGATGAGTATAACAACCACGTGGTGGAGATAGGACTAAGGAGGAATCCTTTGCATCACCTTCTGCCCAGCATTTCACAGCATGCCTTCCTGCTATCAATTTCTTTTCAGGTTAAATGAGAGCAATCTGCTTTTTTAAAAAAGATATTATTTTCAAGTTAGCCTGCTCTTCTTTTTGAAAATTGCCCTACACTGAACTGATGGGAGATGTGTACAGAGACTGCAGAGGAAATTAAATAAAATATTACACCAGTAAGAATGGTATGTATTCTCAATTTGAAGTCCACTCTGATGGACTGGAGAAAACAGATACACAACTGAAAGGAGCCACTATTGTCCATGTAGCTTCCTTCACCTTTACAAAAGTCATGATACCAAAAAAATCAAGCTCTTAAAGAGACCATTTGAAATGGCTTTTTGACAAAGAACAAGACCAAAGTGCTATGGCACCATGAGTGAGGAAGGAAGCACCACACTCCTCGCCTTTACAGTAAGGACCAGGACAAGTGTGGGCAAGCTATTGGTAATATTGCGACTACTGAGCCATCAGTCAGGAGCGATACTTTTCAAATTATCTAAAATTATTGATTGACACCCTGTGCTTTATATTCAAGGAGACACAGCACTAAGTTCAATTGACAGCCCCAAGTAGAACAGACCCACTGAATGAATGGCACGTGGCAGGTCAACAGTAATGTAAGTCCCATAGATTCAATGGCTTAACTCCAGTTGGGATTAACATTATGATTTTAGTCATAATCTTTAAGCGCAGTTGGTACACACTTTTCATAACACAGATCTCTCTTTCCCCTACAAACTAGATGGTGAAGCTTTTTTTCCCTATAGGGAACCTGATTCTGCATATCATATCTAGAGGCATTTCCAGAACAAGGGCACAAATCCACCTCATATGAAGGGCATGCATGATTGAAAGAAAGAGCATCATCTAGCCCAGGTCACAGCAAATTCCTCCTTTATGCCTGAAATAGATTTGCTTGATGTGCAAAAATAATATCAGAGCGTATGAGCATTAGCGTAGGAGGCAAGACGCTTTTCAGTAATTGTTGGCAATCGGGAAACTTTGCTCTGAGCATATTAAAAGTAAACTGTTGGAGTCCAATTGCCAGTTTTAATCCCAGTGATATAGGCAGGCGCTGTCTGTTAGCATTAAATATTTAACAAGAGGCTGTGAATGTAAACCTCTGCTTAGTACTGTAGGTAAAAGTCCACTCCTGCAATGCATGCTCCATGCACAGAGACATCAAATTAATTTCTAATGCTCATAGTACATATGGACCATTTCCTTCCCTCTGCACTTTCTACATTTGCCCTTTCCTCACCCACATTAATGGCAGACTGTGCTATACAGAGCTGTGCATCACTGGGCAACAAACCAACAAAACCCTGCCCTATGCGGTCCTCTACTTTCAGCTGTCTAATTGACATGGAGAAATTAACAGGACCACCTTTTCCAAAATCAAAAGGGCTGGCTGCAGTAGCGAAAAGGACAAGACTTGTGGCACGTGAAAAATTAACAAGCTGCATTTGGCATTAGTTTTTGAGGGCTGCATCCCACTTCTTTAGATGCACAGTCCTTGATTTTTGTCTTTCCATCGTAGAGGCAAGTGTGACAACATTAATTAAAATGTTAATTTTTTTAAAAAAGCATACAAAACAATTTTCTCTTTTAAAGAATGTAAGATGATTTGTTCAGGTGATATTTAAAAGCACAAGACAGTTTCAGAGCCATCTGGTAGCTGGAAGCAACAACCAGGTTCTGTTTCGCCCCCTTGCCCCCAAAGTTGGGGGTTTTGTTTCAAGTTCCTAAAATGACAGAGTCTATCTAGCATAAACTCCTCTGCAGTCAGAAGTGCTGAGAACACCCAGGGTTGCAAACACAATACAAAGCATATTTATAACAGCATTTTAAAAATTGGACTGGACAAATAATTAGCTGTCATAAGTATTTATCTTTGTTTGCAAAAATGGGGGGTTGAGATATATGTTCATATAGGATATCATTATAGTATGATAGTACATAGTATGCTTTCCAGAAATTCATAATACAGCAGGAATTCATATGTTGATACTGAAACAAATAAAAAGTAAAATCTATAGTCAGACATGAATAAGATTAAAGGGGGGGGGGAAGTAAAGTGAACATCCACACAGAAAATACAGTCGAGGAAATGAAGTAGGGAAGTGAAATCAGGAGGATTCTGAAGATCAACTTTGCAGATGAATGCAATTACTATTTCTTTTTATCAGAGCACCTTCTAGACAATATTTCGGTAGGTTTCCTTTCGCACAGAGATATTCGTAATAAATGTTCTCCCTTTGTTTTAAAGTCAGTCTGTAGAAAGATGACATCAGCTTAGCAAACAATAAAGTGCCTGTAATATTGTCTCTAGAGGGCTGTTACATTTACTTTGTAGCAGTAAAATTCAATTTTCAAAAAAACACTACATGAATGATGTTAGGTTATTAACCCTATCACCACCATAAAACATCATCATTGTATGCCGAATGTAGGTCACTATCTAAAAGCCATAAGTTGCTTTTTGTTAAATAATCCATTTAAGCTGCTTTCCTTCCCTCCAGCTTGGGTTGTGTCTCTTCAGTTTGTGGGGGGAAATATTCCAGCATTTAATCATAAGGCTCTTAGTGAGTAAACACAATTGTATTTGCATTTTAAGGTACTCTTCCTTTTAGATTTCTATGCTTAGTCCTGAAGAAGAGTAAACTCTCCTCGGCTAGAGGGTAAGTGTAAGGAAACTGGTGTGTAAGATCAGCTTGCACGCCTTGGAATGCCTCCGTCACTTAATGCTGGGTTAAGCTTAAGAAACACAGCAGAAGACACCACCTTATCAAGACGTTTTGGGATTTTCTCATTTCAAACACACAGGTTTGGCAATTGATGCTGGATTTCTTAATTATCTTGGGGTAAGGTCTGCAGGATTTTTTTTAAGGGGGGGGGAAGGAAAGAAAGAAAGAAAAAAGCATTTGCAAGAGCACAATCAGAAGTCCCAGAGTATACAGACCACATGATTTTGCAGGAAAGAGGATTTGCATACCTGACAAAGCTTGGAAAACATTCTGTAAAGGTTTTGTTTTTTTAATGGTATGGTGTGTCTGAAGTATATTTGTAAGCGCAAGCAGTTAAATGGTTAAACTTCTACAACACCGCTCTCCACCCCCACCACCCCCAACTCTCCAAAAGCTGACAATAAGTAAAAGAAGTGCTGGTTATCCATTTTTAAGGGGATGGGAGTGGGTTTTTTTTAAAAAAAAAAAAAAGAAGAAGAAGAAGAAAAGGAAAGAGGATCAAACACCTCAAGGCAACAAAAGGTTGTGTCAGAGGGCCCTCAATCACAAACCTCTTTCAACAAGAGATCCTCCACCCTTCCAGAGCAGTTACCCAGGCAGCGCAGCTAAAAGGTTCGCTGACATGAAAAGAACAAAAACTGAGGAACAGAGGTAGTTATTGTTATGCACACGTCTCTCTCTCTCTCTCTCTCTCTCTTTCCATTTTCTTATTCAGCCCCCCTCTACAAAACTTTTTTGCATAAGCTTTGGTTGTGGGGGGTGGGGGTGGGCTCAAGAAGAGCAATACTGCTACATTATTGAAAAGAAGACCTCCTTTTTTATACACTCCTAGGCTGAGAGGTGCACACCAAGTGTGGCGGAAACACCTGATGAATGAATGGGTGAGGTGAAGTTCACCAGTAGGCTAATAATGACGACGACGATGTCACCGATGTTAGCAAATGCAGAAGGATAAGGGTATCATATGTATCTTGATTCCTGAACACACCGGGCCTTTCTCTTCTTTTTTTAAAAAAATCTTTTTAATGTTTTTTTTTAAAAAAATGAGCTGAGTTGTCTGTGCACAAAGAATGTAAATTATTTGCATTTTCCAGTGTCAGGTCTTGGAGGTATCTTAACAGCATGAAAGAATTTTCCACTTAAATGTAAATTATTAACAAGTTGGAGTTTTCATTTGTTTTATCTCCTGATGTGCAATCTAAATAAATAAATGGCACACTTTACAGGATTCACCACCCACTTTCCCTGCACTTGGAGGAAACATATTTTATAAACAAAGCTACACTGGCTTAAATAGAGGTGGTGCATCAGATCCTTCATTCCCTGCATCACTTACTTTTGTCTCTGCACATCTGAGAGGTTTTTTTTAAATCTCCCCCCCTTCTTCTTCTTCTTTCCCCCTCCCTTCGCTAAAACAGATTTACCTCCTGTACTTCATCACGCTTTGCTATGTAATATCGCTAAATAAACATCACAGTGGTTTATTCATAAAATATTCATCTTTCAGAATGTTCCACCGTCTCCAGTCTCCTCCCCTCCTCCTGGGTTTACCTATGTTTACAAATATGTAAGCTTTGTTAATGTGCCTTGGCTGGGGAATCATGAGAAGTGACCCTCCTTGAGGAAGGAACTCCGAGGAAGAAGTGTATTATTTCAGCTGGGAAGAACAGCAAAGCTCTGGGATGATACTGATTGATTAAGACCAGATGGATAGCCACGCATAGGTGTGACAAAAATAGAAACATATTGCAAACATCCCAAGTATTGAGCTTTGGGGAGGTGCCTGGATCCTGCCCTACCTTATCTGCCTCCCTGACAGATTCTAGAATTGAAGAATGTTAATGGCCACACTCACTTGAATTTCCCCTGCAGTTTAGTGGCACTCACTGCAATGAATCAGGCACGAAGTTATGTTTCAAAAATAAATCGGAGTCCCCTCCCCAATCTACACACGCTCTCATCAAAAAATGACAGCTGGTGTGTTTCTGGGCGGAGGGGGATGGAGAAGCACACTCTTACTTGCCCTTAAATTTGTTCACTGCAGACATATCGCAGATTCCACAATACCACCTTGAAAATCATATACGCTCACTCCTTGCACACACACACACACACACACACACTCATTAAAAAAACACCACTTTTTTTTCTACCAGTGAAAGACCACATCCTCGCCCTAAAATTAAACTTTCTCAAACCACAGAAAGGAATAAGTGCAGAATTAGTGACCTCTGGTTTGGAGAAGAATGTTTCATTGATACTGTCTCGGCTTTTATGTTTATTGGCCATAAATTGACCGACTCCATCCTTAATGCTTCGGTCACTTTTCACAGAAAATAAAAGCTAATGGGCTGAATCCTGCGCACCTTACTCAAAAGCACAGTGAATGGAACTGCGCAGGGAGGGCTGTTCCCTGTCTCTGCCAGTTCATTGATGAAGACACTATTAAATCCTACTAGGGAATTGACCTGTGTAGTGTCCAGTGCTACAGACTAAACATGCATTTTCCTTTCCATTCTTCAGTGGCCTGGGTTGCCGTTCTATTACTAACATGGCTGCTGCAGTTCCTGTGACTATTGCTACTACCTACACCTTTAAAAGTAAAAAAAAATTCTTTCTTATGCTGCTTTAGGGATAAAATTATGGAGTAGTTTCATATGTGTGGGGTCACTGCATCTCATTTTAATTGTTTACTACTTCTTTCACTTTGATAGCATGTTAAATGGTATTTGGTGTTGTCGGTCAGGGCCCTCGTGCTTGTGCTGGATGGTGGTAATAGTTGTTTACAGACATTCCATAGGTATTGTTTTAAAAATGAAAAGATAATCTTTATTAAACACACAGATATGACAATCCTGAATATTTATGACTCTTCTCAAGCATTAAAGAGTTGTTGAATATCAGCTAGCTACAACTGGCTTTAGGAAAGCAGGGGGTGGGGAAAGCTAGGGAAAAAACAAGAATCTCAGATTTTATATCCCTCCCCCCCCCCCAAAAAAACCCTCTATGTTCTTCACAGCAGGAAGGTTTAGTTCGAGGTCTCCTTCACAGAAGCTTGAACCCATTATGTACATGCTATAAACATCCTCAGGTTTCACAGACAAACATTTGTCCATAAAAAGTTTGACTGGCATTTTCTGGAAGTAAAACACACCCACTCTGTTTCTTACATTCTGCAACACCAGCCTAAGCAACTGCTGGTATTTTTCACTTAAAGCAGACCGTTAACACATCTGATTCTGTAGGCACATGGAATCTAATCCTGCTCCTTAAGACCTTTGCTTTATCACAAACTCCATGATCTACAAATCACAGATTCCAAAATCATTCCACTGAACCCCCCTTGAAATCAGCCTGCTTTAACAGCTAAAGTAAACTCAGTGTGACTTGGGCTGTACGCAAGCTCAAAATATGCCAGTTTGCTCAACAGCAGGTCTCGCTGGGTTCCCCCTGAGTTCTGTGAGGCTGATTCCCAGCTAGGCATGCATAGAAATGCAGCCATGCTGTTTCAAATGCAAGTCTTTTACTCTGAAATAAGTCTTCTGCTTTCAATGAGACGCCCGTGTAAGTATGCTTAGGATTTTTAAATGGATGGCTGATCTGGCCCCAAGACGAAAGGGTTTAAAAGTGGCACACATTATAATTTTGAGAGGAATTAATCGTAAAATACATTTACCATTGAACTGACAAGTATGCCAACAAGAAAAACACACTTTTAAAAAAGAAGTGTGAAGAATGTTTGGCATAATGTCATGAAAATATTTGTCAAGTTTCCAAGCTAAAGATGACTTTATTTTCTTTACTTTACAACCCAGGTGACCACAGTTGTAAAGGCTTCCTTTCTCTCTGCTCCAGCTGAGGAATAAAACTGCCTAATTTAAATAGAAATCATTATTCCTCAGAAGAATCTTTTGGCTCCAAAAGTCCTGTTCCATAAAGCTGAATTTCATTCCCTCGTGGCATCTTGGAAGTTAATGCTTAAAATCAGGAGCATTTTGTTCGAAGCAGACAGGAATGTATTTTTAAAAGTATTGTTTGGAATTTGCAGCAGCAACAACAACAACAACATGAAGCATCATTATTTATCTAATGTCGGGTGGGGAAAAATCAGGATGTCATTTCTTCACTTCCTCCATCAGCTGTGATGATCTAGAAGGTGGCTGGGGAATTCTGGAATTGTAGTCCAAAAACACACCTCTGATTCTTGTCCTGTATGTATTATGTTTTTCATTTAAACAGAAGCTTTAAATTTATCTACTGAAGCACAAGTGCAACAGCAGCTGAGGAACTTCTATCTTTACCACCTCAACATTGGTTGCAACACAGTACAGGTATGGGGGCAGGGGACGGGAAGGAGGCCTTTCCCATCACCTCCCAGTACAGTGAAGTTCCCCATACAACCGTCTTTCCTCAGATGTTAGTCTCATGGAGGTCAGTGAACCTGCTGAGCAAGAGACGGCCGTGGTGAGGACTGCAACTTTCAACAGGCGAACACAAGACATTTGGCTGCCTGAAGCAAAGGACAAGATGCTCTCCATGTGTCTTCTGTCACACCTGAGATGGCAGGTATGTTTAGAGGCCCATCACACAAGCAATTCTGTTCTTCAGCAAAGGGGAAGAACTGAAGAGTTCAGGAGGAACACTCATTCAGGAAGAATATATATATCTCTCTCTCTGTTGGACTTGTACCCCAGCCATCTAGTGGCAAGCTACTACTCTGGGCGGCTACAAAGAAAGCAACAGACATGAATAACTCAAATTAAAACAAAACATGCAAACAAAGCCCATGCTAAAAAACCCTATCTAACATGCTGCCTGAGGCAAAGGCCTCCCCTCTAGTTCCCCATACTGGAACCAGTGGAACTAGGGGCTAAAACATCCTCCACTGCTCCTCAGGGTAGCAGGGTTAGTTTATGGAACAAAGAACAGTGTGTAGAATATGTAGCCCTACCCTCCAACATCTTTTTGGTACTCTGAGACATGACCTAGCCTCAGCCACCTGAGGCAGCCGCCTCACGCTGCCCAACACGAGGCTGTCCCTGGCTTTTAAGCACTCTTCAGGAACATTTCTCAGACACAACATGTATGTTCTTCTCTGGCCTCCTATTCTTTCAATCCAAGACCCAAATCCAAGATGAGGCATAGGACCTTATAAGCATCTTCAGCCAGCTCAGGGGATTTTTTAAAAAATCCTCCTCATGTCACACATATTAAAAAAATGATTACCTTGTGAACAACCTGGAGAACATTATTCTCTCCCCACCCCCAACAATTACTTGTGTGATTGGCAAGAGGTGGGATGTGGCATTGTGGTGGAGCCAAGTCTCAGCAGATCAGAGCACCGAGTCTTGCACTTTTGACCTTTGGGGATGCTGTCATCTTCTGACCACCTTCCCTGCCACACATGCAATTTCCCTTTTTCTTCAGAATACAGCTGCAACCCTTACAGTAGCTGAAATGAACCTGTGTTTCCCAACACTGCAGATCTGTGGGACTTTCCTTGTTACACTACAAAGTGTCCCTGGTACCCTTTGGCAATACTAGGCAATTGAGAATCATTTGCTTTACAGAAGACCTGTTGCTGGTAGAAACAAAAAAGGCAGAACTAGTCAGTTGATACAGATCAATACAGCTGTCTGCTACATCCTCCCTTTTGCCATCACTTTGGCTATTGTGCTATTATTACAATTGCTTATGCTTCCAGATTTACCACTACACCATTGCTGAGCTGGCAGGCAGTACTGAATGGCAGCAGAAGATAGAAGGATGTGTGTCCTCAGCAAAGACAAACAGTAATATGGCAGCTTAGATTCTAGCCCTTGGAGCTACTCCAAAACAGTAATTCTGAATTGGTTTACTTGGAAGCAAAAGCTACCTTCTAGTGCAGTGGTTCCCAACCTTGGGTAACCTAAGTATTCTTGGACTGCAACTCCCAGCAACCCCAACCAGTATAGCTAGTGGTGAAAGCTTCTGGAAATTGCAGTCCAAAAACACCTGGGTTACATGCGACTGAGAACCACTGTTAGTGTTTTTTTTCTTAAACATGAATTGGTAGTACATAAAGATCTTACATGAAAGGATCATTCAGAAGCCTATTCTTTGTTAAGATGTGTATTTTGTTAACTGTTTTCTGAAGACGTTTAAAGCATCTTTATTGCGACACGCAAAACTTTAGTGCTTCATCTGTATGTTATTCCATAAACACCCGAGAATGGGAATAGTAGCAAGAGCCTCAGATCCTACTGGTTTAATGTCACTATAAGCCAGAGCTGCATTTTTGGGTGCAACTAGAGCAGACTTCCACCTACCCCCAAGCCCCGACCCTTTTGTTTTATACTATACACTTTCTTCCAGATAGCTCAGTGGTTTAGGCATCCGACTGTGGAGCCAGAGATTGGGAGTCTCATTCCCCACTGTGTCTCCTTGACAGGGGCTGGACTTGATGATCCAGAGGTTTATTTTATTTTATTCTATTTTATTTTTTCCTGGCCAACTAGTGGCAGAGCCATTATCCCTTCCAGCTCTGCAGTTCAGATTATTATTCAAAAATACCAGACACAGTCAATCAAAATTAGAAACATATTGACTGGTATTATATAACAGATACATGTTTTAACCAAAAACCTAAGTATCTGTTAAATATCGGTGTAGCATGTATGCTGTTCCTAATATTGCTGTTTTTTGTAGCTCTGATGGTGTGATTTCTGAGATCTGCAACTGCTTATAATAAATACTTTGTGAAATTTCTTAATATTGTTCCCAAAGCCCCGATGACTACAGGGACCACTGAAGTGTGTTTCTTCCAGAGGTGACATGTTTCGTTAGCCAGATCTCTGTATTTGGTTGGTTTTTTAAGTTCTTTATTTTCAGCTCTGACATCCCCTGGAATTGCAATGTCAATGATCCAGTCGTTTCTTCACTCTATGACTACTATGTCTGGTGTGATATGTTATGTTCAAGGTGTCTATCAGTTTGGAACCAGAAATCCCACAAGATCTTGACTTCCTCATTTTCTGACACCTTCTCTACCTGATGTCCCCATGGGTTTTTTGAGGCGGGCAAGTTATATTTTTTGCATAATGACCAGTGCACTAATTTTGCCACTCTCTCATATCTAATTTTGTAATCAGTTTGTGCTACTATTATTATTATTATTATTATTATTATTATTATTATTATTATTATTATTATTATTATTATTATTATTATTATTATTATTATTATTATTATTATTATTATTATTATTATTATTATTATTATTATTATTATTATTATCTTGAACTGCAAGCTTGTGTTAGATAATGATAATGAATGGAGAAAACCAGGCTAGTCACTGGGAAAAAGGACAGCATAGCATCATGGAAGGGGCTGTTCCTTTTGTGTAGGAAATTAAAGCAGATGTCAGAACCCCACATAGCCAGTAGCTATGGGACATATTGCAAACTCTGGCATCTCTTGTGAGTAACATTTCACCTGAAGAAGCAAACGGTTTGGATGTTTCCAACATTAGATACTACTTAAACAAAAAATTAAGGAATTCATTTCTTTTAAAAATAACACTAGTAGCCCTGAGTTGGTTTATCTGAGTTTACTCCAGTTTGAGGAGAGGAGCTTCCATGGAAGAATAGGAACTCTGGGGTGGGATGCGATTATGTGGCGTGCCTGCATGCAATATTGCAAAATTGAAAATGATGGTCCTAGTTTAGCCTGGTAATTATGAATTTTATGCTTGCTGTTCATCTGTTTCCTTAAACCTCCCACGTGCATCATTGCCCTATGAGCATGCAGCATGCAGGCAGCATAGCAGCTCCCACATGTCTTTGTCAACACAATGAAACTTTGTTTTCAGTCCTGGAAAGTTTTCCACAAAACAACAGCAGACTGAAATGCTTCACAGTGTGGAAGAGGATACATGGAAGAAAATTACAGTAAGTATTGTGAATGCGGGGCACTACTTTTGCAGATATAAAGCTTCACCAAAGCTGACCTTGCTTGCCATAAACACATTGCAAAACGCCAGAAGTTTCAACATGCCATCTTTGCCTGGCCTTCTTATCCAACTTTCTTCTACTTAGAGGAAAGTTGTCCTACTTATCCTACTTAGAGGAAAGTTGGATAAGAAGGCCAGGCAAAGATGGCATGTTGAAACTTCTGGCCTTTTTGCTGTAAAGATTTTTAATTGTGTTGTCTTAAGGGTTGTAACAGGAAAAAAAAATCCAAGCTTGTAGTCCCAACTGGAGTAGACATGTTGAATCAATGGAATGTACATAAGTGTTGATGTATATGTTTCCATAATTCAGTGGGTATTCACTAGCTGGGACTAACAATTAGATTTAGATATGAATCTTCAATGGTAAAACCCCAATGACACTGCTCACCCCTCCCGCTAGAGAGTCTAGTCCAGGTAACACCAGCCCTTTGCTAATTAACAAAAATGAATGACACTTCTGAAAGCTGATATCAGTGGGATTTAGCTGCAACAAATGTTGATGGAACGTGCCTCTCCTTAGGTGCAGAAATGGGTTGTAGCCCCACTGACAGGAAATAAAGATTTTGCTACTCAAAAGTAAGAGGATGAGTCCCATTTACTCGGATTTAATCTGTGGGATTTCTGTAGCCCAGCAGCACTGTTGTTATCTCTGTTTCTGGGATGTTATAGCCACAGCTGGACCTTGTGACCAAAGGCAAGGGCCCACGGTGCAGCCCCACCATCAAATGACCACCCAAGTAGCAGCAACAGCTGGAAGCAAATCAGACCAGGATCAGAAGCTAGGATGCCATGATCTCACCACAGCACTGGTTTTCTTCTGATTTGGAAAAGCATCATATACAGTAGTTGGAGGCACCTAACTGTACAAACTTACAGATGTTCATTTTACTCTTTTTACTGTAACACAGTATTCTCTTTCTTTTCGTTCCTGTATTCATAGTGGTCCTAAATGGATTTGAAGTTTAAAACTGTGCACGTTCAACGTTTGTGTCAACTATTCATTTTAGTCCAACCAACAAACCAATTTTTGTGGATCCTCTTTTTTTTTTAAACTTCTGCTATAACATATCAGGAATGTAGAAGCAGTTGTAATGAATGGAGAGGCTGATCAACCAGGAGGAAAGGAAATGTCAGTAATACCCATGCTATCTAAAGTCTTCCATTAACTTTAAAGTCTAAAGTTTTTGACATCAAGCGCTACTCTATGTAGGGCCTATGTGGCTTCAGTATTTGGGTTCTTTGAGTGTACCAGCTTTATACGAAACAAAGATATCAGTGTTTGTAATTGGTAATCGTCAGGCCCTGCCCTAAGTTCACACTAGATTCTTTGTTTTGCCGCCGCATAAGAAATTCAACCTCCACACTAGGCAATTAAACATCTGAATGCACATATATTTAATACAGTTAGGATGGCAAAATTATAAAGGATTCCTGGAGCGCCAGAGGAGGAGAAAAATATGGGGCAGTGCACAGGATAGGGCAAAATGGTAACCCCCAAACAGTTAAAGTCAACAATGGTTAAATATTGTTCTAGTATGGCAGTTCAGGTGACTTACTTTTAACTAAAACCTAAACAATTAAACCTGCTTTTTGTTCTAGCACTCCATTCCATTGTTCATGTAAAGACTGCATCTCTCTGTCACACACTCTCTCTCACAGACAAACAAAATTGGAATTTTCTAACAAAACAGGAAAACAGTTCTCGACAAAATATACAGCAATAGGGACTGAAAAGTGCATGCATGGCAAGCTGCATTATTAGAACGTTTAAATATTAATTATTCCACAGTGTAGTAAAGATGATCAAGTAGGAGTGTCAAATAGTTTCCTAAAAGCTGCAATGTTAGGTTTCATCTAAACTTCCTCCATTCAGCAAAACTGAAAGCCTGCTCCAGCATGTTTATTTTTATTGGTTTCTCTCAGTTGTTGTTGTTAAAATCCATAAACCAGCATTAACTCTTTAATCTCTTCTAGTAAGGCTGGAATTGTATATTTTAAAAATGATAATATTTCTTGAAACTAACATAAAAGGCTGGAGGCGAAAGATATGGTCAACCAATACAGAATTACAAGTTCACAGAAATTTTGTTGCAAGGAAGCCCATATACTTGTAATGTTGTTAACTGTTGCAGCAAGCCTATATACTTTTATACACACATACACATTTATAGGTAATGCAAAATGAAATAAATGTAGCTTTCCTCCCATCTCCCACAGTTATTCCTGCTCCAAGCAGCCTTCAGCTGTTCATCAGTAAGCCAGTTCCATTGTGTGAAAAATACTGTTCAGGTGGTACCTTGTTCTGCTATGTGAGAGAGACTCGAGGGACAGATGGGTAGACAGATGCACAATGCTACATAAAAGTAGAAAGACTTACATTATCTTATATGGGGGGGGGAGCCTTAAGTGACTGTGTGAGTGGCAAGAATATGGGCACAGCTGTGGGAAGCAAAGAGTTAAGCCACTCTCCCCTCCCCACCATCCCTTTAGAAACTCTTGCTTCTTTTCTGATTTTCATAGCCCAATCCATGAGATTCAGAGCAAGGGAGAATTGCTTGGAGATTCTTAAGAGAAAGACAAAGAAATGGTGTGTGCCGAGACTCTTAGGGCTTCGTTCCGTCACTCATGGATGCCCTGCCAGGATTTCCCACCTGAGACAGATTGCGACGCATGTTCGAATCACTCATGCACAAGAAGCAATACACAAGTTCAGTGTAAAGCCACTTTAAAAGCTCATCGGGTGCATACTTTACTTGTACAAAATACCTTATTCATGATGGAGCAGTGAGGGCCTAGGTAATTACTTGAATCAAGGTGGCCTCAGAAGTGTTTAAATCTACAAGGACACTTAGAGCATGAATAATGCAAAATAATTTGCATCTAAATTTTTTAAGTGTTCTTTATTCAAAAACTAAAATGCAGTTCCGATTAAAGTTTGATGAGTGAAAGCTGAGCACTTCGTGCCCACTGTGAAACGTCTCCTATTTGTGGAAATTATTTCAGACAGAGGGAAAAGGGACAAAAGAGATGAAGGGGGGTTAAAAATGAGAAGTTGGAGATTAAGCAGCACTATTTTAAGGCATCCTTGTTTTACGATGTCGGCAACTTCCGATTTCACTATCAGCTGGACCAACATGTGTCCAAGCGGCATCTTTTTTAAAAAAGCAGTCACAATGAAAAGTCACCATCGACTCATCAGCCAAAGAAAATCACAGTCCTTTTGAAGATGATGATCCTAATAAGCTACTGTTGTCTTTGAGTTTTGAACAATACTTTTTCCGCAAACTACTTTTCCCCCCTGCCTTCTGTGGAAAATATTCCGTTTACAGCTAACAGGACTGTTTATAACAGTTTGATACTTTGCACTTTATCATTCCAAATTATTGCATAAGTCTTTAGAAATAAATTCTCAGTCCACTGACAGCGAAAAGCTAAACCTAAATAGCCTGGTAATGTTTTGAATATTAATCTATACATAAAAATTACCGAAAACTTCAACAGAAATTCATTGAAGTCAAGAGATGACAGATTCTGTACAGTGCAAGACAACTTCACATCTTACAGGAGTGGAGAGGCATACAGCAGAAGAAGCCAGTGACCCATTAAAATATTAGCAGCCATTGTGCTCAGTGTTCATAAATACATGTTTCTTGACCTGTCCAGATCTGTCCACCTTGTTTTAAATTGAGGTGGCCAGGAAACAAAGTGCTACAAGTCCTAAAGTCACAAGGACTGGCAAGAATTTACGTCCAGCTTCATGCCTTGATTTCTCCACACAAGACATGGCTCTTGTTTTTAATATTAAGATAAAACTGCCTGCACATGCAACATATTCAGCCTTTTCTCGGTAGGTTCTCTCATTGTAAAGATGCATCTCCCCTGAAGAATCTGGTCTGCGACAGAGAACTACAGGCCTGCTAGGTAGTGGAAAGTATTGCAGGTCCCATCAGGTTCTGCACTCAAGGCACGAGACAACCAACGAGATTTCAATCAAAAGGGAACATTCGCCAAGAAGAGCAATTTTGCCTCCACAGCCTTCCTATGGAAAGGCTTCTCATTTATTAGAAGGCTGCTCGAAAACTGGCTGCTCTCTTTATTGGACTTTCAGATGAGTGTACTTGCCACAGTCTTCTTAGTAAGGTTATATGCTACGTTTTCGTGGATTTGGAACAATGTGGACATAAAAAAAAAAACACAAAACCCCCTCATTGAACAAAGATTTCCCCAGCAACAGACCCCCTGCTCAGCAGGTCACCTATCCTTGCGACAGTTTTTCTTTTCCCACGCTAACCCTAGGGCTCATTTGCATAAGGTCTCTGTTGTGACAATTAGTTTCAGGTGAGCTGATTTCTATGAAGCTTGCCCAAGACGATACACAAGCTCTGGGCCTCCCTGATCCTGGGCCTAATTGCGACTGACTGGCACCAGACACAATCACCCTCTTGATTCAGCAAATTGTCCTGCAAGTCGCTGGTTGTGACCCTGCAATGCACAAATCATATCATGTCAGAGCAGCATAGTAAATAGCAAATAAAGTGAAATTTGGGGAGAGTGGGGTGGGTTGTGGGAAGCAGCAGTGAGAAAATCAAAGAACTTCCAGATGATATTACTGGGACAACAGCACAACCACAAATGAATGCTGTGGCTACAGTATTAACAGCCATTGTTAAAGCTTGATTTTTTTTAAAAATCATAATTGGGTTATGTTATTTCTAGCATGAAGGTTTAGCAAAATCCTTTCTTACAACAGAGAAGCACCCAGGTTGGGAGGTGGAAACACCACGTCAGGTAGCTAGCTTTAAAATACCCCTTGCATTGCTTGTGAAAATACATGGCCTGCTTTCTTCACAACTGTTCACAAACTACAGGCACATCAGTATGCACATTACACGGGCACCTCATTGTTTTTGCAAAGCCACCAGAAAAAACAAAGCAGTCAGGGCCAATGAACATAAGCTGTGTGTGCGGCAGCCAAAGTAATGCTAGAACTTTTTTTCCTTCCCTCTCCTCACACTGCAAAAAAGTCAGCAGAGAGAGTTTGCATCAGCAGAGGCATTTTAGAAAGGCAGGCTTTCCAAATGTTGCTGTTTCCCCTCCACTGTTTGCTGTAATGCCGACAGGAATGTTTCTTTCTGTCCACATGGTTCCGCTTGGTGTTGCTGGCAATCCAGAACTACAGCACAGCCTAGATAGTAACAACTACAGCCTGCTTCTTTTATTCACCTGCAAAAGCCACACTGAACCAATGTAACATTTGATGAAGATGGGGTGGGTGGGGCACGAGAGAAACAAACAAACAAACAAAATGCTTGACCAACTAAGAGACAATAAGCTTACAGGTTAGCCTCTACAATGGGTTATCGTTCACTCGGACCAAAAATGCTATTCATATTCATGGCACTGAGAGAGGAAACAACCTTTTTGCACTCAAATTATTAAAAGATAGCAAACCGCAAAAATTAGGGCGCACTGTGCAATGTATTTTGTGCAGTTGCTTCTCCCATGGGTGTGGCCCCTGATGGAGTGGAAGGGGATCTTACCCTGAAATGGTAGGGTGAGCACACACACACACACACACACACAATCATGAGTTGCCAGTTTTATTACATAATTAACTGGTAAGATTTATACCTTGATCATACTCTTCCATAAACAGGCAAAGGATTTGACCTTATATTATAATTTGCTGTATATGAATAGATTGGTTAGGCATATGCACTCACAAATAAAATACGGACAATGATTACCTGCACAAATGATTGAGATCGTTCTCTGCAACCATGCAGATCTCAGTTTTATGGTCACACTTTGGCATGTCCATTATGGCATTGTTTTAAATGCAGAAGTGTGTGTGTATGAGAGAGAATAAGTTTTTGTCTACTACGTTTGTTTACAAAATGGCGGTTCAGCAGGATTTGGCCCATTAATGCTGGATTGCCTTTGTTCAACTGGGGGAATTCTGTCATTATCAGCTCCAAATTAACTATCAGATCTTTAAATTTTCAATAGAATTAATTACGGGATGACCCCTGAGAATGTTTCATGTAGAAGCAGCAGTGACATAAAGTGTAGCTGAGAAACAAAATTACCATGCTTCTGCACAACTACAATTAGTGATGGGGGGGGGGGGTTTGCACTAAGATTTCCAGTAGATGGAGAAGTAGATGGGGTAGGTGGAGAAAAGGGAACTCCAAAAGGTTTCTGGAGTCAGGCCTCTGCCGTTAAGTTTGTAAATCCAATAACCTAACTCTGGGCAAACTGTTTTTTTGAAATACAGAAGGAATTTTAAAAAGTCACCTCTGTGCTGAGATCAGCAATTGCCCGCTCTAGCCTAGGGACTTTTCATCTTCTGGGTGACATAAGGTCTAATTCTTTTTGTCCTAGTACAAGTCCATTGAATTAAATGGCAGAACTCCTGATTTACATACCTCTGAGAGGCAAAGGAACCCTCTTTAATTTTACTACCTCATTTAACAGCAGTTACAAATGGAGGAGGAAAACAGTCTGCTAACAGAACAGCGATACTATGTGGTGGGCATTCTAATGCAGCATTCTAAGTTAAGAGAAGTTGCTGCAGCAAGAGCCAACCCAGCTAAAAACACTTGCATCTTTCCTCCCTGTTTACCAACAGGGGACAAGGGGAATAGGTATTAATTAGCTTCTAGGTGTAGATGAAGAATACTCTGCTGCCCCACTACCTTGTATGGATACTTACTGTGCCAATGCAGAACTTTCAGTTTGCAAAATTATGGCAGTGTCTCCCTTCGGATTCTTAAGGCCATCCCACCATAACCTCACAGTACATCTTTGTTTTCATGCGCTTAGGATGAGATGGCAAACCTGTTCCTGGCCTGTATCATTTCAGAGTGCAGGATGGAACTGGAATGACTGAATACATATCCCCATTATTTGTTTGTTTGTAGGCAATGTCCATGTATGTAGAAAACTAGATATAATGGTAGAAAGTTCCAAGCTAGCTTCCCCCCATGAAAAACTAGCTTTCTGTGTAGGAGGATTTGGGGTAGGAATGTGCACCAAGTAGTACACAACTTCAGGACCCTGATGGGATTTGAATGGTATGTATCCCTCCAGACATAAAATCTGCAGTGACCCTTGCATATAGAAAATTAGGAGGAAGGTGCATCTGGTTGAAGAGGGAGGGCCCATGTGATTGAATCTAGCCACATAGTTCTGTAGCCACAGAAAAGTATAGATCCCATGCTATGCTACAAAAGAGTAAAACATGAGGCTTAAAATGAAGGCTAGTGATTCTTCCTCAGGACAGAGAAGGGACTGTTTCACTGTTTCAAGAGTCCCCATTCACATGCCAATTCTACTATTCCAGTTCCTTACTCCAGTGCCCTACTACCTTTGAGACCTCCTGCAATAGCAACAGCACTGCCTTCGTTGATTTCCTAACTGATACCTCTTTATTCTTTCTTCAGCCATCTTCCTCACAGTTTTTCCTCCCTGTATCTCTGGATCATCGTAATCATCGAGCAGATCTCAATGTCTTGATTTGTTCTGCCTCTCCCTATTCTTGTTGTTCATATTTATACTGCGACCGATCCAACCCTTCTAGTGTCTGTAGGCACTTCTGCCTCTCCACAACCAAGTTATATCAATCCAATTCTAACTTCCCAAGATGTCTCATTCTTCCATATCATTGTTTCTCTTCCACTCATGTCTCTTCTACTTCATTTTGTAAAATTGATTGTCATGGATTTCAAGGGACTGGCCAATGGTAGGCAAGCACATGGTTATACATTTGCTACAGGAAGGACTAGGGGTGGGCAACACATACCTTCTCAATACTCCTAGACTACAGCTACCAGCAGTCTGAGCCAGCAGAGTCAATGACTGGAATGATAGGAGTTTTAATCCAGTAACATCTGGAGGGCCATGTGGTTCCCATCATTACTTCAGGCAATTTGCTGTGGGCAAACTGCATCTACTGCACACAAATGCACTTGACTCCAGAGTCCATCTGCAACTGAATCAGGACCACATAACTCTCTTTGAAAGCATAATGCTGCTTCTTGACTTCTTGACTTTATCCTTGCAGTGCCATCATTTGCTCCCTTTCCTTGGTGCCTTTTTCCGCCCCCACTGATCTTGTCCCCCCCCCCAAATAATCAGAATTTGGAAAGGAAACAGAGGGTGTGCTAATGACTCAGTAGGTCAGACTCTTTCTTCTGAGTCAACACTATTCCAGAATGAGCTACATCTTGTTTGAAGGGCCCTGAGCAGCTGCAGGTGCTGCCGTTTCCAGGCACCATATAATTAAAGCTTGTTGGGTTACTATAGATACCTTAGTATTTTTGTAATGGTAAGTGTGCTTAGATAAATTCAAACTAGTGTAATCATCTGGCATCTTCTTTCTGGATGACTCAAAAGGGCCAGTGTCGTCTTATTCATTTCCGATCTCAAGCTGCTGTGCGAGGGTGCTGCTGCCATGTCATGATCAGTTCCCATGACTGATCTGAGACGGTCAGTCCAATCATAGATGATGTGCTATTACCATGTCAATTTAAATACTTCCCTTTGCATTGGCTTCAGTGAAATAGCTTATTATTAACTTGTGAGGATGGGCATCATGGGACCTTGCACCATAAGGTCACATTGAGCTACTGTGAGCCTCACCATTGAGGTTCACAAATTATCTTCTAGCTCTAGGGCATGAACTTCAATCTATGATCACCAGAAACAATTGAGAGTGGTCTTATATTGAACAGATATGATACCAGATGAGGATGGGCTTATGTTTATGGAAGAACTATTCCCTGGCTTTTCTAGACCATTCATGGAAATAATTATTTGGAGACAAAGCAATCAATACTTTGAAGTCACACTCTGGAATACATCTGACAAAGATGAGTTGTAAGCTTACAACTCATGGAATTTTTAAAAAAATTCTTGTACTCCAACAGGAAAAACTCAAGGGCTATTAGTGAATGACTTAGAGGGAGAGCCAACTTTTTCCAAAACATGTCCTAGTCTAGCGTTCCCCACCTTGGTGCTCTCTAGATGGGTGGAAATCAAGTCCCATCACCCCATCCAGCACAGTTGGCCATGTTGGATGGAGAGGAAGGGAAACAAAGCCCGACACATCTAGAATGTGTGGTGCAATCAACAGTGCAGTCAAGAGGACACCAGAAAATTGTGCCATCAGATCTTAATGGTGGAGTGAAAAGGGCAGAACCTGAGGCTAAAGTCAGACTATGACCACCTTTAGACTGTGTGATGCCAAGCTTTTTGCATTTTGAGGTAAGCAGTAACTTCTGGCTAAAAAAAGACCACATTTTCTGGAGAGAGAGAGAAATTAAAAGGTGCATCATTTGAAGTTAATGGTAATATAAGGCCAGATCATGAAAGAGCCAAGGTTCAGTGTTGTTGTTGTTTGGTTGCATGTATAATTATTTTTCCCCACTACTATCACTTTGCCATGAAAACAGCCACGGGGGACAGAAGGAAAGACTGGCTACCAGTGAGTAAAATACAGTAATCATGGAGGAGAAATACCCCGATGAATAAGAGGACATTTGTAAAAATATTGCCTAAATAATATCTTCAGAGTTAAAATACCTCTCACAATAAACTAATATAGGCAAGGCTTAATCAACACATGCAGTGTTGAAGTGGCACAAGACATAACTTTTCCTGTTGGAGTACAAGAATTTTTTAAAAAATTCCATGATCCTGCTCGATATATTCAAATACAAAACTATCAATCATTTCTCCCCAAAACAGCAATGGTAGTGATCTTAAATGTAATAACATTTTTTGCTGAATGCCTTGTGTGATTCCCCTCCCTTTCCTTCACTTTACCAACTGAAACAGAGACAATTCTTTGTATGTTGAAACGTGCAATTATCATGTATCCAAAAAGGAGGGTATAATTTTCACATCTGATTACAAGGAAAGAGTGTAAGGGAAGCTGCTTCGGTAAATGTACACTTGTTTACAGAGCAATACCCATGATATTAAAATTTTTGTAAACATGAAAGACCAGTGGAGTGTGCGTATGTCAAGAATGTCATGCAGCAAAACAAAATAGAAACTAAGAATTTTGTCTTGCCTTGGCTACAAATGGAAGTCAGATCTTTTGAGCATGGCCAGTCCTACTGACTACAGATGTTTATGGAGAAGCTGTTTGGCCCAGTTGGATACCTGTTTACTCAGAATTTAAGACCCACTGAATTCAGTAGAACTATCATAGAGGTCAATCTTCCCCAAACTGATACCCTCTGGGATGAATTGAACTACAACTCCCATTTTCCCCAGCAGGGCTGAGAAGTAACGTGGCCAAATATTTGGCAATGAGAGTGTAATGAAGTTACAGATCAAAAATGGCATTAAGGAGGAATGACTTGTAGGTGCAATGAAGACATTCCAGTAAATTTTAAAATTTGCTTTTCAAGGCCATTTTAAGGCATTTTGATAGGATTTTTCCAGTTCTTCAGTTCTCTTAATCAACCAAAGGTTTTTAAAAGAGCAATCAGAAGTAAAGGGTAACTCATTCAGTTACTCTTTAACATTGCAATGAGTTACAACAGTGTGCTATTTTCAAAACAATATATAAACAGCTTACTTTCTGAAACTATGTTCTCAACCAGCCTGACACAGAATTAGACTATGCTGTTCCTGATGTCTTGTCCATGGGGTCACGAAGAGTCGGACACGACTTAACGACTAAACAACAAAAGTTCCTGATGCATAGTATGAAAAAAAAATGAAAACAAACCAAAACTACTCATAATTAAAATAATTTATGTGAAATATTTTTTGTACTTTTGTTTGCTCAGTTAAACTGGATAAACTTTTTTTTATTAATTAGTTTTCTTTATGAACAGCTGCCTTTCCCTTCAAACAGCATGCCTCTTGCCACTACCTTTTCCCCTGTTCTCTCCTCCCTGCTCTGATTCTCATCTTCATTTTTGGTGTGTGCTGGTTTACCTTTGATAAGATGAACTTCTGGGTATAAGAAATTATTTTTTGTTGTCATGTGGGAAGAGATGCTATCTTGGAAAACACAGTGCAGTTACAGATTGCTTAGTAAGGAGATCAAAGATAAAAGGAAGAACGAGATCACACAACAGGTAAGGTTAGAAAACATGCCCTACAGCTGAAAGTGATACTAGCAACCTTTTAATATGATATAATAACAGCAGATAGCAGTGGTGCAGTTGCAGGATTTATTTTACAAAATGCTATCCAAACCGCCTTGGACAGACATAGACCAGGGTTTTGACTTGGCTTCCTCTGGAAGGAATACTTCAACTCATTATGCCTGCCAGGATCAGCTCTACCATTAGGCAAATTGCGACAAGTGCCTCAAGTAGCAAGTTTGAGGTGTGATAAAGGGCAGAAAACTGTTATTTTCTTATTTATTTTTGTGGTTTTGCTGCTCAGGAAAGAGAGAGGTACTCATGGAATGTTCTGTGTCATGTGCCAAATCACATTCCTGGTTTTGACGACTATGGATCATGATATGAGGGAAGGGGGGTGCCATTTATCCTCCCTCCCTGCCAAAAAAAAAAAAAAAAAAAGAGGAAAAAAAAGGGTTGTGGACTTGTGTGACCTGCTGCCTGCACAGGTTGGGGGGAGAATTTACATTTACCTATTTCTCCTCCACCCCACCCCCCCAATGTCTCTGGTACTTTTCCTTACAGAGGACTAGGGAACCTTCTGGAACAGTGAGCAGAATCCAAATGAAAATTAAAGGACAATTGTCACACCCAAAGGAAAAATAAAGGGGGAAAAAATAGCCAGACGTAATGAAAGAAAGGCAGTTATGCTTTCTGTTACACAAAGACTTCAATGGACTTTTGGGTGTAATTTAATAAGCTCAAAAGTGTATCTGTAATTTTAAAATATTTTAACAATTTCTTTCGGCACAAATATTAGTTGAAGCAAAGGAGTGTTTGAAACGCAGAATATTAATTGTCAGGGCATGGGGTATATGTACAAGCATATAGAGATAAATCATTCTGTATGAGTATATTTTCAACTTCGAAAATTTACTTTGCAAAGAAACTTTTCTAGAAAACCATTTTTAAAATTCTGAAATCCCCTAGAAATGGAACAAGACCATTAATGACTGCTCAGAAGCCTGTTTCTAAATGTCATCTTTTCTTTTCTCAGAGGAAAACTAAGAAGATCCTGCCACTTAGAGCAATTTAATTTGGGGCCAACTTTTACTAGGTATTCCTGAGAAGAAGAATCTCATGTAAAAATAAAGCAGGAACTAACAGCTGTTTATAACAATCACCCTCGAAGTTTCAGGCAGTCTCTTAAAAATTCTGAGTCAAATCAGAACTAAGCTGTTGCTTCAAACTTAGCATAAGGTCATAGGAAAAGCCCTGCTATATCAGACAAAATAACCATCTTATCCAGCATTCAGCCCCCACAGCAGCTAATACCAGCTGTCAGTGGGAAGCCCACCAGTAGAGCATGATTGTGACCACACTCTTCTGGTCACCTTCCCAAGCAACTTGTGCTCAGAGCCTCTGGTACTGGGGGTCGTTTGGAGTCCTCAGGATTAGTAGCTAATAAGAGCCTTCTCCTTTGTGAATTAGTTTAATCCTTTTTCAAAGTTGTCCAAGTTGGCTGTCATCACTATATCTTGAGGTAGCGTATTTTGTAATTTAACAATGTGTTGTAAGAAGTAGTACTTATTTTTGCCTGTATTGATCTACAAGGGTTTGTTCTTGATGTTTCTGTTCTTTCATTGTATAACATGGGAATGGTGTAGTACTACTGGAGGGATGAACAAATATGGTGGGACACCAGCATTCCATCAGAGTTAGGATCTGACATCTAAGAGGCACATAAACTCATGTATACCTAGATAACAGATAGTTTTGTTCATGCATGCAGTCTTAGTATTCTTAAACTTGTCTTTAGTTATCTAGAGAATAATATTGTGCACCATAGGCAGTTCCTTTTCAATATTATGACAACAAAACATGACAGGACAGCCACATTTGGTTTTTTAAATTTTATTTTAGGGATTTATACTTTGACCTTCAATAAATCTTTCAGAGTTAAATACGTTTGTTTGGTTCATATACACAAAGAACAAGATTTTAAACTGAAAAGTGCTGTATGAGATAAAAGTCAGACCCTCACCTTCAGCTTTGCCTGTGAACTGGGCAAACAGATGAACAACAAATATGGCTGCCTCTATCACAGGTACAGGTGAGGGACCCATTTCTTATGAAGCTCTGCCAACTAGACTGCCTTACATCATTGTCACTGTTACGTGCTGGTGCTGTTAACAGATAATACTACTGACCTTGCAGAATTAACTCATAAAAATGTGGGCTGAACTTTAGACAAAATAAGCCATACTCCTGAAATGGAATTCTGCCATGAAATCTGTGTATTTATGCCAGTGGAAGAAACAACTTCACAGAGTATGGTCTCTCAGTGTTTGAACTGTAGGGGTGTGTCTGGTGGCCAACACAATTTCCCACCCCCCACCCCCGCAACAGCATCAGCAGATTCAAAACAACAAATTAATATGTCTTCAGGACCCCAATCAATGCTGAGAAAGCACTTCCATTTTTCACAGAGTTGTTAGACTACATTTGCTCATATTTTGCAAGATTTTAATGTAACCGTATTGATCAAAATGAGCATTCAATAAGACCGTAGGCACCTAAACCTTATTAAAATTAGTCAACTTGAAGCAAGTGACCTGAGGAAGAAACGGAAAATTGTTCAGGGATTTTCTATTCAAAGAGCCCAACTTAAATGAGTATGTGTTCATGAAATATATTAAGCAAAAGGTTTTATGTGAGCTAAAACTTGGAACACAAGAAAATGCACATGGAGCCCTCTAAGTGACAAACTCAGGTGTGAATACACTGTTTTAAAAATCCATTAATTAATCACTTATCATGAGCATGCCTCTGTATTCCTCTCCTGTTATTATAATTAGGAAAGATTGTGATAAACCCTGTGATGGTTTAGGTTTATTCTGTTACTAACTATGGTTAAGCAGATATACTGTTTAGCTGTATAATGTATAGGTGGAAAATATAGCATCTTTTCTGGGAAGCTGCCTAAATCAGGTAGACTATGCCCTGGCAATTACATAAGAGAAGCAGCACACAAGGAAGATGAGGGAACAGCAAGATTTCCTCCAGACTACTTTACTCACTAATAAATAGGTTGTTTTTTTTTCTTCCTTCGGAACATTTCCACATTTCTCCAGCCAGGTTGAGAGGTGTAATTAAAACACAAGCTCCCAGGGCTGACTTTAACAGTGATTTGTAACACTACTTCTTTTGGCACATTTTATGGAGCTGTTTCTTTGGGTGATGGGAGAAGTGATACTACACAACATTTTAAGCTGATTAATTGTGCCTTTCCCTAAAGGACCTGACCTGCCATAGGGTTTAGCCATAGTTGAAAAGCTAGGGAACGGGAAAGACAAGCTAGAGCAAGACACAAAGAAGTCCTGCTTGAATAGTGAACTGAACTAATTTTGTACAACCTGTTAGATAAACAAGTTGTAAAGAGATCTTTGCATATCTATTATTGCTCTAAACAAAATACGAACCATGAATCAGATCCCGTAGTGGCACCTGCTGTGATATCGTTGGTCAGGTTTCACCCAGTAAAAATTCCAATCTATCCTAGATCTTAAAGAGAAAACGTGTTTCAGCAGAATCTCCAACTTGACTTTATTTCATTTTTAAATTATGAGAATGATGCTATTATATATTATTAATTTCTGCTGTTCTCCAACTCGGCTGCAGCAGTGAGCTGCGGATGTTGGAACGGTGTAATTATGTTCTAGTAGGGCAGCCATCCGTTTCCTTTCAAAAATTTACAGGATTCTTAATCATGCTGCTCATTTGGGTGCGCAATAGCGAGGATAGCGAAACACAAACATGGCACGTTCGTTTACACAGGAACACCTGCTTCGCGTGATAGCAGATGTCAGTCAGCAAGAGGAACACAAAAGAAAAAATATCAACAACAGCAAACTCCAACCATTTTCAACCCAGCGCAGTGAAATCTCCCTCAGCAAGAATATAAACGACTGGGTGTTCATTTGCAAATGAAGGGAGTGATGCCTCGACATGTTGGAAAAATCTCATTGACTCACTTGAAGGCTGGAGCGAGTATAAGGCACTCATTTCAAAATGGGCACTATCATCTGCATCAAATTTAGGTGTTTAAATTTCAAAACAAAAGCCTTGATCATCATCACTATCATTCTCAGCAAAATACGAGGCTTGTACTGTGAGATGAAAAAAACATAAGTAACTAAAGCATAATACTATGTATGAGGCATTCATGTATGGTGATACAATACGTATCATCGTTGCCGTGTATGTAGTACACTTTGTCAGAGTGTTGTACACTAACAATTAATAGATGTTGGTACTGGACTGAAAGTTGACTTTGGGGGTAAAATGAATTTTTGAAATGTACATTGTAAACAAAATGATATTGCCAGATGGAGAAAATGGAAGTTTCACTGTTTTCCAGCGCTGTTGTTCAATGTTTATTTAACAACTGGTTGCTTCATTAACAACAGCCTCTCCTTCCCTTTCCTCCTGCAATATAGTTAGCACTCAGGAACTATTTTTGCACTTGGGCATTGGTACACTCTCTGAATGAGATCCGCTGTAAAGTAATTTTTTTTTCTTAAGGATTGTTAGAATTCAGAGTGAGTCCATATATGTGGGTCTCTGCATTAAAGATTCCCTAAGTATGCATTGACTTGATACCCAGTAATGGCTTCTAAGGAGCCGTTATGTAGTACCGTGTCAATGATCCATGCATTGAGGACTCCCTGAATACACATTGACATGATAGACCGGAACGGCTCTGAAGAAGCCGTTATGGTCTATCATGACAATGATCTGCAGATATTGGCAGCGCCTCCTGCTCTTCCATAAAGATTGCAAAAGTCTCTAAAAAAGCTGTTACAATCATGCTGCGAGACCCTCCAATCAGATCAACGACAGAGTTCTGCTCTACCATTTATCTTTGCAGTGCCTTGTTTGCTTTTTAAGATGGTGGGCCAAAAGAAAGTCAACATACTAAATGACACAGTGCTTGTCAATGGATTGGCTTTGGATATCTGTGGATTTGTAGAGGAACTTAGGAGCTGACCTTGAATTCTTACAGTGCAGTGGCCAGCATCTTTTCTCAGGAGTAAATCTGACTGTGTTTAGTAGGATTTCCCAAGTAAACATGCATAAGCTTGCGGTCTCAGCCTCGATTTCATGGTTGGATTTGAAAACCAAGGCTTAATCTAAGACTGGCCTTCTTCATCTGATATAAAAGTTAATATTCATGTGATAGTTTTAAGATGGCAACTTTATGTGCCAACTTACTGACTTAAAAGATCCTTATTTGTTGCCAATCCCTAGTCCATTTGGGTTGGCAATTCCATTCCTTAACCTACTTACCTACTGAATGGATGAAGTGACATTCCTACAACAGGGGTTGTTCTGAAGCTTAGCTGACAAAAGAAAAAATGAATATGAAGGATAAGAACTGCTGTAGGAGATTCCTATTAGACTGTATTTTGACATGACTTCTTTATGATCATGTGTTAAACAAAAAATGGGAACCCTGCTAATTTTGCAATTCTTGCTGTTGTAAGAATCTACTGGAGGCCGAAGAACAAAACTGACTTTAAAGGTCTTTTCTCTAAATGTCTTGGTACTTGATGGGTTTTGAATTAAAAATACCACAATATATAAGTCCCCCTTCCACTATTTGTTTCACATTATATATAAATGTTCACACTTGAGGAGATGTCATCCTTATTTTAAGAGCAGCTACAGATTTTTTTATGAAAATAGTATGAGCCTTGCTTTTCTGCCGGTTCCTCAGTGATGAAGATGTGAGGAAATGGGTCAAACTGCTTTTTTTAAAAAAGGAAGTTCCCAGAATAAAATTAGATTATGCTATAAAAGAATCATTAGCTATCCACAAAGCTTCAGTTCATGCTTCCTTGGAAATTTAGATAGTGGCTAAAATCCTGTTGCTTAGCATAGTCAACAGCACTATAGTAGGCCTATTGAATCAATGGGGATTTATTGAGTTAACTCCTCTGTAAGTTCCACTGATTCAAATGGGCCTACTCTAACTGCAATTTACTTTAGCAGAGTAAGTCACAATTAGAGTAGACCCATTTAAATCAATTGACCTTACACCAAATCCCTATTGATTCAATGGGCCTGCTCTAGTGCTTGTTTACTACATTAAGCAACAGGATTTTGGCCATATATTCTTAACTCAGAGTGTACTTTGGAATGTTGTTCTACCGACAAAGTTGTGGAAGGTAGGTTTTTTAAAACAGATTGTTTATAATGCATTACCTTTTACTCTCTTAATCAACCATGCACAGTTTGTCAAATAGTTATCTCCCCCTTTTAGAATCCAAAGCAAAATATGAGGGTAAAAAGAAACCTGAAAGAATGGGATCAAGAGTGATGAAGATCACAAAAGTTCAAGAAGGAGTCTAGGAAGTGAAGATGGAGGAACTCTGTGAAAAGACAGTGTAGGGCCAAAGGAATGGAACAGCAGCAGGGAGATAAGCAGGTTAAGAGCAATGGGCCAAACAGGGAAAAAACCCTCCCCCACAATAGAACAAAAGGCACACTAAAGGTCATTGCTTCTGAACTTGTCTGGTTTGGTGAACTGACCACTCCCCCCCCCCCCCCCCCCAGTATGCCAGGGACTAGCAAAGGATTGCCAACTTGGGAGGAGGTATAGGGAAATTTTGAATTAAAAATTATATATATATTAACTGAAAATATTAAAAGAAGATATTACATTCAGAAAAGAAAAAAATTAGTAGTATGTATTGTTTATTGTATTTTAGTAAAATTATAAAAGTACTTGACGCTATCACACTTCCAGCTTCCATTTTATCTAGAACTGTAATTGCAATTTTTAAGAAATAAAGAATATATAGCTTCTCTGTGGGTCATAAGGTTAATCTTAAAATTGTGAGCAAATCTTAAGTACTTTGTACACCATGTAATACAGGTCACCAGTTCCAATGGTGGCAGCATCTACATGTATACCTGTCACATGCAAGGTATGTCTATGGGCATGATACTTCCCTAACCTGGTACGACATGACAGTCTGTTGGATTGTGGCCCTATGACATATCAAGGTTAGGCTCCTGAAAATATTCTTTCTTTCCTGATACCTCACTGCAGACTGGTGACTGGTGATTTGTAGATCAGCACCAGTCTGTAGACTGCCACTTTGAGAAGCACTAATATAAAAGGAAGAGGCAACTGCCTCTGAAAAAAGTATCCACCAACTCATACTGTGCTATAGAATAGTTATCCAAAGGCCTTACATCGAATGTTGAATGTAGCATGCTGAACAGGCTGGAAGCCACACCTATAGCAGTACACCTACAGGATTTAACTAGTTTCTTTTGGTATCAGAAAAGCTCCATGCGTATACCTTCACTGTGCATGCCATCATGCTAAAGAGGAGAGCTATGAGGGGCAGGGAGAAAGAAGTGGGAGGCATGTAAACAAACTTCCAGAACATAGGAACCTAGTCAGGGAGATAAAGACTGTAGACTTCTCCCTTTCTGATCTAGATTTCTCCATATAAGTGTCACTCCCACCCATAACTTTAGGAAGATTAAAATATACAACTCCCTTCCCTTGGCTGCAGAAGTAAAGAAAAGGAGTAGGCTGTTCCCAAGATGCTGAAAGACTCTTGTTTGGGGAAAGGAGAATCCCATTGTTAGTACTTCAGGGCTCACCAACACATGGAAATGCAGAATGCCCATAGTTCTATGGATGTGCACATGGTTTGCATACTGTAAGTCCAAGTTTCAAGGAAAGGTAGAAAAAATTCATGACCAAACCCTTGGAAAGTCACTGACCATCAATTTCAAAAATCCTGAGCTAGATGAATGGGTGACATGACTTGGTACAATACAGCATTGTCTCTTCTTTTGTCCTGGTTCAAAACATATGCACATAACTACATTCTTTGCTGTTATGATTTAATCAGTACTGCTAAACACAGACACACATTAAGCCTGTGAGTCTTGGCTGTTAGTACTACACCAGTTATTCAGTGGGATGACCAAGTCACCGGCAGGTGGGAACCATACCCTAGTATCACCTGTTACACTGAAAACATCTCGGTCATTTAACATTCTCCTCTCTCTTGTAAACTGGCCTTGCTTCCAAAGAAGAGTACTGTTCAAGAACAGTACTGTCAGATAACTCAGGGCTGGGGAACTCTGAGGCACTGCCCATTATTATTACTCACCACTGAATGTGCTGGCTAGGTCTGGAGGAATTACAGTTGAACAACATCTGGGAAACTGCATGTTCCCCATCCCTGGGATAACCAAAGGTCATTTAAGTCATACATTCCATTCACAGGGACATTTACCTTTTACAATTACTTTTCCAAGTAAGGACAAACAACAGATATTGTTCTCAATTACTTAACGGCAGTTCTGATGCCTCAATTATGATCTTTCAGGTACCTGATGTTGAAATAACTGAATCTTTATCCAGCCAGGGATAAAGTCTTGACTAAAAGTAATGGTACGGATTTCCCGTGGCTCCTTCAGCATTTCCATCGGGCTTGGGAGGACTTCTTCACTTCCTCCGTGGACAGCACCCGATACCACTCTACACAGAAAGTTTACACATCTTACAAGAAACCGACAATCGCAATCCTGGCTCCCCTGTACATTCACATTGCCTTCCATAGGTTCAAGAAATGCATCGTTTGTTTCAGGCAGCAATGCCACAAAAGGTGCTGTGTTCTGTCCGCCTTCCCCTCCCCTTTGGCCAGGACAATGCAAAAGCAATCCTTGAATAGGTGCAAAATCTCTGAGCAAAGTACATTTTCCAAATATTCTAAGCCTTTTAAAGAGAAGTATACAATGCAGGACGACGGTGCAGCTGCAATTCTGAAGGGGGAAAAAAGAGGGAGAGAGAGGCTACTGTTCCTTTAAAGCCCAGCTGGTCTTGAGATGTAATAAAATTGACATATTGATTCCTTTGAATTTACAAATGCCTGTTTCATAAACTCCATCTCCAAAGCCTAGGCATTTTTAGAGCACTGTCATTTTCCCCCCTTCCAAATGGATCAATTATGTGCCCACGTAATCCTGTTACCTGTGAAATCCATGCATACTTCTCCCATTTGCTGCAGTTCCCAGGCGGACAAACTTCTATTATGTACGCATAAACAAACAGAGCATTTCCCTGATATTAGGGATTGTTTTCAAAGTAAAAAAAAAAAAGCAACCTCCTGGGTCCTTTACTTAAAAACTAATAAATAAATAGAAGCCAAAGAGGCAACAACATGGATAAGTCACCCATCCAGACACCCCTGCCCTTCAATTAACCTCATTGCACTCTTGGATATAATCATTGTTCTGTGCTAAAAAAAAAATCATCCATAAACCCATTTGCTGACTTTAAATACCTTAAATAATGGGGCAAGGCATCAAAGCTTCCATACCTTGGCTTGTCTGTTTTTAGTTCTCAAACGCTAGGCTTTAATTTTTATAGCAGCCTTAGATAATAATCACTCTATCTTCGTTCCTATGAGTCACTGTCATTATAATGTTCCTGCATGATCAGGAAAGGCTGGAAAGTGACCAGATCTGGAAAAGTCGCCCAAGGTAAATGTTTTAGCAGTTCCAGCTTGTATTCCTCCCTCCCCACCCGGTACCACAAGTGCCTTGCAATCTATTACATCAATGGACCAAATATACCCAAAATACAAACACTCATACTCTATGTGTACTTCTATATACAGAAAAATTTACAAAAACCAAAAACACATTATATTGTATATACACATTTGCATGCAAAACCATGCTAGTCAATGTTTTCAGAGGTTTTACTCCAGAAATCTTACTCCTTCGTTAATCATCAGATTAAAATGTGGCTTTCTTTTTGCATCTTCTCATAAATTCTGATACAAGTGCTGTGGGCAGGCATAGATTCCACTTTCTTTCTCCCTCCCCCCCCCTTACCCCCCTCCTGGTATTATGCTACTGCCGATTTGCTACACTTCACTGGGCAACCAGCAGTTCACTTACATTACATTTGTACTGTACGATTGGCTTCTAAAAGGTTCCCCAAATTATGAAACGTCTTGTGTGCTGCATGACCTGTGTGCTTCTCTTTGAGATGCACATATATAGATACAGAGAAGGGGAAGCTTTAGAAGAAAAGGAGCCAGAGCAAGCCAAAGGAAAACAGGACCGTGGCAGCTGGGGGGGGGGGGGGCGGGGGGAGAGAGAGAGAGAGAGAGAGGGAAGGGAGGGAAGGAGGTTTGAACCAAAGAACTCTGTACCAGTGGCCTAGCGCACCATGGCCATTGTTTCGAGGTGGGTTTAAAGATAAATGGCTGCATGTTAACCAGATTTGACATGCTGTACAAAAGCAGCCACCTTTGGTCCCATGACACAGTCCAACAGAAAACACAACAAGCAATCCTGGCAAAGATATCTGACATGAATGAAAGCGCCACCATTTGTCATATAGTTGTTACAAAATGTTTGAGGCTTTGGGGCTTGCCATAGGACGGCAAAAAACGAGGCAGTGGGCAGAGTCAGGAGGTGGGTGTGGGGATGGGAATCTTGGGATGTGGGGGGAGAGAAAGCTTTCAGATTTGCATAGAGGATGTTCCCCCCCCCCCCAGGTTAATTCCACCAGAGTAGTGGTGGCCGAAGTAGAAAGAGCAGCAGCAGCTGCCGCCCAATTTTTCTTATTCAGATTATTATCCTATACACTCTCACATGAGAGTATGTTTTTTGTTGAACACAGTGACACATCCAAATTGACACGGGTAAGACTAGACTGCTAATCAAAGTGGCTCTAAAGCACTATGGCTGCACTCCTACGCCATTATTTAGGAACTAATCTCCATTCTATATAGTAATTTACCTTTGAGTAAACATATCCAGAGCAGGCTGCCTCACCTAAATCCTATGCAGGCTTACTTGGAAGCAACTTTATAAGGCTTCCTGTACTGAACTAACAGGACTTCCCTTCATGCATGGGATCCAGCTGCAAAGGCTGAAATCTGCCTAGTTACACATATTCCTTCTGTCCATCCAACACCTGGCATTCACTGGTCTAGCTAAAGGCTGGGCAGACTTGTGGCCACTGGGATCTACTTTGTCTTTTATTTGTCAGAATGCTGATTTTGGATTTACAGACAAACAAAGAAGTATCATAGAGTGGTTTGTTGAGGTATCATAGAGAAGCAGACAGAGAATTGAGGGGAAAGGGTTTCGCTGACCGTATTAAGCTCAGCCCCCAAAATTAATTTTTAGATGGGATACTCATACATACTCATCTTTTCATACACCAATCTGCTCCCATTCTACCCCCCCCACACACATCTTTCTCAATTTCAGTAGGTTAATTTAAGAGGGAGGAAAGGACTTTTGTTGCTGTTGTGAAACGACCGGGAACCAGAAGTCCTTATCGTTCTTCGACAAATCACCCAGAGTTCTACTAGCAAATACCCAACTGAACGTCTGCCTAAGCCAGGTCTAGTCCATGTAGGCCTGTGTATACAAGTATTCCAGGTGAGCGGAGATTTCCACCTCATCTGTTCAAGCCTTAAAAATGCTTTACAACAGTTCTTGTTTGAAAAATCATGCTAATCTCTAAAAACCCTCCAGTAAATAGTAGCTCTGACTTGTTCAGGTTTTTCTTTTTAAAGAAAGAGAATCATATTCTATTTTGTGCTCCGTAAAAAAAGTAACAAACAAAAAACTTGGAAATTGTTAATTGAAACAAACTGTGGTGGGAATGAATCTGAGAATTTAAAAAAATGGCAGAAAAAAATTAATCCCACCATCAGAGAGCTAGACTTGCATTATACACTATGCCTCTTCAGGTTTGATTTTCGAAGCATAACTACTTGTTTTTCACTCATCCAAACTAAAATTTAACAGGTGAAAATGATTTTTTCATGCATTTGAAGTTGACATGTTCTTGTGAACAGATGAACCTGTTTCTAAATTATTTACATCTAAAAAACTGATGGCATTCAGTGTGACAGATCTGTAAAACCTAAAATAGTTTTTGCAGTTTCAGTCTAATGCTATCATTCCATGCATTTCTACAGAAAGTATTTAGGCTAGTTGACAAGCAATTGTTGGATTTTATTTTATTTTATGTTTGCAAGTTTTGTAGCTCCTCAAGTTAAAAAAAAAAAAGACTTGTTGGGATGCTATGAAAGCCAAAATGAGTATCACTATGAGGACTGCCAGAATTTTGGTAATCAAAACTTGGATTTTGGACTGCAGTGTAGACTAACTACGGTGCACATCAGTAAGGTAACTAACTAATAATTAGTACCAGTTCTTCTGAGCCATAAAGAAGGGGAAAGTAATCACCTTCATTGGCTGCAATTCAACAATAAATCACAACTGGAGTAAGCCCATTGAAAGTTACACAAGAGTTGTCTCACCAAATGCCCACTAATTCAATGAGCCTACTCTAGTTGGCCAAGGAGTGGATATGGCTGCCCAGACACAAGCTTGCATTGGTATGAGTGATGTTTTGTTCACAGGACTGACTAAAACATGATGACTGTTCCCATTCCACAAAGAGGCAGGTGGGAGTTTTATCCGCCATTTCCTATGTAGCTCTGGGGTTCCTTAGATCACAGCCAGTGATAACATAAAGGTGGATCTGACATATAAAAGTTGCAAGAAATGAGATTGTTAGTAGTGTATGTATGTGTTTTAGAAATGCACAAGAGTCTTGGAACGAAAGAAATAAGCCCAGCTGCTGGTCCTTTAAACATTTGAATATTTGCTGTTTTTATATATATTAAAAGGAAGACTAAACTTGATCAGGGCTTCATTGCATGTTGAGGTCAAGGAGGAAATTACACTGATCCCTATTGCACATGCACACAGATGTAGTTTTTGGCTATCTGAAGTGTATTATTATTATTATTAACTCTGTGCAGCTCATTTAGGCCACAAACCTATGCACACTTACTGTAGGGGGTGGGGTGGGGGAAGCCCCACTGAACACAAGGTGATCTACATCTGAGTAGTACTTATGACACTGCACTGTTAGGCTGGACTCCAGCACATCCTGATCATAAGGAAGAATGCCTAGGATTTGGCTATCAAATTTGGTTTGTTATTTTTAAACTGGGAAGAGAGATTAAGACCTGCACCATTTAAAGCTCAATTTATTTTTTAAACCAAGCCCCACAACTGAAGACATGTTGATTTGGATGACTGAGGAGTCCTTGACATTTGTGGCCTGTGCTAAAAGGGATCCAGGCATTTCGCATTGTCAGTGCCCTTATCTGATGTCCCCAAACCAATGTACTGACATCTTGGTTGCTTTCAGAAAGTGCCAAGCTGACATATTGTGCCATCCATGGCAGCGTTTCCTACCAAGGGAAGATGAAGAAGAATGCATGGATTGATTTTCAAATTACCTCAATATTTTGAAAACATTTTCACCTGCATGCTGAGAATGCTAAGAATGGGGAGGAAGGCAATTGTGCATTTACACAGCCTCCACTGCATTCATTTATAAATTACCTCATCACTGACTAAAATTAACACTGATTCTTACAGGCAATTTCTCAATTTCCAATGCTAATTACATTTTTTTACTTTTAAATTCTGTACCACCTGTTTTGGGCAAGACATCTTAGGCAGCGCGACCGCATTTAATCACAATTTTAATTAACCGCCCTGTAGATGTGAAAAAGAAGCAATTATAATGTAGATGAATGATGATTTTTCTGCATTAAATTGTTTTGTTTCCCTAGTATGTTGATTGTAACACAGCACACAAATACAGTCACTGTACAATCCTCCCCCCCATTGTAATTTAGTAATTGTTTTGGGGGGAAACCAGTTTGAGAATGAGTGACTTCATCTGTTTACAAATTGATTGATACCATTAACTCACTGATTGCTGTGGCACGTATATCGTATTGCACAGCCTGGCATAAAATATAATTAGACTGTCATAGAGTTTTGCAGCACTCTTTTGGAATCGGAAAATTAAGTGTAACAGAAGTTGGTTTTCTTTGAACAGACTGCTATCTAATCGTCGGATGGGGCTGATGATACCCCAATCAGAAGGCAACGGGCATTCCACTTCAGCCATTCTAATAAAAACACCTACCAGTGATCCTTCAACCACTTTTGGGGAGGGAGGTACAATAGCAGGCTTAAGTGCTAGGAGCTGGTTTATGACAGATTCGATAATTCAAAATAATTTTTAAAAAACTATTACGAGGAAACATGCAATACAATTCTCAAGAGATGTCAGGAGTGCCTCCCTTGTTGAAACTAGGGAGCTAACTCTATGGCACATGATTCAATGCAATGTTTCTTTCATTAAGGATTGAATGTTTAACCCTTAAATATTTGTGGCCTATGTAAAAGAACCCAGCTGGCATAGCCCAGTAGCCTGGCACACCTGGATATGGACCCAGGAATCGCTAGTTCAAATCCTCATAAGGCCTCCCAGCCAAAATCACCCCAGGGCATTGTGGCTGATGGGGTTACATGCCCTGCCACCTGTGCAACCAAGAGAAAGGTGACAATCCCAGAATGCCACTAGAAGGAAAGACTGATAAACCTCTTCTGAGGTCCTGTTACCTGGAAAACTTTCATCAAGCTAGAAACAAGTTGATAGCACATACAGAAGGTTCTTTGCACGGCCATCATCTTCTCTGATGTCCAAAGCCTAATATAATAGCATCATTCATGCTTTCAGAAAGTACCACGATAATGTTTGGCAATACGGGTCCTTTGACCTTAGGATGGAGATGGGGACAAGATCCAAGCAACGTTTAAGGGCCCTGCTGTTAGATATGTTTGAGATCCAATTGCAAGGAACGAAATAAACTATAAAACCCCACAATATTTTTCATTTGTTGGAGCTGATTTTTTCTTCTTCACTTGCATACATTTTACATGGCTAAAATAATCTCAAGGGAAAAGAGTGCTTTTTTTTAAAAGAAAAACTACTCTTGGGATTCCCCCCCCCCCCGCCAGCAATTCTGAGAGTTTTAGTCCAGAAAATAAAAATAACATTTCCCCTCTCTGAATCTGACATGAGGGGGAGGCAATGGACAGAACCCTACCCAAGAGTCTTTGCAGTTCTAGTACTCAGCTATGTTAAATAATCCCTCGGAGAAAATGAGGGAGTGTTCTTCCCTGAACCGCGCTACTAGCAACCTACTCTCAACTTGCAATATATGGAAAGGCATCCACGTCAGGGTGCATGACGCCCAGGAAGGCTCAGTGAGCTCCCAAGGCATTTCATTCTCAAAAGGAAGCTCTGTTTGCCTTGCTATCTCTTGCTGTACACAAGTGAGGAACACATTCTCTTTCAGAGTCTCAGATTGCAGATTACAAGCCTTTAAAGTTGTCTTGCACTGCAGAATTTTTTTTTTTTCAAAAGCATTATCTGTGGAAGGGCAGGGCTTGTTTCCTCCATCAACGAGAAACATTTCAGAGCTTCTGCCATTCCAGTAACATTTAGGGAACTGGTCCAAATACAAAACCTGGATTTCTGTGGTAGGCACACTGAAAGACACACAGTTTCATTCTTGCTCTGAAAATGAGGCCCTTCCTTAATACTGCTGCAAGGCTGGTTGTAACAGCATAGCTCTCAGGACATGCTAACATCCCAATCAGTACTTATCAGTTAGTGTAACAAGTTCCTATACAGACGTTGCATTCTTGCTCACAGTAGCCAGGACCTGTTGGTTATAAAGAACGCTTGGCCATAAAAAGCACTTTTATTTTTGGACTACAACTTTCAAAACCCATCAGCCAACATGGCCAGGAAGTGAAAGAAGCCCTGGAAATAAACTTGCCAGTGGCCAGGCTAGCTGAAGGATACTAAGAGCTGTTGGCCAGGAAAGTAACTTTTCCACAAATTGAGTCACAAATCACACATACACAGCCCAGTTGCCAGCCTGCTTTTATAACCTTCATGAGCCTGAGGGTGGGCTACTTGGTCTCCAGAAGTAAAGCAGGATTGTAGCCATCAAAACCTCATTTGACATCAATTTTGTGTGTTTCCCCCTAATTTTCCATTCTTTCTATTAGGTGCTAAAGCATGAACCAAAAGCCGGGGAAGTTTAATTTTCCACAGATTCAGATTGTTAAATCCAGCATCTCCTACTCTGGCAACAGATGAGGGTGAGCCCAAGAAAATTTATTACCTGAGATGGAAAAAGAAGTGGCAGCACCACTTACAATACCAAGTAAAGGTACATAATAACAAAGCAAGCCAAGTTGTCCTGTGATCTGAAGTAGAGAACCCTACAAATATCTCTGTGTCTTCTTGGCAGCAAAAACATAGCACATTAAAAAACACTGCCCTTTCCTGGCACCCCCAAATGTCCTGCCTGGGGCAGCTGCCCTACTCTGCATTCTATGTAAGAGCAGAACAGACCCTGAAACTGCTATTTCTGTTGAGAGCATACAGGTCTCTTAAACACCCACAGACAAACTTTTCTTTGGGGAAGTAACTTACTGTAGCCAGTTCCAAGTCAGTTACATTGATCTCCTGTGTATATAAAAAAATACCTTCCTCTCTTTTAGGTGCTGTTACATAGACCCATTTCCCATTTAAAATGGCTGTGGTGCAAGAAATAGGTAAATATATATAATTTTTGTGTGTGTCTATGAGATGCTGTTTGAATGAAATCCAGAATAACTCATTAAAAAGAAAAGCCTCCCTCAAAACTTGCTTAAAGATAAAAATGGTTTTTTTTTATTTAAAAAAAGCAAAAGAACGTTGGTTCTTGCATTGTTGTCATTGTTGCGTTCCAGGGCTGCTGATCTGTGTCAGATTTCTTACACAGGAAGTCAAAAAGAGAGGCTGAAGTTTTTAAGGACTTATTTGCAATGCTGTTGTACTTGGGCTTCTCTTAACTGTTCTTCAATATTTTTGCACAGCAGCCTTCAGTTTCTATGACAAATGGATAAGGTCCAGAAGTCAGCCATGTCCTTTCCTTACTAGTGGGCTTTTTTTTTAACCTGCAAAGTGATGGCTCTTGCAGTCTAAGAGGGCACCAGAGACTGCAAGAAACAAGTCTGATTCCACCTACTTGCTTATATGAAAGTACTCTGCATGAAAGCACAGTGAGTCTTTCTTCCATGCTGAGCACCATCAGGTCTAAAGTGCCACATCGCAATCCTGCACTAAGTTACATAGACTTCAGAACCCTCGATTTCAGTGGGACTTCTTAAATGTGGCTAGGTGCAAAAATTACAATGGAGGGTTGGCTTTCATCCATTCCCTCTTATTCTGCCCTCCTCTGACACCACAAAGGCCTTAGCCTTCCAAACCACAGGGGAGGTGAAAGGTCATGTCAAGCAGAGTCCTACACCGTGCATGACAATCAAGGGGGTGACGCTGCTGCCAGCATGTGAAAGGTAGGGCAAATTGCAAACAAGCACCCCAGCCTTAAACGTGTGTCCTCAGAACATGCAGGTGAAAGCTGCCACCATGTTCCAAGTTACATGCCTTCATGACCAAAAAAAGACTTTTTTTGAGACCTACCATGTGCTGTCTTTTAGAAACGGTAGATTTGGTGTTCATCCCTTCCTCTTTCCCCGTTTCTAGCCACAAGCCTCAGACTGTGTATAGATAACTATTTTATCTTGGTGAGCAGGAGCAACTTCTTCCGTAACACTATCAAGGCCTGTCCTGGCACTGTTAAATTGATAGTTACACAACTGTGATGGAGGGCGGGGAATATACAGGGCAGGATCATGTTAATTTAATTTTTAAAATTAGAGTCTCTCCTCTTGGTCACCCAGAATGCAAAGGAGGTGTAAAATCCATTCTGTCAGTGTCACTCAAAAGGGATACTCTGCTCTTTGGCTGCAAAAGTGCGACATGGACATGGACATAGGCTTGGAGCAAGAGTGGTTTAAAATTTTGCTGAACAGTGGTTGAAGTATACTGGGAGATGGTAAGAATGCTACTTGTCATGGCTAAATTCCCAAGGTGTGTTTCAGGTGACATCAAGTTGGCTCCAGCTTATGGCAACCCTAACTCTGAGGAATGTGAAATATTTAAGAAGTGGTCTTACCAGTGCAGCATTCCAGTAGGTTTTCAGGCTTGAGCAGGGATTTGAACCCAGGCCTCCTGAGTCCCAGTCAGACACTCTATTCACTGCACTATATTGGCTCTCAAAAACTCCCAGTATGTAATAGTCAGGCAGGAAGGTACAGACACACTGGAAGGGTACTGCCCCTCAAGGGGTTGGTTTTAGTTTCTTCTGGGATGCAGCTAGAAAACCTGGTCTGACAATAGACTAATATAAAACACAAGATACAAGCATGATAGCTCCCAACACCACCCTCAAAGCTCCCAAATCTCTTACATTCCTCAGATGCTCTATTAGGGTCGCCATAAGTTGGAGCCGACTTGATGTCACCTAAAATACACCTTGGTTGTCTTGTATACATCCAGAACAGTCTTGCCATTAGCCTCAATAAGAGCAAGATCAGGTGTGCTGTCAATAGGAATCTCAAATCTTATTTTCTTCTGGCCTGGCTGGTTTATAATAAAGTATTAAACTTTAAAATAAAGTATGAATAGGGACACATCAAATCAAATGCTAGGTTTCCTTTGAAATTCCATGAGCTTCCCATCTCATCCCTACATTAAAAAGGCTGCTATTATCACACTGTGCTAGAGATTTACACATACAACTTCCAGTAACTCTTCGGGGAGCCAGGCACACAAACCTCTCACGTGTCCAGAGGAAGCCAGACTATGTCACATCTTGTGATCTGACTGGAGTGAGCAGGTTTTCAGAGACCTGACTTTAGGGGCTGGTGCAGGGGGGGGGGCACCTGCACCAAAACAAGCTGGCAAACAACAGTCCTTTCAAGCATATTCTTTGTAAGCTCTCTCCCTTACCTTTATCACCCAGCCCCGTTTGCTGCCCTTACAGCAAAAAAACAAAAACAAAAAAACAACCAACCTGCTAAGAAAAGGTACTACAGAAAGCAAAGCCATTCATTTCAGTTAGTAAAACTGTCATAGTTGAAAGGAAGCAGACTAAGGGCAGGTAGGGGGGAAAATGGAACAGATTTTGTCCAGCAGATTCAATTTCAGATGCAGGCACTCGAGTCAAGTGTGAGGAGAAGGGTTTCTTTCACATTGTTTGAGCGCTCCTTCCCTCCCTCATCCCTCCACCTATGAGCAGACCACAAGGATAAGAGCTGCAGCTTTCTAGAAAGAGAAGCAACAGTAAAATCATCCAGGATGGCTGGATTGGCCGAAGCTTTTACGACGTCAAACGCAGACACAATGATCTTATTTACACTTTATGGTTTCACTCAAGCAAATCTTTATCTCATGGTATATCTCCCCATGGCTTCCTTCCCCCTTCTGGCACTGAGCAGATGTTACTTTTTTGGGGTGGAGAAACCTAATGCCTTGAATTCACCATTTCTACCCAGCACGGCTCAGAGCTAAGTACAGCAAATTCACAAAGTATCCCCCCCTCACCCCTAGATGTTTCATGGGGGGGGGAAGCAGTTCCACAGGCCAAACATCCCAGGGAAGCCCTCCCCAGGTAGAGGGGTTTCATAACAGATTTTGCACAGTATAAACTTTCACCTGAAGCCTCAAATGGGAAGGTTTTCTTTTCTTTTCTTCTATTTTTTTTTTACTCCAGAAACTCTGACTGGCTTTCAGGCTCACTTTCCCCCTACTATCCCATTCCTAAGCTTTATTCTGCTAGAGGGGGAAAAAAGGCAGGCAGACCGCAAAAGGACGTACGCCCTCAATCTGGATTAAAAATTGCTTGGAGCCAACGTGTTCCTTAGGAAACCTCTAAAAAGCGGGAACATCTGTGCTCCTGCTGGGAATGTGATGCCTCCTCACCAATCATTCCACCAGCCACCGTTGCCTTTGATATGAAACACAAAGAACATACCTGCTCTTTAGAACTCCCCCCCACCAGCTCCTTGCTGCTCCCTGTATCCTTATGCCCTGACCTAACCAACATTCCTTCCAGCAAAAAGCAGCTTGCCATAGCTACCTCCTCTGTGTAAGCTGCCTTCCTAATCTCTTTGCAAACACTTGCTCAAACCTGAACAGGGCTGGAAAAAAGCCCCCCCCCCCCGCTTTCAAATTCAACCCTCCCCTCGCCATAGCAATTTGCAGGAATCAGACCCCCCAAAAAACATCTGCAGTACGATAGAGTCAGGCTCTGAAGGTAATGCCAATCATTCAATTTTGCTGGTGTTTTTTTTTTTAAGGAATGGCCACTCTGTGAAGTTCTGCCTCCCTAATGAGCATTTTTTTAAAAAAAGAGGGGGGGGCTTAATCCTGTTTCTTCCTGGCTCCTATTAACCTGCCATCATCCCTGTTTCTTTATTTCTGGCTGCTGAGACTCATGTGAGAGTGCTTACAGGTATTTGCAAAAAGGCTCCTTTTATCACAGCAGTAGACTGGGGATGAGATGTCATTTGAAAAGTCCAGCCAGCCAGCCTGCCTGCCTGCCCCATCCTGCTCTCAGGAGCTTATAAGCAAAATCCACTGTTGCAATAAATAACAACGCTCAATAAATGATCAAAGAAAAGGAAATAATAAATAGGGTGCTTTAAGAAAAATAAAGAAATCCCGTTTCTCCTACTTCCCCTCCCCCTCCTCCCACCTTTAAGAAATGGATGACAATGAAGGGCGGCTGGTGGCCATTCTCCTTCTCCAGGAAGCCGAGTTCTCAGCCTTCTCAGCTCTGTAGGGCGATTGGTCAGACCAAAAGGGATCTGCCATCCACAGGAGTGGAAGCTGTTCAAAGTAAAGTTGGTAGTATAGGAAAACATATTGTTTGGAATTTAACTTCTAATATCTAGGAATAAACAGAGCATTAAATCAAGCAAAACTGTGACAAGGCCAATATGCACAGGGATGATGCCAGTGAGGCATCTCCAGCCCCCTTTGTTCGCAGCTTAACAAAACTGTGCCGTCACACCACTTTAGCTCAACAGTGCCTGTCGAATGGGCATCAGCAGATCAGCCAATGCCTGTCACATGTAGGGCTGAAAAACGGTTTGAAAGCAAGGCTTTACTGTAGCAGAAGTCTGGTTAGGGAAAGTGAGAAGAAGGCATTTTTTAAAATCACCTAGCCAAGACCAAAGGAGAAAACAACAAAAATAGGGCATATATATATATATATATATATATATATATATATATATATATATATATATATATATATATATATATATATATATATATATATATATATATATATGGCCAATTTATATAGATACAGAGAAACACAGAAAGAGAGGGAGACAAACTTACATGGGTATGCATGCACACACACATCCATACATTAACACCCTACTATCTCATCTAAAGGATATATTTTTGCAACTGTTTCCCCAGATGAAAATCGTCATCATTATCATCCTCACCACCACCCTCACCACCAATGTGACTGTAAGACACAGACTGGCACCTTACTTTCTGTTCAGGAGAAATCTGACCTCATTCCAAGCACAGCTACAATTCTTACTTTGGAATTCCCCTCAAACTTCATGCAGTACCCATGCTAGAAGGTAAGCTGCTTTGTAAAAGCAGGTAGGGCAAACAAATGTGTGCCTGGGGAATAAAGGCTATTTGTGTATCTGCTTCACACAGAGAAGGTTACTTGAAAATAGATCCTGCTGAATTTAGGAGAGTGATCCCTGTCCATAGCAAAAGGCTTGCGTCAAATTTTGTCACAATTGCTGCTTTTCTCCTGGATTGCTGCAAGGAAGGCAGTTCCTTTTCTAGGCAAAAATTTTTTTGAAATAAGAATGATACAGCCTACTGCGATCAGCTCATCTTAATCTGAGGAGCCCTTTGCTGAAAATCTTCAATTAAAGGGTGTATTTCACTTAGTTCTACTGAAATCTTGACACAGAAACATCTTTGTCTCTGTGTTTTACACTGCAGCCCTAGGCAGACTTTCCAAAGTATAATCCTTACTGGAGCACTATCTATTTTACTTCTGAGCAAACATACAGAAATTTGCACTGCTGAACAAGTTAATGCCAGGCCCCCCCCCCCCCCAAAAAAAGACAAACACCTTGTGGCACCTTAAAGACCAACTGCTATGTTTTAATGTGAGCTTTTGTGGACAAGTGTACTTCTTCTTATGATAATAGTACCACTGGTCCATGAAAGCTCACATTAAGCTCATATTAAAATATAGCAGTTAGTCTATAATGTGTCACAACCGTTTCATCTCCTTCCTTCCTTCCTTCCTTCCTTCCTTCCTTCCTTCCTTCCTTCCTTCCTTCCTTCCTTCCTTCCTTCCTTCCTTCCTTCCTTCCTTCCTTCCTTCCTTCCTTCCTTCCGCCTGACATGCACTAACAGGGCTAACTCTTCGAAAATGACAAGTTAAGAAATTGCTTCTCTATATCCTATACTATGCTACAATACAGTCGCTCACTCATTTTGTTTTCATCTATGGCACTGACAAAAACCACGCACATAGACACACAGAGATGCATGTACTCTGCAGTCTTGTGCACTATGAGGCTGTTTACACAGAAGTTCAACTGCACATAAAAGAGCCCAACTCTGTACAGGAGGATTTCAGCTAGAGCCTTGCTGAGCATCCCAACTTTGGGTTCTTAATCACTGCCTACAATAGGAATCTTCCTTTTCTTTCTCGGCTACCCACCTCACCAGCCTGCTTGAACCCCCCCCCCCCCCCAGCTCCATTTCTTTTTAAAGTTCATGGGATGTACCACAGAACTTTGGCAGTGATCTAATTAAGGCTGACCACTCCTCTTTAGGCATCCAATCACGTTAAGCTCGAAGAGTTTATACACCACTGAACCAGATTGTAACATCACTGCTTGGGTCCAGGGCACAGAAGCTCTTGCACCTTTGGGTCTCCCGACACGATTCTGCCTATTAGGACCTAAAAGATTTCCAACACCATCACCTCTCCTACACTCACCATCGCAACCACCCCGCCTCTCCCCAGTAAAGTTGAAAATCTTCTCTCTCTCTCTCTCTCTCACAGTGTGTGTGTGTGTCTTTCACTCTGCTGCTGTCAGTTTGCTGCCTGCACTTTAGCTGTCTCTTTCCCAGTCGCTACCCTGTCAGTTTTCTGGCCTGCCAATTTCAACTTGAAGCTTGACTGGGTTGATTTGATGCAAATACCTCCAGGGAAAACCCTGAAACTGATGAACAGTTATGTCAAGTCGATTTTGCACCATCGGGAAAAGGTAACCTCTGCGAGAGAGAAAAAAAACACAACAAGGTTAAAGAGACAAGGGCTTTTTCACGTGTAACACCACCGCCGCGGCGTATCTCGCTCGCTGTTTACCATCCCTCAGAAATTGTAACTGTCAGAATTAGTCCTAATTGCAGATGCGAAAGCTGCCATTATAATAAAAACAGAGGCAGTGCAGGCATTAAATGCAGCAGCCTAATTTGTGAGACTACTGAAAAGGTAGAGTAAATGAATATTTCATTACTTTAATTACCAGGGACTACTCTTTTCTTGCTGCCTTATGATAAGTGTTGCTGTAACTAGCAACAGCAAACATGCACTAAAACATAAAGTGCAATAATAGTACCGCTTGTCAGGTTCGCTGCTTTAAAATACTAGCGGGGGGGTGGGGGTGGGGGGGTGGGGGGTGGAGGAAGGGGGTCGTAAGGCCGAGGAGGGGGGGGGGAGGTGGAGAGAGAAAAAGAGAAGGATATACACGGGTGTTTTCTCAGTCGCTGTTGCGATTCGCAGAAACAGGCGATGGAAACTCGTTTCATGTCCGAAAGAACAACCAACAACCAAAGAGGGAAGTAAATAGGTTTCGGTCCAAGAAAATAATGGGCTGGAGGAATGAGAGAGAGAGAGAGAGAGAGAGAGAGACGCTGAAGATGCGGGCACGTTTGAAATTCCAGTCCTGAAAAGAAGGCTTTTGGAAGTGGAAGGAAGCACGCACACGGAGAGGCAGGCACCCTCACACAGACGCATCGGCCAACGACGACAAAGTTGCTTGTCGTTGTGCCACGGTGTGTTGCCACGTGCAAAACCAGGGCGAGGATTTGTTGGGGCTGCTGGAGAGGGGCGAGGGGTCGGCTGGGTCTCGAAATGGTTCCCTCAGAGCAACGGAGGAGAGTTGCCTGGGCGGCCCATGTGCCCGGGCGGCCAAGTGGGGCCAGTGTCCCGGGGGGGCGGGCGGGGAAGCGTCAAGGTAGGCAGGGTGGCCATCAGCCCCTTTCTTACCCTGGGTTTGTTCGGAAGGGCGGGGGGCGGGGCGGGCGAGCGCCGGTTACTCAGATTTAACGCGCAGAAACCCCCCCCTCCTCCCCCGTGGCTGTGCAAAAGCGTCAATCTCAGGTGGAGAAAAAAAAAAAAAAGGGGGGGGAGATCATGGGGACTGCTGGACGATGTGGGCGCGCGCGGGGGGGGGAAGAGTCGAGGGTGTTGAATAGAGGTGGGGGGCAGGGATGGCGAGATTGCGGAGACTGGTTGAAGCCAGCCTGTCTCTGCATTTATCACTCTGTCCCAGAGGAGGTGTTTGTTCGACATCGCAGCTTGACAGCACCAAACGCACACGCACACACACACACACACACACACACTATGGCCAGAAGCCCCATCAAAGAACCTACTGACACGTATCATTTGTGGCCCGGGTTTCACAAGGCAAAGGGGCTACCAGATCACACTTTTTATCTGCGCGCCAAGTGTAAAAACTCCACACGTTCCCAAAGCGTCCGGGAGTCACGCCGAAACTTCAGATTAGCCGCGCGCTCTCCCCCCCCCCCCACTCTCCCTCTCCCTTGAAAGGGGGCAGGAAGCGCTGATTCCTTTGAGAAAGGCCAGGTCTCCCTCCACTACCGGCCCGCCCGCTCGCCCCCAGCGCCAATCTACAAACTGCTTTCAAACTCCGGTGGGTTCATTTTTCTTGGAGGGAAAGGCAACGGATTTAAAAGGCAGAGCCGGCCCGGTGTGATCAACGTTGCACACGGTGGCGGGCGGGGCGGGGCCCGGGGGCGGAAAGGGAGCGGAGCGCCCGCCGCCTGAGCCGCGCAGATGGCGGCGTGTCAGGCCAGGCGGATTACGGGGAAAAGGGGCGAGGGAACGAGAGGCGGCGGCGCATGCGGAGTCGCTGGGTGACGCGCCGCTTCCGCACCAATCGGGACAGCTATAGCAACGAGGTTATTCCCCACCACCACCTTAACTCCAGACCCATAAGAAGTTTCTTTCTGCACCCGTGTAGTCGGTGGGTGTTGCTTCCATTTTGTTGTTGTTTAGTCGTTCGTGACCCCATGGACCAGAGCACGCCAGGCCCTCCTGTCTTCCACGGCCTCCCGGAGTTGGGTCAGATTCATGCTGGTCGCTTCAATGACACTGTCCATCCATCTCGTCCTCTGTCGTCCCCTTCTCCTCTTGACCTCACACTTTCCCAACATCAGGGTCTTTTCCAGGGAGTCTTCTCTTCTCATGAGATGGCCAAAGTATTGGAGCCTCAGCTTCAGGATCTGTCCTTCCAGTGAGCACTCAGGGTTGATTTCCTTCAGAATGGATAGGTTTGTTCTCTCTGCAGTCCAGGGGACTCTCAAGAGTCTCCTCCAGCACCACAATTCAAAAGCATCAGTTCTTCGGCGGTCAGCCCTCTTTATGGTCCAGCTCTCACTTCCATACATCGCTACTGGAAAAATCATAGCTTTGACTATGCGGACCTTTGTTGGCCAGGTGATGTCTCTGCTTTTTAAGATGCTGTCGAGGTTTGTCATCGCTTTCCTCCCAAGAAGCAGGCGTCTTTTAATTTCATGGCTGCTGTCACCATCTGCAGTGATGGTGGAGCCCAAGAAGGTAAAATCTGTCACTGCCTACCCGCGAAGAAATCAAACGGGGAGGTTTTTTGAAAAATAATTCGTGGTTCCCCTCAGTAATCTTGTTTGCTATTTAACTAAATGACGGGGATAGGATGATGACCAAATCTACATGCCCCCGTGGTATCGTTAGCTACCCATTGAGGTGTAGTGGACGCAATGACAGAGTAGGGCTCAGGAGAATCTGGTTCGAATCCCGTTCAGTTACGGAAACCTAGGGGGAGGGAGTTAGAACGGACAAAACCTCTTCTTAAATATCTAATTTACTTTGAAAGCCTTATTAGGGTTGCTATAAATCGGTGCCAATTTGAGGGCACATAACACACATGCCAGCATATCAACCCTAGAATAGGTGACATAAAGCCATGCTCCGTAGTACGTGGAAAGAGCTTTTCCACAACGGAGTGGCTCGGACGGACACAGAGACCTCTACATTAGGAGAACAGGACCAAGGGAGCTGGCTCTCAAGTAGTTTCGAAGCAACCACCTCCCACTAGAATGGTGACATCCTGCATTTACTTCCTGAAGCAGTTTCCACAAGTTAGGTGTTTTAATCAGTTGCAGCAAAATAAGGAACCATCTTGTGGCACCTTTTAAGGTTAACATATATACATCTGCTAGTTTTAAAGTTGCCACCTGACGTTTTGTTACAACTACTTGTGAATAAATGCCATTGAAGTTAGTAAGGTTTACTTTTGAGTAGACGGGGATAGGATCCTGATGTGAGAAGATGGACCATTGTTACGCCCGCCCTTGCTCTCTGCACCTCCACTGAGGAGCCCTAATGGAGATTTTCTTCCTTCAGTAACCGTGACCCAAGGTTTACACGACCAGCACTCGACTGTCCCGCTGTTTTATAGAAGGGGAATTAAATCCGAGTAATCCCAGTGGCTGTTAACTCGGTTGTTATGATCCTGCACGACTGACCATATTTATATCTGCCAGAGATATAGATACAATCTAAATTATAGGACAGATATGGCACCAGCCGTTTACACTTCCTGACATTTTTTTTTTGTCCCAGATCAATTAGTGCCGATCGCCAGCCTAATCAAGAAGAGAGGTTACATTTTATGGCGGTTTAAAAATACATCAAGAAGATACGAATAGGATTCTCCCGTTCTCCCATCCTGACTCTGCTACCAGAATATAACATTGAAGTTAGCCAACTTAAACCAGCATGCCATGCCTCAAATTTAACGGCACACCGGCATTCAGATTTAAACACAACTGGGAGGCAGTCCTCCTCTGCATGTCTACTCAGAAGTTAGTCACCTTGGCTGCAATGGGACAAGGTCTCATGTCCCATAAGACGGCCATTTCCAACCATTCTAACCCTGTTATCCGGGAAGCGAGCCCCCCCTCCCTCGCCACCCCCCATTTCAATACCCAGATGTTGAGGACAGCCCCTGGGTGTATTGAACATCTGTGTATTGAAATAGGAGCGGGGTGGCGGGGGAGGGGGGGACTTGCTTCCCGGGCGACAGGGTTAGAAGGGGGCTATGTCCGTTCCCATCATGGCCAAGAAAGCCCCGGTCTCCCTTTGAGTTCAACACCCACCCCCGTGTGAGGGGGTCGAGAAACCGAGCTCTGGGTCGCAGTAACGCCAACGGGGCTTCGAGGGAGCCCTGCGGGAGGAGGGCTGCGCCGAAGCGCCTGGCGTGGTTGACATGTCCCCACTTGTTACAGGAGGAGGGAGAGGGAGGGAGGGGATCCGTCGAGATCAGAGACACCAAATATCTTAATCTACTAGTTCTGGTATTGATTCTTTGCCTTGCCAGAAGTTCAGTCCCACCCAGGATCAATGTGGCGCGCGGGGGAGGGGAGCGGCGGCGGCGGCGAACGTCCTCAGAAGGCGCTCAAAGGGAGAAAAGACGCGCGCATTCGTTGGAGGAGAGCTACGTGTGAACGCGTACCCAACACCATTTAACCGTGCCCCTCCGTTCATTATTCCTGGGTAACTAATGAACCACATGGGCCACTTCGGATTACTACTCCGAGCTACGCAATTTGCTCTCTATTAAGGGGGGCTGTAATAAAACTTCCTCGAGGTCATTCCGTTAGCAAGATGGCAGAAGGTAAATTCTGCAGGTGTCTCCCGAAAAGTAACTCCCTGTTGAATTCCGTGGGGTTTACTCCCAGGTAAAGAAGTGGGAAAGGACTACAGCTCAAAGGGGCCAAGGTTGGGATAACTGATCCAAAATGAAAAAGTTTCGGAATGAAAATAACAAATGGGGCGAGGGAGAGGAAATTACTAGCCCGGCTGTCCCAGGAAACGCACCTCCTCCCGAATTCCGCTTTGTCTCCTGCCTGAGGTGATGATGACCATCTATTCCAGTCTACTTCTCTTTACTCCCTCTTTCCTCCAGTGCCCCAATAAGACGAATAGAAACTTTCAATTCTGCTTTAATGAATCGCTTTCTAGCAACCTTACACACCCCCATCAGCTCTGGTTCGAGCCCCAACCAGTCCAGCACCCATGGAATAAGGATATTAACTGCATTGGTGAGTTTGAGTGTGTGTGTGTGTGGAAATAATGCAATGAGAAAGAGTGAAGAGGGGGGGTGAAAGACAAGGGGACATAAAGAGTGGATGTCAAATGAGACGAAAGGTAGGAAATAGGTTGGGAAATGGAATACACCCCTTTTTCGAAGACCTCCGTTGGAACGCGCCCTTTTCAAACCGAGGAGAGCTGTCGAGTCTTCTCTGAGGGCATCACACGTTCCGATGTTTCCTCGCTCCTCGCACGCACCTCACTCCCTGCCACACTTTACACCGCATCTGCTAACCCCCACCCTTTCCTAGAATAGCACGTTTTATTATGTCCTCATCTTTTAAAGCACACACGCTCTCTCGCGCCTGCTTACAATTCGGATCCGGATCCGGAGTCGGCACGGATTCTCTCGTCCCCAGATAAGTGACAGCGTTCCTGCCTGCCTGTGTGACTTTTAAAAGCCACCTTCCTCCCCACCTTCCCATACTCCCTTCAGCTAAGAGATTTCCAGTCCCCCTCACCCCAGTGTGTGTAAACACTCCTTCGTTCCGCTCTCCCTCCCCGCTTCGGATAATTTCCATCCTTGGAACCGGGGCGGACTAGACGGAAAGAGAGCACGGTCTGATTCCGGAGGCTCTCGGCTGTTCGCGACCGAGCGACTCTCGAAGCACCGGCTCTTCAGCCCGCTTCCGCTTCCCTGGATTCACTCCGGAGGGAGACCGAAGCGAGCGGCGCTTGAGAGAAGGCAAAGCCTCGCTACCCCTTGGCCCGTGTGGGTGTGGGTGCCGCGGCCTCTCGTTCGGACCGTGGCCCACGCGCGGGACTTGGAACACTTCGGCAAGAGGCTTTGCGTGTATGTGGGTGTGTGGGTGTGGGTTTGTGTGGGGGGGCGAGTGGCGAGAAGGGGAAGGAGATCGGAGCAAACTCTGAAACTTCACCGCGTGCTCTCCGCTCCAGCCAGCCGGCCTGCACCGATTTCTAGGGAGCCGGACTGCCATGGCTTCGCTTCTTGGATTCGGACGCGCTGCCCTCCCTTGCTTTTGGATGGCCACCGCAGCGGACGGGTGCCAGCCTCAATTAGATCACAAATGGAATCAGTTTAATTCAGCTTCCGAACTGTGACCCTGGACGAGGTTTAGAAAGTCGCCAAGAAAAAAAAAAAGCATACATGTATGTACGTGTGTGCACGCCCGTGTGTATTTGTTCTTTTTTTAAAGACCCCCCCCCCCTTGCCTTCTGCTCTATTTCCTCCACCCAGACCCCTTTCCAAAGCAACCTGCATGCTCGGTCACTCATATAAAATAACATAAAACATAATTATGGGGATGATTTGGCAGCTGACAGCCCTGCCAAGCAGAGCTCCGCCGCCAGATCCTAGTAACGCTCTTCCTGCCGCTGCAACTCTTCAGATTTAAAACTAGCCGCAAACTGGCCGAAACCCTTCAGGTTTAGGCGAAGAGTTCGCGTGTGCACGCTTGCATGTGTGCGCGCGCTCCTCACAGAGACACTGAGGAGAGGAGGTTTGCAGGCCCTAGTGAAGGGGTGCGCCACCATATGCTTCGCCTGGCCTCCCCGCCCTTGCACACACGCACCCTGCACGGGCACCCAGGTTCAAAAACTGCACAACCTGGAAGGAAAAGCAAGACAGGATAGGCACGGGGTGTGTGTGTGTGTGTAAATAAATAAATAAATAAATAAATAAATAAATAAATAAGTAGTAAAAGAAAGAAAATCACCAGGAGGCTGCGACAAAGGGAGCTTGCCAACTTGACACACGGCTAACAACATAGCAAACACCTTTAATTCTGTCATGTCTCATACCCTTTACTTTCTCACACATTTGTGGGCGGTTCTAGCGTTGACACCTACAGTTGTTGTTGATTTTTGGGGAGTGGGTCGTTGTCCCCACTCTCTCCAAGACGGAAGGAAGGAAGAAAGGAAAAAGTTATATTTAAGAAAGAAAGAAAGAAAAGAAAGAAGAAGAAGAAGAAAGAAGAAGAAGAATCTGTCAGCCCCCACCCCGCTCCCAACATTAGTTGGAAGAAACTCTAGCTTTACATGGAACGGCATTGCCCCGTTTCCCTGGGGCCAAGATTTCTTCTCCCAAATCTAGTCAACCTTTGGAACCAGATGGATAACTTTGGGAGGGGGGCATGGGTGTGGCGGATGAAGCTGAGAACAGGGAAGCCAACTTGCTGTCCCTGTTTGCTGTGAAATTAGTGGGAAATTGGAAACCATCCAACCAAACCTGAGGAGGAAAGGGTGCAAGAAACATACCCCTAGCCCTCTTTGGGAAGCTGGCCGTGGGCATTTGGCATGGACTGCACAGAGTCCCAGTCCAAGAAGCTGGCCCTGGGAGAAGAAAAGACATAAAGCTTGGCCCCCTGGGCCCGGGCTGGACAGACTCGGATTTACTTCTGAGTAATCATGACTGGGGGTGTGTGTGTTGAAAATTTCCCCTCTCATTTGGAGACAGTTCTTTTTATATCACCTTCAACATGCATACAACATGCTGTTGGCTGCAAGATGTTGGGGACCTTCTGTGTTTGGACTACAAATCTCAGAATCCCCTGGGAGATTCTGGGAGTTGTTGTCCAGAGAAAGCCAACAGTTCTCCCCAGTTCTGATGGAGTGAACATACCCTCCAGACTTCTCTCTCTCTGGCTCTTGCACACATTCCTCCTCCAAGGTTTCCCACAGAATGTCTCCAAGAGCATGCAATCTTCTCTGAGAAGTGAACTGTGCACAAAGATGAACTGTGCACAAAGAGTTAAACACTCGACATCCGGTCCCCTCTTCCCTTTCTTCTCTCCCCCCCCCCCCCCATCACTTTCCCTGCAGGTTACTATCCCAGGCCCAGGCCCTCCCTTAACAAAATTAACAAAAGCTTCCCTTTTGGAAACAGACTTCTACTCAGTAAATCTGTCTAAATCCTTCACGGCCCAGGTCACGGGGTGGACCAAAAAAGGGTGTGGTGGGTCTGGGGGGGGGGGGAGGTATAGAGATAATCTTTTTTTCTTTTTCTTTTTTTTAATATCTGTAAATCTTTGGGGTGGTGGTGATAGAGGAATCCGGAATCTGTGTCACATGCTTCAACTGGTAACATCTCCTAGTGAGTGTGCACTGGGGTTTGTTTGTTTTTTGCAAATAATAATAATAATAAAATAAAAGAGAGAGAAAGAGAGAGGAGAGATCTGTCAAAGCAGCTCCAGGAAAAAATAAGCCAGCCATCGCTTCACCGTGTTCTAATTCTCTTTCTCTAAATTTCCTTTAGCACATTTAATCTAGCTGCTAGATTTGAGGGTGGGTGGGGTGGAAGAGGGCTCTTTCTATCTTAAAACAACAACAACACACATACACATACTCTTTTAAAAATGGGGCAAAAATGAGCTTGGTAGCCAAGAGATGGGTGTAGTTGAGATCCTGTCACTTCAGATTTCTGCAATAGTTTGGCTATCCACAGCCTAGGAAATGGCCATCCTCTTTTTCTCCTCCATTCCAACCCAAAGCCCTACGTCCTTCTTCCTCCTCCTCCTCTTTCAATTTGCTACAAACGGAGGCAAAGAAGAAGGCAGGCAAAATTTGACAGCTCTTCCTGAAAGAGCTTAAATACTTTTCTGTAAGCAGGATCTAGTTATAAATAAACTCGCTCAGTGTGAGTGTATGGGGGGGCAGGCGGGTGGTGAATAGAATCTAATAAAGTCATTACGTGGTTAATAATAGTAGTAATAATAATTCAATCTGGTTTTTTTAGGAAAAGAGAGAGAAAGAAAGATGAGGAACAAATGAACGTGGTAGCCTAAAAAAAAGTACTAGAGAGCACTTGGTCACGGCGAGTGAGAGGAAGTCGAGAAGATGGGCTGCTTATTTCTGTCTTCTGCTAGAAGAACAGGATTTTATAAAGGGGCAAATGATAACTTTTCTTCCCCGCTCTGCTTATTAATTATCCAAATTAACATTTGGGTTTGTTCTGCCAAATCCTCAGCTCTCTTCAAATGTCTGTAGGCTGTGAAAAGTGTCAGGCTGCCCCTCTGCTTTATTCAAAGACCCTGATGGTCTGAAACACCCCCTTTTCTTCCCCCATCTTCCCCAGGTCATGGAGATCCTAATCCTAACGGTATTACATCACTTTGTCAATAAAGGCGATTAATCGAATTGGTGAGAAATCTCAGGTTCTTGAGGATTTGAGTGCCCAAGGTGAGGAAACCTATTCAGGGTTGTGTCCATTCTCCCGATTCAGATGAATCTGGAATCCTGGAAGAATTTGCATCAAAGGGACTGAGTAAATCTTGCTTCTCGGTAAGTGAACTAAAGGGAGAAGGCAATAGATTTACTTGAAAGCAAGTTATATTTCTTTTAATACATTCCTTCAAAGGAGGTGGTTTAATTAATTGGCCCCATGGCCCGTCTAGTAGAAACAGTGGGAAGCAATGGGAATTATTTATGCGATCCAAAACAGTCTAACAAAGAAGTTGGCACCTCATCCTGAATTCCATTACTTGAAGTTCAGTGGTATTCATTTCAGTGGAACTTACTTCCGGGGCCTGTGTTTAGGTCTGAACATTTTGGTCTGCTTGACCATAGCCTTGGAGACGTTTTACTCAGACGTTGTTTCACTGAATTCTGTGAGGCTGGCTCCCAGGTAAGCCTGCTCAGGATTACACTGATTACATTGTTAAGTAGAGATAAATCACATTGAACTGAGTTGGCCTTACTCCCTAGCAAGCATTTCAAGATCAAATAGTGCCATTCTTAAATTGATTTAAACAAGTCTTTAATGATCTCGATTTGCTGCTTAATTCCACACCCGGTGATTAGGAAGGGTATAATTCAAAACCCTAAAATCCGTCTGCAGTTGTGCCTTTTATGGAGATACTGTAAGTAATTCTATTGGAATACCCAGGGTGGTGTAGCGGACAGAGTGACGGACTAGGATTTTAGGAGGCCTGGGTTCAAATCCCTGCTCAGCCATGGAAACTCATGGGCTGGGGACAGAACTGGTAAAACCACTCCTTAAATATCTCACTTGCCTTGAAAACCCCATTAGGATTGCTATAAGTCCGTTCCGACTTGAAGGGACGTAGCAACTAATTCTATCAGAAAACCACAGACCTTTTCTCCTAAGAAGCAAGTTGGCAATGCTGGGGTGAATATCAGCTAAGGACTTTTGATGTCAATGCTACCATACAGGTGCTGCAAACCCCGGGACCTGATTTTACAGGCAGAGCAGCAACTTGGTCCTGACGTTAGTGTCCCCCTGCATCGCCTTCGATTCCTGAGCAACTTCCCTCAAGCCGCTGAAGGCACAGGGCGAGCTGGTCCCTAGCAAAAGCCGAGAGAGGAAGTGCCAACAGCTGCTTCAGATGCCACTTTAAAGCCTGGCTCGTTTGGTAGGCACTGGAGCTCAGGTGAAATCAGAACCTGGGTGTCCTTGGGGGGGGGGGGCGCGAGGAGGGGGGGGGGGCTCTAGAAGTTTCACCCGAGTCTCGACAGACGAGGCTCGAGAAGGCTGGTTGGGCCAAAGGGGAAAACTCACAAGGGCAGTTCCCCCCCCTCCCTCCACCCTACCAACACCCACATAATCTCTTTGCCTGGCTGTCACAGCCTCGGAGAAGTGCCAGGATTCTAGCCCGACCAGCCACCTCTGAAGCTTAACGGGCGCGGGGGGGGGGGTGGACCCACAAACTCACCTGCCTGCCTGCCTCCTCCTCCCACCCCTCGTACTAGCCAGCCTGCCTGCAGCCCCCAGCCCGGACTCCCGGCAGGCTGGCCCCTTGCGGGAGGTATCTGATTCCCGCCGCCCGCCCCCCCCCTCCGTCCCTCCCTGACACTTTCTACCTCAAGTGTGAGCGGCGAGTGGCCATGAATAGTACCCGCATGCCATCTTGTAACACTATCGGCCTGTCAGGAGAGCAGAAGGCTGGGCAGCTATATAAGGCTGGTAACTAGGGGAAGCCCAACAAACAGCGGCAAACACCTCAGCTATTTGACTCAGCCGCCTCCACCCTTCTGGTTTCCCCCCTCGTCCTCTTCGCCTTCCTCCTTCTTCCTCCTTTCTCTTCTTCTCTTCCTCCTCCTCCTCCTCTCTTTCCTCCCCCTTCTCTCCTCTCTCTCTCTCTCTCTCTCTCTTTTCTCTCTTTTCATCTTGGCTTTCTGTTGCAGAATGCAAATCTCGCCTGCCGGCGGGTGAATGGACTGAATTGTGATTAAGAAGAAGAAGAGCTCCTTTCTTTGTTCTCCCCTCAGGGGATGTTTACTGGGAGAGACACAGCGGATCAGATATGAAAGGCATTCAGGTCAGCATTGATGTGAGCGAAAGTGAAATCATACCTAAGGCATTCAAAAGACCGCCGTGTCAGGGGTTCAGCTAACGGTGCATCTACTGTGTGTGTCTTCCCTGGTAGGCACACAGAAAAATAAAAAGCTGTCCACAAACGGGCATGTTATTTATTTATTTTTAAAGCCCCGATCTTTTTTTTTAACAAAGTTTTTCTCTCTCTCTCTCTAAAATCTTCATTTAAAAACAAAAAAAAATTGAAATAAATCAGAAACTTAAGAGAGGAAATAAATCACCTTGCCGCGTCCCCCTTTCGTTTCTTTCCACTGTGAGATCATCCTTATTTTATTTTAAAAATTTTAAGGTGGAAGGAAATCAGGTTTCTCTCTATCCCTGTCTGCCTCCCTGCCTGCCTCCCTCCTCTCTGGAGTGTAATGTGAAACCTTTCTTTCCTTGGTGCCTCCATATGGGCTCTATAGGGCTACATTAGACATCTAATTGATATGACTGAAGGAGATAGGGGGGTTATTTCTGAGTGGTGGAGGGAGGGAAACAAGGCTGAACCAGACCAACCTCCCTCAGAAACAATCTCAGGGAGAGAACAAACAGCATGACATGGGACTGCGACACACAATAATAATAATAATAATAATAATAATAATAATAATAATAATAATAATAATAATAATAATAATAATAAATAGCCAGATAGGAGTGGGGAGACATTGGGAGAAAAAAAGATATCAGAACTAAGAATGTAGGAAACTGAAACAATACATTCATCATCCTCTCCAATATAGAATTATGAAACACTTGAAGTTCAGATCTGTAAAGTTTCTCCTGCCTAATCGTACAGAGATGATTTTCTTAGGCAGGCAGACTTGGGCTCTGTTGCTAGCACGAAATATGTACCTATGCGACTCACACAGGCACACATTCGCACATGCACGGGCCTGATTCCCAGCGCAACTCAACAGAAAAGTACCCCGGAGTTGCGTGAGGTTTCTTTCCTAAGGAGAGCCGTGAGAGTGTGGCATTCCTGGGCATGCGGTGACTTAAGCAGAGTGGGTGCCAAAATGAAATTAAAAGGAAATGCTGGAAAGGAGAGCCCCACACGGAGAGAGGCATGGCACACGGATAGGTGTCGAGAAGGACTTTCCGAAATGGTTCTCTCCCCACCTCTTGACACTTTAGAGGTGGAGGTTTCGCCGAAATGTATCCGAAGGCTTCCCTCCCTTTCTCTTCCCAATCGGCTTCCTTTGTAACATTTCAATGCTGCACGTTTTCAACTAGTGTTTCTGCCTCAGAGACTTTCTCTCCCTCTCTCTCTCCCTCTCTCTTTTCTCCCCCTCCTCTCCACTCTAAAAAAAAGACAACTAAAGAGCAATCAAAAAGGTGTCTGACTTCGCCATTCAGACAATTGGACCCTTGTGAGAAGGCCTGAATGAATGGTACAGTGGACACCCCAGCACTATTGACGTTATAAACATGTAAATGAAACACATTAGGGCAGACAATCAATTGTCTGTGAGCAGCCCTGCAAACCTGCGAGCTCTGTGTGACAGGCACAAAATAGTGTCTACCTTGGGAAGCCCAGGGGTTGGGGGCAGGGGGGCCCGAAAGGGAGGACAAAGGCTGCCCTTTCAGAGAGGAGAAAATGCACCTTAAAAGCAAAGCGCCGGGGGGGGGGGGAGACCCTAATGCAGATTGGCCCAGATGCTGGTGAGGCCAAAGAGGCTTGGATGCCTTTCAGGGAATCCACACTCTTCTGCTTCCCACTTAAAAAAAAAGAAAAGAAAAGAAAAGAAAGGGAGGGAGGGGAGTGAGAATCTTCCACCCTTAAGGAGTTTTCCTCTCCCTAATATTCTGATTTCTCTTCCCTAGGTGTGTATGCGTGTGCGCGCCCCCACGTAATTGCAAAATCTCCGTTCCACTCATTCATCTTGTAAAATCCTCTTTTGAAAACCACTAGATTTTTCGGGAGGGGGAGGGGGCGGGGACGGCAGAGGACAAAGGTACTACTAGTAGACCCTCTTATAAGGCGGTGGGGGGACCCACGAAAACTTTGAAAAGGAAGCTCCGACCTCTGTCTGCCTTGACCGCTGTGTGTCTCTGAAACACTTGATGCACAGAAGAGGGGAGAGAACCCACTTTCGCCCGGCTCGCCCACTGCCTCTGCAGGCAAAGCCACACAACCACTTTTGGGGAGAAAAAAAGAGATGAGGGAGAAGCCTTTGGAGTTCTCTGTGCCTCTTCTTTTGCTCTGGTTGTGAGAAGGGTGACATTACATCAGACCCGGTTCTCTTCCCGGGAGCACCGGTTGGAAGACAGAGAGAGCGAGAGAGGGACCCGTCTGTCTGTCTGCACTATCACAAATACAATATCCAGGCTAGGGGTGGGGGTGGTGGAGGAGGAGGCAAGTGGCCTTTTCAGAAGGGATTCAAGGTATATACTGTATATATATATTTAAAAGTAACTCCCTTCTTTGCACTTTCCAAGAGAGCTCAGCCTGCCTGGAGACACTTTCCCCAGCTGGACAAAAGCATTCAAAGAAGAAATTGGTGCGTGGGGCTGGCGGGTAGGGGCTCCGTCTCCCGTCTCCCACGTAGGGTTTGCCTTCATAGGAACGGATGCTTTAACATTTCTCTTCCCCCCTCCCCGCTACACACGCACCCTTAAGGTGCTCTGGATTTGAATCTTCCCCTTCCCCCCTTTTCTTAGGGTTTTAGGGAGGGAGAGAAGCAGCCTCCTTTTCTGCGCCGAAAGTGACATTCAGAGAGTTCTGGTGGTGCGGGAGAGTGGTTTTTCATACCCCTGAGTTACTTTACTCACTGAAAGGATGTGCCAGGAGACGGGAGGTACCCAGTGATTCCCCCCCCCCTCCATGAGGAGGGACCCATGTTTATTCCCTTCTGCTTGAAAAAAGAGGGCCCCAAGAACTTTTGGAAGGTACTGAGGAAGGGGAGATGCATGGCAATAATGATATTGCTATTACTACCATGAAGAAGAAGCCGACGACTTTAAGACATTTGCTCAAGAGCCCGATCCAGATCTGAAAACAACCTATTGGAATCATCAATTGGCATTTCACTTTTACTAATAATCTCTCAGGAACAGGGCAAGACTGGAGGGTGGGGGTGGGGGAGCTGAGCCCTCTCGCCCCACTCTTTCCATCCAATACATTACAACAGCAGGAGCAGCATCTCCTTCCTCATCTCCTTCCTTTCCCCCTTGCAAACGAAGCAGCATCAGTGGAAGGTGGCGGGCGGGCGGGCGGGCGGGCGGGGGGGTGGTGGAAGAGGGAGAACCCCAGTAGCAGTAGCAGCAGCAGCAGCAGGGAAGGCAAAATTTGCGGAAAGTTTCCGGCGTGGCTGAGAGTGGTTTTGGATTGCGGTGGTGGTGATGTTGGAGGATCTCCCAGGGGCATCCCGTGTGGAGACGGGAAAGAGGGTGGGGGGGGGGTGGAGGGGAAGAGAGGCAAAAGCAAATAGGAGGCAGCTTGGGGGTTTGCCTCTTGCTTCGAGGGAAAGTGTTTCAATTCAAAAGTGAGTCAGGCGACTGGGAATCATCTGACTGAACTTTCCTGAAAAACCGACAGGCATGCCTGGGCTGCTGTGGCGGCGGCGGGATCTCCTCGCCTGTTACAGCAGCCCCCCAGCTTCTCTGCAGAGAGAGAGAGCGAGCATTTCCGGAAAGCCCTCCTCTTGCCCTAATCCCTCCACCCCAAACTCTCCTACTCCCGGATCCCCACTCGCTTCAAATCCGAGTCCCTTCTCTTCGTCTAGTTCACCACTGGCATAAAACAACAACTCTGGGACCAAGTAGGAGCCATATTTTCGCTTAAAGCTGGCGGTCCCGGCCACACACACGACCCACGCAAGGCTGTTCGGAGCTGTCCTTAGGTCCTTGTTCTATTGTGATGGTCGGGGGGGGGGGGGGAGGGGATGCAAGCCTGACCCGGCACAAATAAATAAAACTACATCATCCTTTTAGTTGTTTATAGAGCCAATCTGGAGCTCTCGCTCTCTTTCTAGACACAAACATTTGAATTCTCAAGATCTGCCCCCCCCCCGAATTTCTTCTTGATGATTTTGATTAGCAATACCGCTCCCCGTTATATTATCAGGAAAAAAAGAAAAAAAAAGAAACACAAGCCCTGGAAAGCAACATCTTTTCAAGAAATCCAGAAGAAGTGTGATGTCCATGTGTGTGTGTGCGCGTGTGCGTGTGCGCGCGAGCCACATAAAATCCACTCCTGGTCAAATAAATCCCCAGCAATTCTCAAAGAGGCTAGATATGTATTTGGAAAAAGTGATAAAAAGGAAAGCACGAGAAGAAAACACACCGCCCTGGGTACATATTACCTGCTACTCAAAATTCCTTTGAGAAATGTGTCTGAGAAATTAATAAACAACACATTATTTTAATGCACATACACACAGGTCAAGGGGTTGGTTGGTTGGGTGGGTGGGAAGAAATGCCAGGGTCCCTCTTAGGGAGAAGAGCACAGTTGATAAAGCAAATGGGGATCGTGAGACTTCAGAAGTTCGGAGGCTCTCAAAAGATGGTGACTTTAAAACAAGCAAGTGACACTTCGATCTGCAATGTTTTCAAGGCCTTCTAACTTACACCCACCAAAGAGTGTCGGGGTAGCAGAATGAGTACTCAGGGTCCTTTTGCATGCTCTAATTATGCCTGTTTCCTGTGTGTATCGCACGTATTATCGCACCACTAATGTCATCTCTCTCGCGCTACTTTTTCTCTCTCTCTTTCTGGTAGAACAAACTGTTAGCAGGAAACATGGAACGCAGAGATATACACGCAGATATTTACCGCACCATGGTGGACAAGCTCTAAGAAGATAAGCTAACAGTCTTACCATGCACACTCACACTCTCACACACATACACACACACCCAAGAAAGATAAATAAAGGGGATTAGACCACACCATCTTTCCCTGCAACCGTGCACTTCTGAATCGTAAGAAAGTCTAGCTCTGAAATCATCATTCTATTTGCTCTTTAAAGAGAGAGATTCCTATTTTTAACATAAGGTGTGTGTGTGGGGGGGGGGCGAGGGAGAAACACACACAGAATAACTGACACAAAGGTTTTCCCACCCAGTAGATCCTCAACGCCTTTTCCATATTTGTAAAGGCTGGCGTGGGGGGGGGGGGGGGCGCTGGAGGAAAGCCCTACGACAGACATTGATTTTCAGCGAATCAATAACCAACATTTAATAATAATAAAAAGAACAGAGGAAATACAGAAGGGGAGGGGGAAATCTTGGGTGTAATGGTGATGTCTACTAAATGGCCCAGCTACCGGCAAAAGGGGGTTGGTGGTGGAAAGGTGGACAAGGCACGGGTCTCCTTTGCCACAACCATCTAAACCATGACAGGCACATAAGACTCTAGGGGGGAAAAAAAAGTCAGCAGCTTGGCATTTAGTCTTTGAAGGTTTTCTGGGGCCTGTTTTGGGAGGAGGGAGGAAAAAAAACCCTAAAAGCCAAAGGAGGAGATCAAAGGCAACACAAAGGGGTTGGGGAAAAAGAGACACCAGCGAGTGTCACCAAGACTTTCTGCGGAAAAAGTCCTCTAACACTCCCCCATATGGTTCGACACCTCCACAACAACGAGCAAAAAAGACACACGCACAAACCTACACAATCCTGGCTTGCACACACACACAGAGAGAGAGAGAGAGAGAGAGAGAGAAAGAGAGAGCCGGCGTTTGTTTGCCGTCCCCAGGTCCCTGTTTGTTTTCTCTGTCCCCCGTTCTCACACACACACACCCCTCCCAGACCCAGTAGATCCCAGGTAAGCAAATCGGTTCAGGTTTACACAACCTCGTCTTCCTTCCGTTTGCCTCTCAGGCTCTCTCCGCCTTCCGCATCACGAAACATACACCCCCCCCCCCCCAATTCCCGCTCTCTACAGGAAAGTTGCTCAACGCGGGGCCAAGAAAGTCCACCCCGATCGTGGGCGAAAACTGGGGGGGTTGGTGGGATGGATTGGAGTGCTGGAGGGGGGGGGGGAGAGAGAAAAGTTGAAACTTGTGAGCCAAACAAGAAAGGAAGAAACGGGGGTGGGGGGGAGGAAGGGAGGGACTAAAGGCCCCACACCAGAGGACAGCGCTGCCAAAATCCGACTCAGAACATGTCCTAGTGAACTTGTGCCCCCCCCCCTTCTTCCCCAAAGCCTGGCGAGATCAGAGGAGAGGGGCAACCCTGGACGGATCGCGCTCTCCCAAGTACTGTATTCTTATTGCTGCAGCCACTGCTGCCGTTGTTGCTCCTACTCCGTTAGGCAGAGTTCTGAGGGCCGCTGCTTCTACCTGGGGAGTGTGTGTGTGTGTGTTTGTGTGTGGGTGGTGGTGGTGGGGAGAGTTTCCTTGGCGACTCTCTGGCCCTAACCCACCCCCGAAGTCCCTCTTCCGCCCGTTCAGATCAAGATTTCTCACGCTACTGCCCCTTCCTCCCCTCCTCGTCCTCCTTCTCTCTCACCCCCCCCTCCACTTCCTAGAGTCTGGCTTAGCGGTTTGGGTTTTCCTGTGTGTGCGCGCGTGTGTTTTTAATGGAGCTGTTAAACATCTATATCTAATATCTCTCGCTCGCTCGCTCTCTCGGCCCCCCCAACCCACCCCCCTCCTTTCCCACAGCTTTCTTCCCTCTTCCCCCCCCCCCCCCAAAAAAGACAACAAGGTCCTGGGGATCCTGACAGCGTGAAAAGTCCCGGACATTTTCCAAAGTGTCTTTTCCTTTCCTCTCTCTCTCTCTCTCAATCTCTCTCTCCAGCCCCCCCCCCCTTCCTTCGCCGCCTTTCCTTTTTTTTTTTTCTTGCTTGCTTTTCCTGGGTCTTGTGAGAAAGAGGTGGAGAGAGAAGGAACGGGGGGGGGGGGGAGGGAGGGAGAGGCAGCCTTGGCTTGGCTGAGAGGTGATTGTGGTAGAGAGGAAGGCAGCGATCAAAGGAAAACAAGAAAGAGACAACGGCTGGAGGGAGGGGGGGAGGATTGCTGGAAAGAGAGAGCGAGAGGGAGAGGACGAAAGGCAAGCTAACGGGTCTTCCTGGGTGATTTCGCCGGCACAGGAGCCGAGGAGCCGGGACCGTTAGCAGAGTCTAGGCTGCAGGCGAGAAACTTTTAGACACCCCCCCCCCGGCGAAACAAGGGGAGGAATCTCCTTCTCCTCACCACCACCCCCCTCCGTCTCCCAGCCTTTTTTTTCTGAAGGAATCTGCTTCCAACTCTCCCAACGAGATCTCTGTTCGCCGCCCCCCCCCCCCCCACGGCCCACTTTGATCAGACTTCTCCAAAGGAAAGCGCGGCGCGGGGGAAGAGGAAAGAAACTAAATCTAATGTTAAGAAGCGCTCGCACGGCGTGGAAAAAAAAAAGGGGGGGGGGGACAGGAGTAGAAACGCCCTGGATCTCTCTCTCTCTCTCTCTCCCCCCCCCCCCCCCAGTCCTGTTTCTCTGACACTTTCTCCTGGACTCTTCGGAACTCTCTCTCTGCTCTCCAGAAATACACAACAAACAGGCAGATCTCTTTCTCTCGCTCGGTGGGTCTTCCCCCCCTCCTCTCCTCCGTTTCGCCGCCACAGAACCAGCGGTCGCCAGCCTCCCAGCCGCCGGGCTGCGCCTTGCCAACGGTGCGGGGCTTTCTGGCCGATCCTCTTCCCCCCAAGTCCGCCTCTTCCCCGATCTCCTTCTCCTCCCCTCCTTTTCCTTCGCCTTTTTCTCCCCAGCCATTCTCTCTCTCTCTCTCTCTCTCTCTCTCTCGCCCCCCCCCAGCCCACCCCCGCCACAGCCTGCCGGCCTGCCGGCGTCTTCTTTCTCTCCAAGCGGAGTCGCCAGGACCCAAAAGTGGGGAAGGAAAAGAGAAGAAAAAGAAAGTTTGATGGGAGAGGCGCTCCCCCCCTTCTCGACTCCCCAGGTCCGGGCCGCGCCTCCTCCCGGCTCGCTTCCTTCCTGCCCCCCCTTTTCCCCCCCTCTCCTTACCGTTTTTCCTTCTTGGATTGGCTTGTTTTCGCCTCTTACACCTGGGGCCATCCGCCATGATCTGCTGCTTCATTGATAAGAGTGGATCAGATGGCAGCTCGCATGGACTCGACTCCCTGATTCAGCAGCACGCAGACTCTATGGAACAACCAAACAGAGGAACCGGGTGGGCATGGCGAGATCCCGTTCAAATGCAGGGCGCCAAAGGGAGCCCGGAGAGCAGCCCGCGGCTGGCTCGCGCTCCCTCGCGCGCTCCCCCGCTCCCAGCCCCGCCACGAAAGGAGACCACGGCCGCCCTACAGACACGCACGCACACCGCCACACACAACAACACTCCCTCCCCCCCCCACACGCCCCGCAAACGGTCTCTTCTTCCTTCCTTTGAGGAGGACTGGACACTTTTTCAAACACAATCTGCCTGCTCTTTCCCCTTTTTGTTTTCTTTTAAAGCCATTGCATCTTTACCGCTGCTGCTGCTACTAATATGATTATTATTGTTTTCGCCTCCGCCAGCAAAGAGCTTTCCCCCCCACACACACACACACAACACACACAACACACAGCGCCAGCGTTACATCTTCTGTAATGACTCATGACCCGATGAAGGAAGGATTGCACTCGACTTTAATTTTCGCGTGCGTCGATTTCTCTCTCCTTTTTGCTTTGTTTTTTTGTTTGTTTCAATCTCCCCCCCCCCCTTGGCTTAAACAGAAAGGGTGGTTTGAGTCAAAGGGCTTGGGGTGGATGCCTTTCCCCGGAAAAGTACTGAGCGAGGAACTCAAGTCCGTCTTTACTTTGCATAAGCAGTGACACCTTTCATTTTTTTTTTTCCTTTTTGGAAAGTACATGGCTACCGACTGATAAGACCAACAGAAGAGGGTTATCAGCCTTGATGGCTCTCCCAAACTCTCTCACACAGACAGACAGACAGACACACGCACACACCCTCCTTGTTTCTCACACGTTGAAAGTCACTCTGGCCATCTCTCCTACCGGCTCTTTCGCCTCTCTGCCGCCGCCGCCCCCCCCCCGCGCGTGTCAGTTCAGCCTTGCTTCCCCAGAAAGAAAATCGGAGGAGGTGGGTGGATAAAAAAACAGAAAGAGAAAGAGAGAGAATGTTTCAACGACTCCCGTGAGACTTTCCTACTAGGTGATCTCATTTATTTGTATTTTATTTTCTTATAACGCCTTGTAAACTGGCGCGCTGCTGGCTGACCCGGCTGCGAGCTGGATCTGAGGTCTGGCTCGATCTGTCAAAACGGGGAAACGAGGGAAACCCTCCGCCCCCCCCCCATTCGCCCCGGTTGAGCGAAGGGGATGCTGTTGCTTTAAACACACACACACACACACACACACACACACACACACACACACACACACACACACACACACACACACACACCACGACGACAACCACCACCACAACAACCCAACAGCCCCGATGCTGTGACTTGAGGCTTAGTTTAGCCAGGGGAGCCGGCCTGTGTGGGGTGGGTGGGGAGTGGGTGTGAATGCGGAGGGGCGACTATAAAAGATGTAACAGATGCAAACTGTAAAACAGGGACGATTAACCCTTGCTCTCCTGAACCGAATGCATCCTACCCTTGCCTTTTGTCTGCTCTCTTTTATTTCTATGTCGGCAATTGGTTCGCAGGCCGGGCTCTGAACAAGCTTTCCTGAGGCTGCCGTCCCTCTCGACACCTTTACACGAGGTGTAAGTCAGGCTGAAGCCCCATGAAGTTACTTACGAGTAACAAGAGCTGTACTAAGAGGCTGCTTTTACAGAGGTCCTGGATGGCCAGAGGGAAGAAGCACAGACTCCTCTTTTCCTTTCCTTTTGGGTTCTTTTCCTATGAACTTTAGATGGGATTTATTTATACATACATCTCGCCGTTCGGAGGAGCTTTACTGGGAGGTTAGCTAAAAATACACGCGAGTGCAGGTAAGGCTGTAACATGGCACAGGCTTAGACTCCACTGTCTGTGAACCCATCTTGAGCCACTAACTCAAGAGTGTGCGACAAAGGGAACCTTGCCATGTCACGCTTGCGAGATACCTCTGATTTTATAGAGTTTACAATTAAAAGTGCAAGCAAACCCCCCCCCCCCAAGATGCAGCAAGAAGGTAACAAATTATTCAAAACAACCGCCACTAGAACCTCGAAAAGCTTTCTTGGTTAAATGGCGAAATCGTGTAACAGCCTATGCTAGTGGCGAGAATAATCGTCCATGATTTCCACTCTCTGCTCTTGGATATGCAATATTTTTCTTGTTTTCTTTTTAAATGTGGACAATCGTTGAGAAATTTGGAATATCCATAAAGGTTTCTTTCTTCCTCTTTCTTCATAGGTAAATTCTCATTTTGTTTTCCTTTTTCTGCAAACGACTTTTAAAACAAGTTCCAGTCACTACTTTCACTTCTTGCAAGAGAATCCCAGAAGCTGAGGTGTTAAACTTCACCCAGTCTCAAGAAAATAAAAGCAAGAAATGAAACTGACTAAGCAGCTACAACAGCAAACTTTTTGATTCATCATCATCATCATCAAGTAATAATACCACCAGTTTGTTTTGTTAGTCTGTTGAGATTCTATTTTTTTTTTTTAAAAAGCAAAGCTGCAGTTAAAATCTTATTCCCCAGCTCTGCTTGTGTTGCTCTTGCTCACAGCTTGAAAATCATTAACAGGTACGTGAAAACTTTTAAGATGTGTAAATGTGAATCCGAAAAGAAGCGAGCAGGAATGTTGGTTCAAAAAAACAGACCGAAAGAATGGAAACCAGAACTTTTTTCCCTTCTGGTGGGAATGGCTAAACACCAAATCTGGGTGTGGGTGTGCGTGGAGCAGAGGAAACCACTCTTTCTACCTGGATTGCCAGGTATAATAAGGCTTTTTGGGGAGAGGGGGGGAACCCCGCATAAGAATAATTTGGAGGAAGGAGCAACTCTTTCGGAAGCGCCTTTCTTTTTCGAAAGGGACCCCACGCGAGTGTCGATTCCAGTCCAAAAGCGAGTTCTCTCCCCACCTCGCCACTTTCTTCTCAGTTACAGACAAGGAAAACAGACCTCCTCCCCAAGCCAGGAATTGTTTAAAAAGAAGGAGGAAAAGAGGGGGGTAAAAAAAAAAAAAGCGAGAAAGAGAGAGAATTGGGGGGGGGTTGTGCGAAGCAGAAGAGGAGGAACAACCCTAAGCAAAATGGAAAAGAAGGGAAAATATACCCGAGAACGTACCTGCGGAGTCTTGTTTGTAGTTTTGGCCAGCAATGGAGAGAAGAAGAAGCATGAAAAAGCCGCGGAGTGGAGGAAGGGGGAAAAAAAAAAAAGGGTGCAGGGAGCTGGAGCTGGCGGAGGGGGAAGCAAAATTGGTCAAAAGCCTCGCCAAGAGTTGTCGGAAGGGACCGTTATTCCTGCTGGGCAGGTTAGGACTGATCTCTTTTCTGCCACTCCAGGAAACACAAACCTGGGGACGGACTGACGTGTTACGCCTCTTCTAATGACATTTTTTTCTTTTTCTTTTCTGTAGGAGAGAGAGGAGAGAGGACCCTGAAACACACGCCACCTATCTTTGTGGGGAGGGATAATTGAAGAGCACCAAACGTGAGCATCATGTGGAAACGTGATCGCCAAGTTTTCTCTCTGGGAAAGGAAGGATCTGGGATAGATTATACCTTGAAGGTCTCCGCAAACGCTTTAGTGGAAGAAATGAAATTCCACCTCCCTCTCCTCGTTCCCTCCCTCCCTCCCTCCCTCTCCCCCCACCGTGTTTCCCTCCCTCTTTCCACAATCCCTCCCTCCCTCCCTCCTTCCTTGGCCTGCCGGCCGGCCTGCCTGCCTGCCTGTTTTGCCTGCCTCCTTCCCTCCCTCCCTCCCTCCCTTCCTCCCTCCCTAACCATCAACTCTTTGGCATCATTATCCTCTTCACTAAATCCTACTGGATGCAAGGCGGAGAGCGGTGCGCACCATTCACAGAACCCACCCAACTCCGAGGAACGAAAAGTTCCAAGAAGCCACCGCTGGCCAAACACCCCCCCCACCCCGCATCCCACTGCCTTCTCCCCAGGCGCTTCTTCTTGACCCGGCTCGGACTTATGGGTACCTCACCCTCCTGGTACCTTGATGGCGTTCCCTCCTCTCTACCCCTCCCAGCTGTTGAGATGCTCGAAAACTGTTTCACTTGAAAACAAAACAAAAAAGCTGCCGGCACCGAAGATCCCAAACGAGTCCCTGAACTCCTTCTTCTTAGTGATGGGTGTTGTTTTTTTTTATTTTAAACATTTGGTTGCTTTGATCCGAAGCAAGCACGCTTCCGTGGAAGTAAATCCTTCTGCCATCGGTAGGACGTACCGCCCAGTGGATGTGTTCATACTCCCAAGGGAAGGTCTCGCTTTTGCTCCTATTGCTGGGGGGTTGTTGGGGGTGTCTGTGTACAGATTTGGACTCCCCCCCCCTCCCCTTGAGGTGGATGCAAAACAGAAAGTGGAGCAATGAGAGTTCTCTCTTTCTCAGGGTTGTGGACAAGAGGGACAGAAAGAAAACAGAGCAAAATGTCCAAAAGGAGAAACCCTGGCGATATGATTGAAAGGTGGTATAAAAATGCTTATTAGTTAATACATACGGCACGGATATGTACTGAAAATGCAGATGCTCCCCCCCCCTCTCTCTGTGTGTGTGTACACACAGACGCACATATACAGAAATGGAGGCTGAGAAAGAACTAGTTTACTCAAAAGTAAACCCCTCAGTGCTCAGGGGGACTTAGTTCATAGTAATGGTCTTTTATGATTTCAGCAAGAGAAATGTACAGATTTGCCTGGACCTCCATAAAGCAGAGGAGGTGAGAGCTATGTCGAGGTATGTGCACGGCAATGTGTGTATGTGGGGTATGTGTGCGTGTGCGCATGCACTCATGGTGGCCCACACGGATAGATATAACGCTACCTTGAGAGGGGAAAGTTGAGTGAGCTCGCTGCTCCGCATTTCAGAGGGGTAAAAAGTCTTTGGGGAGACTTTGGAAAAGATTAACATGAAAATTAAGCCCTTAGACTCCACCTTTGCACTGTAGGGATTGGTTATGCAAAACGGGAAGGGATTTCCTGGCGAATACCGCTTTCTACTGTATGGTTAATTAAATCATCACTCAAAAAGGTTTCCAATGTGACGCGCCTGTCCTAATCCAATCAGGTTACGTAGGTCCTAAAACAAGAAAGATATTCCTTTTCCCCACATCTGGAAGTCAGCAATTTAGCAAGTACTGCACATTATTAACCAATTCCGAGTCCACATTCCCAGGGGGACCTTTAAAACGCACACACGCACGCACACGCATCCACAACCGCTTAAAGTGTGTTCTTAACCAATGCTCTTCTGTTTGCTTAATCAAAAAGCTGCTTTGCAGGCGCATCATCGGCGGAGGAGGGGTGGGTGGGTCGGTGGGTGGGGAGAGAAAGAGAGACCACCACCGGCTAGGGACTAAAGAAGTCCTTGCAAGCGCCGAGCGAAATAGGAGGCACTGGGCTGAGACGGCGAAGGAGCGGGCGGGGGGGGGGGGGGAAGGGGATGCCTTCCAAAATGTTTGGTTGTGTGCTTCTCCAACTCTGTACTCCAACTAGCAGATCCTGCCCCCCTCCGTCGCTATCTATCCGTCGATGTATTTATTTGCCAGAGAAACTTTGGCGTGATGCAATGAATAGGAAAATGGAAAAAAAAAAGGAAAGAAATCCGCACACGCGGAAAAGTTCCTCTTCTTGCGAGGCTGGCTAGCGGGCAGGCAGGATCCGGAGTGAAACGTAAACGGGAGTTGGCCCAGGGGAGTTGTGCAGGGCTCAGCTCCTCTGCCAGCCTCTCCCTCGTTTTTGACACAGGGAAATCTATTAAAGAGCGATTCTCTCCCTCCTCCCCCTCCCTCACTGAAGGAAGCTGAAGGCGACGCTGCGCTGATCCGACGCTCGACTTTTACTTACATGCCGCTAAGAGAAAAACTGCGGGCGAACTGCGCGCCCAACGCGCGCCTGGAGAGCGCCCGGCGCGGAAAGGCTCGCTCGAATCACGGGCGATTTCCGTCCACCGAGAAGATGCCCCGTCCCAGGGCTGGGCTGGGCGCCTCTGCGCGTGTGTATGTGCGTGCGAATGCTCCAGAGGGAGGAAACCTTCTCCCTCCACCTTGCTGGGAGTAAAAGAAAGAGGAGAAAGGGCTCCCGTTTTGCAGGCTCCCTTCCCTCTCTCTCACACGGACACCTCGTTCCAAGCGTTGGGACTTCATTCCCAAAACATCACGTTCAAATAACTCTAGAGGAGGAATTCAGAAAGATTTTTTTTTTACTTCTCCTCCTCTTTCCTAAGGAAGTAAATAACTAAATATACAAATAAATAGATTGGCCTAAAGTCCCCTCATCCTCAGGACCTACTCCTCGCTACTTGTCTCGCAAATGTGAGCATCTCGCGTGCAGAGATTTCCCCCCCCCGCCCCCCGCGCTTCTCGTTTGGAAGGAAATAGTCGGAGAATTGATGGACTTCGTATCCTTGGACGGATTCGTTTTTCGGTGGCGGGGGCAGGGTAAGGGGGGGATCTCTCTGAGGGCTCCTGCCAAATCAGATCTTCTCTTCGGTTTTGCTGCACTGTGGCTCCCCCTCCCCTTCAGACTTGTCGTAATCAGGCCACCGTCATCCACACTCCGGAGTGAGCCGAGTTCAACTTGACTGCCTCGCTCCATTCGAATCGAGGGAGCTTGGGCATTTTTTTTTTTTACTCCAAGGAAAATCTACACACTTCTCCCCCAGAGCGAATAAGACAAGGATGGAAGGGAGATGCCCCCCCCCTCAGAATTAGTTCGTGAAACTTACTGTCACTGTTGGGGGGGGGGGGGAATCCCACCTAGTTATGGAAATCTGTCTTTAACGCATTAATTCAGAACATCCCCGCCTCCCCCCCCCCCAATCTGATCCACTGATAATAGCGAGAGATAAAATCCAGTAATGAGACAAGTGGACAGAGAGGCTCTTCAAGCTTTTCTTGCTCTCCTCTGGGCTCAGTAGGGGGAAAAAAACTTTTCCATCTTTCTCCCCATCTCCGAGATATGTGTGTGTGTGTGGGGGGGGGGGGGGAGAGAGAATCAAGCTCTTTCCCGAGCTGCCCTTCACGATCCCCATCCATGCGAGGGGCGGTATGGAGGCAGACGCCTGTGGGGCTCTGGAGAGAGGGACCAGACGAGGCGTATGGCTCATGACCCAGGCAAGGGAAGGGCAAATCCCGGAGTACGACCCGGGTCCAAAGCGCCCTTCATTCGAAACGGGGCTTTTCGCACCTAGTTTGTGACTCAGCCTGTCCAAATCTACCCAAATGTAACGCCTGTTGAGTTCAGCTGACTTACTCCCCCGCAAGCATGCCTCAGGTTGCCGCCTAAAACGCTCTCCTTAATAACCTATGTCGCTTCTTTTCCACTTTAGAGAACCTATACGGCTTCTTTCTGACTTTAATGCTAACAATTACTGATATCTGCAGGTAATTGCCACAGTATCAATGACCTCGGTTCTGACTGGCCGCTTACACCTCTCCTTTCCCTTCCCGTCCCTCAAATGCAGGGCCGGTCCTTGACATAACTATTCGTACGTTTCCAGTTATTCACTAAGGCCGGGATGGGCGGGGCAGGGAGGTTGCCTCCAAATCACATCTCTCTCTCTCTCTCAATTTTATTTTATTTTATTTAAATATCTGGGACTGCTGAGGCAATCCTTTCTGGGGACAGAGACCTATCCGGGCCGTGGGAAGGTCCTTGCGGACTTAAGAGAAAATGCGATGCCTGGGCCAAAACGATTTTCTAGACCAAGTGAAGGCAGCCTCCCGCTCCTGTCCCCTCCTGTAAAGACCCAGGGAGGCGCGACGCCTTGCGGGGCGGGAGCGGCCAAGAAGTGACCTGGTGGAGGTGGTGGGAAAGCAACGCCGGCCTTTTCAACAGACCGCTGCTTATTATGAATGCCGCCGGAGCTCTTATGAACCGCGATGCTTTTTATACATTGCTAGGCGTTCGTGGTGGGCGGAGGGCGAAGAGGTTTACGGCTGGGGAGTTGGCCCTGAAACAAAGATATTTAAATGATTAAAACAAGAGGAGAGGGTTCCAACAATAAATGGGGTGACACACACCCCCCTTGCCAAAAAAACGGGAAAAATCAGCTTCGCCCCAGGAGTGCTGTTCTAAGGCGCTCTGGATAGGACGTGCAGCTTCGTTAAGACCCAGGAGGGAGCCAAGTGATCTTTCGCCGGGATTGGCAAGATTTGGACCTCAGGGCTGCAAGCAAAGGGAAAGCGGATCAATCCCTGGCTTCACTCCCCCCCCCCCCCGCCCGCCCGCCCCAATCTAAATTAGGCGTCTCCCTCTTTCTTTCGGCTTTCCCTTCCTATAAGGCTCCACGAAAAGAACAGGGTTCATTTCGCAGAGCCGTAGAAGGGGCTCGCCTTTCCACCCCCATTGGCAAACCCCATTGACTTGAAGGGGGTCCAACTCTTGAAACAGTTTCCGTGCGCTTGTGCAACCCTTGAAAACCACCTCGAACACCGCCAGCACAACACGCACACATTGTTATTCCTTTCCAAACCGTGAATGAATGAATAAACCACCCACCACCGCATTCACAAGCTTCACGCAACAAAATTGGGTGAAAGGGCAAGAGGACACGAGTCTGCGGCGGGCAGCCCTTTGGAGAAGCGTTTGCAAAGGTCAGATCGCGTGGACTATGAAACACGCGTGTGCGTGCACACGGGTGGGTGGGTGTGTTTGTGCGCGCGCGCGCGCCCCCCCCTTTCCCCACCGCTCCAACTTTTTGCGCGTAAAAGAAAAGGGGAAAAGAGGAAACTTCGGGTCAAGGGAAAGGTTTTTTTGTGGAGCGTGACGGCAACGCGTGTTTTGAGAGATGCCACGCAAGGCGCCTTGCGCTGCTAGGGCGGCTGCGGCCCTCCCCGCCTCCGCTTTGTTCCATTATCCCCAACCCAACCCATCAGCCGCCGGCTGAGGGAGAGGCGCTCCCCATTCCCCCACCGCCTCCCTCCCGACCCCTCCGCCCACAACTCTGCCAGTCCCGTCGGCAGCGCCCCCTTTTCTCTGTGGCCGGGAGCGGCCCTCGAGCCACGTGACGTCGCGGCCCTATTTCCGGTCTGCAGGGGGGGCTGCTGGGGGAGCCCAGCGGCCACCTGCCGGCCTCGCGCGAGCCTTGGTCGAGGGGCTGCCGGGGGCTGATTAGCATGAGAAAGGGCCTCTCTTTCCCTCCCTCCCTCTCTCCTCCCCCCCCCCACCGCCTCTGCGCATATGGGGACAGAGCCCACCAGAGCTGGCAGCCGACGTCAGCGTTAAGGGGCGACCAAGGAAAAAGGGGGCGACCAAGAGGTGGCTTGGGAAGCCTCTCTTGAGACGCCTTCCGGAAACGCAGCCTTTTCCCGCGACGGGGTATAACTGAGCAGCGTGTGTGTTCCCGTGTGAAAAGAGGACCCCGCAGGTTGCCCAGTGAACGATAGGAGCCTGGCCTGTTACACTTTCTTGGCCCAGGTGCCAAGAAAATGTCTGTGAAATGAGAGGCAAATTGATGAGCGGAAAAGCGCTCCCTCTCCCCACCTTTCTTTCTGGGTGGATTCAGGTGGCCAGTTTTCAACACAGCATAATATTTTGTTTGGTTTTGTTTTGTAGCTCCTTTTAGCACTGGGTTGCTCTGTCTCAGCAAAGCTTTCCTTTCCTCTGGGTATTTTGCCGACTTGCAAGGATTTCTCTGATTTCCAGTTCTTTAACTACAGGAGCAGCAAAATGACTCCAGGTTCCTCAATCACACTGCTGGAAGGAAGAAAATTTAAGAAATCAGCTACGGTTGTTGTTGAACAGAAGGATGGGGCATTTACTTCAGTTCGGGGGACTTGAAACACATTTATGGAGTCAAGATCTTTGAATCCTGAGTGTGTTTCATTTGCATCCAGTCCCTAAGTTCTGGGAGAAAACTGTGCCAAGTAGATAACCTGAAGCCTGAAATCTTACTATTCCTCTCCAGCAAGAAACAGTTAGGAATGGGCCTTCCTGCTTTCTGCAAGGCAGAGAAATCCCTAGTTTAATAGGAAAACAGGTTCCCTTTTCTGAAGAAGCCATCAGTGGGAGTTTGTTTCAGCGTGTGTAACAAAACAAAAGCACACATACAAAAAAGCATTATGCATCTTTAAAAGATTTATGTCAGAACAGTCCTGTCCTCAGACACATTATCTTTTTATATGCTTTCTGTGATGGATTATTGGGTTCTGGGAGTCCCGCTCTAACCACTCAACCCTGCTGACTGGAGTGGGTGAGCCTAGGAGGGTTAAATGTCATGATGGCTAGGGAACTTGCCTGATCCTGATAACTCCCAACATGGTGGTCTGACCCAAGTAAGCAGTGCTTTCAGGGGGGAAATCCGCAAAGTTAAGTCCTTTTGTCTTTCACACCAATCCTCAAAATAGAACCGCTACTACATCCACAAAAATTACCAACTCCTAGTTGATAGTCAAGGCAAGACCTGATTTTAAGCACCACAAACCCTCCTAGCCAAAAATCCAGACAATTGTATAGCAATTTTTAAATATTTTATTAAAGATAGAAAGGCAAAAGGCAAATGTTTCAAAAGGTTTCAAAAAGGCATCAAAATATTGTGGAGTAAACAATTGAAGTCTAAGGCAGGAGCAATACAGAGCAAATGCACGAAAAACTAAGAAAACTACCTAGTTGTTGTTGTTGTTTAGTCGTTAAATCGTGTCCGACTCTTCGTGACCCCATGGACCAGAGCACGCCACTGTCTTCTACTGTCTTCCACTGCCTCCCGGAGTTTGATCAAATTCATCTTGGTACCTTTGATGACACTGTCCAACCATCTTGTCCTCTGTCGTCCCCTTCTCCTCTTGCCCTCACACTTTCCCAACATCAGGGTCTTTTCCAGGGAGTCTTCTCTTCTCATGAGATGGCCAAAGTATTGGAGCCTCAGCTTCAGGATCTCTCCTTCCAGTGAGCACTCAGGGTTGATTTCCTTCAGAATTGATAGGTTTGTTTTCCTTGCAGTCCAGGGGACTCTCAAGAGTCTCCTCCAGAACCACAATTTAAAAGCATCAATTCTTCGGTGGTCAGCCTTCTTTATGGTCCAGCTCTCACTTCCATACATCGCTACTGGAAAAACCATAGCTTTGACTATGCGGACCTTTGTCGGCAAGGTGATGTCTCTGCTTTTTAAGATGCTGTCTAGGTTTCTCATTGCTTTCCTCCCAAGAAGCAGGCGTCTTTTAATTTCATGGCTGCTGTCACCATCTGCAGTGATCATGGAGCCCAAGAAAGTAAAATCTGTTACTGCCTCCATATCTTCCCCTTCTATTTGCCAGGATGGGACCAGTGATGGGACCAGTGATGGGACCAGTGGCCATGACCTTAGTTTTTTTGATGTTGAGCTTCAGACCATTTTTGGCGCTCTCCTCTTTCACCCTCATTAAGAGGTTCTTTAATTCCTCCTCACATTCTGCCATCAGAGTGGTATCATCTGCCATCAGAGTGGTATCATCTGCATATATGAGGTTGTTGATATTTCTTCCGGCAATCTTAATTCCGGCTTGGGATTCATCCAGTCCTGCCTTTTGCATGATGTATTCTGCATATAAGTTAAATAAGCAGGGAGACAATATACAGCCTTGTCGTACTCCTTTCCCAATTTTAAACCAATCAGTTGTTCCATATCCAGTTCTAACTGTTGCTTCCTGTCCCACATATAGATTTCTCAGGAGATAGATAAGGTGGTCAGGCACTCCCATTTCTTTAAGAACTTGCCATAGTTTGTTGCGGTCCACACAGTCAAAGGCTTTTGCATAGTCAATGAAGCAGAAGTAGATGTTTTTCTGGAACTCTCTGGCTTTCTCCATAATCCAGCGCATGTTAGCAATTTGGTCTCTAGTTCCTCTGCCCCTTCGAAATCCAGCTTCTACTTCTGGGAGTTCTCGGTCCACATACTGCTGAAGCCTATCTTGTAGGATTTTGAGCATAACCTTGCTAGTGTGTGAAATGAGTGCAATTGTATGGTAGTTGGAGCATTCTTTGGCACTGCCCTTCTTTGGGATTGGGATGTAGACTGATCTTTTCCAATCCTCTGGCCACTGCTGAGTTTTCCAAATTTGCTGGCATATTGAGTGTAGCACCTTAACAGCGTCATCTTTTAAGATTTACCTAGTACTTACACACTAGTATTGTATCAACATAGTCTTAGTGCATGTTGAAAAAGCATCTTTCCCAACACAGCACAACAGGACAGCAACTGGGCATAGTGTCTCCTAAGAGATAACTATGCCAACTAAAGTAACATATGAACTTCGTTTTATATCTTATTCATCACCTTCCAGACCTTTTGATATTGTCTGCCAATCAGACTTCGAGTTCCCTCAAATGTTCACAATGACAAATGCAGTTTCAGCCCCTTTCCTTTACAACAGCTGAACTCATTTCCCAATTAGCACAGTAATAGAGAACAAATGGACTCATCCTTGAAGTCTTTGCCAGAAAGGTAAATCACGGTTGGTACTTCTATTCCTTTGTGGGCAAAAGCTGCCCCCCACCTTTCTCTCAGTCAGCCATTCCCAGGCAGTCAAGGCAGTGAGAAGAGCCTGAATTTTCCAGAAAGTTCCCCAATCCGTGTTTCCCAGTTTCTTCACACTCTCAAAAAGAGATCCGAAAGCAGTTTCACTTTTTTAAAAAAGAAATAATCTGGAAGGGGTTGGCAACCTGAAACTGAAGAAGGGAACACACTCCAGTGATACATAATCCCAGGTGTGCTATCCCCCAGTTCAATAATACAGTGTGTGCCTGGAAAGAGGAGATTGAATCTTTTACAACTGCTTTGTGCTCCCTCCAAACTGCCCTCCCTCTTTGTACAGAGAATCACAGAGATATTACAATGAAAGGATGACATTTTCTACTTTTTATTGGAGGAGCAGTGATCAAATGACATTATGTACTTGTTTTGCCTTTTTTTCATCAGCTGCTTTTTTTCTGATTAGAAAAGGAAAAGGGTGGAAAAAGCAGTGGAGGAAGCACAGGAAAATAACAAATGGAGGGAAACATTGTTGGGAATTTCCTTAAAAGTCTGTGCTTGAGGCAGGCAAACATAGGATCAAAGCATCATATGGATGCCCCCTAGTTCTTGTGTATCCTCACCTTTCAAGTAGCCATTGGATAATAATCTGGAGCAAGCATGTGGAACAGGCACACTTCACACATTATCTACATACCTCTTACCTAGGAGGAATTTTTCCTACATACAATTCTACCCTATCTCTCTAGTACAGAGCTAGTATATATCCCTCCATCCGTTTTATGGTGAGCTGGCTTAATTTAGTAAAGGAGTTGTAAGACAAGTAATAGTACAAGTAATAGTCTTTGAGCATGGAAATGTTTTTCTGGTCTGCAGCTCCTAGCATCCCCTAGCCAAGGCCCAGGCCGTTTGGGGAATACAATTGTTTGTTTGTCTCTATACATCACCTTTCTCCTGATAAGGGGACTCAAGGCTGCTCACGTTAAAAAAGTAGAATTAAAACCACTATAAATTATACATTAAAAACAAATCAAACTATGATAGTAATTAAAATACATTAAATAATTAAAAACATTTTAAACCTTTAAAAAAACTTAACTAGGGGACTCAGTTATGATTGCTAAAAGTCTGCCTGAAGAAGTGAGTCTTTAACTGTTGGTGGCAGGATAAAAGGGGGAGGGGCCAACCGGACCTCCCGAGGGAGACCATTCCATAACCTGGGAGAAGCCACAGAGAAGGCACTCTTGCTTGTCCCCATCAAAATTGCCTGTGCTGGCAATGGGACCGAGAAGAGGGTCTCCTTTGATGATCTTGAGCTATGAAGACTCATATGGGGAGATATGGTTCTTCAGGTAGTAGCCTGGACCCAAGCCATATAGGGTTTTATAGGCAATGACCAGCACTTTGAATTGGGCCCAGAAACAGACTAGCAAGTCAGTGCAGTTGTTGTATCACAGATGTTATATGTTCCCTATAACTGGCTCCAGTCAACTGTCTGGCTGCTGCATTTTGAACCAGATGAAGTTTCTGAACTGTCTTTCAAGGCAACCCCACATAAAGCATGTTATAGTAATCCAAGCAAGACGTAACTAAGAAATGTGTCACTGTTAGAGATGGGCACGAAACTGGATTGTTGGATCATGCTGGATCGTTGTGCCATGTGGTCCCACCCCCCACCTACCCTGTCTGGATTCCCCTACTCACCAGCTGGCACATGCTCCACTCCTCCTCCTTTTCGGTTGCTTCACCAGTTGCAGCAGGAGCATGGACTGCCCTCCTTTGCCTCCTCCAGCAGCTGCCCACTCAAAGGCAACACTGCATCAATCCTTGCCCCACCTCCTCATCTGAGTGGGCAGCTGCTGGAGGAGGCACAGAAGGGAAGTCCGTGCTTCTGCTGCAACTGATGAAACAACTGAAAAGGAGGAGCAGTGGAGCGTGTGCGGGTTGGTGAATGGGGGAATCCAGCTGGGGTGGTGGTGGAGGATGGGACTGTGCGGCACCTGCAGTGCTGGTACAACGATCCAGCATGATCTGATGATCTGGATTTGTGCCCGTCTCTGTAGCCAAATCAGACATCTCAAAGTTACAATAAAGTGACTTTTGTAACCTCTGCTATTAGTCAGTTGAGATCATAAAAGTAAGTTAGCATCATTAGATGTCATTTATTTTTATATATATTTTAAAATGGACTGGACTTAAGCAGTTTTTTTTTTTTTTTTTTTGGCTTCAGTTATTCTTAAGAGTCTAACAGAGGCTCAATAGTTACCTTCTGCAGTACTTTCCACCACAGGTGAATAAAAGTGCCAAACACCAAGAAGTATGATCAGTCTTGGTCAGCTATCTATGCTTTCTTTGGGAATACTCCAGACTTATTCATTCTCCTTCCTCTGTCTCCTTCCTTCATTTCTGGTTCACATTCTATAGATCCTAGCTCCTACTGAAAATGCTGAGTTCTCAGGATTATTTAGGTTGGGATGTTGTTGTTGTTTTACTTCTGGAATCCTTGATGTTTCCTTAAACACTGACAGCTCACTTGTTAGTGGTCCCATGTTGGCTCCATTTCTATCAGTATCGTGGTGCAGAGTACTCTACCAGAAGCTAATAATCTAGTTGCATTAAATTAATGTACTTTGAATGTTATTTTTAAAACAATGACCAATTGATTTTCATCCATTTGTGGGTATCACTTACAATATTCTACACTGTTCCGTAACCCTCAAAAGTTAGAACCAGTGGAATTTGAATTGGCAAATTGTGAATTTGCTTATTGTGAATTCCCTTGCTTATTACTTATCACTTTTAACCCTGTTCTTCACCTAGAAAGGCCCCCAGAATGCCTTACAAATGTCAGAAATGAGACGATTCCTTCCTTTAAGCTTGCAGTCTGAGATGCACAAAGAATGGGAATTGGGAAGAAAAGAAGAACACAGTCAGGCAGTAGGTTCTTGGTCATAGCTAGTAAGTTAAGCAGGTTATAGAGCTAGATTTAAGCACAGCGGAAGGGCTGCTAGCATTTCACATTGTCTTTGGGGTTCACAGAAGTGGCACTTGAGATTTGGAAAAGGGGTGTTCTCTCCAATGGAGCTGGATCCAGGCATAATTCATCCTTATAAGTTGATAATTGCAATAGTCAGCCATAGCATGGAAGCAACTTGATACAAATAGTGAGTTACTTGTAATTAATTCCTTTTGGCATGTCTAAGGCATAATTAAGTTACATTTCAATTGTAAAAGGCCAAGAAAGAATTTTAATCCTTTTGTAGTGTATCTGTAACTGTTTCTAGTCACTTTTTTAGTGACATGAGTGAAGTGTGTTTTGTACTGAGGGGCAATGCCTTGTAGTGTTACATGTTCTTTTGCAAAAAAAAAAAAAAGAAAAGAAAAGATCTAGTTTAGTTACTTTTGAATAACAAAGAAGTAAAGAGCTATTTTAAATAATTAAAGCTGTCAAGTATGAGCTCCTTTTCAGGCCTTGGCTTGATAATGACAATTACATTCCAAGAATTAACATTCTTATGAAGCCTGGGTCAAAGTAGTGGTGTGAATAACCTTTTAAGCTAGGTGGTGTGGAGGTTACTCTAACCGTCACAGTTCTGGGTTGTTATTTTACTCAATTTGTATTATTTGTTTTAAAGATACCTTCTTTATTGGGGGACACATTGTAGCTCAGTGGCAAAGCACTTGATCTGCATGTGCTGAGGTCACAGGCCCCATCCTTGAAATGTCTGCTTAAGAAGAAGGGGCTGCAGTAGACGGAAAATACCCCTTTTCCTGTCAGAGGGCCACTGGGCTAAATGGATGAATAATGTGACACTGAGCTTAGTTACTAAGCTGCAGTGTCGTACTGGAGAAATTACTACACCATTTGGGGTTTATAGTGCGAAAAGCGAGTCTCCCAAGCCCTGGCCTAACCTGGAATAAGGTGACTTCCGATGTTCCCATCCATGCATATGGAGGAATGAATCAAAAGTACATTTGTTCTTTTACAAGACCCCGGAGATTGCAGTTTGGAGTAGATTTGCGAGGCTGTTCATTTTAGTATTCATTTTTGGATATAATGGGCAGTTGCTGTTTTCCTGTCTCCTGCGACACCAATGTTCAACTCTGGGCACTTTTCCTGGTGGGGTTGGTTGGTTATTAACATTCATTGCTTTCCTTTGTTTACAGTGTCTTATTTACTTTGTTGAATTTTTTAAAAGTTGCAAGAATTCCGTCAAATACATATATTCAACGGTATTTAGGCCTCAAAAATAAAGATGCATTAGAAAGATGCCTATTATGCTTCAGAATTATTAATTGACATTTTTATGATGAATAATTAATCATTGGAATAATTTTTGTATCTCTGATCTGAACACATATTTGCATATCTAATGTCTGATTTTAAATGTGGTTTCTTTAGCTGCATTCTCCTAGGACAAAGAGATGAAGTAAGAAACATCCTAATGCAAAAGTTTTTTCCCCCACCCCCTTTTGCACTTATGAAAGTGTGTTTATTGAGAGAGAAGTTTCTCATAAGATATGAAGTTGTCAACAAACTAACTGTGTATGCCCTATGGGCACATTGCTGAAAACACATGTGGTTGTGTCTGACATGAATTAATCCACTTAGGACATGCTTGATTAAGTTCTTTTTACATTCTGAGTTACATAGATTTTACTTACTTGACAGGTAGCCTGGTTCTGTGTATGTTTACTCAGAAACAGCTCTTGCTGAAAGTACTTTTAAGTAATTGAACTGAGAATTGTAGCTTTCGGTAGGTAAGTAGCACAACCCTAAAGTGTCTTCTCGAAAAGGAAATACCATTGAGTTCAATGGGGCTTACTCCCAGACATTGAGGGAAGGATAGGCCTGCCTCTAGGTCACTCTTCTGTTTTAACCAGAGCTTGTAAAAGTTACGTTTTTGTAGGATAGCACCGAGAATCCTCCAAGCCAGCCTGGGCAGCACACCCAAGAAACAGTGATGAGCTTGAGACAATGTACAGTTTTATTACTGTCATGTTAATATGTAATAGAGTATTTAAAGGTGGAGACGTAACAGAAACTCTCTTGATACCTGATCAGGACTTGCTTGTTGGGAAAGGGAGGGGTAGATTGGGAAAGAGTGATCTCTGAGGAATATGGGGAGAGCTCCGTCCAATGACAGAGCCCAGATATATATTCCAGGAATCCTTGTGACCAGCTTGACCTTTTGTTCTCCACCCATTTTCACTAAGAGTGCATGAGAAGTGTTGAAGCCACAAGTGACTGTTGTCCTGTATGATGAATCCAATGTTTACACCAAGTAGAGGAAGAATCCTTGGTGCTTCCTGCCCTCCCTTCCCAGAAGGACATAAGGAAGATTTATATTTGACTGACAGATAGACAGACGGATAAAGCAACCCATAGATGCAACGCCTAATAGAACAAGCAGCCAACACAGTAGCATACTGTATAATATTAAAGGAAAACCAGCAGCAAAAGAGAAGAGTGCAATGATGAAATTAAAAACCCAGTTTTTAAATGTCTGGGAGAACAAAATGATCTTCCCCTGATATCAGAAAGATTGGAATGTACAGAACAGGATCATTTCTCTTCTGCAGGCATTGCACAGATGGGGATACCACCACTAAGAAGGTTCTTCTGTCTTGATGCCAGGTTTTCATGATCCTTATGGGTTGAACAGGGTAAGAGAAAAGCATGTTGACATGGCTGAAATCTAGTTGCAGCTAAAATGGGCCCCCTGCATCAATGGAGCTTATGGAGGAGTTAAATCTAGTTGTGACTTACTGATGGATTTCAGCCTCTCCACTCTCCACAACATATGGTGAATAATATGGAGGACTTTAAATTTAATTTGGGCTTATTATAAACCTGTCAGGAGATCTCATGACAACTGCTATCATAAGTTGCACAGGCCATAAAACTAGTCTCACAGGTTGTCTATTATTGTGTTACAGTTTTACCATGCCCTTCCTCCAGGCAGCTCACAGAAGTGTACACCATTTTAGTATAAAGCATAAAATGTTATAGTATAAAGCATAAATGTAAATACTTTGCATATGTCATTTTAGTCATGCTATGTAATACTGTCAGCTAAAGTACCACTAGGGTACTACTGTTTTAATTTAAGTTGTGTTTATAATAGAGCCTTAAACCCCCCACCCCCCCAAGGCCATGTCCTTTTCAGGGCCCAGTTTGTGCCAGGTTATTTACTATTGGATTTCTTTCTTTTTCTGAATATAACTAAAACACAAGACAACTTCCCATGTTAGAACACAGTTTAAAAACCCAATGTAAACTACACCTGCAGGAAAAGAAAATGCACTGGGCACTTACTCAGAAGCACTTCCCTCAGCAATCAGTTCATTTTCCACAGGCTTTACCTGTCAGTGGCAAAATAAGAGGGAGAAGGCTGACCTGGCTTTCTTGAAGGGAAGTAGCCACCAAGAGAGCCCTCGGGTTATTTTTAGCCAGAGCAGGTCCACAATTCCTGAAGGGAGGCAAGGTTTCCAAACAGGAAAGTCCAAAGAATGGGGCGGGAGGAGTTGAGGAATGCCCCGAGGTTATCGCAACTCTACTACCTATCCTAGAGATGATTCCTGGAAGTGACAAGGAATACATTTCTGTGGTAAGTGCCATTGAGTTCACAGGGCTTATATCCAGGTGTTCAGAAGAGTATTAGCAAAGCAAGATATTTCATGGCTCAGGGGGGAAAAAAACCACACCAGACTGAGGTTGTAATTCTGGGCCAACGGACTGGGCATATGTCCTGTTCAGCTCCATGGGAAATACTGAGTAAACACACATGTTGCTGGCCTAAAGGCATTGCACAGATTTCTTTCACTTTGTTTCAAGAGAGAGAAACTGAGAATTGTTAGCAATTATGTGCAATTCATTGAGTTCAGCAACGGCAATTTGAATCATCGGGCTCTTTTTTGTAAACAACCTCCCGCATTCTGTTTAAATAGATGGTAGCTCTGAATTCCTAACCTGTTTACTGGGATGTAGATTTCAGTTGCTTGGAGCAATCCTGCAAACCTGCAGTCACATAGTTAAGTCCAGTTGATCTCAATGAGGCTTACTTGTATATAGATATGTACAAAATTCTACTGTACAGTCCTTACCTCTGTTCAGGAAAGTGTGAAAGGAGTTCCTGCCCAAACTTTCCACGGCCACTGCCTTGCAATGTGACAGAACTACTGAGGAATATGAGTGTGAGACTTTAAGTGGCGATGGCCCCCAGAATGGCTGGATTTCCTTCACATAAGGAATGCTGAAGAAGCATTAGAATATTGTCCTAAGCCAGTGTAGTCTTAAGAGTCTGCAAAGAAAGGTCTGCATTTGCTGTGATCGACCACAGCATGTGGGGCACTGCCCCACTGCAGGCTCAGGTTACCTCCAGCCAGTCCCCTCTGCCTGGCTTCGGAACAGAGGCAGAGAGTCACGGACGCAGTGGTGCTCCTTCCTTAGGAACTCCCAGCCTCCTCACGCTTGGTGTGTGTGTGTGTGAAACTTAGAGTATATGGGGAGGGGAGGGTGAAGGAGAAAATGAGAACTACAGCAGCTGTTAAGACCTTTCTGATTTGGGGCAAGTTTATTTTTCCACTGTTCAGCTGATCTATAAAGTGGATAAATGGGGTTGGATAAGGCAGTGTTTTAGTGAATGCCTGCCTGCTTGCCTCTGTCTGTTTCTGGTGATGCTTGCATGCCTAGCTGTGTTTATGGGCGAGGGGGCAGGAAATATGCGTCTATGAATGCCCACTTTGCCTTTGGCTCTGTCTGCTACTGACTCCTGTGCCTTCCGCAATAAGTAGCAGCCACCGCTGTATACATGAAAGTTGACACTGGGCTGTAGCTCTGTGTGTGGAGCACCTGCTGTTCATGCAGACAGCTCCAGGTCTAGTCGTTGGAATCTCCAGGCACAACTAGGAAGACTTCTGCCTGAAATCCTGGCTGCCAGTTGGTGTAGGAGATAGCCAGGCAGATGGATCCTCAGTCTGTCATGGTATCAGCAAAATTTACATGCTCTTCTTATCACACCTGTTTAGGCCCTTCTCTGTTCTCCCTTTGACTATCCACTGGGATATTATCCTATGCAAGCTCCAGTGCAAAGAATGGGATCTCTGTGAGAACTCAGTTCTGCTTTATTTTAGCTCCCTTTTATTCAGCGGGACTTTTGCAGGAAGTCCCTCTGCACTGTGAACTTGGTAGTGATGGGTCTCTGGGTCGAACAGGTCGGCTGAAATATAAATCCCATATCATTGGGTTGAAGGGACAGTATTAGATGCTTTGGGTTTTAAAACAGTTGCATTCTGATAAGAATCTTAGTACTGCAGAGCTGGAAGGGACCCGATGGATCATCGAGTCCAGTCCCTGTCAAAGAGGCACAGTGGGGAATCGAACTCCCAACCTCTGGCTCCACAGCCAGATACCTAAAGCACCGAGCTATCAAAATATCATCAAAGATATGTGATAATCCTCAGCAAGCATTTAAGCTGTCATTGATTTTAAAAAAACCCTATTTGATAGTTAAAAGAACAAGTTCTAACATCTTCCATACCCTGGTCCCTTCCCCACTCTCTAATAAAAGTGCATATTGTAATCTGAGCGATAATATCAAATGGCGTTGTATAAAGACAATATAAAGTGTAGCTTTCAAAGTGCGTACCAATAGAACGATGTACCTAGAAATGCACAGATAAGCATGTTGGATGTAGACTGTGTTAAGTGGATGCCTGTGTGGTGTTAACCAAGTACCAAGCTTCCAACAAAAGAGAGCAGAATTCTGAACTCTTGAGACATGGAAGCCATCTTAGCCCTGGAGCAGGGGTGAGACTGTTGCCGAAAGAATGTAACTTCCCCTTCTCCATGCAATGGGTAAAGTCGATGTTGAACCCAGTCATTCCATTTGGATCCTATTGCCCGAGTCTGCTGTAGTGTTTAATTTCAGCAAATTTAATTCCTTGTAAAAGTTATCTTTCTTGGCTTCTCCATGATTTCCTCACTAGCTGCACTGGAAAATGACCCATAAAAAAGCTGTGCAAAGCAAAGAACAGTAGAGACGAAGGGAACAAACATAAGGTCTAGTCTTGAATTTCTGTCCTGGATGCCTAACTTGATGAGTCACTTTGGCTGAACCATCTGCACTGGCTTCCTCGTGTTGAAGCACTCTGGAGGTTATTGCCTGATGGCGGATTTTCCTAATGAAATATTTTCAGCAGTCACTTCAAATTGTACATGTGGAAGCTGTCCGAAATGGGAAGCATTTCCACTTTTAATATATCGATACTGTACATTCTAGTACATTCCTCATAAAATCCATCTTTTATGTTGTACGGAAGCACTAACATACACACCCTTTCCTCCTTCATCACCACAAATTGCAAGTAACATCTGTGGTGAAATGGCTGGAATGGTGAACCTGGAGCTGTTTGTGCACTCATTCTTTAATTAATCAGGCCGCAGTCTGATTGTACTCACTGATTTACAGTAATGGATGGCATGCAAATTCATCTGTGCATTCTGAGAATCTCACCTGTTATTTTAAACTAACTGCTAAGTGCCTAGTCCTCATGGGAATCCTAAGCTCAGCTTTCTTTGGAAGATGGAAATGGAAGCAATATATGAGCTGATCCTTTACATTTTCTGAAGCTGGGACTGATCAAGAATTTTAAAGCAATAGGAACAAGGAACAAGAGTTATCTAAGAAACTCCCCAGTGTTTCATTTTTCTGGCGCTCTGCTCCTTAGGCCTTCATCCAAGATACAGTTGATCATGCTCCACCCGACTAAAAAAGAAATCTGTTAAGTGTGTGATGAACCTGGGAAAGCTATTTTTTTTTAACAACTCCTAAAATCCCCCAGGGAATTCTGGGAGTTTTCATCCAAAATGAAACTTTTTCAAATTCTTGCTTTCTAAAGCCTAGGAAAAAAAGTAATGAGGAGGAAGAAAAAAAGCTAGCACAGGCCTGTCATAAAACTGACTGCAAGGTTTGTGCCAGTCATGCCTCCACAGGGAAGGTGATTGGAAGGTTCTCAGTGGGTGTGCCTGAGTGTTGGAATGCGTTCCTAAAGAGGTGCTCCGGGTGCCTACTTTGCCATCTTTCTAGCACCAGCTTAAGATGTTTTGCTTGTTCCTGGCATTTTTATTTGTATAGTTCCAAAGTCTGCCTTGTGATTTTGTCTGCTGCCTTTCCTTTTTGTTGCTAATGCCAATGTTCATTGTATTACATTCGGTTTTAAATATTATGTTGGCCAGAATCCTACGGGTATTCCTGCAGGGCTTGCATAATTTGCTGTGGCTAATTGTCGAGGTGCTGGGGCATGTCTCGGTTGCACGCCTGGTCATGCACCCAATTGTGTGACTGAGATGCTCCCCAGCACCTTGGCAATTAACTTGCGTTACACAAACACCAGGAGGATTCCAGCTGTTATCTACAGTATATTCATTTACACAGGTTGGATTTTTTTTTAATGTAGAAAGAAAGTATCTGTAATCTTCTCTCTTTCTCTGTCAAAGAAGATAAAAGGGGGACAGAGCCTATTGTTGTCTATTATAAAATAGTTAAAGAGAAAGAAATCTTGAAGAAATCACAGCCTGAATATATGGTGTTAAATGAGCTTCAACAGTTGTTTTATATCCCTTAATTTTTCAACTATTCACCCCCCTCTCCTATCTTTGTGGGGCCTCTTTCCTGAGCAGACACTTAGCACTTACGCCAAACTGCCTGACTGTTTTGTGATATGGATAAATTTGTACTCAAGGCATTGAACTGGTTTTCCTTAAAGCTTTAGCTGGATTTTAATGCCCTGCCTGTCCAAAGGTGAAAGGCTAATGAGGACAAAAGAATTCTTGGATGGGAACAGGACATTTGGGCCCAACAAGCCTGCCCTTTTCATATTTATGACAACACACCTCTCTGCATTATTAGTATATCCTCTGACCTTGCCCTCCCACATCAACATGTGTAGCTGGCTCCTTACATTCTTGGTTGTCTCACTCACAGAAGGCCTTAATATATGTTAAGAACTCTGCAAATTAAACGTTTCTTCCGGAATGTGTAGCTTATTTCTGCATTCCTGAGCTCGTGTGTCAGATTTTAACTTATGTAAGGCTTTATACCTGTAACTGACCCTGTTTAACAGGGGATGGAAAAATTATTTTTTGGAAGGCGATTCCCAGAATGCTCCAGACAGCATAAACAGATAACGGCTGAAATCCTGTTCATCTTCGTGTAATGGGAAATTACACTAGTGTAAGTCAGGGATGGGAACTTGAGAGATGTGACTTGCTGTCGAGTCTGATTAAGTCACACTGGCGACTTGACTCGAACTCAACTCAGGGATTTGGGGGAGGGGCTCGTGACTCAACTTGTGACTCGAACCCATTTGTCTGAGTTGCGTTGCCAAGTCCCTATGGGCCTCCCTACCTGCCACCACTCACTGCCATCATCTTCAGCAACTGCCGCCAGCTGCCACAATCTTCAAGTTCCAGCTCCTGGAAGGGAAGCTGGGCCTGCTGCCTCCGCCCATGCATATGCCACCCAGCTGATAGTGCAGCGCATGCGCAGAGCCAGGGACCAGCTCCGGGAAGGGAAATTGGCCCGCTGTCTCTGCACATGTGCATGTGCCAGCTTGGCTTCCCTGTCTGTACATGTGCTCCCAGGGAGGGGGTCCATGTTCTCAAGACTTGGACTTGAGGCTTTGTTCGCAGGAATCCAGTCTTGCACCAAAGACTCACACTTGGTATTGGGGCTCAGACCAGAGGACTTGCCAACATCCCTGGTGTAATCATGCCGAGTATTATGCTAGGCAGTCTGGATTACACAATTGGATTGAGTAATCAACTGTGTGATTCATGTTTCACCTGTTTTGTGACACACATGCAGAAATGCTTGGAGTAGCACTCCCACCTTGCTGCTCTTTCCCCCAATTTTTGCTGAAGTTTTACCTTGAGCATGTGGAGCTGTGCAATGGGATTTCAGCCACTGTGGCCACTGTTATCCAAAAAAGCATCTTTTTGAAGCTCTCAGCATGGCCAGGTTCCAGAAATTCGCTGCCCCCATTTAGACAGGCTCAGAAACACCCTTGTCTTATTCGTTATCTTGCATGCTCTAGAGATGCTGCTGTAATTCACACATTAGCCTTAAAATTTATCATAGTCTCTACATTGCTAAATGTCACACACAGAGAACATTTTGCAGTTGCTGCTGAAGGACCTGCCCTGTGATATCACAAAGATCCACCCCATGTGGTTTCATAAAGGGCTGTCCCAGCTTTCAGGTTTGGTCCAAAAATGTTAAGGAACAGGATCCTGCTGACTTTCTCCTGAACATACCTGAGCTTGTCTGATTCCAGAAGCTAAAATGAAGTGAGCTGGATTAATACCTGGATGTGGAAATGACTACCTAATGCGAGGGATCTCCAGATAGATTTACAAAAGCATCCTGGATGAAATCACAGAGAACCACTAGCAGCTTGAGTTGATCACCCACTTGTATAAAGCAGCTTCCTGTATCCCCGTGCCTCTGTTTTAAGATGCTATATGCTGGAGTCTCTCCTAGCTGCTTTTTTCCCCCAGATCAAAAATAGGATTGATATAAATTCTTAATCTTCACTCCCTGAGCTAGATTTCACAAGAAATGTGTGGCAATTTTCTGGCTCTCCAGGAGCAGAATCTTAGGGCATATGGTGGGTTGCTGGAGGATGTAAAGATTGTGGAAGCACCCCATTGGATTTTGTTCTCTCACATAACTACTTCGTCTCCACTAAAGATAAATCTGATGAAATATTTAACATGGTCAAATGTGAAAATGGTAAAATTCTATCTTCCTCAAAAAAGAAAGAAAGAAAGAAAGAAAGAAAGAAAGAAAGAAAGAAAGAAAGAAAGAAAGAAAGAAAGAAAAAGTGGTGGGAAGGCTTCATAGATGCCAGTGGGTTGTCACAAAGCAGGGATGGCCACTTTTGTTGAAGTTTTATTTGCAACCTCATATACTGCTTGTAGTTTGTTTGACTGGGAAGGACTCTGCTGGGCTGGGGATGATTGTCTATCTAGCACTAATCAATCATTCTTTTCAACCTTTTCATTCAAACACTCCTGTGCCGAGTGTTTCTTTCCCTCTCTTTCCTTGGTTGGAAGCAGTTGTTTGTTTGCTGTTGATCTCTTCACTTGGTTGCTAAGTTTGTGTACAATAAAGAAAGCAGTATGCACAAGTCTGTAATTCGAAGTAACTGAAAGTAAATGAATGTTCTTTATCCTTTTTCCTACAAATGTCTCAGGGTGAGTTATAAAGACTTGAATTGCCAGTTAATGAGAAAGGGGAACTTGTAGCTATTCTCCTCTGTGTTTTCCCTATACTTCTGTTGTGTTGCACAAGGGAATTTTACCAGAAATTCAAAACTCTGCAATAAATTTTGGGCCTTCTGGAGTTTGGATTGCAACCCTCATCAGCTCTAGCCAGCAGAGCCAGTGATGGAGGATGATGGAAGTTGCAGTCCAGCATTGCAAGCTACCGTTTTCCCACCCTTGACCATTCTATCTGTCATTAGTTCTTTAGGATTTCAGGGACCTACACATGATATGTAAATACATGTTTTCTACACAAAATGTACATCTTTTCTGCTCAAAATGTCTTTTACAATTAACTCCTCCTGTAGCCATTTAACAAATGGCCTGTCCTTAAAACATTTCCCCTTCCCACCAGCCCTATTAGCCTGGGTCATTTTGACTCTAGATTAAACAGCATCCTGTCACCTGGCATTTCTTGGCCAAAAAACTCCAGCCAGGGACTGATCCTCATGATGTCACAGGGATTGGTCATTGTGATGTCACAGATGCACGGCAGACAAGGGGTTTGAGGAGAAGCAGGCACAACAGACATGCAAACATATTTGTCCCACTGAGCCACTTGATTCCTGGAGGCAGCTGGGAATGGATGGGGATGGCTTTAACTTTAGCTCACATGTAACAATCAGGTTAGTTCCTTTTGCAGTGCCATTCACCCTGAGATTCGTCTCTCCTCCTGGAGACTCAGAGAAGCTTAGCAGTTCCCCGAGACTTCAGCCAGTACCCTGGGACCTAATGCTGGCATGCTAACATTTCCATGCAAGCTGGTTCATCCAGTGTCTTAAGTGTGTTGAATTAACTGTGACCAGAATTGTGCAGAAAGCTTGCACAGGTAAACACTTTCTATGTGGCCTATATTCTGTATAAAAAAGCAGGCCTTGGCAGCAGGAGGAAGTAAATTCTTTCGAAGAAGGAAATGCCAATAGTTTAGGGGCCAATTAAAAATTCCTTTCATATTGTGTCAGCCAAGTACTTCTGTCTTGTCTGGGCCTCTTGCGCTTCTTTGTTGACTTCCATCTGTGTTGTCCTTGATAAATGCTGTTCCGTGGCTTACTTTTGTCCCTGATTTCAATCTCTGTCCCTTCCTGTTTTGATCTTCCCACCCTCAGCAATGAAGGAAAAGGCCCTTTGTTTGACCAGGTCTGAGCTTCAGCGACCAACCGGTGCCTATTCCCAGTGCTGCTGATGGTGCATTTTTGACACAGATTTGGATCTTGTATTTATAGCTGGCATTAAACCACCACGGCTGCCGGGACCTCTGTAATTCTGATGTTCTCAGCAGCTTCCAGTATCCTACCTTTGATATTCTAATCTGCATGTTTTACATAGATTACACAAAAGGCCCTAACCTGACTGGCAGTCTTGTGGACTTGTGATGATATTCAGCCTGAGATGGTTATCGGTTCATTAGGTGTTTTTTTTTTAATATCCTTACCTGCCACTGAGGTTCTTATCAAATGCTGTTTGAGGATTCTAATCATACCTATCAAGCCAGAGCATTATCCGTGGGAACAGCTGGCAGAAGAATTCCATTTTATAAATCCAGGATGGCTGGCTGGGAATCAGGGTGCTCAGATTAGTTTTTTTTTTTTAATAGGCCAGTCCTGGAAAGAGAGAAGTGTGTGTTGGGTGGGTGGGGGAACCAAACGAAAATGCTGCTGTAATGCACTGCCATAAAATCTGACATTACTTTGGCTTCGCTGGCTGATTTTTCTCGCAAAAACACTTAGCATCTGGGTGCTAGCGTGCTTCCTACATGGCGGACTGTTTGACAAATGCTGAGGCACTACACACCGCAGTGTGGTGCTTGCAATAGAGTAGACAGAATTCACAAAAAGCGATTTGTCCAAGAATCAGTAACCAAAGCATACTTCTCTGTTGCTGCCGTTCCCATTAATGCTCGCATTCTGCAAGCACGCCTTACCTGTAGCACAGCATTCCATGGGGAATTCTTTCAGGCTCTGTGCTGCTGCTCAGACGTGTGGAAAGGCCCATTAAGACTTTGCCCCAGTAAGGCCCCGCACTGCTGCTTCTAGGGCTTAAGTAACAAAAAGACTCATGACTTGCACCGCTTGTGCTCTACTCCCTGCCCAGCATCACATGCCGTGATGGGCCCAAGTGCATGTGCCCATTGGCAGGGATGGGATTTTCAGAATTAATGGACTCCCACTCCCATCGTTCGGTGGATGCCTTCCAGGATGAATGGTGGGTCCTCAAACTGGTGGGAGGTAGACCAGCTCCCTCACCTCTATGCTGTTCCCGCACGGCTTCCTTGAACCATTAGAAAAGTGTCCTTCTGCACTGTGGGAATTCTGAGGATTCGCTGCAACACCTAAAAGGTCCGTGGGTGACAGAGGAAGCCTCCATGCTCTCTATATAGAGGCAGCCTCCGTTGGACCTTGTTCTGCCTCACTCTCACGTATACCAGTTTCCACTAGTCTGATGTGACCAAGAAGCAGTACCAACGGAAGGCCCCTGCAAAGAATACCACTGGGCTCAAGTAAACTGATTGCACACTCTGGGATACAATAAGTGTGTGTGTGTGTGTGTGTGTGTGAGAGAGAGAGAGAGAGAGAGAGGGCACTGGAGAACTTCTCCTCCTTTCAGGCCTTGGGACAGCCACAGGCAAGGCCATATTATTCATGGCTAGGCTGAAGCCTAGGGACTCTGCAGAGACTAAGGGCCCGTCAATTTTTATTTTATTTTATTATTATTATTATTCCTTTTTGCTGAGTTGCTTTCCTGAAGCATTCTCATTGCACACTAAAAATATTTTGAAAGTTGTGAATAGAGTTCTTCAGGAGACCCTCAAAATGGAGGTAGGGCTATGTACTGTGGTCTGGTACCTATCGTACCAGAGTCAGGCTGTTAGCTGTAGCAGGGTGAAATATTGAAATGCTAGAGGGGCCTTGAAATACGTACCTGAAAGCCTAGGGGCTCAGCCATGGGTTAATACAGCCCTGGCCACAGGGGGATTTAAGATGCTCTCCATGGTGTCTGTTGGCCCTGCAGGTCTTCCTATGCCAGCAAATGAAGTTCATTCATTTGTGGTGGAGGAGATACGTCACAAGGAAGTGCTGCAAGAGAAACAGAGATCCTTTGCCATGAGGTGGCTCATCTGCCCTGACTGATGCAACACCTCCTCAACCAAAAGGTAATGGGGGAAAGACAATATGGCATCCTGTGGTGGAGTGGTTAAACTACAATACTGCAATCAAGCCTCTGCTCATGACTTGAGTTCTATCCTGATGAGTTCAGGTAGCCAGCTCAGCCTTCCATCCTTCCAAGGTTGGTAACATGAGCACCCAGCTTGCTGGGATGGGGGGCAAGTTGTTCTTTGCATAATTGTATTGTAAACTGCCCAGAAAATGCTTTAAGCATTGCCTGCCCCCTCTCATCAGTAATAATCCAAACGTGCCAGTAAAGAGCATTGCCTCTTTCCCTTCGCTACCCCATACAATGGAGTGTGTGTTCATATGGAAATTTGTTATCCACATCAGGGTCTCACAAGTGTGTAAAACTTGCTAGCTTTAGAAATGTAGGCCTGCCCAGCACTTGAAAAAAAAAAGTGTTTTTGCTTTGGCTTTTTAAAATAAAACTACCCAGGATGTGTCGGCCAGGAGGATTCTGCATGTGGTAGTTGGAAAAGGTACCTTTCCCAAGCTCCTTGCTCTGGAAGAAGAAGAGGCTTGATGGATGGAAGTAGTAATAAGGGCATGTGGTTGGACAGCAGTCTGAAACCCTCCATCCATCGCCCTCTGTCCATCCTGGTGAGGTTTTCCCTGGAATTAAATGATCAAAACTTTTCCAGGCCTTTGGAAAACTTTGGCTTCTAGATAGTTTGCTTTAAGAAAGAGAAAGAAAATTAGGCCATGTTTTTAAGGAAAGGTTTCTATTTCCATACATTCACTTACCCAAACCTTTAGCATCGTCCAGTCAGCTTTCTTGCCAAGCAACACATGCTGCGCCTTAACTGGAGTTTTTGTTTTGTTTTGTTTTGTTTTTCAAACATAGAACACTGCCTTAAACAAACCTTTGTAGGATCACTATGATCATATTTCATTACTTTCCTCTTTTCATGTGCATAAACATTGGCTTTACACTGGCTTTTGAGTGCTGCTCCCCTAGTTGAAAATGACATGTACAAGATGCAAGGCTGGCACAATGTTCCAAACCAAACTGGTAGGGCACAGGAATGCTGAGCCAGACCAAAATGTGAGGTCAAAGAAGCTGTTCTCATAATAATAGTGCTTATCTGTTTAATGTGTGATCTGGTGGCGACTGCATGTTGACCATAAGCAATTATGCCTGCTTTAAAAGAGGCTGCCTAGAAAACTAGAGTAGCTGTAGACCAGGCAGAGGACTCAGGCTGTGAGAAAGGGCAACTCCATTTCCTCTTTTAATTATCTCTTTGATTTGATTTCATTCCTTTTAAAAAAGCATCACCAAACTGCTATGAGGAATGCTACTGAATGTGACAACTGGCCCAAGTTCTTCCCTATATATGATTGAATGTATGCCAAGAGTATGCAGAAGGCTCAGATCTCTGACAGAAGGAGTGTAAGCAGCAATGTTCTGGCACAGCTCCAATCCACTGGAGTCGGGTATGTGCAGGAGAACTTCTTGGCGTATAATTTAAGGAGGTAGCTGTGTTAATCTGTTGCAGTAGAAATCAACAAAGAGTCCTGTGATACCTTGAAGACTTAACAAGTTCTATGTGGTGTGAGCATTCATGAATATATAGCCCACTTCACCAGATGCATAGAGACGCTCCATGCATCTGAAGAAGTGAGCTACAGTGCACAAAAGGCACCTCAAAATGCTTTGTTCTTTCTGATATACCATGGCATCATACTCATCTCTGGCATCAACGCTGGCATCATCATCACCACCACCACCATCATTACAGTTTATTAATCACCCTTTTTGGGGGGAAAAGGCAACTTACAACAAGTAAAATATGCAAAAGTTAAAAACAAAAGTAAAAACAAACAATAGCCAGTGTCCTTCTTTAGCTTCCATTAGGTGGACTGTCCTGTCAACATAATAAAGATAGGTAGCTCTGCTTGCACAAGCAGGATGAAGCTTATCTTCATCAGGATCCTGGCTTGCGCAATAGCAACACATACAGTTGTGCATTACTAAACAGGGTGACATTCAGCATGATACCTAGAACATGAAATTTCATGCGCCCTCCCAAAAGAACACCTTATAATGATAAACAATTAGGATAATGCCAGTATTTAACAAACTGATGAATCACATTGTGCAACATGACAAGCAGTAAAAAGAGTTGGGAAGTCTGGAGTTGAAGAAAGGAGAAGGCAAATATGTGTTGCTAGAAAGAAGCTTTATAGAGAGCATAGGGCAGGTGTATTGCTATGGAAGTACTGTAAGTGGTTACAAGTAACATAACTGTACCTAGTTACTTTTGGAAAATGACTAATGTAGTTAATAGCTACAAAGTCACTTTTGGATGTACCTATAGTGCAACATTTGACCAAACTCCGGGAGGCAGTGGAAGACAGGAGGGCCTGGCGTGCTCTGGTCCATGGGGTCACGAAGAGTCGGACACGACTTAACGACTAAACAACAACAATAGTGCAACAAGTAATAGTAAAGTTAATTGTATGTAAGAAATAACACTAATTACTTTTCAAGGTTACTTTTAAATAGCATTTAAAGATATTCATAGTAGCATTTTGATAGGAACTTCCTGGGTTTTATACCATTCTCTTATCAATCTAAACTAGCAAAAGGAGTATTCTTTGCTTTTGTGTTTTTATAAATATTTCCAAGGTACAACATCAAAACTGGCCACTAGGGGGAACCAGAAAGTATTTCCCATGTATTTTTCTGGCCTATTGGTAATGACAACATGGCACCTTAACAATGTGCAATGAATCATTTGTGCAGTTGGAGTAATGATAACGGCAGTTTATCAGTGGCAGCCTCCAAGTAACGAGTAACACAAGATCCATTTAAAATGTAACATTTGGAGTTAGGGGTAGGAGTGTCTGTTTTGCTGGCAGGAACAAGGCATACAAGTGGAAGTGTTGCCTGGATCAGCAAGCAGACCAGCAAGCTTGGCCTGCCAGATTCCTTTAGCAGTGGTAAAAGGGGAGGAGGAAGAGGAGGAGGAGAAGGAGAGCTACTCCACCAAAATTCCTGAGGGGGCAGTGAAGCTCAGGCTGTGGAGGAGAATGGAACTTGGAGCAGCCTAGCCTGTTGATATAAAGAGACAACTCCTTCACTGGTTCCTTTCAGGTTCCAATTTCTTCTGGTTGGGTGTATCTAGGAAGTGCCCTGGGGCCATAAAAACAGAACTGGAGAGCTGCATCATGTGCCTTGCAAGGCATGTAATTCTCACCCCCAGCTCTGGAGGGTTTGCCTCTTATTCTAGACACTCTGAGAAAGGGGTGTAATTTGGGTTCAGACTCTGGGATCTGACAACTTCAAGGCAAGACAGCTCTGGCCTGGGTTTTCTTTAAGCCCCATGCAGCCTCCCTCAGCAGGACAAAAGCAGGAACTCTCAGCACTGCTTTGCCTCTTGGCTTTTACAGGAGCTGCAGTTTTGTTGCCTTTGCGGTGCAGCAGCAGCAGCTGGGCAGACAGAGCACAGAAAGCCAGAGGCCTGCCTTGTGCCTCCCAATGTAAAGAAAGCCCATCATGTAAATTTGGCTGTCTGGATTTATGTAACACACAGCAGTATTCTGACTCCAAAATGGCCCAAAATTGTGCAAGCTTTTGAGTTAACGAGAACTCTGCATCAGGCTGTGTGTGTGTTCTGTGCGGTCAAGTTGGAACTGACGTATAGTGACCCTAATAGGGCTTTCAAGGTAAGTGAGATACCTGAGGAGTGGTTTTACCAGTTCCCCAGTGAGTTTCCATGGCCAAGTGGAGGATTCGAACCCTCTTCTCCAGAGTCCTAGTCTGCAATCTATCCACACTGCATCAAGCTAGGTGCTGCAAAAGATTTTCTGCAAATCACTTGGAAAAAAACTTGACTTAGAAAGCGGTATCCTTTTCAATCACTAGGACCTTGTGACCTGGTCACACTCACAAGTGGGTTCATTTGTTTATCTAGTGCAACTCTCTCTCTCTCAAAATATGCTTATATAGAGAGATCACGGTTGTATTTTTCAGTGCCTGCCTTATGCCAGCTTAGGAGTGTGTCTGCTTTACTCAAAACAAGGCAGGCGCACATCTTTCAGTGCTGGTGAGCGTTTGTGTTTTCAGGAAGTGAGATCAGTTCTTTGTCCGAATACGCATTGTTGGGTGTAATCTGATCCTTGCAGTTTGCAGATCCGTTCAGTTTGCAGTCTCCATCTTAAGATGGCAGGCCTCGTGGTCTCAGTTGTGGACTTTCCTTTTTCTTCTCTTACCCCCTTCTTTTTGTGTGTGTCACCTAGCAGATGAAGACCTCTGGCAAACTGAAAAGTTTGCATACTGTTTTTCATTTTGGATGTTACTCTGCAGTGAATCTGGCTCTCCCCTCCCTCTCCCACCCCCATGGCCCAGCATGGCTGGCTACCTTTGTTTTTATTCTGGCAAAAATATGCCATGCGAATGGTGCTGTGATTGTGGTCTTCTTTACCTCCGTTTCATAGCAGCAAACCTAGGAAACTGCAATGTGGTTGAGATGCCACCAGAATTAGGCTCTGGTTTTACCTGATTCTGTATTTAAAAGAAATGTAATGTAATGGAAAATAAAATTGCCACTAATGCTCTTTGTATGCATTAGACTTGGGAGGGTTCAGGAGAGGGAGAGGGAGAGGGAGGGAGGGAGGGAGGGAGGAAGAGAGGCCTGGCTCATTTCATAATAAAATGTAGATATTTTGTTTATTTTTGAGTTGTAACATCTTAGACTAGTAGGTGAAGAGCGCACTTGATTCCCTCGGCTGTTTATGTATTTATGTCAAATCGGTGGTAGCAAATGCACATAAGGATCTATCATATTAGCGCAGGAGAAAATGACTATTATAATACTTTCTCCTCTTGGTTTCCTCTACAGTAATGCCCTTACACCTTTTCCTTTTCAGGCTTTTTGTAGCATCCTAAACAGGAGGATATTGAAGGGGAGCTGATGCTGCTTTGATCCTTACGCTTGTTGTCAAAGCGCTTGGGAATGAAGAGACTGTTGGCTACAATTGACTGTGACAATTAGGAGATGATCAGAGCCCTAGAGTGGAGCACTTAAAGGGTAATTTACATGTCAGTTTGTCGAATAAAAAAAAAAGATATTCAGCTAAGATTCCCCCCCCCATCTCCCCCTCCTCTCCGTGCCTTGTAAACTGTAATTTGTGCTCTGGTAAAGGAGAGGGGGGGGGGGGCGAAAACACAACTCTGGCAGAGGAGTTAGGATAGCCATTTCCATTTGAAAAGAGGCAATCATAAGGCCACTGCTGAGCCTATTGTCCACTGAAAATGCTGATTTGCAGGCAGAGAGTGAAAGGTGGTGGTGGGGAAACCCTCACTAAAGGGAACCTAAGCACTCAAGGTAACTCTCTCCTCTGTTTTGGTAGCTTTAAAAATGGTGTGTGTGTGTGGGGGGGGGAAGGCTTGTGGCACCTTAGATCCCTCATTTGCCCATCATCATAGCAGTACTGCTAGGCCTGAATGTCCTTAATATCCTGTGAGAACTGGCAGTGGAAAGAAAAGGCCAGACTTCCCTAGTCAGGTTGATCCTTGCTGCCTATCTGTTTCCTCTCATCCTTTCCCCATTTTGTCTTGCCTTTTCTTACTTTTTTTTTTTTTGAGCCTCAATCCCATGGCAATGTGGTCCTTTCTCGTCCTAGCTGCTGAAGCCTTGTTTCCTCCCCCACAATCACCTTGTTCTTTTTCCTCTGACCCATATTTATTTATCCTCTGTTTTACAGATGTGTTTTCTGCAGAGTTTTCAAGCATTTCCCACGTTTAACATCACCACGGACAGGAGCTAAGGTAGCTTTGTGTTTGGAGAATCTGCCGCTTCCTAGCCAGCAATGGTTCCGATCACTCCAAGGTCTGTTGTACCTACCCCCAGCAACACATGGTGTCTGGCAAACAGCTTGTGAGAGGAGGGTAAAAAAAATCAGAATCCGCTTGAGTGATGCTGAACCTGGTTTTGGTAGGGGCCTGCTTGTTTGTCCAAACTGGTCTCTTAAGAACTTCAGCCAATAAGTTCCCCTAACTGCACTTATTTCTCCAGTTGTTTAAACCTTGTATTATCAGCAGAAACAATTTCTACATTTAATTTCTTATTCTCGTATTCTATCAGTCTCCATGTTAAGGGTTTCTTGAATTCTTAGCCTTTTGAAAAAAATCAGCTTAGTACTTCTTCATTGACCACCCTCTAAATCTAAGACATCTGCATTTCAAGTGCTTCTAACTGTTTGTGTAGCTGTGTTAAAGATCCATGATTATGTAAGATACAACAGAGTACATTACTCAATCCACCTTCCTAGAGCAAGATTTAAGTTTATAGGGTTTAAAAAAATAATACATTGTCCATCTGAAGCATTGGATAGCTCAATAGTTTAGGCAGTTGGGAGTTCGATTTCCCACTGTGCCTCCTTAATAGGGGCTGGATTTGATGATCCATAGGGTCCCTTCCTGCTGTGCAGTTCTAAGTATCATCATCATCATCTTAAAGAAGCTGCTCCGGACCCTCTCTGTTCTGACTTTTATTGTATGGATTGTATTTTTATCGCCAGGAAGATGGAGACAAACGCACTTGTGAACTTTTATTTTATCTGTGCCAAAATAACTTAACTGGCTCAGGGTTCTGGGCACCTTTGCTTGTGAGAGGACAAACACTTGCTGCTGTGCCTCAGGCAGCAAAATGTCTTGAGCTGATCTTTGACCATTCCAGATGAACTATGGATGCTGCAGGGTCTGGAAGAAGTGCTCCAGGATCTTTCTATCTAACAATACCTGGGTTAAACCTGGACATCTGCATGTGCATGTCAGGCTGAATTGCGACCCCACTCCACCGCATATTGCACCTCGGTTGCCCCTGCTTGGCAATATACAGGGAAATTTCTATGCCTTGCTGGTAAATAGTTGCTTGTGTTTTGTTTCTTGCTATATACCCGCTGGCTACTAACCCAGGCCCTTGGAGATGAAAAGTGTGTCCCTTTGCTGCCTCGGACTAGCCCTCAACAGTTGTATTTGGGAGTGAGGCTTCAAGGGAACAAGCAGAAATAGGGCTAAAGGGAAGGATTGTGCAGTGAAACGGCCTTGCCGCTTAAAGGGTGAGGGAAAAGAGGAAGAAATGGTTCCTTACAGAATGCCTGCAGAGAGCTTAAAAGAATGGGCAAGGGGAGAAGAAATGGTCTTTGGAGTACACACGGCAAGCCCAGTTCTGTCCTTGGCATGGTAACCCCACCCCACCCTGTCTGCTCAAGCAAAGACACTTTTGGCTTAAACACAGAGACCTTCCACAAGCGTCCTCTTCTGGGCAGGAGACCCAGTCTAACAAAAGAGAGCTACATGGGCCAGGCTCCTGCACGCTTGTAGTCAGAGCTTGGAGAAGATTGTTTTTTTTTAACTCCAGCTCCCAGAATCCACCAGCTAGTAAGGCAACCGGCTAGTCTGGCTAGGGAATTCTGGGAGCTGGAGTTCAAAAATGTAACTCTTCCAAGTGCAGCATATAAACAGGAATTGGGAGCAGCAGCAATATTAGAGCAACCCTCTTAACCCTCTTGATCACCCGGCTCAAACTTGACAAAATGGCACACGAGTTTTGGCGTTCTCTAGGGCTTTTCATCACGCTAGACAGTAAACCAAGCCGGAGATGATGTGGCTATGAAGATGGATGGTGTGGCTCTTTCTTTCCTGCCAGACACAACTCAGAAATTGGCAGGATGCTCAAGAGAGCCACTCCAGAAGATTTTAATAATCTGAGACTTCAATGGGAGAAAACAGTCCTTCAGGCAGAGGTAGTGCTGTCTAGTGCTAAGCCATTTCAGGCTTCAAACGCATGCATCATGGGGCATGTTTCCGCATTCTACACTTGCACTACACTGTATACAATTAAGATGTTCATTTCAGTTGCTCTGTGAAGGAGGGCTTTTTCCCCCCTCCCAGCCTGTGTTTTAACTTTTGAAATACCCGTGTGTCTCCCCCAGCGCTCCTATGCACTTTCTCGATGTTTCATACTAGCAGACAAAGAGAAAATGATGCATATAAAGAACCAGCAGGCACATTAAGAGCAAACAATATAATGAGGGAGGGAGTATGGGATAGCTTTTGGCTTAACCAGTATCTGCAGAATCAAGGCAGAGTAAATGTGTATCAGAAATCAGCCACAGTAGGAGGTATCCGTCTCCCAGGTAATGGCTAAATGACAAGCAGATGAGCCGCCATCATATTGATTTAAGCATTTTGTTCCAGCCAGTCACAATTAACTTTGATTTGTTTTTACTTTCCTCTTACAGGTTTGCATTTAAAGCACTCTGAGAGCACTAATTGTATAAAATTTTACTAACTGCACATTCTCTTTCTGGAGAGGTAATGAGTGAATGTAAAGGCTGGGATTTATTTGAGATTCTAGGCAGGAGATTCTCCCAGCACTTCTGACGCTGTGTGAAACTGGTATTGAAGGTGAGCAGCAATGGGAAATTTAAGCGCTTTATTAAAACACCACCAGCACACTGGAATCCAGTTTTTGTGTATAGCAGGGGTGGGCAAACATTGGGAAGCCTAGGGACCAATTTCCTGTGTCCCTCCCCCCCCCCCCCCGACTGTTTGTGGGTTGCACAGATTGCCAAAAATTCCAGGAGACACATACAAAAATGAAACAAAAAGTAGCTAAAAGTCTACTTCTTGATTGGAAAAATGGATATTCGGAGATGTTTTTGACTTGCATGAGCAGTGGTATAATGAAGCTATGCTTGCAAGGTCAGAGCCCTGGGACTTTCTGACCAGCAGGCACCATGACATCATCGGTAGCGCCTTTCATGCTTGCTTGCTGCCTCTAAATTTAGCTATAATCTATTCAGTAGCTCTGAGGTCAATGCATTTTCCCAGGAAACTTCTCATTGCATGTTATTACTGTTGTACTGTCATGTATTTGAGAGTGGTTTATTCTTGAATGGGCAATTGGAAGCCATTAACTTTACAAGAGACCTGTTCCTCATTTGTTGATATGAACTGATCCAGGGACCTCCCTTTTTATACCCTCTTGATTGGTTGCAGGATGGGGTAAGGTGGATGGATGGATGGGAGGGATTTCTTATGGAAGCTCTCACGAGGAGCATGTACTTAAGGGGTGAATCACCATTTCTGAAATCCCTGGGAGTTGTGGTTCTCTCTCTTTTTACCAGCTAAAAGAGGAGCAACAGAGTGCCAAGAGCCACAGAAACAACCTTGGATGGTTGCAGGTGGTCCTTGGGCTGCACTTTGCCCACCTGCTACATAGGTCCGTAGGGAGATGAGCCATGTGAGTCTAATTTTGTGTAAAGTACCTTCCTGTGTTCATTGGGAGATGGTTCCTGGAGTCCAGTATTGCCAGTGCTGGCAGGGTGCAGCTCTCCACATTTTTTCTTCCCTATCTGGAAATGCCAAAGGCTGAATGTAGGACCTTCTGCTTACAAAGCCCATGCTCCACCACTGAGCTACAGCTCTTCCCTGAAAATGCTGATAGTTATATTTGGGAAATAAAAGCACTGGCATGCCTTACCCATCATGCAGCACAGAAGAAGGCAGGGAAGCACACAAACACAGAGGAGAGGAACCCTGCCTCTGCCTCAAGACTAGGTTCTTCTAACCCATGTTTGAGGGTACCTATGCAAGGGTCTCCTGCCTAGATTGTGTGATCCCTCTGAAAATATATATAATGTTTGTAAATACATTTTTTGGTAAATACATTTGTTAATCTTCCCCACTCATCTTGGGCCAGGGGCAGCTTGTGATCTGTGCCTGCTTGATCATGAGCTCCCCATCTCTATCTCTTTCTGTTTCTTCTTACTTTTCTTTCTTTCTCTGGGACTTCCTCTCATTTTCCCAGAAGAAAATTGCTCCAACCTCACTTACCTCACTTAGCGTCAGAAGCTGTTTTAAACCCATCACGTTAGGAGACAGGCCACAGAGGAAGCCTGGCACTCTGGCTCTCCAGCTGTGACCCTGGCAAGGCCCCAACCTGCATGGCAAAACCTTGGGGGGTAGAAATCTGACATTGGCATCAATGGAAACCTCCTCCTCAAAGCTTTATGGCCATGCAGGGGTTACCCAGCTGTAGTCCTTCTTGAAAGTTTTTCTTCTACATTGTCAATGGAACTGAGGAAAACTTCTTTCGATTTCCATCAGTGGATCCACTATTTCGGGAACATGTCTGAGTCTCTGAAAAATAGGAGCAGTGTCTACCATCCCTGGGATCATTAATCACAACAAAATTTAATTCATTAAGAAAAAAATATCCGTTTTGCGAATGTGGGATATTGTGCTTTTGTCCCCACAATTCAAAATGCCAGGAAATGGCCCACTATTGCTACACAATATCATGCCTGTATTGCCAGCAGGAAAAAGGATGCCAAGCTTTACATAGCAAAGGGCAGCCTGAATGCTGACAACACCAATGGCAGCAGTCAAGATAATCTACAACCGGGGTCCCCAACCCCCGGTCCGTGGTCTGGTACCGGGCCATGGCCTTGGCAGGACCGGGCCACGGAGACAGATCTCCCGCCCCCCCTGCACGTACACCCCCCATGCACACATGCACGGCCCCAATGCACACATGCACGGCCCCCATGCACGCATGGGTGCGACGCCCACCCACCCATCCACCCACTCACACGCACACCCCGCCCACCTGCGCATGGACCCTGCCCCCCCAACTGGTCCGCGGTTCGGAAAAGGTTGGGGACCACTGATCTACAAGACTGCCTTTTGCTATGTAAAGCTTGGCATCCTTTTTCCTGATGGCAGTGTGGGCACTATATTGTGCAGCAATATTGGGCCATTTCCTGGTGTTGTGAATCAAGGATACAGAAGCACAATATCCCACATTCATAAAAATGAATTTTTTTTGGATGAATTGAATTTCTTGACTTTTTAAAACAGAAGTTTAAGTATACATACACTACACATAAATCCCAACAGAAACTTCCCTTGTGTAGAATTACCTAGTGCTAGAGGATCCCAGAAGATGAGCACCTGATCTGTACTATGGTTGCTGGAAAAGAACAGAAGCAAGAACAGCTTGGATGTGACTGTAGTCCCTCTATGCTAAAATATTTTGAAGGGCTGTTTTTGGACTTAATGAAATGGTGAAGCAAAGGTGTGAATAAATGCAACATACGTAGTGGATTAAAATACGCATCCTTTAACCTCTCAGGTGAACTAATGTTGCCATGCCTACTCCACAGAACACAGATGAGAAAGCTGTGTTCCAATTTCCAACCCCCTTCCTTGGGCTAGATTAACTGAGGAAGAAAACCTATGTTAGACCAAAAGCTCTAAAAATGTCTTGTGTGCATGTTTTCCAAAAGATGTCCCCTTGTCTTTTAAAACTAAAAAAAAAGGGAGAACTGGGAGTTAGCAAAGATTGTCACTGGAAACCAAGAGCAAAATCATCTATAAATATGTGAAAGAAAGTGAAGAAAGATGGGTACAAAAATCAATTCATCTGAAATATAATGTTGGAGGAGATCCTTACAAATATCACAAGGAGGCAGAAAAGTGGGTGCTCAATCAAGTCAAGCCTGAACTCTCACTAGATGTCAACTCACTAGATGTCAGAAATGAGTCAACCAAGGTTATCCTACCACATACATAATGAAAAGACAGAACTGACCAGAAAATACAATATTGCTGAAAAGGGGAGAGCAGTAGGGCAGTAGGAAAAGAGGAAGGCCTAACATGAGATAGGTTAACTTAATAAAAGAAGCCACAGCTGTTAGTTTGCAAGACAGAAGCAGAAGTTACTAGAAAAGAAAATATTGCTAGGAAGGGGAGAGGGCAGTAGAAAGAGAAAGCAACCTCATATGAGATGTTAGTTTGAAAAGTCTGAGCAGAGCTGTTAATGGTGTGACATTTTGGAGGTCATTAACTGAGTCACCACACATCAGAAGTGACTTGATGACACATAACATCTTTGGAGTTTTTTTTCTTAATTACCAGACAACTGTGTAGTGACAGGATGGGTGGAAAGGTTGAAACTATGATAGGATATAGGCACCAAAGCTCTGCTAACTTCAAGTAAAGATCATCCCAGCCACAAAGTAAAAAACAATAATTTCACAGTTTAAATGAGTGAGCTTTCAAATATTTGTTCTCTATTCTTTTTAAAATATATTAAAAAAATATTTTTACAACCAGACACAGAATCCCTTTGCCAGCCACAAATGCCTGTTTGGTCAAGAAAGAGTGAAAAAGTTCTTCTGAGAGTCAGCTAATTGTGACCAGACTGGCATGGTCAAAAATTCAGATCTCCCTTCCTGGCTCACAAGCTGCAACAATGTTTTTAAGTTTGGAAAATCTTTGCTTGTAAGCCCATTTCATATCGTTTATATGAATGTCATTGTTTTGCCTTTTCAAACGGCCTTTTTAAAGGATCAGTATTTCATCTTCTGTAGCCTGGATTCCTTCCAATTGGAAACAAGCAGCTGGATCCAACCATTCTCTTTCGAGATGAGCAAGTCTGTTTTCAAACTATTTGATCTGTTTATTTGATGTGTTGACAAAAAAGATCACCGGTGTCTGCATGGAGGATGCATATCATGTCTATACGTTTAAAAAATCATAACTTTAAACCTCATTGATTAAACATCACCAAATGTAGTACAGGGCAACATTATACTGTCTACTCCTACTGTGCCACCTTTGGTGCTGATCTAAACTTGTACCTAGTTTCAAAGGTACAACATTTTGTTTCGGCTGCCTCCATTTTTAGAATTGCCTTGTAGAATGCAGATTTGCTGTGCCAGTACAATACCTACTAGTTTCTACTTAGAGCCCAGAACTCTTACTTTTGGGATACTATGATCAGAAGCAAGGGGATTGCAATGTCCATACTGGCTAGAAGTTTCTGGGAGCTGAAAGTAATGTTTCTAAGTTTTGTTTCTACTGCCCACTCATGTTACATGGTGTCTAAAGGAGAAGCCATATATGCATGGTCTAGGATGTGGTAATGTTCACCTGGCTACAATTTGCAATACAGAATAACAAAACTATACAATACAGTACAAAATTTGCAATACAGAACAACAAAGTGTGAAGGAAGGCAAGAGTCTAGTGAGCCGTCCTCACCAATAGAACCACAAAAGGAGGAAAGAGGAATCAGTAAGGGTGATGTAAGAGAGATAGAAAGAGTTTTGATAGAGGAGAAAAGGAGCGTGGAGGTTTGTCTGGGGGAAGAAAGAGAGGGAATAAAAGGGGAGGAGCAAAAAATCTGTGTGGGAGGAGGATATAAAAGAAGAGGGAGAAAAGAGGTTTGGTACTAGACTGGAAAGAGAGAAAGAGGGGAGAAAAGCGGAGTTGGAGAAAGGAAAGAGTGATGCTGAATATGAGAAAGCACGCAATCTTCTGAAAGACTTCCCAAATTTGAAAGTCGGAGGGTTATTGCCGGACCCAGAGACAAAAGGCGTGGGCGAAACCACCTTCGAGACACAAGAATGGATGGTGATCGTCTTTCCCAGGAGGCAAGGGCGCGGGAAGAGAGTGATACGCCCAGATGCGATCCACCGAAGGAAGGCGATTGGGCTCGACACCCATGTTGTGGAACAGTTTGTGCGATGCGGAGTGCTCCCCTACGCAAGATTACGGACCGCGAATGGTTTGGGCCAGCCCCGCAGTGAGTCATCCTCGGCTACAAGAACAATCCACGTTGACTAATTATGGACAGATACCAAATTTATCATATTTTGATCCTGTTAGAGTTGTAGTTGAAACACCCCAAGTTCATAAAGTTGAAATTGAGAATGACAAAAAGTCGTCTCTGCCTCTTCTTCCCGCCAAAAAGGAGGAACTGCCACAACTTCCAAAAGAACCCAGTCACAATGGCGCCTAACGTGGGGCAGTTCCGAGCGCGGGAGAAGATGAAAATTTGAAATTACAACGAACAATAGAGAGACAAGAGAGACTAATAGAAAACTTGGCTGAACAAGAGACGTTGCTAGCAAGAAGAATAGTGAAACAAGAAGTTGAAGAAGAAAAGTTTCTTAAGAGTCCGGGCTTACATTGGAACACGTTGGTAGCAGGTCCGGCGCCTATTAGAATACAAAAAATGGGACCTGCAGATGATCCAGAAGCCTATTTGCATACCTTTGAGAGAGTAGCCGTGGTGGCCGGGTGGCCGAAGGAACAATGGACCCTGATATTAGTTCCCTGCCTCACTGGACTATTACAAGAAGTGGTGGATACCTTGTCATCCAAAGAAGCTGCCCAGTACGAAACTGTGAAAACAGCTATTTTACGCACTTTGAATCTGACAGAGGAAGCATACAGGAGAAGATTTAGAGATTTGAAATTGAGAACAGGAATGCATCCACGTACCTTGACACAAAGAATGAAAGCTAATCTAATACGCTGGTTGAAACCAGAAGAAAAGTCCAAGGAACAAATATTGGAAATACTTGTGATGGAACAATTGATCACCACGCTAGGAAATAATGTACGGACCTGGGTACAGAAAAATAACCCTAAAGGATTAGAAGAAGCGATCCGCCTAGTGGAGGACTTTTGTAGTGCAGAGGACTTTGGAAGAGAAAACTCCACCGCTTTCGTGGAGAGGGGTAGATCACGAGACAAGATGGCGACGGGAAACAACGCGGGTGCTGCACCAAGAGGGGTTTTCAACCACAACAACACCTCCAAAACACGTGGACGCGGTTTTGAACCGATGGGCCCTAAACCGGTGAGGCCCATTACCTATGACCATCGGTTATTTGAGTACGGCACCGGTCTGAAGAGAGGCAAAGATGGACGACCCGTGTGTTTCGGATGCGGCGTGGAAGGACACGTGCATTGCGTTTGCCCAGGAACTGATTGTTCCTGGGTGGGACAGTCTCAAAAGGCAATACAGGTTCAAAGGTCGGAACAGAATGGTTGGGAGGTGGTGGCATGGGTGAACGGAGAAAGAAAGAAGGCGTTGGTGGACACGGGGTGTGGCAAGACGTTAGTGCGGAGTTTGAACAGGACAATGCTAGAAGAATGTTTAACAGTAAAATGCATACACGGGGATTCTAAGGCCTATAAAATGGCCTGGGCTGATGCAAAAATAGGAGAAGAATCTCACAAGATGAAAGTGGGGATAGTGCCAGGATTGTCGAGAGAAATGTTATTGGGATGGGATTGGGTAGGAACTCATCAATTACTACAATTAAGAGAAGGCATGCAAGGAGAATGTAAGGAAGGAAAGGAGGAGAGTGATTTTTTTTGAAAGAGACATCTCGAGAACAAATGAGATTATGGCAACAAGATGATTCCACAATACAGGAAGCGCTCCAAGAGGCTCAGGAAGTAGGAATGGTGAAGGTGGGTGATGAGGGGTTTGAGATGCAAGAAGGACTATTGTACCATGTGGATAAAGATGGGGGTAGACAATTGGTGGTCCCCGAAAAATGGAGGAAGATGATTTTAAGATTAGCCCATGATGTACCCATGGCAGGGCATTTATCCACACATAAGATGACGCCAAGGATAAAACAACGGTTTTGGTGGCCAAATTTTGGTAAGGAAGTGGAGGAATATTGCAAAACTTGTGAAGAGTGTCAAACAACTCAGATGAAGCCTAGACCAGGCCCCCCTCTAATCCCCATGCCTTTGGTACATCGCCCCTTCGAACGAATAGGAATAGATATCGGTCCTTTGATGAAATCTGCAGGAGGGCACACTCATATATTAGTAATACAGTGGAACCTCTACTTACGAACTTAATCCATCCCAGAAGATGTTCTTAAGTTGAAACGTTCGTAAGTTGAAGCAAAATTTCCCATAGGAATGCATTGAAAACCAATTAATCCGTTCCGGCTGTTTTTTGTTCTTATGTAGAGGCGCCGTTCGTACGTCGAAGCATTTGTTCCCATAGGAACTAATGCAAAGCCGGTTAATCCGTCCTCTACCACTAGGGGAGAAATTTTTTCTTTTTTTTCTTTTAACCTAAGATGACTTAGGTTAAAAAAAAAGTCAGGAAAGGAGGGAGGGAGGGAGGGAACACCTTTTAAACAGAACACCTTTTTTCGGTTCGTAAGTTGAAGCTCTGTTCGCAAGTAGAAGCAAAATTTTGCGGACGGAGCTGTTCGTAAGTTGAAATGTTTGTAGGTAGGGACGTTCGTAAGTAGAGGTTCCACTGTAGTAGACTACGCAACTAGATACCCAGAGGCCATCCCTCTGAGATCCACTACTGCAAAGGTTTTAGCAAGAGAGCTAATGCAGGTCTTCTCGAGGTTAGGCTTTCCCAAGGAAGTTCTAACTGACCAAGGCTCGAACTTCATGAGCCTTACATTCAAAGAGATGTGGCGTTTGCTAGAAGTAAAGCCAGTACACACAGCAGTGTATCACCCTCAGACCAATGGGTTAGTGGAAAGATTTAACAAAACACTGAAGGGCATGTTAAGGAAACTTGTGATAGAGAAACCTTGTAGATGGCATTTGTTGATAGCTCCCTTGATGTTCGCAATCAGAGAGGTGCCACAACCCTCTACCAGTTTTTCTCCATTTGAAATGATGTATGGGTGGAACCCTAGAGGGATCCTAGACTTAGTGAAAGAGAAGTGGGAAAGTGGGAAAGATGAGGCAGAAACAGTGGTGCAACAAGTGATTGAGATGAGAGAACATTGGAATAAGGTGGCAGAAGTAGCCAAGACACATTTACTAAAAGTACAACAAGGACAAAAAAGGCGGTATGATCTAAGAGTTAATCCTAGACAATTTGAACCAGGGCAGAAAGTGCTGCTCCTCTTGCCAGCAGAAAATGCTAAGTTGTTTGCAAGATGGCAAGGACCATATGAAGTACTTAGGCGAATAGGAGCTGTAGATTATGAGATATCGATGCCAGACAAAAAGAAAAAGAAGGGGGTCTTCCATGTCAACTTACTGAAGGAGTGGAAGGAAAGAGAAGCATTATTGGGAGAAACAGGAGAAGAAGACTTAGGACCAGAAGCTCTAGCCTGCTTACAAGTTAGTCAAGAGATCACTTTAGAAGAGGAGTTAGAGCTAGATCAAATTAAACAAATCAGAGAAATAGAAGAAAAATTTGAAGACTTTTTTCCAATCGCCCGGGGTATACTACAATGATTGAACATCAAATCAACACCAGACCACAGGTAGTAGTTAGATCAGGGGGAAGAAATTGGCCCCATCATTTGAAAGAAACTATAAACAAAGAAGTGGAAGAAATGCTGTCCTTAGGTGTGATAGAACCATCTTATACCATGGAGAAGTTACCCAGTGGTAGTACCTAAGCCAGATGGAAGTGTACGACGATGTATATATTTTAGAAAACAGAACAAGGTGTCTAAATTTGATGCCTATCCCATGCCTAAAATAGAAGATTTGTTAGAGAGGTTAGGAAGAGCTGAATACCTGTCGTCCCTAGATTTGACCAAGGGTTATTGGCAAATCCCGTTGAGAGGTGCTGATAAGGAAAAAAACTGCTTTTGTCACACCTAGGGGATTGTTCAATTTCACCAGAATGCCATTTGGGTTGCATGGAGCAGCCGCCACCTTTCAGAGATTGATGGATAGAGTCCTAGAACCAGTGAGGGCCTTTGCGGGGGCCTATATTGATGACATCTTAATTTATAGTAATAGTTGGGAAGAACATGTGGAACATTTGAAGAAGGTGTTAATTGAGTTAGAAAGGCTGGGTTCAGGGTGAATCCCTCTAAATGTAAGATAGCGAGGAAAGGAGTGAAGTTCCTAGGCTTTCAAGTGGAGCAAGGGAAAATTCAACCGGTGTCAGACAAGGTAGCAAAGATATCAGAATGGTCTCAGCCTAAGAGCAAGAAAGAAGTTCAACAATTCCTGGGACTAGCCGGATATTACCGACAATTTGTCCCTAATTTTGCCGAGATAGCAGCCCCACTCACCGATTTGACCAGAAAAAGAATGAACAATAGGATAACCTGCGGACTTAGAGAACAAAAAGCATTTGAACACCTAAAACGAATATTGAACGATTTACCTAGTAGGTACGCTCTGGACTTTAACTTACCTTTTATAGTCCAAACAGACGCTTCAGATAGGGGGATAGGAGCTGTGTTGGCTCAAGAGAGGAGAGGGATAGAATACCCTATAATGTACCTGAGTAAAAAGCTAACCACCCGAGAACAAAGATATGCCACTATAGAAAAAGAAGCACTAGCAGCAAAATGGGCTATACAGACTTTGAGATACTATCTATTGGGCACTCCTTTCACGTTAGTCACCGACCATGCCCCTTTACAGTGGTTAAATCACATGAAATATACTAACCCTAGATTGACCAGGTGGTACCTGAGCCTTCAACCTTTTGCTTTCAAAGTCCAATATAAAAAAGGTAGTGCTCATGCTAATGCTGATTATTTTTCCCAACAGGGAGAATGGGGAGCGTCGGTAGAAGAGAGGATGGCCCACTCGTCACGGGGGGGGGGGGCGTGTGAAGGAAGGCAAGAGTCTAGTGAGCCATCCTCACTGATAGAGCCACAAAAGGAGGAAAGAGGAATCAGTAAGGGTGATGTAAGAGAGATAGAAAGAGTTTTGATAGAGGAGAAAAGGAGCGTGGAGGTTTGTCTGGTGGAAGAAAGAGAGGGAATAAAAGGGGAGGAGCAAAAAATCTCTGTGTGGGAGGAGGATACAAAAGAAGAGGGAGAAAGGAGGTTTGGTACTAGACTGGAAAGAGAGAAAGAGGGGAGAAAAGCGGAGTTGGAGAAAGGAAAGAGTGATGCTAAATATGAGAAAGCACGCAATCTTCTGAAGGACTTCCCAAATTTGAAAGTCGGAGGGTTATTGCCGGACCCAGAGACAAAAGGCGTGGGCGAAACCACCTTCGGGACACAAGAATGGATGGTGATCGTCTTTCCCAGGAGGCAAGGGCGCGGGAAGAGAGTGATACGCCCAGATGCGACCTACAATACCCCACCGAAGGAAGGCGATTGGGCTCGACACCCATGTTGTGGAACAGTTTGTGCGATGCGGAGTGCTCCCCTACGCAAGATTACGGGCCGCAAACGGTTTGGGCCAGCCCTGCAGTGAGTTATCCTTGGCTACAAGAACAATCCACGTCGACTAATTATGGACAGATACCAGATTTATCATGTTTTGATTCTGTAGTTGAAACACCCCAAGTTCATAAAGTTGAAATTGAGAATGACGAAAAGTCATCTCTGCCTCTTCTTCCCGCCAAAAAGGAGGAACTGCCACAACTTTCAAAAGAACCCAATCACACAAAGCTAGAAATACATTGGTGGAAAGAAGCTCCCCAGTGAAATCACAATGAAATCCTGTTGCTTAGTGTTGCATTAGTGTAAGTCCACTAAAGTAAGTTACAGCTAGACTAGACCAATTTGAATAAATTGAACTTAAGGAGGAGTTGACTCACCAAATCCAAAATGGCCCTACTCTATTGTGACTTATTATACTAAGCAACAGGATTCCAGCTATTTATGACATTGGTTTCAGCCCTATTTATTCCCTTCTATAATTTCTTTCTTTCTATAATCTAGATCTGTCTTGCTCATAATGTCTTCATTCCCTCAGGAATGTCTTCTTCTTTCCATGTTGGCAACTGGAAAACTTAGTCTTTTGCCACTTTTTACTAAATGCTTCATTTAATGTCTCTGTATTTTCCCCTCTTGCTATATGGATTCCTTTCTGGATTGGAGATGGCATTTCAATAGAGAAACGATTGAGCCTCAGTAAGTGAGCATTGGAAGACGTTTGATTTAAACAGATTAGGAAACAGCTAGAAGCTACTTAAGACCTAGAAAGTTGGGAAGAACTTAGTAGAAAGTCTAACTTCCTGTTCACCATGTGCCACGGTTTCTTCTTAAAATTGAATTTAAGACAAACTTCAGAAACTCCTCCAACCAGTTTCCAGCTGGGACTGGCAGCAGAAGAACCTAGATTGAAAATGGCAGAGCCCTGTGAGGAAAGTCTGTTCTTGTTAGATTTCCAACAGGGACTAGAAGCTGGAAAACTAAACATCTTAGCACACAACCTGTTCTTATGAGATTTCTACCCAGTTTCACAGGCTTGGGTCCAAATGCTTATATACTGTAAAAGAGGTAGAGGGGGCTGCCATTCCTTTCAGGCCCTTGCAACTAGAAATATGTACATTACATCTTTAATTCAAGCAAATGGCTTTATTTTGATTGAAACAATTTCAGACTTTGTTTGTTCACTTCTTTTTAAAAAAAATCCTTACCACCTCCGGTGATTGTCTCTTTTGACCGACCTTACTTACCTCCTGAAATTGTGATTAGGAGTTCCATTTCAGTTTTATCGAATATTCTGGCAAATGACAGGGCTACATCCTGCTTTTGATTATTTTCTGGTTCCACAAGCCTTAATCCTGGTGGAGGCACCAGTTTTATTTCCTTGCTAGATCACCATGACTTTACGTCAGATGAGGAAAATGCAGATACCTCAGCCTAAATGGAAAAGGATGAAGATTGGTAGATGTGTCTGCCATAGCAGAAATCAGGTGATTCTACAATGATGTGTATGTCTTTGCCCTGTCTGTCTGTCCATCCATCCAAAGTCTCTCTCTCTCTCTCTCTCTCTCTCTTTGAGTGCAGAATATCAGACTCAGTCCTAAATCACTTAATTTTACAACAATATTTCAACCATAATATCCATCTCTCTTTTCTGACCAAGATTACCGGCAGAATACCAAGTCAAAATGTATAGGACATCCCAGTTTTCACAGCATTCAACCAGCTGCTGTTTGCATATCTCCACACTTACGGGTCTTCTTCACACACAGAGACACACCCGCCCAATCCAGGAAGACCCATAAACTAGAATAACTGGGGAAGAACACAAGACTGAGGCAAGAGAAAGAAGACAATCTATGGGAGATCTGAGAAGGGACAGAAGGATGGGGCTTTCCCCATGAAGCAATCCTAGTCCTTGGATCAGGGATGCTCATATGAACCTGCTTTCCCTGCGAAACCCACCACCTAACTGCTAATAGTGTCATTCACATTCTCTTGGGCCCTCAGTCCTAACACAGAGAGTCCAAAATTACAGCAGACCCATGTATCTTATGTTATTTTTTAAAAAATATTTATTTACAATATTTTCTCCTTTAAAAAGGGCCCAAGGTGGCTTACATCATTCAAAGACAATGTTTAAAAGCTAAAAAGAGTAAGTGTACAAATATTAAAAAGAAACCAAACAAATACCACACTAAAATGGTAAAAAAACAAAACAATACAAAAAACACATTCAAGGCAACAAAGGCACATACTATTGCAAGTTGCAGGCCAGGAATCTTGGTGGCATCTCCCATCCATGGCCCTGAGAACCTGTCCTCCTACCGACCTCTTTAGCACTATTACTGCTGTCTTCTCAGCCGACTAAAAGTAAAACCACCCATGCTGAGAAAGGGGCTGCCTATGTGTTGGACTGCACGCTATGCTAGAGTGGCATTATGTCATATTTCAGAATTGACTAGTGGCACAATGAAGGTTGGCCCCCATTCCATTGTACTAATCCTCTTTTTTATGCATACTAACATGTGGGGAACATAAGCTGCGCATAGCTCACTAAGCTCTGAAATCATGGCGATTCTACTCCATCGGAGGGCTTTGGCAGTGGCATTGGGCTGGGTGGTTTCCAAACCATAGGCCATAATCTTTTCAGTATGGGATCCGCGGAATAAAAAAATAAATAATAAAAAATAACAAAATAAAAAAGGAGGCAAGGACAAGGTTTATACCTTTGAAGCAACTTAGCATATGGACATGTGGACAATTAACACATCTTTTAAGACTATGGGCCAGTATCTTGTCAAAAACAATCATATCTAATTTTGCAATAAGAATTCAATAACAGGCAGAAATAATCTTCAGTGATAGCTTAATTTTTTAAATATGGCAAACCACCCTGAATTAAGTTTTCTCAGATGCATAGTTCACAGATGACTAAGTGTAAAGTTTATTTTTTGTTTGTTTGTTTGTCAGCTAAATGACAAATGCAACTAAAACATGTTACATTTTCCCAGGCTCTTTAATTAAGAACATATTTTTCTTTTCACTTACCGCACTGAACAAATTAATAATTAGCTGCAAAACAGTTTTAAGGGCCCAGATTTCAGCTGGTATAAAATCCACTATTAGATCGCTGCACCAAAGCTGCGACATTATCTTTAAGATGCACTCTGCAAGGGCCAGAACATATAAGCTATAGTCCCACATTTTGAAACCACAGCTCTGTTCAATTCTCTGCATAACCCACAGGCCATGAGGGGAGTGCATTAGTCCCACTTCTGTATCCATTTTGTACCTGATATCAGACTGTTGTCACATATGAACATTTATGCCACATTAAGCTAACCTTTAAGGTACCACAGCATTCTTTGGTCTACTTGTAAACACTCGGTAGACCCTACATCTGAGAGTATGTCAGCATGTCCACTTCTGAAAAATGGAAGTGTGGGTTCAGCTTGTCCCCAGCACAGGCATTTCACACATGATTGGGGTGGTTTTCAGAACTGCAGCAGGTCAACAATGGGTGGCTACATATGATCCCAGCAGGGCCACGAATCTATTAGCAATCCCTTTTGAGAAAATTGCTGGGTTGAGAGTGCACTGGATGTATGAACTGGTCTTTTGTCACTATAGGTTTTCATTTGTGCAGCGGTGAATCCTTGTAATCCAGGAAACAGACAGCTGGACCTTGTACTCACTTCTTTAACTGGTGGAAGCCAGTAATAGGATTCTGGCTGTTGCCTCCAAGCTCTGGTTTTTGACAAGTTGCATGAAGGTGAGAAGCATTTTTTTTTTAAATCACGATTTCTGCATTTTGAGCAAAATGTTTCAGTGCAGAACTAGTTCCTTTTCCCTGTATGAAAATAAGCATTTGTACCTGGCAAGCAAAAATGACAGGCTAATTGATCAGAAAGATACAAACAACCCATTCAATATTCCTACATTTGCCATGTCCTAAAAGAAGGCAACACTTACCACATTTTTTAGTAATGAATATTTTACAGAAACATCTTGAAGTGCACATAATCATTGTGAAATTAACCAAGAAAAATCAACAAACAAGTAAAGGCATGTGGTCCTTGCACAACATAAAAGCAAGGGCAGGTGATGCCTTTGTTAGATCACTAAAATAGTTTTTTTAAAACAAAAGGCTAACTTTTGATGTCTACCAGTCTTCAAGCTGTGCACCAATATATTGTGGATAGTACAGGAAAAAAAGCACATAGAAGTCCCAAAAGTCATGGCTGATGTCCATGCCAGATCCGTTTCTTAAAAGTGAGTTCCAAAAAGCAGTCTGAAAACACGTCGGGGTGTAGGTTTCAAATTCCACCCCTGGTAACCATTGGTTGGATTCTCTTTCCCATGTCATCAAACAAAGGGCTGCCAAGTATTTACCATTTCCTTTCCCCATCATCTTGAGTCATCTTGTGGTAAGGAGGAGGGGGAAAAACATTTTCATCTTTACTGCATAAGGATGTACCAAGTTAGGATTTACACCACTATGAATAAAATGGCCAGGAATTAAGGAACTAATCATGGAGATGCTGAACCTTATGTCCACAAGGAATGTCTAGACTGCACAGCTGAGAAGACCTAGGAATGATTACATAACACGGAGTCTAGTGACACCTTAAAAACTATAAGTAACATCATGTTGGGAGAAATGCACTGTCGAACAGTCTGTTCCACCCATGGGTTTCCTCTTTCCTCTATATTCGCACAAGAAGGCATCCAGCAATCCCTTGTGTGAGTGTGAACCCCCTTCGTCATCAATGGAGCAATCGCCGACTTGTGTAACTAAAAGCTGAAGACTGCCAGGGCAGACTCTGAACACTCCACCTGAAGAGCCGTTACACTCAGCATTTCCAACAGAATGCTAGCCTACAATATTTTTATTTGGCATACGTTTCCATGGACACTCTTTACATCTGATAAAGTGGATTAAGTCTATGCAATTGCAGTCCCCAAACCTATGCTAAGCAAGACTTGTTAGTCTTAAGATGCCAGTTAACCAGTGATGTCCGTAGGTTTTTTTTGTACAACAATTCCAAGAGGCCCTAACTAGTGCAGTCAACAGTCGGGACTTCTGGGAATTGTAGTCTAAGAACATCTGAGGCCCCGAAATTGGGAATCTAAGTATTAGATACTTTGTTGTTGTTTTTGCTGCAACAGAAAGAAAGAAAGAAAGAAAGAAAAAGAAAGAAAGAAAGAAAGAAAGAAAGAAAGAAAGAAAGAAAGAAAGAAAGAAAGAAAGAAAGCCAGTCAGTATAGTCACACTGCTGAAATATAGCCTCAGTTTGTGAAGGTTTGGGGCCCTTTAGTCACCCCTGTTTGCAATTCTTAGTTAATATTTAACTTGAAGAGTAAATTAGCTTTGACATTCTGTATCCATGCTACAAGTGTAAGGTAGAAAGGAAGATTCACTGAACTATTAATAATCACCGAGAGAATTCAAGTATGTAAATATAGTCTTGGAATTCTGAAGTGTTCCCATTATTTAAAGTTTTAAACCTACTGTGGCTGAATTGCTTTTATGTGAGCTCTTCACACTTTAATGTACATTAATTTGTTCCCCTTCTCATTAATAGGTAATTGTTTCTCCATTGCTCCCCATGCAAGGTATGCATCAGAATGTAAAAACTGAAAATAGAGTCTTCGTATAAAGCTGTCGAAGTCAAATACGCATGCTAAAAAGGTCAATCTGTAAATTAATTGTATTGTTTATAATTCATGTACAGGTTTTTTGAATTTACCAAGTATCGTATTAACTAAGCTGTATGTTTGTTCAGATACTAGCTTAAGTGCCTCATCTTTTTTAGCAGAAAAGCAGGATATTAAAAATAAATAAATAAATGCTTCCGTGGGGAATGTTCCCAAGAATGCATGCATAGATGGTGCAGGTGAACAATAACAATATGCTTTTTTCTTATTTGCATGTTGCTATGCATTTTACCAAAAGTGGTGTACAAATCCAAGACTACGCTAAGAAAAAAATATACAGTACCAGAAACAGCTAAAATTAATGGCTAATTAATTTCTTTATTATTCAAATTAAAATCAATTCACAAAAAGGAAAACTGGGCACCAAGTACATAATTATTATAATAAAAAGTGTCAAAAATAGGGCAACCGTTTATTGAATCAAACATTTCCCAGGGCTTTTCAACAGTAATATGTACACAACTAGATTGAAGGGCATCATATATACATAAAATCTATGGAAAATGATGAAAATAAAAACATTTCTAGACATGTAATTATATGTTATTAATTACCAGTGATGTCCTGAACTCAGGACAATTGTCTGAATATATACTGAAGAAATAATGCCGCTTATGCTGTTGTGATCTTGTACTGTCTTTTTGGAGGTGAGGCATGAGGACATGGTGGACTCAATTGCCTCAGAGAGGATGGTATTGTTCAGGATCCATCTGCAAAGTATAAACATGTCATCGGGCTTTATTTCTATATCCAAAACACTCCCCACATTTATATTTGATTCTCAAGTACATCTGTGCAGTGATTGAAATCCTCCCAACACGGCTGAATGCTCCTGTTTTAAAGTTTGCTCAAGAGCTGCAATCTGCTTTTCCAACACAGTCCCACTTCCCATTCCTCAGCAACCCCAACAATTGTGTCCGAAACACATTGAGATCTATTAAAAAGAAAAATAAATGAGAACACCAAGGTGGTTTTGGTACCTACCTTTAGCATTTGCTGTCATTTCCCACCATTCACAGCGTACACTATGCACATGTTTATAGAGCACATTTCAATACTTCTGTTTGAAAATGTTAACATGAGAGTACGTACAATATGAATTTCAGGGAAAGAGTTTGATTTGCAGACTCTTTTTAGTATATTAAAGGAGAGGGTCAAGGCGTGTGATAACGAAGGACTTAATGTCTTAGAAAATACATATCCACATCCCCATATGAGTGACTGTGGCAACGGACATTTTTCTCATAAATGGTGTGTTAATTTCCAGTGAAAGTTTGATGGGAGAACACTGTAGTTTTAGTTGCACTTAATTATATGTTTACCTCCCACTCTGCCTCCCTAAGTTTTTTTTTAAAGTTACCTTAACTGTGAAGCTTTGCAGTCGTCTTTGCCTGTCATTTTTAATCAGGTTGTTGGAGGTAATTTTTGTTATGCCCCCTCATTACTGCCTTGTTTATCAATAGGTGCGCCAAGTGTCACTAGCTTTTCTCATCAAGCCAGGTCTGACAAAGAGCTGCAGCGCATGGGAAAGAGGCAGCTAGGTGAAACTAATGCCATAGATGTTTGATTCATTAGGAGCTTATTGTTAACGGGGATGTCTGATTGTAAAGGCTCAGTCAAGCAAAAGAGTGCAGAGTAATCAGTCGGATTTATAGTTTGCAGGGCTAAAAAAGAGAGAGAGAGAGAGAGAGAGAGAGAGAGGGAAGAGAAAATCAACATAAACCTTTTGGATATAGCAGAAACACAGGAGGGAAAAATCCCCTTTGGGCAGCCCTAACCTGAGACCTGCCAAATAAGGTCATGCTACATGAAGGTTGCCTGTTAGGTGATGGAAGATATAGGAGGATTAAAGCCATATGGCACGGCCTATCATACCTTCTGACTTAAGATAACAAAGCCAAGCCTTGTGCTTAGCTGTTTTTGACTGACATCATCAATTTTATTTTATGTTGGTCACCTCCGGTAACAGGAAAAAAATGGCCCAGGGTTGATAACACATGCTTTTTTTTATTTTTGTACTAAGACGCCTTACAGCTGGGAGAGGGTGGTGTTTTTGGTCTGTTTCCCTATATGTGTGTGTGTGTGTGTGATGCATAGTTTCTCTCTCACACATACTCCCCGTACATATCTCAAAGAATTAGAGGTTTGTTCTTCTATCAGCCATCCTCCAGCAACTGTCAGCCTCGTTCTCTCTCTCCCCCCCACCCCTGCCCCCACCTCCCTTGTTTTCAGTTTCTACCTTGCAAATGAGAGGCAGACTTATTCAGAACCAGATGTAAGGCTCCTAGAGAATGAGCGTAAGCTGTTGTACTTTAAGCCTAATGGGAAGTTTTATATGCAAGGGCCTTGAACTGATTAGTATAATTCCCTCTTTAATACAGCTGTCCCTCCAGATTAAGGTAAACCAAATGTTGCAATCAGAGATTAGTGTACCTTGCCAGTTATTAACATCCCCGGTTGCTCAGTAAGCACGTCAGACACTAATGCTGTGTATTTATTTGCTACTTCCACCCTGTAACTTGAACTTCTGCACCTGTCAAAGCATTCCAGAGTGGAGAGAGAATGAGAGAGAAAAGCAGGCTGTATATATTACTGGAAAGCAAAAGTTTTATACCTGTACACCTGTTTTCTTTTGTCAGAGTCTGAAGATCCCCCCCCCCCCCCGTTTCTTTTCCTTTTGCCAAAACCACCAGGTGGTTTAATCCGTTGCTCTGCCGGGTTTTTTATCAAGGAATACATTGTATGCAAAATTGCATTTGCTACTCTCATATGCCATCACCCCTCCACCTCCCAGTATGGAACTAGTCCCTTAAAGGGCTTTCTTTCTTTCTTTCTTTCTTTCTTTCTTTCTTTCTTTCTTTCTTTCTTTCTTTCTTTCTTTCTTTCTTTCTTTCTTTCTTTCTTTCTTTGGGATTTCTTCTGCGCCTAAAGGATGCGGCCAAGGACTGAAAGAACCAGCATGTTCTCCTGCTGGGCACAAATCAACGAGTAGTGCCTCTCTTTACAAAGGTGGCTCACACAGTTGTCTTATTACATTTGGCAGGATATCCTCTCCATCAGCAACACAGATGTCAAAGAGGACAATGTCTTGGCTATTGCAGAACAATCTTTGCTTCTTCCTCCACCCAAGCAGATTTTGCAGATACACACAATGCTTTAAAAAAACAACAACAATGAAAGGGGCTGGGATTAGTCTCTCTCTCTCTCTCTCTTCCCTGCCCCCCCCCGCCCCATACATAAAAGCTGGTTGCAGCTAGAGTATCCCCTGTTCTTTTCACCCAAAAAGCAATTTACTTGGCAGATTACATTAAAAATCTGTGGAAACATGAAGAAAGGTCCATGTAAAGAAGAAAACAGGGTGGTTTGTTTGTTTGGGTTTTTTTTTTTTTTTGCTTCTTTTTAAACATTTTTTAAAAATATGTGTCATGAGTTTGTGTTTATATGTGTGTGTCTGGTTGAGTCTTATTGCAATAGTAACAGTGAGAACAGATGACAAATATGAAGAAAATGTGCACATGTTTTTTCAAAAAGACAATAATTTGCGCTTTTTAGAAAGCAGATTAAAATGTACCATTGTGGCTTCATACATTACTCTTTCTGCAGCACACTGCATTATTTAAGACATTTACTCTTGCAATACGATATTGCGCATGCTTCCTCCAAAACAAGTTCCACTGAACTCAATGGGACTTAACTTCCTAGCATGGCATGACTGAGCACAATCTTGCTGCCTGATCTTATGCATACTTAGAGAGAGTTAAACTCAGGGTTTGGTTCATTGACTGAGAAGTAACACCTGGTCAAGGGAGGTTTACCTGCAGACACATAAGAATGTGCTCCTCAAGTGGGAACCTCTCCTGAAATACAGTTAGAAAGGTCCTCCCCCCTCCTGCTACATACAGCCTGTATGCTGCAGCTTAAATGCATATATTATTTTTGCTGAAAAGACAAAATTAAAGTAAAAATAAAAAAAGGTTTGTATCTCAGGAATTATGCTTTCCAGGCTACAGTACTGAATATGTTAATGCAGTCCTAAGCAGGGATAAAGTTCTTGCCATACCACCAAACAGTTGGGTGGGATATGTTGCCAAGTTATTGTTAATTGTTCAGCAGCAGCAGCAGCAGTGGGCGGCCGTGGTGGCAGCTTTTACAATCCATCTTAATTGTCATACTTACTTCAGGTTTGGTGATAAGGCTCCATGTTCAGTTTAAAAGTGACAGCGTTGACAAGGGAGGGGGGAGGGTGTGGGCCGAGGCTTGTGGTTCTGGAAGGGTTATGCGCTCTGACCTGCTGCACGTTGATAGGGGCAGTCTATAAGGGGATTTGAGTTGTCATGGGGTCCCTAGGCAGTTGAATAGAGCAGAGTGTCTGTCCTGCTTTTTCCTGTTAGGATCCTGACACGTGGAGCATTGATGAACTCAGCATAACACTGAATAGGAGCTTTTTGGCAGCTGAGACACAAGGGCTAAGCTGCAGGTCAGAGATAACACCGCTGCAGATCTCCTTCTGCACACCCATTACTCGCATGCTGCCTACCCTTCTGAGTGCAGGAAACAGTTCATGTTTTTTAGTGCACTGACTTTCAGAGGGCTCCCTGCTCCCAATTTATCTGAAATGGAATTTAACAGACAAGGCTGTTCAACTCTAATCATGTACCCCTTTATTGTTGTTGTTGTTGTCGTCGTCGTCATCGCCACCACCACCACCACTTTTGCTTTGTACCTCAGAAATCCTTTCCAGGCTGCAAGTGATTATCTTGATAAGGAAAAGTTAAGGGGACATTTGGATCCCCCCCCTTCATTCCTCCTTTCTCTCTCCCTTTTCTTTTCCATTTTTCTCTCAAGAAAAAACAGAAGGATGTGATTGCCTGGTCCCTTCAGAGCAACCAGGGCCTCTTGAATTTTTTTCCCCTTAAGGTTTCCCCTTGCTTTTTCCTTTCACATCTCTTAAAGCTGAGACTTGTTGCAGGACTACTTTGGGTGTGGGAGATTTAAAACACATACACACACAATTTAAATAGCAGCTGAGAAAGGAAGGAAGTGTTGAGAAGGTACATTGATAAAAACAGTCCCCCTGTCTCCCCAGCACAATCAGGTGAGTTAAGTTGCTGACATTGAAAAAACAGAAGAGAAATTTTGATGTCTTCTGGTTGGCACAGAGTAGCGTCTTTGAATTCGTTTCATACTCAGCCAATTTTTTTTTCACAACTTCCAAATGCTAAATAACAAAAGCGAGAGTGGGAACATTGTCTTCTGTTAAATGATGTCAAGCCAGCATCCTGTGTTAATGAAGACAATGTAAAAGTTTCTCCCTGGTTTTGGCATTAGGATTAAAATGACATTCTTCCTTCAGATATTTTGGGTCAGTCACTCAAAGAGGCTAGACAGATACTCAGAAACAGAGGGATGAAAACTCTTGTAACTGTATGTGAGAATACAGTGGGGAGCCAAGCAGCCAGATACAAACAGCAATACTAGAAGACAACCAAAGGGGCAGATCAGGTTGCACAGGTAATCCAGTAGAGCATCAATGTGAGTTGCAGCACTTTGATGATATTTGACTTTTTCAAGTCTCTTCAAAGAGGGAAAAGAATCAATCAATCAATCAATCAATCAATCAATCAATCAATCAATCAATCAATCAATCAATCAATCAATCAATCAATCAATCACATTTGCTGCCAGGTATGGCTTCTAGCATTGCTGCATCAGTCCATGTGGAAAAGCCATATTTATAATTTAACATCATTCTTAAAGGGATGGAAATCACCCTGTCCACATCTGGACCTAAGAAATACAGCCTATTTGTCCTTTAGGGATTGGGTTCACTGAAGCAGAATATGTGCTTGCAGTGCTGGAACTAGGACCAAACTAACTTCACAACAAACCCAAGCAGAGATTTGGAACAGCTTTGTTCTTAGCAACACCAGTTCACATGACCCAGCCAATATTCTTTGCAATTTGCAGTGGGAGGCTGGCAGAACTGCAGTTTTCTTGGAATGTACAGTGTACCAACTTAGGTCTACCACATGACTTGGGTTGACTCTGATTAGAGATGCCCGCAAAAAAATCTAGAGCACTACCTCAATATGCAGGTGAGGTCAACAAACTTGAAAGTCCTCACTACTTCGACCTAACTAAATACGCATGCCTTCATATTAGATGTTTGATCACAGGAGACTTTGTCCTTGGGCAGTGAGGAATACACTGGAACAAAAGAGAAACAAAGGTTACAAAATGAAGAAATGACACAAAGAAGTTTGGGAGCTGGTTGCATTCAGAAAACACTACTTGTGCCCACCACATACATGATTCACTACTTAAGAATGTTTTCATAAGAAACCTAATAGCACATGTGGAGTAAGTATGTTTACTTTTGTACAAACTCTCAAGAGGAGAAGATTTTTTGTCAGCTTCTGTGTGGATGCCTCAGTTTCCCTTCTGCTTATACACTTTACCCAAAAGAAGTCATTATGGAGAATGGTTAGCCAGAGAGGGGTTGTAGTGAGGACACATTTGCAGGGACAGAAAATAAAAAAATGTTGAATGCATTTTTATTATGATCCTTCTGTTGCAGTGCTTTCACTGTTGATCCTGGATTTCCAGGCTTCCTTACTGCCCAAGGACCTGGTAAAATATAAACCCTTCCTACTCAGTTACAAAGAGTGCTTCTTTGACAGATGCTTTGGATGAGAAGCTCTTAAATCTAGAAACTCTTAAAGAACAGACACAGATAAACACAAACAAACATCCTTTCCTTATATGATATTTGGCTGGTTGTTCATTTAGCCCAATATTGTCTGATCCATGTACAGTAACTCTCCAGGAACCTACGGAAGGAAGAAGACTTTATTTTTGCACTGTAGGCTTCCGACTCAGCTTTTCATTTCTTCCTGATGTTTGGCTTTAAAACTCCCATCAGCTCCAGCCAACATGCCAATGGTTGGGATGGTGGGAATTGTATAAAACATGTGGAGGGCTCCAGATCGACACTGATTATTCAAACTGGAGATGCTAGGGACTGGTCCTGTGACCATGTCCTTGGAAATCACAAGGGCCATCTCAGTGGTTTAGATATCTGGTTGGGGAGCTTGAGGTTGGGAGTTCAGTTCCCCACTGTGCCTCCAGAGAGAAGAGCTAGCCTGTGTAAGCCTTGGGCAAGGACACCCCCAGAAGGAGGGAATGGCAAACCACTTCTATAGATTCTCTACCTAAAAAACAAACAAACAAACAAACAAAAACCCTGGAAAGGGTTGCCATAAGTTGGAATCAACTTGACGACACACAATGATTAAATTACTACTGGGCTGTGGCCTATATGGAAGATGAGGATGATTTTGCTCAATAAACCATGAACTTGCCTACTTGCTATATTACATTTTATTTTGTAATATAACTACTAATATAGTTTTCATTTTCCAAAAAAACGCAAAAGCTTTGGCTTTTTTTGAACTTCAATTGTAGGAAGGCTTGCCTTTCTCTTTGTAACACTGCAGTGTATACAGTATATCTTCCCTTTCACCATTAAAACAAGGGTTCTTCTACCTTCCCTGTTGCAAGCCTGCCCCTGGTGCAGCACAGTTCTTCCTAGCCTCCATTACATTTTGTTCTGTACTCACATTTTGCCACCAGTGCTGGGAAGGATGGTGGTGGTCAGAAAGAGAAAAGCAATGGCTGTCTCATTCGAGCTCTGTGACAGGCAGCCGTGGCAATATAATGACAGTATTTCTTTTCACCCTTTGCAATCTATGTCATAGTCATACCATCCTGTATCTCCCGTTGTGCCTTTTCACCATAATGTTTGTTTGCATAGCTCTTCCTGTGTTTGTCTGAGACATCTAAAACCTTACATAAACTATTGGAATGCTAAGAGGCTTGGGTTCTGAACAAACCAATCCTGGACTGAACATCTGCGCTGCTATCCAGAAGAGGTGTGGATTATTTACAGGGCAAAGGAGAAGGCCCCACAGAAAAGTTGTATTCGGACCTGGTTTCTCAATCAAGAGTACTGGAAAAGGAGGACGGGCATGGAAGAAAACAGGACAAAAATAACAGCAATGCATTACTATGATTATTATTTCTCTGTGCACGTTGGCAATTAAACAGTACAAAGATAAAGGCAAATCCTGTTGTGTAGTTATGCTGGCAGAAGGGAAATGTTGTAACTTGCAGCAAATTGCCACTAATTAGCAAGTGCCCATTCAGATTCTTCAGCAATAAGACACTGAGCCAAGTGGCTTAGCAAATGACCAGGAATCCAAGCAGCAACTTGTTCTTTAGCAGAAACTTCCCAGTACAAGATATATTGTTTCCCTTCCACCAGTGTAAATGTGCAATAGGATTTTAGCCCATGATTACCCAACCTCAGGGCAAAAAATGTGTTGTTTCATTGCTTGATGTTTTAGTGCCCAAGGAGATGGCACAGGTGCTTATATATATTTTATTTTATCTCCTGTGCTTATATTTATTGTTTCACGGTATGTTAAGTTTAGATTCTTTTAGTACTGTACAGTGTGCCCAGAGAACTTGAGTTACTAAGTGCACTAAAACATATTAAATAAAGTAGCCACATCTTTTTGAATGAAGATTTTTTGAGTTTATTTTAAGAAGCAGAGTGCAGTGGCTGCCTGGGGCTATTGGTTTTATATGTATGTGTACATACCGTATGTGTATTTGTGTGTGCCGTGTTGTCGAGTCGGAACTGACTATAGTGACCCTAACAGGGATTTCAAGGTGAGATATTTAAGGAATGGTTTTACCAGTCCCTCCCCTGTGAGTTTCCATGGCCAAGGGGGGATTCAAACCCAGACTCCTAGTCCATCACTCTATATTTTTTCTTTCTTTCTTTCTTTATTTAATAAAATATTATTTATTTATTTAATTTGGGAAGTTGGAGAGGTCCATGTGGGTTTTTGGTTTTTTTGGTCTTAAGTACCAAAATAATTCAACTGCCTTTGTGTACTAAGTGCATCCCACCTTCTTTGAGTGAGGAGGAAGATGCTCACTATGAAATGCAGGGTATAGCTACCTTGCCCCAAAGATTACTCAGCCGAGTGCTTTTAAAGCCTTTGTTTACCCCTGTATAGGACAACACAGAGCTCCGTAGGAATGTAACAACATGGCCCCACAGTGCATAGCATGGTACTTCTCAAAAGGGTTTGAGGTGGATCTGACAAGGAAACCTCACCCACTCACAAAGGAGAGGCGGGGGTTGCAACCTGTCTCTTAAAGAGATCACTCTTGCTGCCTATTGCATGACCCTCTCTCTCTCTCTCTGTCTCTTTTGTTCATTCTGTGGGTAGAGGGTGGGTGGCAGAGAGGTAGAGGGAAAGTGACTTCTTTTCCAAGATAGCTTAAAATCTTGGGACAGTCCTGAGAGACCTTACATACATACATACCCCTAAATTAGTAGAAACCTAAAATTGTCAGTACAAACACACACGTTTGTACGTGTCATTTTAAAAAAGGAGTTATAGGTTCTGCTACTAAATAGAGTTACCGATTTCTTCTCTCCCAGGTTGAGTGGTGTCTTCGCCATTCTAATCCTACCACTGGAAAATCTGGACAAATTGTCCCACTTGTACACTTTCTGCAGAGAAATGTGCTGTAGCTGGCAGGATACATTTTCCAGCTGAGTGATCTCTTCTTTCCATCTGTGTCAGTTCAGCTGGGTGGCCTGCTTTTCCCATATGCAGTCTGGGCATGAGGTAGGGAACTTAATGTGGCCCACGGAGAACTTGTGATTGGAATGGGAAGTTAAGCCCCTAAATGGCACAACATGAATGCCCCAAAATGGCACAACAATGGGAAGAAGACATTTCTAGAGCGGTGGTGCTGGTGTGGAGAGAGGTCTATAGACATACACCCAGAATAGAATGCTGAGCAGGAGCTCTGCAATTTTGGAGTCTTTCTGGGCTGTCACACACATTACCCTCCTGTGAGGAAACATATGTATTTGATTCTGCCTCGGCCTGTTCTGTAATCCATGAGGGGGGATCATATTTCTTTCTACCAGTAAGCCAGAACAGGCAGGGAGAGAGAGTGAGATTGAGAGAGAGAAAGAGAGAGAGAGAGAGAGAGAGAGAGAGAGAGAGAGAGAGAGAGAGGAGGGGTCATAGCTCAGTGGCAGAGGTGATGAAACTGCATGGCCTTCAGAGTCCAGGCTGTCCCTAATATTCCTATTGAAAAGGTTCTCAGATGCCTGGGCAAGAGCTCAGCAGGTGACTCATGCCACAGCGACTTGCTGCTGCTGCTTTCTACTACTGGGCTATCCAATCCAGAGTTTCCCCCTAATCATTTCGTACTTGTGAGTGATCCTGTGACTAGAAATAAAAGGGGATGTACTTGAGGGGCCTTCTATGCCCAAAGCATGTTTTCCATAGAGCAGGAATGGGAAACATGGTTTTTCATGTGTTACTGGATTGCAGGTTCTAGCATTGCTCACCATTAGCTCTGCTGGCAGGATCTGTAGTGAGGAGCCATAGCGCAGCAACGTCTGGAGGGCCACATATTGCCCATCTTTGTCATAAAGTCAATGTGCTATAGCACACAAGGGGCTAGATGACCTGGGTCCTCACTCAGCAATGGCTGGTCCTTGCCATTTAATCTAAAATGCTTTAGACTTAAAGGTTATTAAGAGGATAAAATCACAGGAAGTATGTGTGATACACTGCAATCCTTAGAAGAAAAATAGGATAGAAATGTAGATAAGCAGTAATAGCAATAAGAATTGGTTGTATCTAGGGTCAGTGTGAGCTTATAGGGTGGCACTCTGGACTAAATTGGAGGTGCGCAAAGCACAGCCCAGGGCAGCCTGCCAGGGCCCCTCAAAAGCCTCTGACCTCTTGTATGTTGAATTTTTTTTTCCCAAATAAAAATTACCAATCAACCCCTCTGAGCCCCCTGAAAGTGCAGTACCTTTTAAAGGCTATTTCTCATCCTCAAGCTTGTTTTACAGATGAAAAAGTCCTAAAAAAACTGAACAAACAAACTAGAACTGACCTGAAAATGAAAGAAAACAAAACAAGTCTGTCTTGTAAAATACCCAGAAAAAAATGGAACAGTGTACCCTTCTGAGACCTGGGCAGGCCCCTAGACCTGTGGGCCGCTTCGAGTGAACCCACTGAAATGAATGGGATGAATGAGTTATATTAATATAGGTCCTGTTGATTTCAGTGGGACTATTTTGGGTAGGACTAATGGTGGATTTAGCCCTGTGTCCATATCTCATAGGGGTAAGCTGTAGACTACACAAAATATCATGTAGCCGAGCCTTTCTTTCTCAGTTACAAATTGGGATGTAGAAGTACCATCCAATCTAATCTGATGATGGGACGGGGAAGGGGAGATAAGTGCTTAGCGCTGCTTTGAGTCAGACATTCATCCACATTCACATTCACATTCACATTCACACACACACACACACACACACACAGAGAGAGAGAGAGAGAGAGAGAGAGAGAGAGAGAGAGAGAGAGTCCTAGGTAAAAAGGAAGAACATTTAGAATATGGTCAGTGTAGTACAAGATGTAGCACCCTCCCTTGCTGTGCCTGGATGTGAAATGGCTGCTCAATTGAATAGACGAGAATATAGAGAGAGTGTGTGGTGAGGTTGGGTCCTGAGTCCTCCACAGGGGCTCTGAGATTGGAGCTTCCAGAGGAGATTTTGAATTTCATTGAGACTTGAGTTGTCAGTCTCCTCCTTTGGTGCTTCTCTCTTTTGCTACAGCCACTGGTGCCAAGTTGTTTGTTTGTTGTTGTTGTTTTTACTTTCACCATTTCTAACTCCAAAAATGCAAGATCAGACTTTAGTGATTTGTAGGAGTGCACAAAAGTAATCCAGGATGACTGGGGACTGTATAGTTAGGTCTATGTAATTAACTGTTTGTTTGGAGCAAGCTTATTTATACGCCTCTGAAACACTGGCTGTTGTTCAAAAGGCCTCATGGACAAATGTTTCTGCATGACCCTACATCTCCTTGAAGTTTGTAGATTCCTGTAGGCCAGGGCAAGGCATTACAATGCATGATCCCTAAGGAACAGTCAGAATGCATGCCTATTGTGGACAAGTTCAAATATAAATAGGGAGTGGCAATTTTCTTCATGCCTACTGTAGGTTGTTCAAAGGAGAATTACAATAGGCTAAAAATAATGACTCCAGGTGGCTAAGTATCCAATTTTCCACAATCAAGGAGAGTTTCAGGCCCATATTATTATGGCTCAATGCCATGTCTTGGCATTTAGGGCTTGTCTGCCCCTTTTAGGTTTTGGAAACCACTAGCTATTGAATGTCTCTGTGGGAACACTTGTAGGGAATATGTAGGATGTTTGCTCCATAAAATGACTTTATGATTGTTTATTTAATTAAAACTAAATGCTGTGAGGAGAATTAACTCAGAATTGGTGCTACTGGTGTCTTCCAGAATGATAAAATGGGCTGATCTTCTAGTGCAATGGTTTCCCAACTTGGGTCCCCAGACATTCTTGGACTGCAACTCTTAGATGCCCTTGCCAGCATAGTAGTGGTGAAGGCTTCTGGGAGTTACAGTCATGGTGATACAATTTTAGACCTTGGATTTAATGGTCTTATAGGGTTCCCCATCTTTAGATGGTATAATGTAGGTAATTTTAGACTCTGGATGTGATGGTCTGACAGAGTCCCTCCCTTGTTTAGATGGTAATGTGTATCACTTCACTCAATGCATGGTAAGGTTGCCCTGTTGCCTTTGTGTGTGATCCCCCTGCTCATTCTGCTTGGATCTACCCCAGAGCCCTGCCCTGCTAACACTACTGCCAACACACTTTATAGGATGTAAACTGTGGTGTTCATTTATTATGAAGCAGCTTGTTTCCTTTTTTATATATGTTTGGCCCTTTGGGGCTTTGATGACACATTATGTTATAAGATAATGATATTATTTTTATATAATGCCTAAAATATACCTCAGTTTTGATTATTTACAATGGAGAAAGCTAAAAGAAAGTGCAAAAAGAGAAGGAGAAATGGGGAGAGAAAAATATTCCCATTAATGAAAGATGAACAAATAAGAGGTAGAGGGAAGAATACCCTTCCCTCACCTTAGAAGTGTTCTTCATGCTTGAAATGGACATTGAAATATTCTTCTCCTAAAAAAAGAAATTCTCTACCCAGCTTCTGTGTACAGTGTTAGTTGCCTTGCCAGTCTCAAGCTGGCACTGTGGGTTTTCTGTAAACAGTGAGCTGAAAAGAGAGCGAGAAAGAGACATACAGTAGCCCGTTATTTTAGACTTTTGTTGTTACTGAGTTGAACAAGACATGCACACATCACCCTCCTTGTTATCCTATCAAATCAATCTCTTAGATACAGAATTTAAAATACGTGGCCTCTCATCGTAATGCTTGCAGCTTTACAATAGACCGCTTCAAACACCACAGTTTTTGCACACGGAAAGCACAGTAGGTATGAAGTGTGACCTCCATTTAAATTAACACATGCAACAAATATATGTATATGTACTTAGCAGCAGGTCCACTTGAAAAGCCCTGGGCAAGTGCAGCTTCCCTGAATGTGTGCATGCAGCAAAGCACATGGACACATGACTGTCAACCATAAGAATCTGTATGTTTGTTTAATGCCTTTTCCCAAATGTAGATGCATAATGAATAAGGAGGCAGTTGGATAAGGGAGCAAAAAACAGTAGTACTAGCTTTGTAAATATTACTTGTTTTAAAGTAGTTTTCCAGAAAAATCAAATGTAGTTGGAACGTCCCGTTCCCTGTATCTCTTAGAAAAATTGTCTGATATATTGTTATCTCTTTGTAATTGTTTTGGCAGTGTTGGAGATTTTAACGGATGCAAAATGTACAATGTTCAAAGTCCTGGATATGGCCTGCCACGCTTCCCTGCCATTTAATTATTTTCTTTCTGATTTTTTACAAGTGTTTTTCACAATTGTGCAGACATATAAGGGTTACCTCTAGTGCATCTTATAAAAGTGAGAGGTTCATAGCAGAAGTGAGCATCTGAAGGATAGTCAAAGCATTTGGTAGGGTTAGATTTTTTTTCCTGCCCAACAATGACCCTACCCTCACATACCATCCTTAAATAGTTAATGCATAAGGGAAGGGATAATTTTACACAGAGAATTGCAGCCTTTGGCTGTTGAGCAGTGACCTCAGAGCCTCCATAATGATGACCACCACTCTCCAACAAGAAGTTTTAAAAATAATAAAGAAGAACTAATCTTTATTTTAAAAAGCCTCCGTTGTCACCAACAGGGTTCTTCTTAAACTCATATTGCAGGATGTGATGATAGAGAGAATATCTCTTATCTTCTTTCTCTAATTGGGGATAAGGACAGCAGGGAAATGGGCATGCAGGCACATGCATCTTGTGGACAGTCTGTGGCCCAAATTTTCATCATCTTTGCTCATCTTTGCAAGCCCTGCTCAACACTGTCATCAGCTCACTAGAGACGGGCCCTTTTTGTAATTAAACGAAAGACCCACTGTTCTTTTGGTGATTGCCAAAATAGAGCCTCTAAAACACAGATGATTCATGTTTATGAAAGAGAGGTATATGAAACTGTTGTGCTGCGTAGGTGGCACTGAACTCAAATTATTGTTTTGAATGTGATAATATATAGTAGTGCCTGGATAGGGTCTGATAATGATTTTAATTTTTCACTTTTGCCTGCTTTTGGAGTAGATTGATTCTCTGTTGCCTTACCTCTGCTTTTTTGGAATAGTTTTAAAGGATTCTTTTGTGCTTTTGGACTGCAAGAAGAAATGAATGGGGAAGCCCAAATGGGAAACCTGAAAGGGGCTTTTCATTTCATGTAAAAGGAAAGGGGCGCAACATAAAAAACCCAAAAAAACAAAAGAGGCACAGCTGAAATTATCCAAAATGGGGAAAAAAATGAAACATTTCACCATTGAACCCCCACAGCTCACATCTGGGGGCTGCTAGAAAGGGAAAGTGAGAGCACTTGCTCCCATAAATATGCAAGGTGCTGCCTTTTTTTTTTTTTTTTTTGGCTCCTTTTTGAGACCTTGGTCATGTGTGCAAGCCCCATGATTTCAGTGGCAATTGAGGCTTAGTGTATCATTTACCTCTGAGAAGGAGGTGCCACACTGATTCCTCTTCAGCAAGATCTGATGTGCAGAGTCTTTTTCCACCACAAAATTTGGCAAAAGGTGGTGCTCCACAGAGTGGAATAAAAAAACTGGGAACTCTTCCAAGCAAAGGAAGGCCTCACATCCTTAAATCTACTCTAAGTCTTCAATCTCTGAATATGCTTCTTTGGAAGAATTCATGGTGAATACATTGACTTACTTCCAGAAAATCGTCCAAAGAATTGTGCTGAAAGTTTATGCTCTGTCAGTCTGATTATTCTACTACTGGAGCAGGCAAGAGTAAATTCTCACATAACTTAAGCAAGACAAAGGATTTTATGAACAAGCTCTCCCTGTTGTCCAGAGAATATTGAAATATCATTCATACACAAGCACATCAAAATAATAAAGCAGTATTAACTGAGGTATATAGGATAAGATTCTGTGTTCAACAGAAGATAAGGATCTCAAAAGTCCATGTTGGCCCATGGGTTGTTAACATTTATTTATGTGTGTTTTAGCAGCCAATGTACTTCCATTCTTCAGACGCATTCCAGTCACCCTCAGAGATTACGTCTCAGCGAACAATAATGACCACTGCCGTCCAACACGTTGTTTTAAAAATAATCGTCTAGGAGTAATATTTATTTTAATAACTGCTATTTTTCCTGCCTTAAACCTACAAGACGATAGACTTTATTGGCCTAATTTTATATTTACATGAAGTAATTGGTCGGAGAACTCTCGTGGGTGGAAGAAGTGGTTTTCCTCACAGCAGCTGCATCAAAAGCGGGTGGCGGGGGGGGGGCAGAGAGAGAGAGAGAGAAACCATTAGAACACTTTGCCTCACGTTTCCTCTTTGGCACATAGGTTGACCAAAAGTATTGGCCCCTTGGTATCCAGGTCACATTCCTCAGGCAAAGTGAAATGCATAAGGGAAACTCAGTAAGAGGACGCGGTTGCAGCCTTTTGGGAAATATCTCTTCTTGGTGGAAAAAAGAAAAGAAACAAAAGCCAGTTTGAAATAATTTTGCGGCTCTGTCTAATCTAGCTCTCTGAAATATATACTTTTAAAAGTCTCTGTTCCACAGCCTGAGAGACCTGTTTCCTTTCTGCCACTACCTTAGTATCTGCTTTGCCCAGGAGTCTGCTGATGAAGACTTCCTGTTTGTTTTGAGTCACTGTTGGAGTGATAAATATACTTTCTCCTCTGAGAGGAAAGAAACCAGCTGCCCTGAACAGGGAGACGAAATCTGTAGAAATTCCACCCAATAGCCCTCTTATCATGGAGCCTTTGTGGAGGCCTACAAAATAAGCAATAAAAAGCTACGACAAAGGCAACTGTTTATATATTGAAATGTTCCCAAACATGCATACACATCATTTTCTTCGCCTTTAAACTGGTCTGTAATTTTAAAATAATTCTGAGATAAATAAATTCATTTGACAAAAAATCTACAAACTCATGTCATGCTGTAATACTTGGCTGGATAAACAAACTGTTTTAGTTTTGGTTTCTTGATCTGACCACAAGCTCTAAATCCTGTTTGGGTTTACATGGTTTTGCATGAACCTCTAATGCTTCTGGATAAACTTATATTTATGTTGTCATCAGCATCCAGTGTGGTGCTGGCTAATTTTTCTGTGTAAGCTTTACTTCCAGGACATGGGACCTCCCCCCTCAACATAACATTACTGGATAATATTTAATAAAACAATCCTTCTTTGGAATTTTTCTCCTTTTACTTCATAATTTTCAAAGATGCAATAGTATCTTTAATGTTTTTGCCTTTATCTTTTCATCTCTTTTTATTATCTCTCTTCCTCCAGACAGAGCCCAAAGCATAATCCTACACCCAGTCCCAGGAGCAAGGCTCAGATACACATTTCAGATACAAACTCTTAACAATTAAGTTTGGAATTCAACCTTTATGCTCAGGAATATTGAATTCTGCTATGAGGAATGGATGCATGGTTATCTGTAGTGACTGGGCCGAGATAAAAAGGTTTCACACTCTTTAGCTTGGAAAAATGGCAAGCAAGGGAGATATAAAAGAGGTGAATAACATTTTGTGTCTTGTGGCAAAAAGGGAGAATTATTTATTCATCTGTCATAGTACCAGAACCTGGGTTATCCACTGGAACTGAATCTTTTCCTTGGATAAAAGGAAAACACCCATGCACTTCTTTACATAGTGCACAGTTAAATTGTGGAATTTGCTTCCACAAAATGTAGTGTTGGGTGCCACTTTGAAGGTTTGAAAAGACTATCAGACAAATTCATGGAGGATATTGTGATCAATGGCTAGTAGTTATGATTGTCAATAGATCACTTCAAGCTAGAAGACAGTATGCTTCTGAATGTCAGCTGCTGAGATACACAAACTGGAGAGTGCGAGGGCATGCATGACATGTTGTGGGCCTCCCACAGACACCTGGTTGACCATTTTGGAGACCAGGCTGGAAGGAACCATTGGAAGTAATGAGACCAGATTGGAAGGAATGATTGGTTAGCGCTGTGTAAATAACCACCTCAGCCCAGAAGAGTCTTTCCCAGTCAGCACAGACCATAAGCAGTATGTGAGGTTGCAAATAAAACTCCAGTAAAGGCAAACCAAAACTGAGACTTGATTTGTCACATGAATTGACAATTTTACAATTGAATGATAAATATAATTTCTCCTCTGAAATATAATTTTGTTTACAATCCATCTGCTCTGAATGGTAGACAAAATATGTAGAAATTTCATTCAATAGCCCTCTTGTCATGGAGCCTTTATGGAGGCCTACAAAATAAGCAATAAAGAGCTGAACAAAGGAATCTTTTGATATATTAATCTAATATTTATACATTAATCTAATATATAAACTGCACCAATATTTAGAAGGCAAACCAACTAATTTGATTAAAAAGTAACCTGAACTAACAAGAGAGGGGATGTTTCGAAAATGTCTATTATCCTGGAGGTATATCTTTAAAAATCTATTTGTGCTTCTTCCTCTTCCTCCTCCTCCTCCTCTTCTACAAAGGAGAATGACTTCTGTTAACAAATGGCTTCTTCTTTGTTAAGAAATCATTCTTTTCAGAAATGAAAGAATGCCTCTTCTCAAGAGACTGTGGCACGCTGTGGCTGTGTCTAAAAATGAAAAAGTTTACTTCTCTCCATTTTGGCTTTTGATTCATATTTGTCATTCTTTAATTGCTGAAATGTGTATACTGCCATGTAGTTTCACAAAAATGTTAGAATGGTTTCACAATCAATTGCAAAACAGTAGAACACCATAAATCAAATCTCATATTTAACAATGGGAATCAATTAAAGAATTGAAACCGGGATACAGCCCCAATCCTGCATGAACCTTGAATAAACAAGGGGATAATATGTGAATAACTGTGTGAGGGAGCATGGATGAGGAAAGTGTATCTGAATTTATGCCTAGAGTTCCCGAACATGCATTCATAAGCTTTCTAACTGTGGGATTTCCTTCTGTCCAGGAGTGTCTGAGACTATGGGCTTGATGCAGAATTGGTCATATTATGAAACTTACAATTCAGTGGGGCTTAGATTAGCTACAACTAGGGGAGTTTTCTTTATTATATTGCTGTATGGATGGCATTTTTAGCAGTACTTATTAGATTTACTTTTGAGAACTTGATAATGTTAAGGTAATTTCACTGTTTTCTTCATCAATTTCCATGACACTGAATCCCTTAAAAAAACTTCTTTAAGGTCTGCTGCCATGTGTCTGATTTTTCTTCACCTTCTTGTTTTACTATTGAATGTGCCTTTGGTTGTCATTCTGCACATGTGTGTTATGGCGGATAAGACTTTTCACCCCTGATTTCTCCAGAATCCTCTTTTATGTACCATTTCAGCTTCCAGTTGTCCAAGCTTTCTTCCTTCCTCTTCTGTCCAAAGGGATGTTCCCAAAACTTCCAAAATTTACACGGTGGTTTTTTTAAAAAAATTTTTTGCATTTGATTGATCTAGTAGTACAACATCTTCCTAGAGCAGGGTAAGGTTTCACTTTGCTAAAACGTAAAATCATTTCACACAGGGAAAGTGATGCTCATGAAACAGCTAGTCTTGAAATGTGCTTAAAGCAAGGGATTCAGTTTGAAGTGTGTTGGCTGAGAGGACTCATCTTGTACCTGCTGGTTTAACAAGATAGCAGTAACCAGCAATGTGGGAAATAACAACTGAAGTGAAAGACCAATGCAGTCCCAGGTTTGGCAGCTGAGCTTTGGGATTATGGAAGAATGAAACCTTCTCTCCCACTTACCCCAAGCAGAAGGTCCTCAGGTTTCAGAATGTGCAAAAAACACCCCTTTAGGAAGACTCTCATGTTAGGATCCACTGATTTCAGTGGTTCTAACATAAGTTTTATTGTAAGTGTGACTTAGCCTAGATGCAACTCAGTATGTTATGTAACCATCACCATATATATTTTAGAGTGGGTTGGTTATTACCTTGTTTGTGGCTTACTTCTGTTCTACCCTATTAAAACATGATCTGTTCAAAAAATGATAAAAATAGTTCCCGCTTTAAAGTAGGATATTTGTTTTTGTTTAAATAGTTTGCTAGTTTAGCTATCTCTGTTAGGAGTTAATTCTGAGTCACAGCAGTTGCAAACATCAGTTTATAGCATTTACTAGGCAGCTGTAAAAGTGCATTCCCTTGTGTTACGTTAAACACGAAAAACTACACCTCAGTATTTTCATTATTTAGATATATATTCGTATTTTACTGTTTCTGATTCAGGCATGTAGCTGTACGTGAAACAAATAATTGCTATGGAAATGAATAATATACTAGTCTATGTCTCCCATGAGAGGAAGAATAACCCAAAGGCTGTGCTTAGGGGAGAGGAAAAAACACCTGTAATGAATTATAAAGAGCTGGACAAATTCTTGTCTATTTTATTTTCCGGTGCAAAAGTAATGCTTTCTTGGGGATGAATTGAAACCTTTAATAGTTTTCTATGGTGGCATGAAGCTATTCAAACTGACCATTGATGTATCTCTCTGCTGCAGGTTTGGCAGAATCCCCTTATCTCCTTTCTCTTTCTCTGAGTGATCAAGTGAATCCATCATGGTGTGAGGTAGCCAACAGATTTGGCTCAATTCATATCAGCAACGAAGTCAGTCAAGACGGATGGTAATACATCCTGCATGTTGTCTTTGCTAGAAGTATGTCAGAATGTTTGCCCCTGCTGATACAGTTCCAACACAAGAGTGTGTCGTACTGTATAAAGTGTTGTTTTTGACAGCCCCGGAGGTGTTCTGGAGGTTCTGAAGTCCTCAGCTGCTCCTGGCCAGATTATCTGTTGGTAACACATGAGCTTTGGTAGGCCTTCGTATTCTTCTAAGAAAGTATTTGATGGCATGAACAATGATTCCTGGAAGGGGGAGTTGTCTGAACTGTATGTAAAGAGTTTGGGTGGTGGAGATTGCTAAAAGGGTTATGAAACAACTCTACAGATGGATTTAGCAAAGGTATCAGTTTCTAAAACAGCACACTGGATAATAATGCCATTCCTTTAGCTCTACCTTGTTATTTGAAGGATCGGCAGAAATTCAGAGACAGAGTAGGTTTCACTAAAGCTCATTAAATCTAGTGCTGTCAGTGGTGTTAGAAAGAATTTACAATAATATGTCATCTTCTGAGCGTAAAGGATAAGGGTGCCTCTGAGCACATTCTCAGCCGTAGAATTTGTTCTTGGTATGGGAAGAAGTGAGCAGACAGTCTGTTCAAACACAAAAATCCAGCACTTTCTGCCCCCACTTCCCATCATAGCTCTTGTACATTGGGGACAATAAATGTAGAAAGAGAGTTAGAATATGAATCCTGTAAAATCTCAGTGTTTTCCCAAAGGCAAGCAATATTTGTATTTCCCAGTCATAATGTTTTGGGTTCTCTCTCTGTTTCCCTCTTCTTAAAAATTTCTCTTTTGTAGAGACAGCAGCTTGTCTCTGTGTGATGTTCTTCTCAAACTTTCCAGCGTAGCAAACTCTTGGCTGTAACTAACAAACAAGCTAGGCAGCAGGTCACGGGTTGCTGCTTTAGGTTTGCTCTGGTGGTTGGCGGAGGGGCGGGGGGAGAGTAAGAGGGGAGTTCAGGTTGCTGACACAGCTAAAATCAGACAAAACATTCTGGCTTTGTACTTCTCAAATGCCTGTTTTAGAAAATTGCTCAAGTTGTTCTTAACATCACCACCCACCTTCCCCTTCTGGTCCTGACATTGTGTAATAATAGATAATGTTGACATATGCTCCCCGCTGGTCAGAAATACTATACTTCTGTGAAAGGTAACATTTTCAAGAAATGACAAAATGTATTTTGCTTGGACAAGACATTAATTATTTGACGAATCACACAATGTGGGATATTATGGGGGTAAAAGGTTTACCGTCGGAGTTGTGGGAGAAAGTTTGTTGGGACAGTAAAAGCAGCAACCCTGGGTCTGTTTAGTTTTTTTGCCAGTTCGAGAGGTCCTGGCTTAGTCTCAAAACTCGTGTGTCCTCAGGAATTTAAAAGAAACATTTGCAGTATGTACGAAGAACAGCTGTCTCTAGTAGGAGCGAGAACAAATTTTAAAAATGACTATTTTAACATTTTCTCAAGGAGGGATCATAGAACATAGCCATGGGGTGTTCCCCCCAATTCCACTGACTATTTTTATAGATTAGCATTTACATTTTGGTAGCTTAAAAAAGAGAAGAAGGGAGGGAGGGAGAAATTTAACTATATTTCCCGTTAGACAAACATGTACAAAAATAAGAAACGAGGAAGAGGAGTTAAATTGTGGTAACTATATATGGTCTGAAGAAGCATCTGGCTAGGAAGACAGAATCAAGGAGCAGCAAGTTTGTACAAAGGATGGCCAAATCCTGAGTTTGGAAGGACTCTTGTGCTTTTAAGAACTGGAGTTACGAGCCTCTCTCATTCTGTGTCGTTACTATGAGTTGACTGGGGGAATGGAAAAAGCAAACAACATTTCTGGTCCACTCTGCAAAGCAGTCCTGATTTTTGAGGTGTTTGACTTCAGCTGGTATTGGTTCTCCTTTTTGTAGAGAAAAATCCAGATATATTCAGAGGTGCTCTCCTTTATTGTTACTATCTTACGTATTTCAGAATTCATCTAGCCTTGCAAAAGAGACGAGGGATTGAAACGATGGCTAGAATCCCATTGCATCACACACACACACACACACACACACACACACACACACACACACACACAGAGAGAGAGAGAGAGAGAGAGAGAGAGAGAGAGAGAGAGAGAGAGTGTTGACTAAGGAGAATTGTAAACAATCAGATCAGGAAAAAAAAGAGAAGAAGTCAGAAAAAAAAGTAGTGGTTGCGACTTCTTTCGGTGAACCACAAATATAATTATGTCAGATCACAAGGATAGCACATGTTTTTGGAGAGACACAGGACGGCAGCAGCCTTGCACCCCTCTGAGGTCTTCTTTGGGCATGAGTATCTGGAGCTCACATACTCATCCAGACTCTTGTAGTGTTGATCACCATGTATGTTTCTTTACAGTAAAGGAGGCTGACAAGGAAAAAAATGATTTGTTTGAAATGTGGTGCTTTGCAGATATCCTGGACTGCCAGAAAGACAGACAAGTGGGTCCTAGATCTAATCAAGCCTGAAATATCTCTGAAGGCAAAAATGTTGAAACCGAGGCTGTCCTCCCATGGACATATCATGAGAAGGCAGGATTCTCTGGACAGGACAGTAATTCTGGGAAAGATGGAAGACAGCAGGAAAAGAAAAAGACTAAATACAAGATGGACCGACTCCCTAAATGTAGCCACAGGCCTGAGTTTACAAGAGTTGAGTAGGGCAGTTGAACACATGACGTTTTGGCCATTGCTAATTCATAGGGTTGCCATACGTTGGAGGCAACTGGAGGGCACATAAAAACTGTAATCTGGAATCCTGAGCTTGCTGGATAGCTCAGTGACTTAGGTATTTGGCTGTCGAGCCAGAGGTTGGGAGTTCAATCCTCCACTGTACATCCCAGAAAAGGCAACCTGTGTGACCTTGGGCAAGCTGCAGAATCCCAGGATGTCCCTAGAAGAATCTAAATAATAATTGGGTGTCACCAAATCAATTCTGATCATGGCAACCCTTTCCAGGGTTTTCCAAGTAGAGAATACTCAGAAGTGATTTACAGCTCCCTTCTTCTGTGGCAGCTCTGGGACTGTGTAGCTTGCCCAAGGCTTCCACAGACTGGCTCTTCCCCCCAGAGGCACAGTGAGGAATTAAACTCCCAACCTCTGCCTCCACAGCCAGAGACCTAAACCACTGAGCCAGCCAGCCAGCCAGCTTCACCCCCAGAAGAAGGGAATTGTAAACCACTTCTGAGCACCCTCGACCTAGAAATCTCTGAAAAGGATCACTGTAAGTCTGAACTGACTTGACAACACACTATTTTTTGTTATATCTGGAGCCCTAGATATATGTGAAAAAACACAGTGTAGGGCCAGGGCCATTCCAAGATATGGTGGAGCAAATGCTCTTCCCCAGGCGTAAAAGTGAAAAAAACTGGAAAAGTTATTTTGTACTCTGAGGCAGAATAATCCCACATGCAACTCTCCCCCTGCCCACCTGACAATAAAAATACAGTCCTTTTATTCACACAGTCAGGCATATGGCTCATAACACGAGCAGCACCTTGTTAGTTAGTGGCCATTTGCCACAGGTTTTATGCAATTTAACTTAGGCATGCATCAATCACCGACAGGATTCTGGCCAATAATACTAAATTCAGTAATGAGCAATTGGCTGCCCATTAGTGATACCCCAAATCACTTCCTGAGACGGTTGCCTCGCTCCTACTAATGGTGAGGTTGGCTAAGACCAGGCCTGTTTTTTGGCCACACCACCCATATTCAGAAGAGTTATTCAAGGAAAATCAGGACAAATTAATTTGTTTGTCCTGACAGGAAATTAACATCAGTGTTTCTGCTAATAATAGCTGATTGACCAATATGTGCCTTTCAGATGCCATGTGAAGGGAAGGGTATGTTTAAAATGAACTCTGACATTTTCAAGGGGTGAACATACAAAGGTTTTATTTGGATGGACTGTAGCTGAGACCAGAATGACTTCCTTCATTTTCAGCTTTATGGCTGACCCTTTTCACTCATGAGTAGCTTTTATGTTTGCCAAGGAGACAGGGAAACAAGCTTGGGAAGATTGTAGCTTTTCTACCAGCATCCCCCCTCGCCCCCACGCACACATAATCCCCCATACCAAACCCTCATTACAACACTGCCCTCAGTTCTACCTGAAGAGCCAGGGCAGGTGTTTGGCTTTGTTAGAATGAGATGCAGGGATGCGCATCAGTTGGCTGGCACATTACAATAGGCTGCTAGAGAAGTTGGCAGGAGATAATGTGTATGTTTTATGCTATGCAGCATTGTTTTGACTCTTGCCTGAGGGAACAAATTTGGATGAAATAAATTTCCTTTGCACATGAAAGGGAAGGGGAGAAGGAGGAAGAGCAGGAGCAGCACCAGCAGAATTTTGAAAAATAAGAGTCGTGGAGACTGAGCACTGTCTAACCGTGATGAGATATAACTTAAAACGTATTGTTAATTCCCAAGTGCTGCTCGATGATGAGAAATATTTTGTGAGCTGGTCAGCTGGTTATGTAACACCAAGGCTTTCACACTAAATTTTAGTTTACGTTTGAATATTCAGAATAGGCAGGAAGTTAGAATATCTAGGAGAGTAGCTGAGAAGCTTGCTCTCCAAAGTAAAGAAATATTTGTATTCCTGAAGGCTCGAAATCCACAAACACCAGCAGAGCTTCAACAAAAAAGAAGAAAGTCTAAAACTCAACAAAGCCTGGCTCCCAGCAGTGAAAAACACAGCCTGCAAAAGGTCTACGAACTCTACCCAGCCACAAGGACCAGTGATCACTGCACACAAAAGACCAGCTAACAACACACATCAATCACAGTGACAGATCATATCTCCCTTATCACATCAATACACCCACACAAAAAAACATGCTGCTCACCATAATCACCCAATCTCCTGAAAAGGATAAAAAACTGATCCCACAGCTATAAATACTCAACTATCCCTCAAACTGCACCAGAGCACAGACAGAGTTCTGACTCCTGTCCTCTGAAGATGCCGGCCACAGAGACTGGTGAAACGTTAGGAAGAAAAACCTCAAGAACACGGCCAGACAGCCCGAAAAACCTACAACAACCATAAAGAAAGATTCCTTCACAAAACCCAAAAAGACTCTCATCTAATGCTGTGCAACATAAAAGCCATCATGTGTTTGCTTCATTATTGTGGGCTAAAACTAATGGCCAGAATCCTATTGGTGCCTGTGCAAGGCTTGCATCACTTGCTACAGCTATTTGTGACTAATCAACAAGATGATGAGATGCATCTTAGCAATGCACTGCTGGATAGCTCAGTGGTTTAGGTCTCTGGCTACGGAGGCAGAGATTGGGAGTTCAATTCTCCACTGTGCCTCCTTGAGAGGGGCTGTTCTCGATGATCCATAGGATCCCTTCCAGCTCTGCAGTTCAAAGGTTATTATTATTATACTTATGTGGCTTACCAGGCGCATGGTTGAAGCATGCCCCAGCATCTTGCAATTAACTGCCGTTAGCCATTGATTCCCACTGTGGTGTAGTGGATAGAGTGATGGAGTAGGACTCTGGAGAACAGGGTTTGCATCCTCACTTGGCCATGGAAACTCACTGTGGGAGTAGAACTCATAGAACCACTCCTTAAATATCTCACTTACCTTGAAAGTCCTATTAGGGTCGCTGTAAATCACTTCTGATGGCACAGAAAACACACACACAGCCATGGGAAATCACAGAAACCTTACATGAACACCAATGCTATTCTGGCCAACGTTTCCTTTAAAAGTGAGCGCCAGGCACTCATGAAATGCCTATCACAGCATCCCACTACACTTTTCAAAAGTTCAATGTAAAATAGAATATTTCAATGAGAATAATTTGTTGGGGGAGGGAGGAATCAATTGATCAGCTTTTTTGACAGGCCTGATCTATTTCACACTCCCTGAGTCAAAGTGTTGCATAAAGAAATGCATAGATGAGGGACAAGACACACATGTTAGGGAAAATTGCATACAAAATGCCTATATTACAAAAAGCTGTATATAAAACTGCATATATTGGGGAGAGCTGCATATGGAATGCACTTGTTATTGAAATTTGTGTATGGAAGTAAATGTGAAACTGGGTGCAGGTTTTTTTTAAAATTGCAAAGTGAGATGTTGGGCAGAATGGACTTATGACTTATGTTCATATGAGAAACAGATTCATGCAGGTTCCTGGTGAAAAAAGGGAGTGGAGATAGCAGACAAGGTCTGTTATTTTTATCAACAGTAGCCTGTCATGTGGATGGACTTGAGCATGTCATCTGCTTGGTGGCATTAAATCCACATAGGCATGCTTCTTTGTGTTAAGAAGCAAAGCTATAGATTTGCATCTACCAGGTCCCAAAAAGTGCTCTGATTTTCCTGCCTTAATTGGATTTTACGCTGAAGCCAGGCCAATGCTCTTCACCTGCATTGAAATGCACACAGGCAATCCTAGCAAAGTTTATATGCTGTTGTTCTGCTTAGAGGCCCAAACCAGTCCAGTAGGACATTGTTGGGTTCGGCTGCATGTAGTCTACCTAGCAAAGCATGTCACAAGGTACCATAAGTCATGCTGAAAAGAAAAGGTAGCAAGTGGCCATGCTAAGTCTGTTGAATAACCAGAAACAGTAATGTAGCACCTATATGACTATTTTTAATTTCCCCCCCCCTAAGCTTTCATGTGTCTAAGCACACATCTTCAGATGAATGGACTAGTCTTGTCTCTGGAGAAAGTATAAGCCATGCTGGGTTTGTGTGTGTGTATGTGTATGTGTGCGCGCTTAAAATCAAACTTTGTAAGGGACAACAATAATGCATAGTATTATGAAGTTATTTACCAATGTGCATGCTCCATTAGGCCTGATGCACTCAATTCATTTCAATGGGACTGACTTGCATAAGGAATAATTAAGAAGATATGCAGATTGTGCACTTACCAGAGTATATAATAATACGGTGTATAATGTTATTGTAAATAAAAAAGATATCAGATTTGTTTCTTTTAAAAAACACTGCCATTAAAGTAACATTCTAAAGGGGGCTGTTTCATTCCTTGTAACACTGATGTGAGCAGCTGAGAGGAAAACACATATCTGTGTGGTCCTGTATCTCACCACTCTGGAAGAGAAGACAAGTTTGACCAAATTTGCAGAAGTAAACTTTATTCTTTGAATGTTGTTTCTATAACAGAAATGCTTTTCTTTCTTTTTCTTCTTCTTTTTTAAATTGCAGGCTCTTCTGATCAGTTTTTCCTTACAAAATCAATTTCATACAGTAGGGCAACAGAAAAGGCCATGGCAAATGACTATACGGACATTTTCTGGGCTGTCTTTTGCATATATGTTATTCATACATACACATTCTCTCACTAATTCTCCTTAGTGAGATATCTTCTTCGTGTTTCTTGTATGTGTGTGTGTGTTTTTTTTAAAGACTTAAGAGTTTACTTTGAAGAAAGAATTGAAAACTTGCCAAGACGTCTTTGTATTTTGAAAGTCCACATCAAGAAAGTAAATAGTCACTGAGGGTTAGGAAAAAGGAAACTATTAGCATTGTTTTCTTTTAAAGATAAAACAAGAAAAAAATGCAGTGCAAAACTTCATCAGCTATGAAATGTATATTTGTTATTCGAATTCATTTAAACTAATTGTCATTGGTAAGTTCACAGAGCTGCCTTCTGAACAGTTTTAAAATACCTCTGTTGAACAAACAGCTGGCTTCCTATACATTTTGTTCATTTGCATTTCTTCAAGTTTCTGTGTTAAAATATTCTTATTACATTGCTGAGTTAGAAATCATACTATGACTTTGATGGGGGTCTGGACAAATCAACTTTTTTTTTAATTTGAGCATGTCTATTACCATAGATTTGCATGCAACAGCAGCTCTTCAAATCTCTTTTGCATGTGTTTCCTGTAATATGCTAAGATGAGATACTGTGCCGCCTTCTCAACAATTGCAAGTGAAAGTTTCCCATAGAAATCAATGAAGTTGCCCTACTGTTTGCCAGCTGAGATAATATTACCCTGCACATTGCCATTAAAGTGGTGGTTTTATTTGTTTAAAAACACAGCAGACTTTCTTATAATGCAAAAATGCTGAAATGGGCATGTAGCTGATCAGCCATGCATTTAGAAGGAAGTACTAAAAAGTTTTATCAATGTACTGCTGCTAAGGTAGAAGTTTTACTGACTTCAGTGCTGGATAGAGGTCCTTTAATACTGTCTAATTATATGTGATCGAGTCGTTAACTTGCTTTTTACTCTTGATAATGCAGGTTGTACTTATGCATATATTAATTGCAATGCCATTAAGCTGTCCCATGTGTAGGGTAGTAGTACGAGTGAACTGCCTGTTCACTTTAACTTTAATAAGTTCAATACGTGTTCAGCTAAAAAGGAATCTGTGCTGTATGCAATGTGAAATATTATGTGTGATACTGCACACCATACAAAATGGTTATTTTAATACCAATGTGAAGTCTGGAATTCAGGCACGAGACAGGTGAATAGGTCACAGGGTTTCAAGTGCTAATATAAAATCCCTGCAGCTGTGATCTAAGGACTGACTTGTCTTAGGGTTATAGCAGATGATTGTTGTGGGGCCTAGAAGTGCAGATATTCATAAAGGGTATAGCAATCATGTTTGTCTCCATGCTTGGCTAGAAGAATTATGAGATGCATCTTCAGCAAGACCCCACACTTTCCCCACTTCCCTATGAGGCTCCTTTGTGCTCTTCAGGTTTATTGCTAAAATAATGCGTTGGGGCCATTAGAGGCTTCCTATTGGACTGTGCTCTGATACTCACCATCTACATCAAGATTCCAGTAAGAAAGCACCAACACTTCCTTTTCCTTTTCTTTAACTCAAAGCCCACTACTACTTTATGTTCCTTGGCATTTAAGGCAAATCATGATTTCACAGAACACATAGAGCAGAATTGTACTTTCAGCACAAATCATCAGGGATGTCTTTGGAGTAATTTGTTAGGCAGTTATACAAAGGAAACAATATTGTGACATTTCTGAGCTATTTCAGGTGAAATGCCTCTGAGAAGAGTCACATTGTCTGTTTACTGTTTATCTATTCCTTCCAGATTAATTTTAGATGAATTTGATTGCAGCATTACCCAACCTGCTGACTGGAGCAAAACCCAACCTGTTTTCATGGTGAAAACATCTGGGAATCAGTAAAAGCAAGGGGGTGCTTGAAATGAAGAATAAGGCAGAGGTCTGATTAAGGAAGCCTGAATACTTTAGGAAAGACTGAAGACATCTTGGACTCATGTAGTTTCGCTACTTTGCTTTGTATATTTGTATCATTTGCATTCAGTGTACATCTAGCAAATAGCTGGCAGGTTTTGGTGTTTCCACTTTTCTAGTGGTACGAACATAATTAATTAATTATGTTCCATCAAGTTGATTCTTATTTATGGAGATGTTTTTCAGGGTTTTCTAGGTAAGGCAGTATTCAAAACTGGTTTACCCTTCCCTTCTTCTGAGGGTGCTCTAGAACCGTGCCGCTTGCCCAAGGCTACACAGGCTGGATCTTTTCCTGGAACAAACAATGGAGAACTGAATGTCAACCTCTGGCTCCACAGCCAGATATCACCCCCCCTTGTCTATTATTTTGTTATTTTTGACCTAGACATTCAGTAAAATTGTATAGTAGAATTATTCCCAGGATTCACACTAGATTATAAGGGAAAAATCAAATTTCCCATGTTACTGCTTTTAAAGCCACTCTAATGACACTTTCCTCTCTAAAGGACTAATTTTGCATGCCCAGAGAGCAGTTAAAATGTAGGTGTATTCTTTCACTTCATCTCCCACCCCCAGCTGCACTGCAAAGCAATATACAGTGGTGCCTCGACTTACGAACGCCCCTACCTACGAACATTTCGACTTACGAACAGCTCCGTTCGCAAGATTTTGCTTCGACTTGCGAACGGAGCTTCCACTTACAAACACAAAAAGGCAGGGGAAAAGGGCGGGTAATTCAAATAGCTAACTGTAGGTGGCGACAAGGCTGCTTCTTTGCAGCTCTTTCACCTGGGCAGTTAGAGAGTGTGTGATCCGAGGAAGCTGCTTGCTAAGGTAAGGTGCTGCTTTATACTTTTAAAAAACTGTTCTGGGTATTTTTGCAGCGTGGTTTTCGGCTGGGGGGGTTATGTTTCTGTGCTGTGATGGATCTTGGGGGGTTTGTTTGTTTTTTGGTTTCCCCCCATTTCTGATGGGGGGGTTTGGTTGCTTTTTGGAGTGTTTTTTCCCATTTCTGATGGCTCTTGGGGGGTTTGTTTGCTTTTTTGGGGGTTTTCCCCCATTTTTGATGTGTCTTGCATGCTTCCCTTGCTTTTTTGCTTTGTTCTCTTTGCATTTCTGATCTGCTCCGTTTGTTTTCTGTGCTTTTGCAATGGTTCCTGCATGCTTCCCTTGCTTTTTTGCTTTGTTCTCTTTGCATTTCTGATCTGCTCCGTTTGTTTTCTGTGCTTTTGCAATGGTTCCTGCATGCTTCCCTTGCTTTTTTGCTTTGTTCTCTTTCCATTTCTGATCTGCTCCGTTTGTTTTCTGTGCTTTTGCAATGGTTCCTGCATGCTTCCCTTGCTTTTTTGCTTTGTTCTCTTTGCATTTCTGATCTGCTCCATTTGTTTTCTGTGCTTTTTCAATGGTTTCTGCATGCTTCCCTTGCAAATCAGAAAAGTTTTTGCGAGGGTCTGTGCTGGCTTGGTTTAAAATGTGTTGGTGTAAAATGTGTGGGTTTAGCATGTGTTTTAGACTCCAAACTCTCTCCCCCCCCATTGTCTTCTCTCTCTCTGTCTCCCTCCTTTCCTGCCCTTTTTAAAACCTAAGTCATCTTAGGTAAAAAAAATAATAATTCTCCCCCTAGTGGTAGAGGACATATTAACCAGTTTTGCATTAGTTCCTATGGGAACTAATGCTTCGACTTACAAACTGTGCCTCTACATACAAACAAAAAACAGCCGGAACGGATTAATCGGGTTTCAGTGCATTTCAATGGGAAATGCTGATTTGACTGACAAACATCTTCTGGGACGGATTAAGTTCGTAAATCGAGGCACCACTGAAAGAATGTTGTCAAGGGGTTTTTGCTGAATAAAGTTCTGCAGCATTTGCCACGTGTTGTTGAAAAGACACAGTAGTAGAAGAGATGAGCTGGAGATGACTAAAAAGGCAGTCAGGACCCATCATCTGCAGAGAGCCCAGAATGGCTTCTCCTGTTCCCATAAATTTTAAAAGTTTGCTACGAATTTGAAGCAAGGGTGGGCAAAGTGTGGCCTTGGAGCTGTACGTGGCCCCCCAGGGCTGTTTTTGTCACACCAGCCATCCCTAAGAACTCTTCCCCCCCCCGGGGGAAAGAAGGTAAATTGTCAGTCTTGGAAACCTCCAAGTTTGGCAGCTCAACATTTAAATAGGTTACAGGATCCCTTCCTACTATTTAACTCCAAAAATTCGTCCCTACCCCTGGAATGAGAAATCAACTTCCAGTTACTTTTGAGGTTTTTTTAGGGGTGTGTGTGGTATTTTTTGTTGGTTCTTGTGACTCTCAGAGAGTCTTAGGAGCAGGAGAATTGGCCCCAGACCCACCAAAGTTGTCTGCCTCTGATCTAAAATTATGTATGGGAAATGTGTGTCAGGTAAGGTTGAAGTACAGATTGTAGAGATCTAGATTTTAGAGATCAGATTTAGAGATTTTAGAGTGTATCAGAACAAGACCTTATCCCAAATTTTCCTTTTCAGAGAACTAGTCTTGCATATTTTCTATATATTCTCAGCTACTTAACTATTGATCAACTGTCTTTGAAACTGCATTTGATTTTAACATATAATTTCTGGTACTTCCCAACATCCGGTAAGCAAGGATATGTAAGATATGGCTACACTTATGCAATGATCGTATATTATTATTCACCTTTAGGAATTGTTCTTGAAAATCAGCCTGTCTGGCAGGGAGATTCTGCTTTGTTTGAGGGAACCCACACTCACTGCAAAGTATTCTGGGAGACATTTCTAGCACTTAGGATAGTTCAGGTCCACAATGTTGAATTTCATAATGGCTACAGGGCGGAGATTAAGAACCAGCATCCTAGAAGACTGCCAACATTGCTCATTTACTCTCTAGCTTTCTTATGATGTATTCCTGCCATCAGAAGATAAGCTTTTCATTAGAGGCTCCTGCCAGACATGCACATTATCTTTAGTTATCTACAAAATAATAGGAAATTATTAAGCAGGCTATATTTGATGGCATTTGTTTGGTCATATGTACTGGGTGTGTGTTTTTAAAACAATATTTGGTAATAAATAATTATTAGTATTTTTACAGCAGAAAGTTTCCAAGAGTTCATGAAACTTGCCAAAATACCAAGAAAAATGTTGACCTACCCCACGGTGTTTTCTCCACAATGTTGAATTCAAATTCTTCACATTCTTATTGTGAATTCAGATGTCTCTGAATTCATCCACAGTCACAGAAAAGTTGAAACATGATTTCAAAGTGTTCTCAAACATACGCACTGAGAAAAGCCGCTCTCGTCCCTCCCTTCCTAAAGCTGTTTTTCCAATAAAATCCCAGCACTGTAGAATGACTCATAGCAGACAACATTCCAGAAAGAAAAGGAATTATGCCTTAGCTGGAATTGATATAATGGTGTTTTTCAGGATGCTTTAATAGACATGAGTGATGTTTTGGCAGGCAATTGCAATAACTCTAGATATCTGATTGCATTACTGACTACTAGGCAAAGGGTGTCTCATGGGAAAGAGCATTACTTAAAGGTACTTCATATTTTTAACTTGCTGTAGCTATTTTATAACCCCACATAATGATGTTTTCTAAGAGGCACATATTAGAATGGAAAATATACATGAGGTGAACTCGAATCACAGGCATTGTTTCATAGATAAGCACAGGAAAATAATGATGACAATTTCTATGGTTATGTGCTGCTTAAAATAACATGTAAGTCTTGATTTAGTTGAAAATGGCTGCCAATAAAAAGAGTTACAATATATTGTAATCATGGTTCAGGCTTAAGAAAATGTTTGTTTTTAATATTTTACATGTCCTAATTTTACATGTCCTAACGTCATTTGGTTTAGTTCGCTTTGGCCACAGTCCAGACCTTGTTCATAATCAAGGCCTTATTAGATGTCAGTGCCAAGCTTACCATTCCCTTTAATGGTCCTGAGTTCCACATCCTGCATTTAACAATATGTTTACAAATTGGAAAGGATGGTAGGTGGGGAAACCCAGTGAGTTCAGGATCCAATTCTCATGCTTACTTGTGAAGATTCATACTGAACCCTCATACATCCGTCCTACGGTTGGGTTTGGACCCCTGGATGATGTAGATCACGGACAGAATTTGCATCACTTGTCTCTGAGCCGATGGATTGCAGCCTATGAAAGGCTCATGCCAAATAAAACTAACTAGTCTTTAAGATGCCATGAGACTTTGTTGTTGTTTTTGCTACAAGAGATTAATAGGGCTGTCCCTCAAAACACAGAATTTGCAATTTGATGCTCCTGCATAACTGAGGTCCATAAGCCTGAGAAGCCTGTCAGAAAACCTTCCTTTTAAAACGTATTCCTATCCTTTCCTTTCCCATTTGGACTATCCCCCTGAGTTTCTCCTAAGGGCTTGTTACCATTTATGTCCTTTCGGGATGAACACGGTGTTCAAAATTACTTGACTGGATACAGCAGAGGGTAGAGAAAGAACCACACCTGCTTCTGAGATTTATTAAATGTTTTCTCCTGACAACAGGCAGGACAAAGGGGTCGAACATGTTAAGCTATCTTTATTATCCAAGGGTATATGTCCACTAGGCATGGACAGATCTGTCAGGTCCTTTTCTGTGGATGTTTTCATCTTCTCACTTCAAGCCTTGCCTGTGACAGTTCTGTGTGGATGTTATCAAAATAATAATAAAAAAAGGCTTTAGGTCTCTGTATATTTTTGTGGGGATCTTCTAAGAGGAGGCATTAACAGATGCCTTTATGGGCATGCGTTACCAATGTATCACAATATACATAGTATCTTTAATGCATTTTTCAAATGGGTTCATGTTGTTAAACACATTATTCTTTCTTTCATAGAATATATTTCAAGTCAGGAAATGTACAGCCTTCCCTCTGCAAAGTTTAGTCCAGGAGATGCAGAATCACATAAATTCATTTAGGAGAAAGGTGGTGGTGGGGAGATGATGTGACAAATTTCTCACACATCCCAAATCAGATGTCATGCCATATTGAGAGATAATCTCAGGGGTGCCGTATCGCTCAGGAAAAGTCTCTGCATGAAAACTTACCCCAAGGAAGTGTGTTTTTCCATAAATTTTAACAGACACAGTTGCTTATGGGAATGTACAGGAATGTGAGAGTGTGCAGTGGTTTTGTAATCCATTATGAATCTTGTAAACCACCAATTATATAATTTATACATCCATACTGGCAATTTTTGCAGCCACCATGCTGGATTACAGAACAAAGTCCCTGTGGTACCCCATAACCCCAAAAGGCCATGTCCCTCTGAGAGTGTTGCATGTTTTCATAGAAGGTCTCTATGGGAGCTGCTGAGCATGTGAACTAGACTCTTGTGCAACGGAACACCATGTTCACCAATGTGTTGTTCTCAATAATCAGATCAGACTAAGCTATTCCTCAGATTAATGCCTTTGGCGAGTCTTGGATGTCATTACATATGATTGTAAGAGCTATATGGAAAATTGCAAGGTGTAAAGCTATCTATGCCCTTCATTTTTACCTCTCAAAGCCTAGCCAGTCACTTCAGGTATATAAGGTCTTTTCCTTGCATTGGCACATTGACGCTTCTTCGCACTTGACTAGGCCCGAGGTGCATTTGTGCAAGGCCAGATTGTTTTAGTTAACATAATAAGTGAACTCGCTGTTCTACCTGCATGTCTGGGAGAATCGCCAGGAGATTTCCCAACATTTCAATCAGAGGCATAGGGCTATAAAGCTGTCACTTTCCTTGTAGGTTAATTTCCCTTTTCCTTGGAGTTGCCATTCAGTTTATTTCAAGAGGAATCAACCCAGGTTGCAGGGAGTAATACTTTATGCTGATTTCATTGTGAAGACTCCCTTTCCGTCTTCTCCTGTCTTTGCTCTTTGGGTGATTGCAGATGAAGGACTAAAGACTGATTTGAAAGGGGATTTGCAAGGGTGATACTATTCTTGTCAATTCATTAAGGAGTCCACCTTCCTTTCCCCTGCCTCACCACTTCAGCACCTAAAATAGCAGTAGTAACAATAATGTGCTGTCAAGTCAATTTTGACTTGTGGTAACCATTTCCAGGGTTCTCTAGGTATCGAATACTCAGACATGGTTTACCGTTTCCTTCTTCTGAGGGTGCCTTGGCACTGTGCAGCTTACCCAACATAGGATACAACTTTTTCTGGGAGGCACAGTAGGGAATCAAACTCTCAACCTCTGGCCCTGCAGCCAGATACCTAACTCACTGAGCTATTCAGCCAGCCTCAGAGGCTTGGGGCCATCCATCCAATGGATTTGGTGTGTGTGTGTGGTTCCTCCTCCCATAGTGGGCCTTCACAACACTACCTTTACCCTTCAGGAGAGCTCCCCAGCCTTCTTGAGGGGATTGTTCTGATGGTTAGTTAGTTAGTTAGTTAGTTAGTTAGTTAGTTAGTTAGTTAAAGTCAGGAATCTGAAGAAGAGAGGATTGGATGTGTGAGTCACTCTCTGCTTGTACAACTACAGTAGTACCTCGGTTTGCGAAACGGATCCGTTCTACGCGATGTTACGTAGTACGGAAATTTCGCAAACCGAAATGTCAATTGCGCTACAAAAGGGGCGGTGCCATAGGTGCAATGCGCCCTGGGAAAACCCTTTCGTAATGTGAAAAAAAACCCCAACGTAAACTGGGGCTTTATTTCTTATGGATTTCGGTTCGTAAACCAAAAATTACGTAAACCGAGGCATTCGCAAACCAAGGTACTACTGTACTGCGTATGCTCTTCTATTGTAAACTAAAAAATAGTAACATGAACATTAGTTGTGTTTGATGGTGACAGAGAAGGCACCATCCTTTCCATACATCCCTTAATAAATGAACATACAATGCCAATCTTTGGAAAGTTAATGGCCACAACATCTCAGAGTTGGCCTGCACATGTCTGAAAGCAAGCCCTAGATTTAATGTGATTCCTAACGCCTCCTTGTTCCTCTTTATCCAGTGCCCAGGAGACCAGCAAAGAGTTGGGCTTAGTGTGGTTGCATAAGTGATGTAATTTGCAAATTTTGGAACTTGCCTTTTAGTTCTTTTTCAGCTACACAGTCTAAGACACTGATCTAGTTCCCTTCAACGAAGAACTGTCAGCTGCTTTGAAAAGAAGCATGGCCTTCTCAGTGCTTGCCTAAAAGCAGTAAAATGAGCTTCCTGCCAAAATTCACGAAAGGTGTTTGTTTTTCTTCATGTTTCGTTTTTTGGCAAACATTGCAAACTCTTCCTCATTTCCAGCAATCTTTTAAAGGGTTTTCATGAAGCTGTTGCTGCTTTATTCTTATGGTCTTCTTGCTGAGTTTTACGGATGGTGTTTACTGTGGGGTGTTTATTGTGTGTTTCCCTGTTTATTGCTTTTCATGGTTTGGGGTGGTGGTTTTTTTGGGGGGAGGTATATTTTGGTGTTTTTCTATTTTAGCAGTTGTCTTTAATGTAGTAAAAGGAAAGGCAATATGTTTATAAATAAAACAAATGAAGATTGATTTATCATCTCCCAGCAAGTAGCTAGTTGGAAGAAAACACTATGTTCCAGGATGTGGGAGAATGGTCTAATTTAGCATGATCTTTCACTCAACCTATTTGTTGCTCATCCAGCAGTCCTTGCTTTAGGTTGCAATCCTATACCTGCTTGCTTGGGAGCTAACCCTATTGAACTCAATGGGATTGAACTTGTAAGCAGATATGTGTCAGATTGTACTATTAGAAAAGTGAGTCACATGCATTTAGATAGGAAAAAAGAATATCTCACCTTGCTTTTCTGTTGCCTGATGGTGACCAAGCATCTAGAAATAGCCTTTTGTTTGTTTGTTTGCATTTGTTTCCCCAATATATAATCTATAGCTCTGTTCAGAAGTTACCACCATGGATAGATTCAACAAGCTTCAAGGGAGCTCAGGGTTCTTTCTCACATGTAAGCAGCAACCTCTCCTCTGCAGACAGTTAGAAACCAGTGATGGAGAGCAGAGTGGCTAGGTGCTCCCTGAACGTGTGATGAGTCTATCCATGAAGATAATGCCAAATAGGACTTACGTCTGTATTTGCAGCATTTTGCTCTTGCAACAGGAGTAAGTAAATCTCTTCTTAAATTAATAAAGGGGGCTTGTCAGGTTGGATGCTCAGAAAGATATTGGTCTGGGTAATTACATATCAGAAATATATTAAATTACCTAGGAATAATTTATTTCACTAGCAAAATATACCTACAGGTTTATGGTTTGTGGGGTCATTGTCTCACAGCCTGTTTCTACCTCTTATAATAAATTCTGGTGAAAAATCTACTGCCGTGGATGGAGTTTGAAAGTAATCTTCCTGGACATTCCACATCCACTGTTTTCATCCAGCTATTTCAATCAGTGGTGGGACTCCTTCATGGAGAGACACAGAGCCTTGGCCTCTTTGATACGTTGGCATATCTCATGGAAAGTTTTCAGCATTCATTTTCTCAAATGCTTCCTTCATTCACAGTGTATCATCCTGTGTGATAGCAGCTTTTGCTGTATGCCTCCCTTAAGAGCTGGTCCTGGTAATAAAAAAAAGGAGGGGGGAAGGGAAATAGTTCAACGCATTGTTCAGCGATCTTTTAGATTTCACTGAACAGATGACATGAGTGACAGAAATTGAGAGAGTGCAGCGTATGCAGGCTTTGCGTACAGCAAGCCTGCAGGAAAGGTAAGCAAAGCTATCAAATACATTTTGTAAAAGCGCTTCTTTGGTTGGAATGATTTTTGAAGTTTTTTCGGCCTGCAGGTTCACGTCCCAGGAACATGTCGATGCAGCTGAGAGGCAAGAGTATGAACCTGGAAGATAGAGACAGACAGGTTCTCTGCAGAGCGGAGATGAAACTAAACAGGTTAAGAGCTTCACCTGTCACAGAGAAACTACCTCCACAAGAACGTGGATGTTGAAAAAAGACAGGATCCACTGGCAAGAACTTCCAAATATGCTGGGTGAACAAAACGGAATGGGAAGAAGGGGGTGGGGGTTAGGCTTGGAGAGAAAGTCTACTTTGTAACCCAAGTAGAAAATATTCCCCATAAATAGCAGCTCACTTGTAGCAAGACTTATGTTAAGGCTTGACAAATTCACCTGTCTAGGGCCTCACACACAGTTGATTTATATGACTGGGCAGGTGGAAAAGTGCTGAGCCCTTTTTTCTGTGAGAGAAATGCAGTTGTTAGTGGAGCAACACAGAACAAATGCCATCTTCGCTGAGAGACAGTGCTACAAATCAGCATGCCCAGATGAGGAAATTAAAGGCACCTGATGCAGAAAGCGTGTCCTCTGGCTAGTGTACATACCAGGGTACTGGTATACATAGTTGGTTTAGGAGTACAGTGCTCTTAAAAAATGACTTCAGTAACCTTCCTGGGAACTCTTGTTACAGGGATGAGTGAGTGGCCCTGCTGAATCCATCAAGGCAATCTGGTGCCGTGGCGTCCCCCCCCCCCCCCCCAGCCTCTGCTAGTCTTCTTCCTCTTCTTCCTCTACCTCTTTTCTCTCAATCAGCCACCAGGTTTCCACTGAGAAGAGTAATGTGTACAGTATAAAGGGCAAAGGAATAGAACAAGGTCTGATCAGTTCTGGCAGGTCATACTGGCTATTTATGTATGCAGAGCAGGAAACAAAAAATAAGAAGTTTATCTCGTGCTCTAAGGTTTCCTCAGAAGAATCTCAGATGGAATTATTTACGTGGAAGGTGTATGTGTGTTTGAGGGGTGGGGAGAAAGGAAGCTCTCTTTTTCTTCCAAGGCCTGCTTTCCATCCTAACATTCCCCTGAACTTTCTGAAGTAGGGATAATAAGGAGAAGGAGGTTGATAGCAAAGGCCCCAAATTTCCATGGGAACCTGAAGATGAGACATTTGTTCTCATATATTACTCATTCTTAATAAGGTAACGCCTGTCTGGAAGTGGAATCATCTGACTTGACCACACGCTTAATACACCAGGTTGAACTGAGTGACCTGGGCTGCATTTTATTTCTCTGGCTCAAGTGATGGTGTTCTCCAAGCAAGCAAGGTTTTCTAGGCTGACAGGGCTTTTAAAAAGTGTATCTTACCTGTAAGTGAAGCAGCCAGCAGTGACAGAAGTGATTTTACCTCTGATTATACATAAGATTTGATCTGCAAGCAAACAGAACCATATCTCTCTCAGATCAATACTGAAAGACTGCCAATATCCTTTGTCACCATCAGATCAATACCAAAAGCTTGTCAACTTCAGGCTAAGCACTCTGATCTTAAAGAAGGTGTTCATTTAGAGACATGGGCTGGCTAATTGGAAGGGTTTAGAGTGAGTGAAAAAAGCAAGAAAAGAAATCCCCTAAAAACCAACTCCAAGGAAACAAAATACATCACATTAATTTATCAGTAAAATCTTTTCATGTTTTAGTAAGATTTTTTTATTATATCTTGATTAACTTTTATTTTATTATTATTCCCTAGCTCATAAGCTGTCCCTCCTAAATAAGCAGATGAATGTTCAAATTTTGGGAAGAGGTGGGAGAAGAAACAACAACAACAACAAACTTGTACCTGTTATATGATACCAGTCAATGTTTTTATAATTTTGATTGACTGTGCCTGGTGTTTTTGAATAATAATAATAATAATAATAATAATAATAATAATAATAATAATAATAATAATAATAATAATAATAATAATAATAATAATAATAATAATAATAATAATAATAATAATAATAGCAGCAGCATATTTTTGGTCAGGTAGAGAACATGGATGGAAAGAGACCAGGTAAGCGTTTCTAATAATATGTGCTGTCAAGATGATTCTGACTTTTTGTGTCCCTTTCCAGGGTTTTCTAGGTACAAAGTACTCAGAATTGTTTACCATTCCCTTCTTCCGGAGGCTCTCTGGAACCATGCAGGTTTCTCAAGGCTTTATAGGCTGGCACTTCTCCTGAGAAGCACAGTGGAAAATTGAACTCCCAACCTGTGCTTCTGCAGCCAGGTACCCAACTGACTGAGTTATCAAGGAGACATGTATTGGTGGAAACTGAAGGAATGTGATCTGCAGCCATCTTAAGACTAAACTGGATGAGATAGCAATAGCCTTCCTTTTTATTCTTTGTTCTTAATCTGTATCCTATTTATGTATACAGTGGATAGAATCTTATTTTTTTTCCAATGAAAAGGGATTTGTGGATGAAAGGAGAGGAAACTTTTCCTTTGTATCTTCCCTTTCTGCTGTACCATCCATTATAAGCCCACAACATTCATTCCTAGCTCATAATCGTCTCCCTTCCCCATCACAGAAACTTATCTTTACATTCTTCTAGAACCTACTGCTATTTAATCTGTTTACCTGGGAGACATTGGGAACTCCATCTGCAAACCTCTGAAGTGGCCATGGATATTCTGTATAAAACCAGACCTTTGTCATTGTTGACTCCTTTGTATGAATCCTCCAGATCACACACACCTCTACTTTTGCAAGTGGTAAGCTTGGGGAAAAGAAAGAGAGAGGAGCTCCTTCAGACTTGGCATTTTGAAGCTTTCTTGGAAAGTCCCTGAGCTCAGAAAGGATGAGATATTATGAAGTGAGTTTGGGGAAGTTTACCCATCACTAGTCAGGGCTTCCTGTTTGCCGACCCAATCCTGAGTCCAGATGGCCTGCCCAAACAAATAGATTTAACTGCACTTCCCCAAAATATTCAGCCTCATATTTTGATGAATCTGCAGTATACATTTTATTTCGTAAGTTGTGTGTGGAGGCATGCGCGTGGTTGCGTGAGCAACTGAGAAGGCCTTTTAATGCTCTAACCTGAAGGTGGACCCTCAAAGGGTCATATCAAGGACTATCATTAGGACATAATAATAGGAGGACAACAACACATTAGCATTTTAGTCTCACAATCCTCTCCCAGCAAAGTATCTGAGCAATCAGAATGAAAACTGAGCTGGTGTTTAACTGCTAATGACCAATCACCAAACAAAGCAAGCAACAAGAGAGCAGAAAAGCTGGGATCATTATCATATGGCTTTCAGTGCTTAAGGAATTGACTGTCATAGCAAGAAAGTCTCTGTAGTGTTTAATTTGGCCATCAACAAACTGTAGTCATGATCTGAACAATGGAAATGTGCTGAAGGTGGAGAGTTACTGTCAGTTCTTTCCAGTGATGGGTGATAGGAGGAGGGTCAGACCTATGAACAGCTAAAGTAAATTTCACCATTTTGTCTGCCTGGATATTCCCCTTGCCCCACATTTTCCCTATAATTCTGCAGAGTCTGTCCCTGTGGTTTGCATAAATTTGAGATTTTTTTTTCTGCTGAGGGCATAGCTGTAGCTAAGTGACTTTGTAAAGAATGGTCAGTCACCCATCATCCTATTTAACAGAATCACTCAGCAGTATTAAAAAGCTGAAGGCATTTATCTGGCTATCGTGAACACTGTTGTGGATGTGTTGCTTTTCATGGACAACCTCTGTGATCCTGCGAGCTGACAGCCCTTTGGTGGATTGTTTACAGGGCCACTTTTGAGAGAAATTTATTTTACAAGTAAAAGATGTCAGACACAGACTAACTCTATAATTAAATGGAATGTTCTTTCTTTCTTTCTTTCTCCATTCCTGATGTGGCTCATCAGATTACATTAGCTGACTTCAAGGGAAAATCAATGCAATGTAAATTTCACAAAGTTTTGAAAGATATGCTTTGTTTTTGCAGTAACTGTGACATAGAATGTTGCAAGAAGCAGCAAGGAGACGTTTCTTAGAATCCGACTGTGTTTATGTCAGTAGGGTAAATGGATTGGCTGGTGTGCCAGATGATGAGTAAATGTACAACTAAGACTAGACAGTTAACCATTTGCAAAGGATCTTTACCTGTTCAATACTCTTTCTTTTGGAAATAATGTGTTAGTGGGCTATCTATGCTCTTACATGCACATATTTGAATACTTTTAATAGAACAGAGAGAGTAGGGGGAGAGAAACTTGAGATGTACATTAAAGATATATACCTGTACATTGCATCAGTTTAAGTAAGTGGACTTGTCCACAAAAGCTCACATTAAAATGTAGCAACAACTTTTTTGTCCTTATTTTTCTCTCTCGTTTGTTTTTGATGTGCTATGCCAGCACGACTAACATGGCTACCTCTTCTAAAACCAAACTCCTTAGGAAAATCTAGAGAAGGTTAAGCATGTAGTATGCTTCTTTTAGTTAGGGGCACTTCAGTGCTTATTGGGTGGTTAAATTAAACTGATTTTAATTGGTCTTGTGTACTTGGCTGTTTCTGGATTTCACTTCTTTTGGATTAGGAACGTACACTGATTTAAATAATCGGAATCTTGGTCTTCTGCACAGATTTAAAAAAAGGAGGTATCTCAAATTGGATCTATGCTCTTCCTTCAGGTATATCTGGCAAAAACGTGATCAAATGAAGCATACAAAGCTGCCTTATGCTGAAGCAGAGCATGGGGCTGTCTAGTCTAATGCTGTTTACTCTGAATAGCAGTGGATATCCAAACTCTTGGATAGGATCTTTTCTGCACCAGGGCATCTGAGTTCTTTTTAAATGGAAACTGAACTTGGGACTTTCTGCATGCAAAGCATATGCTCTGCTTTGAGGTATGGGGTGAGAAGGAGCTGACTGTTATCACCCAGTGGTCAAAATCCTGTTGCTCAACATAGTAAATCACATTGTAGTTCAGTTTAGTATGTTAAGCAATAGGATTTTGGCCAATGTATGTAAATTCTACCCTTATACAAATCTGTAATTATTGACCATTTTTATCTGTCTCCCCCCCCCCCCCCCCCAGTTATCATCATCTGGTGTTTTCTTCTTCTTTTCAGAGGTTAGAATCCTACTGATGTTGGCCTAAGGTTTGTGTGACTTATTGCAACTAATTGTGGCAAACTGATGGGGTCCTGGGCTGCATTTCAGTCATGTGCCTGGCCATGTGTCCAAATACACAGTCAACATGCACCCTGGCACCTTATCATTTAGGTGCAATTATCTACAGCAAGTTACACAGATCTTATGAACCACTAATAGGACTTGGGCCAGAGTCTGGAATCAACTAGGTACAAAGAATGTCATTACTCATAATGGATTATTGATTTAGGTAATGAAGATGTAATAAGATTACATATTAAAAATAATATAAAGAGGTGGAATAAAGTCAATTTATAAAGGGTAATATTTTCTAGTTACTTTTTGAAGTTTCTTTTAACGGTCACTTCAGGCATTATGTAGAGGTGTTTTGACTGTGTTTCCCTTTGACACACAGAAGTTTTATGTCATTCTTTTATCAATCCCAGCATGCTATTTTAAGTAACAAAAAAAAATGACTTAAATCCTGTTGCTTAGCATAATAAGTCACAACTAGGGTAAACCCATTGAATCAGTGGGACTTACAAAGGAGTTGACTCACCAAATCCCTGCTGATTCAATGGCCCTACTCCAGTTGTGATTTACTGTACTAAGCAATAGGATTCCAGCTGTCGAGTAATGTAATACCTTCCTTTTTGAACATTGGAGTAACAACTTTCTTTCTTTCTTTCTTTCTTTCTTTCTTTCTTTCTTTCTTTCTTTCTTTCTTTCTCTCTCTCTCTCTCTCCCCCTCCGTCCCTCCCTCCCTCCCTCCCTCCCATCCATCCATCCATCCATCCATCCATCCATCCATCCATCCATCATCCATCCATCCATCCATCCATCCATCCATCCATTCATAAAGGGATTCAAGGCAGCTAACAGAGATTAAAATACTAGTAAGATTAAAAACACAATAAATTGTTTAATTAAATATTAAACCAAGAGTCATATAAAAGTTAATTGTCTAAAACCACTATAAAAAGACATTTAATGTACAGAATCCCCAAGATCTAAGGAGAGTCCAGCTTTAATTCCCAGTGTAGCTAAAAAGAAATGCCTATACATGCCAAAAGGACAAAAGGGTGGGAGCCAACCTAGCCTCCTGGGGGAAGGAGCAGACACAGAGAAGGCCCTTTCTCATGTTCCCACCAGACATTCCTGAGTGGGTGGTGGGACTGAGAAAAAGGTCCCCTGAAGATGTTGGGAGCCAAGAAAACTCATTTGGGGAGATATAGACTTTCACACAACCTGGATGCAAGCTGTATAGGGCTTCATAGGCCATAACTTTGTCCATTCTTCTGGATTGCTGTTCTTCAACATAACCAAATGTATCATGGCCTTCTGTCTGAGATACATGAGTGCTTTCTTCTTGCTCTGCTGTCTCTTTGCAATCAAAGGAATTCAAATATAGGCCATGGTGATGCAGCCAATCATCTACTGTACTCTATTAGTATAAAATCCCTGATGCATTGCAGTGTAGATTTCTCCAGCCTTCCCCCCCCCCCAAATGGATTGAATTTACATTATCAAATAAATTAAGATTTTCTTCTGTTGTCAATGTATGAATAAAAAAGAGAAGTAATAGCATAGAGGCACACACAATAATGATAGAAACCCTGTACTACCCAGAATTTGACCCTAATGAAGCTAGAGATCTTTGGCTGCATGCAGCAACCACATTTTATTCATGAGATGATTAGGACACAGCTGCACAGTAACTGTAGCTCCAAGTGAAAAATTAGGCTCTGTACATATGTGTGTAATATGGGAAGGGAGAAAGGTTGTATATGTGGGCGGGTAGCCTTGTGGGAGAACGCATACCAGGGCAGCCCAAAATGACATGAACTTTTCAGAGTCATGGATCCTCTAGTGAGTATTGGGGGAGGGGGGCGGGAAGAAAAAAAAGATACATCAGAAGTACAAATGGGATTTTGAGCTGCATTGCAAAATAAAACTAGATTTTGAAAAATTTACTGCACAGTGCCCAGAATCACCTTGCCACAACATCTGTTGGTTGATTTGGCTGTGGTGGTGTGGATCCTGGATCTTGTAAGTCTAAAGATGTAACATTTTCAGGCTCTGAACATTTATTTATCTAAAATATTTTTACCCTGCCTTATTCTTCTTAAAAAGGACCCAAGGTGGCTTACATAAGTAAATGACAGTATTTAAAAGCAAAAACCAGTAAGTATACAAACATTAAAAAAGAATCAAATACCACACTAAAATGCTAAATAAATTCAATACCAAAAAGACATACAAAGCATCAAGGCACAACAATCTATTTAAAAAAATCTCTCTCAGACAGTCACAAGCCTGCCTGAAGTGAAAGGTCTTTGCCTGCTTGTGGAAGGACAGCAAACATGGGGCCAACCTGGCTTCCTGTGGGAGGGAGTCTGGAAGCAGCAACAGAGAAGGTCCTTTCCCATGTCCCCACCAAACACATCCATGAGGGTGGTGGGATTAAGAGAAAGGCCTCCCCTGATGATCTTAACACCAGGCTCATAAAGGGAGATGTGGTCTTTGAGATAGCTTGGGTCCAAGCTGTTTAGGGTTTTGTCAGTTAAAAACAGCACATTGAATTGTGCCCATAACTGGATTGGCAACCAGAAGACCTGTTGTAACAGGGGGATTGTAGTATCCCTGTAGTCAGCCCCAGTTAACACTCTGGCTGCAGTGTTTTGGACTCACTAAAGTTTCCGAACACTTTCCAAAGGTAGCCCCATTACAGTAATCCAGCTGAGATGTAACAAGACCTTTCCAGCAATGGGTGCATAGATAGAGAAAGAAGATAAGGAAGTTCATGTGGCTACAAAGGCTAAATCCAATAGTTAATCCCAGTTAAAGCAGAACCACAGAATATATGGGGCTTGCATTAGTCCTGATTTAACAAGTCACATTTGTTCAGTGACTCTACTTTACTTCAAAGTACTAATTAGATTCAAGTAAGGATTTAGGTCACTAGTGGGATGTAGTGGATAGAATGATGAACTAGGACTGAGAAGATCTGAGTCTAAGTCCCCATTCAACTATGGAAACTCACTGTGGGATGAGGTGGCATTGATAAAACCATTCCTTAAATATCTTGCTTACCTTGAAAACCTTATTAGGATCACTGTAAGTTGGATGTGACTTGATGGCACATAACACACACAAGGATTTAACCTCTTTGAGAAGTAGCAGGCATTACTACCTATCACAAGTTATCCTGTGGAAACAATTAATTAGAAATTATCAAATCAGTGTATAAAGTGTTGAAGAATAGATCACATACCTGATTTCTCAACAACATATTTCTTTTGTAGTGAAGGAAAATCCAAGCATATATAATTGTTTTACAAAATTTGTAAATTTTTGTAGTTAAAATTTGATAATTATTCAAGATTGCTTCCTTTATTTGCTGTTACGTTCTTGAACTTTTAGAAGTTGTGGGACCCCTCCATTCCATGTGCTTACCTCTTTACCTTATTATGTACAGTATTGGGTGTATCCCTGTCCTGTCTAAGAAGTGCACTCCAGTTTTTCTTATTACTGGCTTCCAGTTCATTTTTTTTGTTTATTGTAAATGTCCCTTAGCATATAAGAGTCTTTCCCCTGTTTCTGCACTTGGGTGGGGTGAACATTATAGGGAATTAACATGATAGGGAACATTCAGCCCCCCTGAGAGTGTTGGATGCCCTATTTCTGCCAGCTTTGCCAGCATGACCAGTGAATGGTCAACTAGAATCCCTTAACTTCTGAAGGACATCTGGTTTCCCACCCTTGCCTTTGACTTTGCATATTTATACTACATGTAAAAAGCTAGATAATATAGCAGTAGGAGTAATGTTTTTGGAGTGTTTTGCAAAAATGAAATGCTTTGCCATGATAACTAAGAGGCTCTCAGTTCCTTCTCAATTCATGGATATTATATTTTGCCTTGAATAAGGGATCCTAAGGTTTAACCTTTGAAACAGAATCAGTACAGTGAAAAAGATCAGTGAATTGAAACTTCTGATGCATAGTATAGTCTTCGTTAACTGCACTGTTCCTGCCTGCCTGCCTGCCTGCCTGCCTGCCTGCCTGCCTGCCTGCCTGCCTTCCTTCCTTCCTTCCTTCCTTCCTTCCTTCCTTCCTTCCTTCCTTCCTTCCTTCCTTCCTTCCTTCCTTCCTTCCTTCCTTCCTTCCTTCCTTCCTTCCTTCCTTCCTTCCTTCCTTCCTTCCTTCTCTATAGCTGCTCCTAGACTCTGGGACTCCCTCCGACTGGAAGCTAGGCTGGCCCCATCTTTGCTGTTTTTCTGCAGGCAGGCAAAGACCTTTCTCTTCAGGCAGGCTTTTCCTTAATGACTGGTGGTCTGAGAGGGGTTTTAAATGGATTTTTGTGCTCTGTTGTTTTAATGTGTTTTAATATTGATCTTAGTTACCATTTTAATATAATACCTGTTTAATTATTTTTTGATATTTGTATACTTACTGTTTTTAGCTTTTAAATACTATTTTAATGATGTAAGCTGCCTTGAGTCCTTTTGGGGAGAAAGGCAGAATAGAAATATTCTAAATATTCTAAATATTCTAAATCCATCCATCCATCCATCCATCCATCCATCCATCCATCCATCCATCCATCCATCCTTCCTTCCTTCCTTCCTTCCTTCCTTCCTTCCTTCCTTCCTTCCTTCCTTCCTTCCTTCCTTCCTTCCTTGGTTACGGTTACTTCAATTAGCCTTAGGTTATCTGGTGTGCTGTAGCAGGCATGCAATGTATTGGTTGTTGAACTTGGTAGAGACCAGGGAGTCATGGGATAGCCTTGAGGTACACTTGACCTTGTTTAATTTCATTCCAGTTTTATTGAATGCACATGGGTGGAACCAGAATCTGTGACTCAGTTCTTCCACCCTTTAAAATGCCAAGCACGACCACATTCCTAGATCAGTGAGATGCTGCAATGATTACAGTGCCGCATCATTTTTCCAAATAGCCTGAAGGACCATTAGAATAATCAACAGCCCAGATAAACAGTGGTTCTATTTAGAAAGGCTTACCATGAGTCAGCCACATTGGTGGGGTAGAGGGACAAAAGATGAAACTGAGACACCATCCTGCTAAAGAAGAAGTGCCCTAATTTTCCTTTGAATTTAATAAAAATTGATGATTCTGTGTTTCTACATTTTATGCATTCCTGAACTGTAAACTATGTGATATCACACAGAATTAAGAAATCTTATAAATGAATGCTCAGGACATTCCTATACGTGGTTGACATACATGTGCACATCATTTGATTTCTCAGCCTTTGATGACTGTACTGTGGGTGACTGACATTTGTGGTGACATGAAGCAACACGGAAGTTCCATCTATGGCAGTGGTTCCCAACCTTGAGCAACCTAGGTGTTCTTGGACTGCAAATCCCAGAAACCCTGGCCAGCACAGGTGGTGTTGAAGGGTTCTGGGAACTGCAATCCAAGAACACCTGGCTTACCCAAGGTTGGGAACCACTGGTCTATGGCATTTTACCTGTGATGGGCCACATCACCATATGGTGCCACAGTAATAAAATCTAGTCATGGTTATCTGTGTCCGGGTAACTTCTATACTAGAGAGCATTGCTATAAGAGTGCCACTGAAGATTGTCTGGGAACATAAGTTGGTCCAGAATGTAGCTATTATATACTCACTGGAGCTGGGCACTGGGATCATATTCTGTATGAACTTACTACAAGACTTTATTCTTTTCCAATTGCTGTTGCTTTTCCTTATAGCTCTACGCAACCTGGGACTTCAGTATATGAGGCATCTATCATTAGGCAAAGTGTAGGGTGAATGCTTTAGCCAGTAGATGCCAAGGGAGCAGCCATTGGGAATTTGATGACAGATCTATATTGCTACACAGCCTGTTTTGCACCATGTAAGCTAACCTGCTGTCATCAGATGTGCTGAAGAATATGGTGGAGTACACTGTCCAACAGTGTTGATGCAAGTACTACTAACATGCTGCTCACCTCCTGTATGTGGAATCACTGTGATGTGAAGGAGAAGGATTTTCTCCTTCACCACTAGCAGCAAAGTATCCTGGCTGAGCTCTGAAAATTCCAATCAGTGAGAATGAAGCCAGCTTAATTCCAGTAGATTCCAGCTCACTTTGTTCATGGGTTAGGCTGCTCTCTGTAGTTCAAACATTTTAATTTGTCCATAAAACATTCTAGTCTAGGACTCTTCTCTAGCATTTGAGTACCAAGCCTCTATACTTCTAGAGATGTGCACCTGATTTACATGGTAGGGCTCCAGATGTATTCCCAGCCTCAAACTCCTTTAATAACAGCAGCACTGGTGTCTCAGTATGGGAGTAAACACAATGTCACTGATGTGCTTTTGTCTTTGATGAATGATTTTTCTGTTGTGTGGCTATTTATAATAATGGGCATTCATTATCCAGAGAGAGTCTTTTGCTGAGGAGTCATCATGGTGCATGCTGTAAATGAATCTTGACACAATTTTGCATCCGTGCATTAAAGACTCCTAATGCATGTTTATTTGTGTAATTCAGAATGCACAGTTAAAAGAAAGCACACAAACAAACAAACCAAGCTACAGATCATACATAGCAGATGCTTCTGAAGTATCACATCTTAGCCAATTCTTGTTTCTTCTTCAATTTCCAGATATCTTGGTGCACATTTAAAAGTAACAGTTTGCCAGATTTGATTTAAAAGCATAGCCAAGTCTCAAGTTACAGAAGCACAAAGAGCAATGGAATGCTCTTTTTGCTAAAAGAATTCCAGTAACTTTTTATAGTTTTGCTACAAAAATCTGTGAAAAACATGCTGTCTGAAGTTCTGCCTCCGACACATGTTTCCACACTATGGTACAAAATGCCTTATTGCCTTTGTATATGTGCAAGTCAAACATATTTAGAATATTCTATCATTTGGTTTAATTTTGAGAGGAAGGTTAGAACTGAGCAGCAAAATAAGCTAAATAATTCTGCAAGAAACATAGGTCAAAAATCTTTTGGGTGAGGAACCAAGAGAGACGGTGAGCTGTTCTGTCAGAAGATCTGTTTCTTTGAAGCCTAACGAAATAGAACAGAACAGGTTAAAATGACCTCTGAAAGACAAAAGTTAAAATTCGTTAAAATACATAGAGTGCATATTTTTAAGATTTTATATTTTCTAGGGACATTAGGAAGGGAAAGAGTGAAGTAGATTAGCAAAGATGCAAATATTAAAGGAGTATATAGTTGATAATTTTCAGTAAGGACCACAAAAACCGAAATTAGTGGCTTTATAAATATTATATAATATATTGTAATACTTGCAAATATTTGGACTATTTCCTGCCATTTGTTCTGCATATGATAAAGTGGTAAGTGTGCCAATGAAGTCTCTTGCTCTCACCCACACTCTCTTCTTCTTTCTTTCTTATGCTTCTTAAACCCTCACTTCAATGTATTTTATTTATTCAGAGTACAGCTCTTGGCCTGCTTAACCAATCAGAGAGGCTTTAAGGGCCCAGGACTAGCCATGGTGCTGAGCTCCAAATGTGATTCCAGCCCTGACAGGAGGATTATAGGAAACAGATGACTTACGCTTCTAATTTGTGGCCTTAAATTGCAAACAGAATTTCAGGAGTCGAGCAGAGTAATAAATGGCAATAGAGAAAGCCACACACAGCCAAATCAGTATGTGGTGGTTGTAGGTTAAACTAAATAGGAAGAGACAGGTTATGATGGTTTAGTGTATTACAGAGAAGAAAGTCTTAAATTACTAGTGCTGAGAGGTATTGCACTATGGCAGACAGTATTCCATTGTGTAGTCTGCTGATAGCATGAACAGAACAATAAAAAGTCAGGTTTAGTAGAAAACCTGTTGCTGGACAAATCCTCCCCCCCACCAAGGAAAAGCCATGTTTTATGTTTGCTTTGACCTTAACTATATGTTGGCCCCTTAACATCTGTTTTCTACTGTTGCAGTTTTTCACACCAAATTAACTGTCAGGGAATCAGATAAAATAAGTTTAAAATCCTTCCAAATTATCTTTCTTGACTTTATCCAAGCTCCAAAAAAAGAAGAACATTTCCCACACTTGGCTGTAATGTCCTGGGTCTCAAAATTTTATTTTTTAAAACACACACACACACAGAGAGAGAGAGAGAGAGAGAGAGAGAGAGAGAGAGATTACTGGATTACTCTGTGGTGGAAATCATACTGTCACTGTGATTCTCACAATCTCTCATAACACAGCAGAGCACAAATCAGTTATATCCTATGCTTTTAGACAAATTCTGTTACTCCACTGCTTGAGAACTGGGACAGTTTCTGGATGGCATTTTAAAAACAATATTTGTGGACATTTGAAAAAGGAATCTCTTCTCTTTTGTCTTCTTTGGTAAATTTCATGATGCAACATGACCAGTGATTCATTTCCATAGTTATTGGAACTACTGTTATTTTGTGGGTATCTGCTTTTCAAAAGCTGAGTTGAATGAGAATTTCGGTACCAATCATTTGCAAACTGCATCATAAAAACGAGACTGTCATATTTATTTCCTAAATGTATTTTCTGTGCTTTCAGTGCCAGTTTGCATTCTTAAGGCCACAAAAGAGAACAAGGAATGAAAATCAAGTGCCTGTTTTCTTATGTGTGTGATTAAAAAACAGAAGAGGGAAAGAATGGCTGAGAAATCAACCCTACACACCCTATACATTCATATTTAGTCAAATATAAGTAATGCTGAATACAATGGACATTACTTTTCAGTAAATGCATGTGGGATTGGGTCCTTGACTCTTTATTCCATGCTAATGCTGATTTCACACAAGATCTGTACAATAACTAAAGAGACTTAGCAAGGGTGAAGTCTCCTTAGCTTCTCGGTTAGAGGTGTGATAACTTTTTCCCCCCAGAGTACTGTGTACTGGTTACTCAATTGCGTGTGGAATCTCTTTGGAGAGAGAGAGACACACACACACACAGAGAAAGAATACCCAACCAAATATTAATCAGCTACTGAGTAGCTAGCTAATGATTTCTAATAAAGAGGTAATTGTCTTGGAGAGATGAAAAAAACAGTGGTAGAAATAGGATAAGGTGAAAAAAGATAAAAAGAGAACAGATCTTTGCTGCACTGTGATGTTTGAATGCGTTGTCGTGTTATAAGGGTTTAAAGATGCACATATTTAATCCTTGAGCCATGTAATGGCATTTTCTTGGTCAGATAATTCATCATGTTAAAAACTTTAGTCGTTGGAAGCACTGTGTTTTATTTCAAGCATCAAAGCCCGCTTACATCAGAATGAAGGAACCGTGTTGTCATTGCCAAATGGTTATTGTTTTAAGCAGGTCTGTTGATTATCATTGGAAATGACTTGCTAAATACATTTTGATTAATCGCTTGCAAAAATTATGCTTGTTAGAACTGCTTGGTATTCAGTTTTCCACGTAGGTTGAAGCTTTCTTCCTTTTTATAACTGGCATGTGCAAACCGCCCCTCCCCCTGCCCTTTAAAGTTACCTGGTGAGAAAGCAAAACAAATCTTAGTCAAAAGCTTTTGTCTGAAAAATCCTGGCCCCCCTTTTACACACACAGAGAGAGAGAGACACTGACACACACACAGAGTTAATAAAGCTCAATTATTGTCTATGCCATACAAGGAAGAATGGAGTCTATATATCAGACCTGGACGTTGTCAGACAGGAGATGGCTTTTGTTTTTGCACCCCATCAACACCGATCACCTAATTAAATCTGATATCTCTGGCTGCCACAGAATGATTTGTTAATAGTTCTTTGGGAATTTACTTAATGAGTTTAGATGTCTTTTGTGTGGTACATGTGGGGGCATTTTGGAAAACAGAGGTGGGGAGAAGTGGGGCAAAGCAAGGAGGAGTTCACAATAAAACATAACAACCTCCCCCTCCATCCCCCTCCCGGGCACCACAGAGATACAACCGAGCCAGCTGCATTAGGTGTAGTCTGAACACATGCTTGCTTGTGGACCAGAGTCATTCATTAGCAGAAAAACAGAAAGCAGATCTGAACTGCTAAGGGATGGGGGGGGGGGGGCAGTTTAGCTACCCACAGAAAACCTTTCTCTGTCAAATCCAACCATAGACATCTGTCAGGGATTCAGATATTACACCTTGATCAGGCTGAGACAGCGGTGGCACCATTTTCTTTAACAAACACCAGAAGCCTTTCTTGCGCCTTGATTTTAACATTTCTCAGGGGTTAGATTCCCTTTCTTCTCCTGCTCTGTGGAGAGTAAAAGGAGCTTGTTAACTTGCTTAGATATTTTGACTGCCGATGCACTCTGGCCATTTGCCTGTGGTAACAGTGTCAAAGCGTTACTCGGGATAATTGCTGTATTTGCAGTCCGAGAAGTGCTTCAACTTCGGTACATGCAAGCAGCTGAATTAAAAGGGAAAGAAAGGAAAGCTCTGTGTATTGCTGTCTATTGTTTTCCAGAGAGCAAAATACCTTGCTTTCTTGGAGAAATGTCAAAATGATAACAATTTTGGGAAGAAAAGGGCAAGGGAATAGAAGATAAAGAAGAATTTCACATTAATGTATAGATTTTTCTCCTTGTTGCCATAAATCTTGAGATTAGCCAAAATGCTGATGTATTTGGTGGAACTGATAAGTATTCTGCAGGAACGTCTACCATACAGTAGCTGATGAGAGTTCTGTGGATTGCGTTTTTGTGAAGGAAGTGCATTCTTCTAGGGAGTTTATGCCAGCTCACACAACTCTAGTTCCCATTATTCGCTGGCTCAGAACAGCTGCCTATTAAACCAGTTTAAATCTAAACTGGAGATAAATGCCTTATATATGAGGAACAATCCAGTAGTCTCAGTAAGGAGATCAAAGGTTTTCTATCACAATGGACTTTCGACAGAAGGCAGAACAAGCTAGAAACAGATTGGCCCAACTTGAGTCATGCCAACCTGAATGCAGTTCACCGGCCTTTTACTGAATAAACCTGAATATAATATCACAGGGTCTAGTGAGGTGTATGTTATCTTCATGTAGAAGCAGGGAGAAAGCTGCCCAGTGAAAAGGCTCCTGAGATGACTTTTAGATTTTCAGTAAAATTATCACCAAACATCCCCCCCCCCCCCCAGTCTTAGTCAATATGTTTTCTTTTCATCTGTTGGTTGTATTTCCAGTCTCATGGAAACTAACTCCTTTTCTCCTAGAAAGGATGAGGCCCTCTGGTCTGAGCCTAGTATTAACATTGTAGCTCAGTGAAAAAGATATACAGGTAGAATTCAGGATTTTGCTTTTAGTACTAGAACCAAGCTTACAGCTCCTCCACAGAGCAACTAACTCCTTTTAGGTTTCCTTTTAATCTCTCTTTGTTCCAGCAACTTCCAACAGGGAACTGGGAGATCTTTCTACTCTAGCATTATTTTTTTTTCAATGACAGAAGGTCAGCCCCTCTTGCGTACCGATATATAGTCCCCTCAAGAATCTCCCACTAGACTCCAATCTACCTTGCATTTCACTGCCCGCTTCCATGGAGGCTGGGCATAAGGGGCCCAACTATGGAGCTCAATTGCTTGTCGGTGTTGGATCTGTGTGGCATGATGTCTAAAAGAGCAACGCCTTTGACCTCATTGTTGGAGTGAAATCTCCGAACTGCAATTAAAGGAGTGGGCCCGAAGTGGCTCACCAGGCTATATTTTCATTTCAGAGTTAGGACAAGTGCTGTAAAACATTGGAGCTCCTCTAATTAAGAAGTAACCAGAGAGTATTAAAAATATTAGTTACATTGTCAATTGTGTCACAAGTCATATCCAGTATAGATTACATGTGACAATTTTTGATAGCCCTTCGTTTAGTAAAGAGGTGAATAATTTATAGATGCTCTTATGACATCCATTTTCCAAATGGAAATTGAGAATATAATGGGATTTAATGTTATTAATATGCAATAATAAATGGCAATTTAAGGAAAGATCAGTTATAAAATGTACCTTCATGATATGAATTGCACTCTGTGCTTCCCCTTTTGTTATCAAGAAAGACAGGACACATTTAAAAAAAAATTATGTTCAAAAAAATTCAATATTTATGTGATGCCTATGGATTAGTTCACTGTGGACAATGTATGTAGAACCGATATGGCACCTTTGATGCATTAATGTACTTGCACCAGGCTGTGTGCATATGTGGCAGCCCCACTTAATGTTGTGTGGAATGAGTTGGCATCAAGAGCTTTTCTGTGACAGTGAGTAACCAGTTGTGAAAGATGTGTGTAAACAGCTGTTCCTAGTTTGTGAACCTGTGGGATTATTAATTCAGTGTATCTGTATTGTTGTTATTGTCCAATGTTCATTTTATCCTGTTGTATGAACTACACTGAGATCATGTGCAGATGAAAGGCAGCTTATAAATCTTGAAAATAAATGAATGAGTATTGCAAATAGCCATATTTTCTGTAGGATCTTACTAATACTACTCATAATCATTCGATTGTTGTTAATTACTAATGATAATGAACTCATGTTATGTTAGTGTGGCCAAGTCATCTCCAACTTATGGCAACCCTCTGAATGAGCGATCTCCAAAATGTTCTGTCCTCAACAATCTTACTCAACTCTTGTAAACTCAAGACTATGGTTCCTTTAGGGAGAGAATCCATCTTGTATTTTAACCTGTTTTCTTGCTGTCTTCAATCTTTCCCAGTATTTTGTCTTTCCCAAAGAACCTTGCCTTCTCATGAGGTGCCTCCAGAGATAGTTTAGGCTCCAGGAATAATTCATTCATCCTTGTGGCAACCCAGCGGCCCAATGATTTTCGTGCATGCTCATTGATCACAGAACACTGAGAGCCTGTTGAGGAAAAGGGTGAAAACTGGGGATGACCAATGGACTGACATTTGCTGGCAGGAATTCTGAAAGGAACGATTCCTTATGCCAACATTTTCCCTCCAGCAGGTCCCACTTGTGAAGAATGGAATGGAGCATCCTGGAAAAGAACATGATCGGTTGGCTGGGATTCTGACTGGAAGAAATCCATGTTACAGGTCTCACTTGTTGTTATTGCCTTTGCTACAACAGAAATGTAAGTTCTAAGAGTAATAATAAGAACAATGATGGAGATGTCCTCTATTGGCTGCTGAGGTGTGCAACCAGCAAATGGGTGTGCCAACAGATGGAGCACTTTTCTGTAGCCATGTCTTTGCCTTCTGTATTGTGCAATAGCTGACCTATTTCAGTACAGTCATCTTTAAGGGCCATGTTAGATGGGAGAAGAAAGAGCCATCAGAAACATTAACTGCTTTCCTTTGCTCCTTATGCTGGACTTTGTTACAGAAGTGTTCATACTGAAATCGGCTGTGGTGCAAAATCTGTCCCCTGCTTCCCCTTCACATCCATCTAATGTTTTAAAAACGGTGCCCTTTTGAGGGGGTCAAAAATCTTTGCTAGGTTTATGCTATTATCATCTCTCTTTTTTTCCCTACACAGAAGAGAGAAAACGGAAAAGAACCTAGGGAGGGCTGCAGGCAATGACAAGGCATTAAAACATAATGGGCCCCAATCTTGAAGTGGTGTAAATCAAGGCAGCTCCAGAGCTGTCAGTTGAGGATCTAGCTCAGGAGGTCAAATTGAGCATACCAGACCTCCTGACCTCCCAAGATAAATCTCTCCGAAACCCTCTTCCCCTTCTCTACTTGGCTCTGAAACCCAGAGAGAGGGATACAGTTTGCAAACACACTCCCCTGAAGGCAATTCTCCATTTCCTGTACTATAGTCCTATTTTTCTGTCCTCCTGGGTGGTAAAAAGGCAAGGAAGTAATAGAATGTACTAAACTTTGCAGGGGCAGGAACTGAAGTCAGGGAAGCTCTGAAGGAAATGGATGGATCCCGAGTCTTTATTACTGCTTGTAGCACAGGCTTCAGTGCACTCCCCTTCTAATGTAAAGTGAAGTCTACTTTGTTTTTCCGCCTCCAGATACCTTGCAAGAGAATAGCTCATGCAGTATGACGTGCATTTTACCTGGCAGATAGGAGTGTTTGTTTAATGCTGGACATCCTGTAAGATGCTGAACGCTAATGCTGAGCATGCTAATGAGTGCCCTCTGCTCCCACAGAAACCATTAGGAACAGAGAGGGCTTTCAACACATGGCAGAATGGTCCTCAGAGCAGTATGTCAATTGCTCAGGGGAAACAGAACAAGTGTGTGTGTGTGTGTGTGTGTGTGTGTGTAATCCTGCTGAATTTGTAGATAACTCAGTTATTCATTAGAGATTCATCTGAATAAAATGAGATTGAAAGACCTGGTTCCACAGCATGGTACCAAGCTGGCCCTACCATATGCAGAGTGAGGCAGCCACCTCAGGTGGAAGATGCTGGGATGTATATGTATGCCACCATCATGCCCCCACCTACTTCCTTCTAATGGAAGACAGCTATGTGTGCTGCCTGGCCTATTCTGCCCTCCCCAAAAAGCCGCTTGCTGCCCTAAGTGGTGCCCTATTAGGAGTATTCAGTGAAAGTGCAACTATTTCTGAATGTGGATTAGGACTGGGTGATCTGTGCCTTTTTCCTTAGGCAGCAACATGTAACAAGGTGCTGGAGGACAGAGCCTGCATGCCACTTTTCCTGCCCTGTGGCCCTAAGCCAACCTGCTTTTCTCAGCGGTGGTGAAAGCCTCTTCTGTGTTGCCAGTGCTGGAATAAGTTCCAGTTTCCACTCTTGTCATCTGTGAATGGGATGGGTTGTGGTTGGGAGAATACCCACCTCTGGCAGTGAAACGTCTTGACCAGCCTATGAGCAGGACAGAGTCTTTCTATGAGCCCTATGCAGGCACTTTTGGAAATGTGTTTATGCTTGGAGGGAAGGCATGTTTGTCCAGCCTTCAATCCTGTTGCCCTCTACACGTGGAATGCAGCACTCTGAACTCTGGGCACCTGCTATCTGGGCACTCTGGGCACCTGCTATCTATGGAGGTTCACCATGGATTTTCCAGGGCTCCGACTCATGTGGAGAGTTTCCTGGGGCAGCAGTGACCCTCCTCTTCAGACCTGCCACCTTCCATGTGTAGAGAGAATGGCAGAAATCCTACTGGAAGATTAGTGCTAGGCTGCTCTCCCTTGCAATAGGGATGTGGTGGTGCTGCGAGTTAAACCACAAAGCCTCTGGGCTGCAAGGTCGAAAGATCAGCAGTTCAAATCCATGTGGCGGAGTGAGCTCCCGTCACTTGTCCAGTTCGAAAGCATGTAAAAATGCGAGTAGATAAATAGGTACCACCACAGTGGGAAGGTAACGGCGTTCCATGTCTAGTCGCACTGGCCACGTGACCACAGAAACTGTCTACGGAGAAACGCTGGCTCTATGGCTTGGAAACGGGCATGACTGGAAAATTGTCAAGGGGAACCTTTACCTTTACTCTCCCTTGCATGTATTGATGAAACACATTTTTGACCAGAGCGTGGTTTGCATGTGAGATTGTAGAGATTGTTGATATGGTGCTGCTGCTTCTTGGCTTCTTTTCTTGCCTGTTTCAGCCTTATGGGAAGAGTATATGGTGCAGTTATTCCCTACAGCAGTGGTTCCCAGCCTTGGGTAACCCAGGTGTTCTTGAACTGCAATTCCCAAAAGCCTTCACCACCAGCTGTGTGGGCTGGAGTTTCTTGGAGTTGCACTCAAGAACACCTAGGCTACCTGAGATTGGGAACCACTGCCCTACAGTGACATTATTATCTCATAAGGAGGAGAAATATGGGACAGGCAATAAACCACAAAATCAATCGACACATCATATGAAAGCAGCCATATAGCAGTAGCAACTCAAGCTGCTGTGCTTTGCATCATAGGTGGACCATTTATGGGCCACTGCAAGTCGCATCAGGCCTAGTCAGCTCAGCCAGTGGTGGAGGATCATGGATATTGCAGGGCAACAGCACAAGTCTGATCAACTGAGATCAAAACTTGATTCTAAATCATTACAAACATACTACATTGTCTTATGTTAGAATATACTAATTTAAGAGTGAATATCACACAATGTTAACTGGACACTGAACCGGGAAAACCATAGTTCAGAGTACAGCAGTTGGGTGTATGTAAGCCAGTTTCAGTTCATACTCAGAATTAGTATTGTGTTATGTCCTGCAAAAGAACATAACAATATGAGTGTCTTTGCATAGTTGTTACGATAATAACTCTATGTGCTTTAACACAAGGGCTGTCCAAAGGCACTTTGCTACCTGAGGCCAAGGACAAGATGGTGTCCTCTCCCTATGCACAGAAGCTGATTGTACTGGCACCTAATATATCTTACTTGTGTGTGTTCCACAGCACTTGAGTAGTCATCCAGGTCAGGGGCTGTGAATCGGCATACATGAGGCACGCATAGCACTGTCCTCCAAGAGTGAAGCATGGCTGGGAGGCTTAGGAGGTACATCCGGAGGTTGGCAATGCTGCCTTCAGTGTCTGTTGCCTAATGCTAGAGCCAGTCCTCTTGAGCCCTCAGGAGTATGATATTGCTTAAAACTAAAAAGCATCATTTCAACCATGTGGTTGCTCCAATAATAAACATAAGTAATATGCTTCTTCATATTCGTGTCCACTTGTGGTCACCTCAGAAGGTTTATGGTGCTTAAAAGCATGACATCTTTCTGTCTTTGACTTCCCCAGTTCATTGGCTCAGTTTGTCAGGCATTCCAGGTCAGAAATCAATGACAGACAGGAGTTTAGGCCATAAGCCTTTTACTTAGGCTGAACTTGCTCCTCCTATGGGTGGTGTTCTGTGAGTTCTACATTTCCCCTCATCACAAAGTATTCTCTTGTCTTTCTGTGGGCCAGAGATGACCAAGATGGTATCATAATGTGTGAAAGAGGTAACTGATGCTGCTACAGTACAACGACATTACGAATGTTGATATTTGCTATGGATATTTTTTATTAGGAAGAAACCATCACATGAAAAAATTGTAGTGATAATAATAAATAATACAGACCTAACATTTCTATATCACATTTTAAAAGGACCACAGCATGTTACCCGTTGTTTCTTATCACACAGGTTGCCATTGATGTTAATGACGCTCTAGTTGTAAAAGTAATTTGTTGTGCTTCATGTTAACATTGCATTCCTGTTACAGGCAGACTTGAAAATAAGTATGGAAATACAGTTTGATTCCTTCTAATGGCCAGTTCTGATACTGTATGTTGGAAATATTTATTAAAAAAAAGAGAGAAAAACTAAAATAATACTTCCCTTGCCACTTAGGATTGAAAAGGGAATAGCATAAAACCTGAAAAATTCCTGTTAGAATTACCCTAAAAAGGCCTTAAAATCCCTTCAAAAGTAACTTCTGAAAGTAACTAGATCTTAGTTGTTGCACCTAATGTGTGCCTGGCATATGTGCCTGTCATTACACCTAAAAGCAATATTGTAACTGCTAATTATATTAGCTGTTACCTCAAAGTAACTAGTTGTGGGTAATTATGTCACTTTACTAGTTACTTCCACACTGCTGAGATGGAATGACTTACCTGGGTGCAGCTGTTGAGTACAATGCAAGTTACAACATATGAACGTAACTCAGTCCAACCCCTCACCCCCCAAAAAACCTTTGCATTTAAACAGTTTAGCACTGTATCCCATCTCCCTCACTGGGGACAAACTATGATATTTCATAACCTGGTGATGAAGCTCTTATTAAGATATTAAACTATCCTTATCTTTTTAAAGGGCTGTCCTTTTTAAAAGGGTGATTCTTGGCATCCCATAGCATATTTGAAGTGAGTAAAAGATAGCTATGAACAGGTAAGTTAAGGAAAATTATTTCATCAACAGAGGCTTGTTGAGGAGCAAAGAACTGACCCTATTACATGAAACTGTAATGTGAGAGCCATTGTTTAGAGAAGGTTTACTGTTATTGTCTTTCCTCTGTTTTCTCTCCACCCCAGCAGGATGTGAATATCTCTGGTGGATGGAGGTTAGCTAAGTAAGTCATGCATAGATGGAATTTATTAAGTTTGCACGGTAGTGACAGCTGTGAGTGGGAACAGTAACTTTGAGTGTGCCAAGGGCTTGAAGAGAAAGAATTTTCATATGTGTGTCTTAAAGGAAAACTGTGGTGTAATTATGAAAGCTGTTCTAACCACTGCATCCAATTACAGAGGGAATTCACTAAATATGATTTTTAAATTGTAATAATTTGACAGAAGGCTGCCATTTTGAGTCTCACGAGGCAGATTAGGACAGAGGAAAGTCAAGTTTCATTAAGAACCACTGGAAATCAAACAATTTAAGGTAAATTCATTTAATTAGAGACAGATATAACTCTATCTGTGTATTATAAAATACTGCTTTAAGAGTACTGTAAAAAGGCTTCTATAAATATATATTTCCCAATAATACTTTTGAAATATTTGATTGCAAGAATCCTTTAAACTCCATCTATACCATAAACTCCATTAAACCCAAGAAGACAGCAATTCTGATGGCTATATCATTTTAAAAGTTTTGTTTCTTTTAGTAAAGAAGGAAGAGTGTAACATTTTAAAAGTTATCTCGCTCATGAGATTTGATCCAACAGCATTCTTATGCACAGCTATTTAAATCAGGATGTTCGCAGAATATGCGAGAAGACAACAGTCACAGTGAGTCAAATAGCTTTGACAGAAATTGTAGCATGGGAATTCATTTGATGAATAACAACAGATTCTGCAACAGCTAGATTTTTTTGAGCACTACCCTGCCTTAATGGAACTGTTTAACTCCACATTTTTGCAGGAATAAGTGGTGACTCTGGGAAGAGATGACAAATGCAAGTGTACAAGTCTGACCCATAGTATGTATTAATATTGGCTTAGCCAATGGTCGTACTTAGGCAGCAGGATGACACAAAGGCAATACTCTGGAGGTTTAATTTGCAATCCCAATTTCCAGGGCTAAAAAGTGAAATTGGGAATTCTGAATAGAGGAAGGCTCAGTAGTAGAAGGCATATGTTGCAAATAATGGTCCCAGGCCAAATCTCTGGTATCTGTAGGTGACACTGAGAAACATTTCTGCAAACCAATGCATTATGCTGCCTAAGGTGGAGACCACATGGCCTCCTTTTTTTTCACCTACAGAGGATAATTGACACAGCAATTATATTCAGAGCTTGTAAATGTTACTTTTTGGAATGACAAGTTCCAAAATCCCCAGCCAGCATGCCATGCCCCCTGGGGATGCTGGAACTTGCAGTCCCAAAAAGTGAAGTTCCTAAATTCTGTTTGAGACATATCTTAAAACAAGGGATGGGTCTGTGCCCCCACTGTACCTGAGGACACCAGGCTAACTCTGGAGATGCAGGGGAGGCTTTGTTGCTGGTCCCTCCTGGGTTCTGGACTTCCCCACCAATTGAGGCTAGGCAGACTCCTCTCCTGTCCACTAGCACATAAAGATTTCTAAATTTGGGTAGACTTCTGGCAACTAACTGATTGCTGAAGATAAGACTGTTTTGCACTTAAGGCTATATCTTGTTGTTGTACTTAGTGATACCTTTTAAATTGTACTTTAAAGTTAATTCTGTTTAATATTTGATCTTTTATTCATGATTATAATGACCTGCCTTGAAAATGTTTGGGACAGGCGGGATATAGAAACAATCAGACAGACAGACTGACAGTCGGACAGACAGACAGACAATCTTTCTTCCAAAACCTTAATAAGTTCTGCCTCCCTGTATCTGCCACCTGGAATTTAAGAAGACATTTCCACCTCTCTTTTATCAGATACTTTTCAAAAGGCATCCTGCTCATCTAACTTAACCTCTTCCTGTTTTGGAGAGATTTTGACAAAGAATTAAATTATTTCTGTTTTTGCTAAGCTCTTAGGTGGCATCTTCTAATTTTCACCTTTTTTTGGACTTTTGTTGCACTGTTAGATTTTACATGCAGCAGGTTAATTCCACATGCTTTAAAAAAAGAAATTACTTCTTTCTCTCTCTTTTTGGTTCTGAGACCACATGGGAGATGTTCTCTTGATGTGTGGGGAGTTCTGATTAGATGAGAACATGCATCTGAGGAAGCAAACATTATCACACATGAAGCATTAGAAGCAGGGGGGAGAATGATGCAAAAACAGTTAGGAATTTTTTTCTGGTATTCAACTGAAATTTGGCTTCCTGTAACTTGAGCACATGGTTGCATGTCCTGCATTCTGGGATTATCAAGAACTGATTCTGTCCCTCCTCTGTATGATAGCCTTTCAAATATTTAAAAAGTACTGTCACATCTCCCCTCACTCTTCTTTTCTCAAGGTTAAACAGGTCCAGTTCTTTCAACCTTCTTCACAGGGCTTGGTTTCCAGCCCACTGATCATCCTTGTTGCCCTCCTCTGAACTTGTTCCAATTTGTCAGCATCCTTCTGGAAGTGTGATGTCCAGAACTGGACACAGTACTCAAGGTGAGGCCTAACCAGTACTGAACAGAGGGGAACTAGTACCTCACAGGATTTGGAGACTATTTGCTTTTTTTGGTAGCTGCATCGCACTGTTGGCTCATATTCAGCTAGTTATCTACGACAATTCCAATATCCTTCTTGCTCCTAGTATTGCTGAGCCAGGTATCTGTTTCTGTTTTCCAGGGTATTAGCTATTCCACCCAATTTTGTATCATCTGCAAATTTGATTAGCATTCCCTGTATCCCTGATCCAGGTCAGTAATAAAAATGTTGACGAACCCTGGGCCCAGGACTGAGCCCTGGGGTGCCCCACTCCATCCAGTTTGAAAAGGAGCCATTAATCATCACCCTCTCAGTAAGATTCTGTACCCAACTGTGTATCCACCCCACAACTAGTATAAGTTCCCTCTAAACCATAAAACTCACTGGCTGACTTTGGGTCTGTCACGCTCAGCATGAGCTACTTCACAGGTTAGGTATGAGGGGAAAAGAAGAGAATAACAGCCATGGTTGCTGCCTTGGGCTCATTAGAGGGAAGTAAGACTTAGAAAAGTGGCTTTTCAAGACAACAACGTGCATGGCGATTTCATATAGCCATGTTGGCTGGGAGATTTGGGGGTTTGGAGCCCAAATGTAACATTATGTAGCATTTGATTTGCAAATAAATAAGATGGTGTCACACAGTGTTAAGAGCATGATCTAAAAGCTAAGCAATCTCTGCTTCGAATTAGGAGACCATAGCAAAGACAGATTCTACTTTGTTGCTTTGGACTGGTTCGATGTGGACCACCTGAGACATGATCTTGGGTCCAGAGTAGAGCCCAGCATCAGAAAAGATGAGGCTTTTTGTGTTCCATGATTGACCCACATGGAGAAATGAGCAAATGACTAGAACTGTCTTATTCTTGGACAGACTCATGCTATTTCCCCAGACATACTATGAATTTCTGAATGGGTGCAATTTGCCAGTTTCAGACAAACAAGGACAGGCTCTTCTGTGTGAGGCATCTTTGAATCATGGCTTGTCTTTTTTTTTTTTAAGGGACACCTATGAAGTTTTTATATTTCTTGACACAATCTGCTAACTTTGCATGTACAATGCTTCTGGTGATAGAGTCCTGTTCACAATATTCCAGACAGATAGGCACAAGTCAGCCTTATTGGAGGTGTGGGGTGGGAGTGAGGGTAAAAGGAATATGTTCCCCCATCTTCTGTGGGAAATTTGTATGAAAATATACAGCATACATAGTAATTTCAAATAGATAGATGCAAGTTTTTCTGAACTGTGAAAATTTATATCGAACTTTCTGCTAACCATTAAAAATGTTCGTTTGGAGGTTTCAGCCTCACTTTATCATGTCAAAGTACAGCAGAATACAAAATGCAGAAGTAAAACATGTTTTCTGAGGTGACAGAGAATTTGAAACAATGAGCTCAATACAGGAGCGATGGCCTTTTAAATTATTATTATGTAGGTGTATAAAGATGCGAATCTGATTCCTTTACTCTCTCGCTATTTTCCTGAGCAGAACAATACCTCAGATGAAGAATGTGTTAGCAGATAGTGATAACTACATACCAAGTGACTCTTTGTATCAAGTGTACAAAATATATCAGATTTGAAATGGCATAGTTTTTTTTCTTATTGATGCCATGCTTCAATCATTTATAAAATGGGTTACCTTTCAAAATGTGTCTAAATAGAAAGGTATGATTGAAATATGAACATTTCTCACTCACACTGCCTAGTGAGGGATAATTAAATGGAAATGCCCCGATTCATACTCTTTTTATGAGCAGAATCATTGAGGCTTTATCAGAATATGTGTTCTTGCTCCAATTAAATTACGTTTTCCACAGAATGCTGGCTCGAGGGTAGTCTTGTGAGGTTCTTAATGTACTTCCTCTTAATTTCTGGGTAATGTGGTGCTGACAATCACTTAAGACAATATAGCTGATAGGGCAGTCTTTTTCCCTCCAGAAAAATGTTTTTGTAGCATATCCCAGTGACACTTCCCTCAGATGGATGTCTTCCCCCGAACTTGATTAATGTAATGCAATAAAAGAGATGTGCACTAAGGTGTCTGAACATGTCTTGTTAAGTATGTTTGATTCATTATATTTAGTTCTTAGTTCCCTTCTTTTTCTTCAGTTCATTTTTTAACATTTCAATAATATATCTATAAATATGAAAAACTTGGCACTTTCAAAGTCCCTGACATATATGGCTACTAATTCATGACTCTAAAAAATTGTATCTTTCAACTTGTCATTTTAAATGTTGTACATTTTATTGCTGCAAGTAACCTGTGTTAGAAATTAAATGTTGAACTTTAGCAAGGAAATAAATAAAATGAGTGACAGAGAGGCTATATGGGAAGATACCTGGATGTAGCACTAAAATAAAAAAATTCTGACCTTCTCCCATCTTGAAATAACCAGTTGATTTTTGAGACTTGTCAATCGCTTGGTAAGGCACTAAGTAAATAGAAATGCATGAGAATCAAAATAGAAACTGCACTTAAAAGGAAATTATTAATCATAAACCATATGCTTATTAATCATAAACATCCATACTGTATATAGGACACCTAGACTGTGTGTCATCTTGTACTATAAAAACATAGTTAAAGTATACAGCAGTGCAATGTGATCAGTATGTGTTCTCTGGTTGGCTGAGATGAATTTACAGAAGAAAACCAAGCACTAGGCAAGATGGTGCTGCAGCAGGAGGATATGCAGTCTTCAGGGGGGGGGGGGGAAGCAACAACCTTGAGAATTCTTGATAATGAAAGTCTCCCCTCCCCGCCCAGGCACTATTTTGTTTCTTGAAAGGAGTATTTTCAGCCTCCAAATTATCCTTAGTAGAGGATAAAAGATACCTCATGGTAAAAGAAAAGCAGCTGACTGAAACTATGCTTAGCTAATGGGCAATGTAATATCACATGCTGAAAGGATTCAAGTTTATTTTTGTCTTAACACTGATTTCCTGTAATAAAGTAGGCATCAGGGTTTGTCTCCTGATTAAAAAAGAAACAATTCTTGAGATTATAAAGAGAGTTTCAAGAGGGTGAAGAGTTTGAAGTTAAGAGTGTGGCATGGCATCAAGGTCTTAAGTGTATCTTTGCTGGCCAACTGAAAGTTTCCCTTATAAGTTGTCTTGTTTGTATGAGAGGAAGGCATCTTAGATTTTTAATAAACAGATAGCACATGACTTTGTATCAGCATTCTAGTACACATACACATCATTATTGCTGTGATACTATCAGGGCTCAAGTTCTGAAAACCCTTCACAAACATTTATGATATCAATTTATAGCCATGTCTTTTGTGCCATATCTTGGTAAGGCAACAATAACTTGCATTGTCTCAGTGGAGCATATGGAGAGGAATAAAAGCCTCATAAGCAAAGAAGACACAAAGCTGACCACATGAAAAAATAGGCGGTTTGAAGGCTTGATGCAAAGTGCAGTGAGAGATGGGTGGTGGGGTTTGTTGGCAGAAAAGAAAACAGAAGTCATGGTGACTGATCCAAGAGCAATGGGAAACCACACAGACTAACTGCCAAATATGTTTTCAAAAGCATCCAGTGTTTGTGGTGGTTAAGAAAGCTAGGATTTGGACTATGAGTTGTGGGCAGAAGTGCAAAATCAAAGCAGTCAAGTCCAAGCACAGGATCCAGCCAAAAAAGATACAGAGGAGCGGAGCTAACAGGTTCTAACATACAAAGCTTGTTATGTGTGGATTTTCTCCAGTACCAGGCCTTTTCTTTGCTGCAAGTCTTGTCTCTGTGGAAAAAAAAAGGAGAAGCTTTTCTTTTCTTCTTCTTCTTTTGATTAAAAAAAAAACACAACCAGTAGTGATGGGAATATTGAAACAAACATGTCTCGTGTAATGGTTAAACAAGTAAGCTGTGAGCTAAGAAGTCCTTGGTCAAAAATCTGACCTTGAATGTACCTATGAATTGATCTATGAATTTGCTAAGTGGCATCCAAAAAACTATTGGGTGCTACATGAGACGTTCACTGTGCAACTGCCTTGCCTCAAATATAGAATTTCAGGATCCGTTGAGAGGGTGTCCTCTATCATGTGTAATCCTCCTGTGTTTTCCTACTGCTTTTTCAGTCTTTTTAAAAATTCCCTTGACCAAGACATTTGTTGAGGAGAGAAAGATGGAATAGTCGCACAATGCATTCTGAGTGGTAGTGCTTGGAGCTCTCTGTCTGGAAGTGGCCTTAACCTCTCCTCAGCTGCAGCTGAACTATGGGGTTAGTAATACCCAAAGGAATGCATGAACCTCACAAGACATTTTGCTGTCTGAGTTGGAGTGGCAAATAGGGCCTTTCCCACCCCCAAACATCAAGGAGATATATGGTACCTAAAGCAAGTTAAATAATTTTGACACATGAGGGAGAAAATCACCAAAGCACCCCTCTTCTGACCTGGCAGCCAAATTAGAAGATTAACAAACAACTGACCATCTGTTTTCTTGTCATGATATCTAAAATCTGCAGCCTGAGGCAGTCCCCTGTCTCTGCTTAGTGGGAGTGCTGATTATGCAGTGAAGGTCCAATCTATACGTTGAATTGCCACACTGACATTTCAATATTGACATACACCTCATGGTAACCTTTGGTAGTTTTCACTAGTTCCCAGTTGTTCTCATAAGTATATGTTTTTAAACCTATAAAGGATGAACTAGAAATTATGAAATACAGGGAACTGTTTCTGCTATGTCTCTAGTCTTTTTGTTTATTTACTCCATTTGATATTCTTCAGTTTGTTTCCAAAGGCCTGTTGAGGTGGCCTACAAGCAAAGCGTCCAGAGAATAAGTCAACATGCATCAGTAAAAAGACATAAACTAAAAGAAGCAGAACGATAAGTAAGAACTTCAGTATATTTTAAACAGTTTGGCATCATCAGATGCTTTCTTGAAGAGAAAGGCCTTCTCTGCTGCTCAAGGTGAACAATGAGAGGGCCAGGAGGACCTCCTTTGAGGGGAAATTCTACAGCTGCAAAATGTAAATGGGAATCCCCTGGCTCTTGTGTCCACCTGCTTCATCTCTGAAGGAGGTAAAATACCAAGAAGGACCTAATATATTGACTGCAGTGTAAGAGTAGATAGAGGTGGTATGAGGTATTTTTTCTCCAGTTTCCAAGTCTGCGGTTTTATATGGCTGAATTTTTATTTAATGCTTTATATGTTAGCTCCAGGATCTTGAACGGGGGGGGGGGGGGGGACGCCGACCCTGAAAGCCAATGGTATAATGTCAGAATGATATGCCCTTTTAAGAAATCAGGGTGCAGCATGTGAACCAGCCTTTGTCCAGAACTGGCCTTGGAGAGGGAACACTGGACAGTCATCTGGGGCACCAAGATAAGCTAGGAGTGCCAAGCTGAGCTAAGTGGTCATCTTTTTCATTAAAATGTACTGTCTGCAGTGTGTGAGGATAGTCCAACCCAAGTGCCTGTACTCTCTTCCCGCCCCTCCCTAGGCACTACTGGTTGTTTGGGTACTAACTACAGAAATGCATTTCTTGGCTCCCTGAAGAATAGTTTTCTGTAACAGTTACCACAGGAAAAGGCATGGGAGTGATATGAGGACAGGCCTTGAGGGAGCAGTTCTTCCTGAGAAGGATGACAGCAGGCCACAACCAGAAGAGCCATGAGACTGAGACCTGAGAAGGAGAAAGAAGCTCTGCCAGGAAGGATTTGGAATTCAGAAGTGGTACTCAGGCACTCATGACATGATTCCATTTTGCTGATCCCAAAGCCAGGGGGAACAAAAATTAAGCACATCTATTATTCTACTTGATCCTAGGGCAAGAAGGAGATGCAAATAAAAATTCTCTAAATAGTCTATCTATGTAATGATTTGTGCATGTGATCCCTAGCTTTGTGCACACAGGCATGGGTCCTTAATGTGGTAGGGCAGAAGCTGAGCTAGCAACATCAGTCTTGTGCCATGCTCTATAAACCTCTTGAGTGGTTCTGGAAAGTTGACCTAGGGCAAAGAGGGCATCTAAAGGCACTTCTTAACCCAGGCTAGCCCAGCCTCTGCTTAATGTTAGCTGTTGGCAGTTGGAGCTGGGCAATACACAAGTTACATTAAACTATATTTTTATGAAAAACTGGAGGAAGTGGGGAAGAAATGGGTGTGGCACTAGTTTCTCTGACTCTTACAAGTTCTGTTCTCTGGCTCTTGTAAGTTCTCTACTGTGTTTCCTTCTCTGAAGATAAGTGACTAAAGCACCAGAGGCACAGCTTTGCTCAACCCATAGGGTTAAAACAAAACAGATGTTATAGGTAGCCCATAATAAGAGCTGAAAGCACTTTAACATTGGAGACAGAGATGACCGAGATAGTCTTTAGGGTTTGCAAAATCAGTCTTCAAAGGAATCCATACTTAAGATATGAAGACCAACCCTCAAACAAAGCAAGCTAATCTGCACACTCCCAGTGGTGACAAAAGCTGTCTTTGTGACATTCACTTTCATTTGGTAAGAATTATCCTCATCTAATTATGGGCTATCAATAATGTGCTTTCTTCACCTGGTGAATGAAAGTTAGATGGCCAAAACATAAAGGTGAAAGGCTGAGTTTCTGACACTACTGTATTGTTACGGTGTTGTCAACCTCTCATTCATTAAGGAAAGAGGAAGTATGGTTGTTGTAGGTTTTTCGGGCTGTTTGGCCGTGTTCTGAAGGTTTTTCTTCCTAACGTTTTGCCAGTCTCTGTGGCTGGCATCTTCAGAGGACAGGAGGAAGTACTTTGACATGGTGTTGACTTTAAAGGAAAGTTCTGTGAAGTGTAGGCGAAGAGGCCTCTGGAAAGAAGCAACGGTAGATTGTATTTCCCCAAGGACCAGCATTTCTCTCAGGAGATACTTCAGTCAAACCAACTGCAAAGTAAATGTGTTCTGGAGAAGTTTTCTCTTAGGAAGACTGAAGACACATATTCAGTCTATGCTTAGGTTTTGTTTATACAGTTTCATTCTGTGTTGCTTTATCAAAAGAAATATGGAATGTGAGATAAACCCTGCTCATGCCTGGACACATGATCTTGAAGAGTATTTTCACCTAAGAATTCATCTGGTAGCTTGCAAGATGCAGCCAAAAGTAGCAAGTGGCAGGTCAAATAGTGATTGAACAGAAAGAGACCTTGGTGCTTCTGTTTTTCAGAAGCTGAAGCAGGAGGTTGGCTACAGTTCTATGGCTTTGAATTCGTATCTGCACCTCGTGGAGTGCTATGAAACTATTAAGTTATACTAGTGGCTCTTGACTTATACAAGGCACTGTCCCAACTTTTCAGACTTTGCTGTCAATAAGTGATGGGCATAAGCCTCCCTGTATCCTTGGTTGCCACAAAGCAGGTGAAACCTCTTGCTCCTGCCAGACCTGCCTCATGAACTGAAATTGGTCTATAAAGCTTGAGAGGTATGAACTATACAGGGTCACCCTACCACTAGACAGAGTGAGGCCACCGCTTCAGGTGATAAAAGTTGAGCTAAACTCACTGCACGTATTTCCTGTGCCACTGGGACACTCCCCTTTCTCCTGGAGGATAAAGCTGTGTGTCTGTGCCATTGCCACATGACGCATACAGTAGCCCTAAAACTAGCTTGTTGACTTGGGTGTGGTAGAGGATGCTCCCTATGGGTCTCATTGACTCATGAAGTAACTGCAGTGCATGTTTGGCTTGTTTAGATAAATATTTATTTATTTGCTGAACTCAACATGTGGTCATTGGAGCTTTCTTCAGTGTCAGGCATGGCAAAGCATAGTGTCCATCACGCACAAGCCATGTAAGCATGGTGCTGAATCCAGTGCTTATGGCCATTCAGGAAGTAAAAGATCAGCATGAGGGAATGATCCAGGAGAGGATCACTTGCATGAAACCACTGCACAGATTGGTGCTACTGGACTTTACTTTGGGGGATGAGATGCTGTGCAGTGGCAGAACACATGTGGAAGGTTCCAGGTTCAGTCTCTGGCCTATGTATTTATTTAGCTTTTGTTGCATTAAGTGTTGTCAAGTCACATCTGACCTATGGTGATCTTAATAGGTTTTCCGAAGTATGTGAGGTATTTAAGAGGTAGTTTTAGCATTGCCATTCCCAGTGAGTTTCTATGGCTGAGTAGTGATGTGAACCAAGGTCTCCTGAATGCCAGTTTGTCAGTATATCCACCAAACTATACTGGGACTTGTTTAGCATTTACTAGCTGATTTAAAAAAACAAACCTGTTATTTGAGTGGTATATAACTTACAGGAAAATAGTTTAACAATTCAAAAACAGTAAAATTTCAAGATATACTTAAAACACTGGGATCAAAGAATAAACCAAGAATGCCAAAACAGAGTTATCAAACAAACAGATGCTTGCCTTTCTCTCTTTTGGATAAAGCCATCCCACCATTGCCGATTTTTGGTAATCAATGACTTCCTCCTCCTGTCCCACGGTCCTCATGAGTTCCTGCAATGAAAGGAATTACACAGGAACCGTGACTGCCTCAGGACAGACATAGGAAATGTTTACTTTCTGATAAGTGCTTTCTGTCCCAGCTCAAGATGGCATCAGACTTATGCACCATAGCTTGTGCAAAGAGGATTTCAGCCAACTAATTACAATATTAGAACAGTATTAATATCAGATAAAACCAAGCACATAATTTATATCATTTAAAACCAGTTTAAACTATTAAAAACAACAAAACACCTGCTATTAAAAGGCCCTGATTAATAATCAAAGGTCTGTTCAAATACAAAAGACTACTTGCCTGCAGAAGAACAGCATTGAGGGGGTCAGCCTTGGAAGGGATTTCTACAGTCTGGCAGCAACCACAGAGAAATTCCCGTCACTTGTCCGAACTACATATGCCTGTGAGAGTTTGGGGGAAGAAAGATAGGTCTCCTTCAGGCAGGTTAACATAGAGGGAGAAGGTCCTTCAGACAGCCCAGATCCCAGCCATATAGGGTTTTATAGGTCATAACTTGAATTGTGCCCAGAAATGGATCAATACCCAGTGAAATTGTTGTAACAACTTTTATTCTCGCTATAATGATCTCCTGTCAGCTACCTGACTGTAGCATTTTGGGCCTGCTAGAGATTATGAACACTTTCAAAAGGCAGACCAATGCAGAGCACATTACAGGATGAACTATGTCTCATCATGATCAGATCAAACTACTCCAGGAGCAGCCATAGCTCATGCACCTGATTTTACCATGTGAGTGCATTCCTGGCCATCACTGAGGCCTAGACAACCAGGGTCAGGGCTCAATCGTGACTAGGCTGTTGAAAAGGAGTCTCACTGGACCATCTTCTGAGCTTGGTTCACCAGGAAGGACCAGAGTCACTGTTAAACAGTGCCTCTAAGTTCCATCTCACAAAAATGTAAGGATACCATGGTTAATGGTAGTGAAAGCAACTGAGCAATTCAGCAGAACCAACATGAACGTGCCCTTTCTGTCCAGTTCCTGGCATAAGTTGCCCACAAAGGTGACCAAAGCTACCTCTATCTCAGCAAACAGATGAAAGCTGTAAAAGATTTCAAAGACCTTGCCATTTTTTAAAAGCCTTCACCTTGCTGTGAAAAGACAATAATGGGGATGCAAGAGAACCCTCTGTGAGGAAGGCATGCTACAATCTGAGTGCCACAACTGCAAAGGACTTTTCCCTATGAGTCATTAACTGTAGAGAAGTTTCTGGTTAGCAGGGAATAGTCTCTGCTCAAAACCTTGGGGAATTGCTACCAGTCAGAGCAGGAAACGCTAGAGTAGATGGACAAATACTGTACATCTTACATGATGTGAGGCAAGGCTCCCTTCTGACCTTTGGAGGAAGATATAACCTGGATACAACTAAGCAAGACAAGTCCAAGTGCCAGGTCAGAAAACTCAGAAGTCGACACAACAAACGTATTCACAACACAGCCGAGCTGCTGCTGATTGAGTGAAAATGAAGAGAAGCAACATTCCCCCACTCCTCCTTAGCTTTATCCCATCTCTCACAATTGCTCTCCTCCCATTTGAAAAGAAAGCAGGATTGGGATCCTGCACATTTCAGGTGCCTCCAGATATGCACAGAGCACTGATCTAACCCCTTTTCATCTGTTCTGGCTTCATGAAAGGAGACACACTTTTCACAGGGGTGAGCTATCTGAAGTCAGACCTCCTCTGTTAAAGCTAAATTTCAATTTGTCTGTGACTCCAGAGAGGGAAATATGATCTTTCCTATTACTCCCAGGACATCCTTCCAGGAATAAGAAGGTAGAAGCTTTTGAGCTTTTTCATTCATCATGTTTAAATAGTTTTTAGTCACTGCTGTTTATGTGAAGTGTGTAAGTGGGGTGTGGAAGATGCTAGAGGGACATTTGTCCTGCAAATGAGCATTGTCTCCATAAAATGTTTTGCATTTGTATCACAAAGCTGCAGAATAAGGAAGAGCCATTGCAATGCCATTGGGAAGGACAAACTCATCCTCTGTCTTGTTTCGGGGGCATTGCTCTCAAGATTCCTTTATCTATAAATATGCCTATGATGTCATATGAGACTCTTGTTATCAGAATCATTTTTGAACTCCCTGACTCTAATACAAAAAATAAATAAATATTTTTTTTAAAAAAAGAGGACGGTAGACAACAGAAGATTATTAAATGCCCTTTGAGGACAACGGATTAAGTTCAGAGCCCTCGTGTCCAAAGAACTGCATCCTTTTAGAAAATATGATCAAACTGCTAAGTCAAGAAACAGAGGGGGAAAGAAGGTGTAAGGGACTGCAGTGTTCCTCTGCTCTTCATACTGCAAGGACAGTGGCTACCACTGTTTGAGAGAAAACATGGTTAAGCTAAACTGCTCATTAATCAGAGAAAGAAAGAGGAAGAATGTTTTTTCTTTGCTGTTTATATTAGGATGTTAAAATGCAAGACTGTAAGCAATAAGCCCCCTCCCCCACCAAAAAAAAAAAGGAGGAAGGAAGGTTCAGGGTGTGAATTGCATGCTGGAGGCAGAAGGTAAGAACATCACAAGATCCCATCAGGGGGAAAAAAGAGAGAGAATATATAATTTACAAAGTAAGCACTTTGTGGACAAGATCGTTTCCTTCCCTGTTTCTTGTTTGGTGCCGAGACAGAGATTGTCATTTTTAAAACCAATTCTTGTAATACGTGCACCATCAACTCAGACTGAACTGCCCTCTCCCCTCTCCCTCCCTCTCTCTTAGTGCTAGATCAAAGTTTCAGAAGCAAGCAACACTGCATGGCAATGGCATTTGTTGTTCAGTGAAGGCTTTTCCAGAAGTGTGAGATGCTCTTGGTGCTGTTATGGAGTGGGATGAAGAACACATGCCCAACTGTATCTTGTTCTTACCCATGTAAATATATGAAGATGCCTACCTCTCTCTTTCTTAGCATTGAGGGTAGGAACACAGCAAGCAGGAATAACGCTTGTTGTTTTGATGCCTGAGGCAAAGGAAAGACAACATCCCCTCCCTAGTTGATGGAAAGAAGTTGACTGTGCCTGATTACACTGGCATTTGTCCCACTGTATGATCCATTCTAGAGATACGCTGGTTCACTGCTTTTGCCAGTGACCACACGATGTAAGTGCCAGCATGAACCAGACCAACTCCATTTTGGTTCATTTACAATGTGTGTGATTGTTGGTATCGAACCAAAGTGGCTCACTGTCTGTCCCTTTGAGGAAGTCTCATGACGATCTTGAGAAATGAAATCCTTTTGCACGGCAATCCTTTGGAGGGCAAGGGAGACAAAGTTTTGAATTTCTTTTTCATTGTTGTTTATGTATCAATGATGTTTTGAAAGGGTTTTTTGAAAGCCCTATCAAAGCATCACTGATGCATTGTATCAGTTAATAATAATAACTATGTGCCCTCAAGTCAATTCTAACTTATAGTGACCCTTTTCAGTGTTTTTAAGGTAAGGAGTACTCAGAAGTAGTTTACCATTCCCCTTTTCTGGAGGCATCCTGGGACCTCTACACAGTCTTTTTTTGGGATGCACAGTGGGGAACTGAACTCTCAACCTCTGAATTTACCCATGTCAAGACATCCAACACAAATAGTAATTTAAAGTTCACTTTCAATGAGAGTATCAATCTGGCTACCCCAACTCTGACACTCCCACCACTTTGTAAGTCTCACAGTATAAAAATCTAAATAATCAAAGGTTAATTGGATTGCTATGTTTGGGGAGCAAATGTGGCATTTTTCAGAGCGGGGTAAACCCAATATTTAAAGCAGGGTTGGTGGGCTATCTTTATTTTATTTTATTTAATCAACAAAACTAAATACTTGCTTTGCAATATGCACCCATGAAGATTTTACTGTGGTCAGTTATTTTTAGCACTAAAAGAGAGATTAAATGAAATCCGGGATTATTACGGACAGTGTTAGAAATGAGCAATAAAAAAAACTTTATCGCTGGGATCAGCTTGACCCAGTTGGGATTTGCTAAGCTCAGGGTGCTGCTTTCTGGAATAACCCATGGAAGCTAAAATTCCTTGGCCACAAGTTTTCTTTGAATTGGGAAAAAAGTTAGGGAAGGGGGAATAAAACAAGGTCACACCTTTTTATTTCATAACCAAAAAGCCTTCCTAACATCATGCCGAATTCATGAAGACTCTGTATAATGGCCCTGATGTACTGTAACATGGTGATGGCCCTATTTTTGTAATGGGGACATGGCCCATGCTATTAAAAAGGTCTTGATGCCATACCCTATGGCAGAGGAGAGACAGGGAACCTGGGGCATTCCTCTGGATGCTGTTGGATAGCCGCTACAGAAATCCCACCAGTAAGCCTTGCTGTCTGACGAGGGCTGGTGGCAGTTGGAATCCAACATATGGGAGAGCACGAGTTCCCCATTCCTATGGAAAACAAACATCTTTGTTAAGGATAGACATCATATTGATCAAAATATTTCCAACACATTCACAACAATTTTGAAAAGCCAGTGAAAAGCAGCAGTTCATGACCCTCTCTCTGGGTGCTGCTTCCTATGCTCTGTGAGATGGAGGTGTGATTTAATCCTAAACTGTGGATTAAAACCTGGGTAGTGGGGAGAGAATGAGATAGATAGATAGATAGATAGAAAGATAGATAGATAGATAGACAGACAGACAGACAGACAGACAGATGATTGATAGATAGATAGATAGACAGACAGACAGACAGACATAGATAGATAGATAGATAGATAGATAGATAGATAGATAGATAGATAGATAGATAGATAGATAGATAGATAGATAGATAGATGCATGCACAAACTACACATTTCTTTAGAAAAACAACTGAAATTGCAAGAGATCTAATATGGATTCAGAATACAGTCCTGGACTTAGTACTATGGGTCTTAGCCCCATCAAGCCCATTTTGTCTGCACTTCATATTGTCAAAAAGTGTTCATTTAAATATAAACAGCAGTCAAATGGTGCCTGACCTAGGACAGGACCACAGACAGGGCAAATGTATAAATCTCTTACTGTTCTGCTGCCCAGATCCAGATCTGGATTGAGAAGGGTCTGTTGGCAAGTTCTTTCTGTAGTTTAACTTTCAGTGGGGCTTTGAACTTGTGTCCCTGATTTGATATTATCTATAACCAGACCGTACTAGCCCTATAATAGTAGCAGAGAGTGGCAATGCCTTTTGTTTCTCTACAAACTTGTCTGACTCAGAAACAAACCATATTAAAACTCTTTCTCAACCCAGAGAGAGAGAAAGAGAGACAGAGACAGAGAAGGCAGTAGCATGAGATATGGAACTCTCTCTCTCTTTCTTCCTCTCTCCCTCCTTCTCTCAGTATATTTATGGATTAGCAGATTTGGGAAGCAGAGAAACGAAGCAAGGTGAGAAAGTACTTAGTTCCTTTGTTGATCCTCAATAGTTTTTATTTTCTACTGGATTCCATCATGTGAGCCTTGGTACTGTATTTTGTCATTAGTCTAAGGCGGGCTAAAATGGCAATGCTGGGTTCTCCCCTTCCTTTTAGTCATCCGCAGGTCATCCATGATTTAAGAGGGGATTTCAACTCAGTTCTCCCCAGTCCAACCCCAACACTCTAACCACTGTGCCTTGTAAAGAGGAAAGTGAAATACAAATGGAAAACTAGCTTTTAAATATAAAGTGGCTTAGAGTGTTGGATATCACCATGCAGATATACCCGAATGCTATGATTTGAAAACTTCTATATGCGGTTGCAACTACAGGGACTGTTCGGGGATTTGACTATTGGCAATTTCATTTTCACCTTATTGGGAAATACAGTGGAGTACAACATAAGTGGGGAAAAAGGGCAACTATATTTAACAAAAAGAAGGAGGTTGTATAAAGAGAGGTTCAAATGAAATATCTTAGGTGGATAAGTATATGAGCATTTCCTGGACTGCTTGCCACTTTCAAACTAATACTTTTAATTCACTTTCACTGAAGTAGTAGTGGAAAGAGACAAAAAATACGCTTTGATATGCTAGATCAACCCTTTAAAAAGGGTTTGTGTATGCTATTTATAATCCAAGTCTTTGTGTATGCTATTTATAATGCAAATCTCAAGTTAGCGGTTCTGGGCTCACAAAATATCTAAAAACATGAAGGCTGTAATTCAGGGAAGATCTCCAATGATACTTCAAAAGAGGGTTTAAAAGAATTTAAATTCATTTTATTTTTCAAATGAAAAAACCACCCACCCACCTTGCATGTATACATGTGTCTGGGAAAGAATGCTGCTCTATTGATACATACTCCCAGCAAGCTATATGTCTGCACAACATTGGTTTTATCAGCTAAGGCATGTAGCCTGGATGGGTAGGATTTCCTCTCCCCTTTGGAAAGGGAAAACAAAACAGTATGCTTGCAAAGTGAGCACCTGAGTTGGTTGCCTGATTATATCAAGCAGGAAAACAGATTTTCAGAGCCCAAGTTCCTAAAACATCTGCTAGGTTTTAAAATCTCTCCATCTTTATTAACTAAAGGTGAGGGGGAAATGTGTTCTGCAGTGTTATATTGAGGAAATGGATTATAATATTTCTGTTTTAGGATTTAGGCTCTCCCCTTTGCTTCACTTTTTATGCACTGTTGTAGCAAAATACTGTTTTTTAAATTTACAGTGCAAGCTCTCGGCAGACAGGCCAAGTGTCAAGAAATTTGAAAAGGGTAAATTCTACTTGGTGCTCTTAAAATGCAAAACAATGTCTTCTAATGGTCATTAAAAGGTTTTAGACTAAAACGTATTAGACTCAACCTAACTTACTTCTAATTAGAGTGGACCCATTGGATGAATGGGATTTCATAAATCAGTACTGATGGAAGTTCCATTGATTCTATGGGTCATCTATGGTTGGGACTAACAATTGGTTTTTGCCATTAACGCATTTTTTAAACCAACAAAACAACCTATAACCTATAACCCATAACACAGTTAACTGGGTAGGGGGTGCAGCTAGCTAATTTTAGACTCTGGACTTAATTGTCTTACAGCATCTCCCTTCTCCACATATCTTCATCATTTTTCTCAGAATAAACTCACTAATTTTCATTCTTCTTACAGGTAGACTGTGTTGTCTAATCCAGTGTAGGCTGGTCAGGCTGATTTGAAGTTTAAAAGGTCCCATAGTTTTAGTTTCCCATGGATATTAGCCTGACATAAAATTCTGTCATTTCCCCATGCTTTGAGTGACCCCTCAGCATCTGAAATCCTAAACTATAGCAAATTTTGCTTACGCCTAAATCTGTCACTGAGACTGGTCTCTGAACATTAGTTTGTTTGTCCATCCACCTGGGTTTCCTCAGTTCTTCGTAATTGCACTGAGTCCTATTGAATAACTATGTATTATGGGTTATGACATTTGTGGGGGGAGGGGAGGACATTGCTTCAACAAGGAATAGGGGGTAGAATGTTTTTGATCAAAGCCAGGGAGACTTGAGTTCAAACTGTCATTTGGGGATAGAAATTCCAGCATGGCCTGTTTAATTCATGGGAATGTTGTTGTGGGAGGAATGACCCTCTGAAGTTCCTGACAAGAACTATGTGCACCACTCTGAGGCCTGTGAAGAAAGCATGGGATAAATGTGTCGCAAATGAAGCAATTTAAATGTGCATTTTGTCTGTCAAATGGGGAACCAGGGCGTTTGGAAGCTCTTGAGTCATGCCACAGCTTGAAGGACTCTTCTTTGGAAATATGTAATGAAATCTGTGATGATAAAACTTTTCTGCCCTGACCCCAGACTGTTGGTAGAGAGAAGGTTGGCAAAAGTTAGTGTGATACATAAGGAGAGGTTTTTTCCAGTTCCAGTCCCCCAGTGAGGGAAACAAATGGGGATTTGAACCCTGCTCTCTGGATTCCTAGAGTTTCAGTGAGTCAGATATCTGGCTGTGGAGCCAGAGGTTGGGAGTTCAGTTCCCCACTGTGTATCCCAAAAGAGTCAACATCTGTGGCCTTGGGCAAACTGCCCAGTACCAGGATATCCCCAGAAGAAGGGAAAGGTAACCCACTTCTGAGTACTCTTTATCTAGAAAACCTGGGAAGAATTGCTGTAAGTCAGAATGGATGGCATACAATGTGTGTGTGTGTGTGTGTGTGTCTGTCTGTCTGTCTCTCTCTCTCTCTCTGTGTGTGTGTGTGTGTGTGTGTGTGTGTGTGTGTGTGTGCAGTACAAACCACTGATCTGTACGTTAAGCCTATTGGCACAAGCAGGGCAATTTTATTGCATGACCTACTGGCTAAAGACAGCAAAACCAGAAGTCAAATCACTTAAAGAACTGCTGTTTAGTGAGTTAGAATGAATGAAGTCTTTCGTGAGTCTGTGCTCACAATTTCAGCACTGTGTCTGTTGCAGTCATAGCCTAGCTGAGGCTCTGCTGCCCCAGGCAGTCTTTTTGAGGACACTTGACCTGTCAGTCATATTTCAGAAACTACTGATATGGTACTTGCTGATTTAGTTTAGATTCCAAACAGGCTAGCTGCTGGATTACAGACTAATGACCCATCCAATGCTAAAGGCAACGGCTTAGAGTGCGGGAGTGAATTAAGCCTCCATGTTGTCTGTAGGGGGAGAATTTATTATGTCATTAAAGTTGATTCAGTAAATTTTCTTTCTTTTCAATGCATCCCAACATATAAAATTTGAAAAGCAAGAAACAAATTCCACCCTGAGCCTGGCCATGTGTAGTTTATTCTTAAAATTAATGCAGGTAAATCATTGCTCTGGTGATGTGTAGAGAAATTTCAAGGGGATTTCAGCAATATCAATAAGAATGATAGGCTAGGAAGACTGCATGGCTGATTGACCAAGTCTGGATGCCTACAAATCAGGTTCATTTGAATACATGCTCCAGTTAGTAAATACATAGGGAAACGGAGCCTTTGCTTTCCTTGATGATCCCTGAGGTATGGTTTCAAGGGGATCTGCTATGAAATACCAAAGCCTCCGCAGTGTAAAGATATTAGCAATAGGTTATAGATAGCACTCACGATCTAATGTGAGGAGGGCAGCCAGATGAGTTAAATGTGGGTGCAGGCTTGTTTAGCTGAAGAAGGAAGTTTACAAATGTAGAGACTACAAAGATAATAAGAGAATCTTCACCATTTGGTGTTTCATCTGCCTACATATGTCTCAGGGTTGTTTTATAGCAACAGATAAGACTGTTTATAAATAATAGCAAATAGATTTCAGGAAAAGAGTAGCATGATTTTGTTGCTGTTGCTGTTTTTCTATATATAGAGCATCCAATAACAATATATTTAGGGAATGAAGGAATATTTATGTATTTCTAGGCCCCACTACAAACTGGGCGGGTGCGAGGGAGAAGGGAAAGTGACATGAAGAGCTCACTGGTGGACTAGAAGGTAGAAATCTAAGTTTAAAATAACACTCAGCCATGAAGCTTACTGGGTGACATTGAGTCGGCCACCATCTGTCAGGCAATCCCATCTCACTGTGCCGTTATGAGGATCAACTTGGGAGCAGGGAGATGCAGAATCCTGAGCACTGCCTTGGCATTCATGGGGCAAAGGTGAACTATGGATGTATTTGAAGAAATAAATGAAGCCCAAACGGGACCTTCAGATTAATTTTGGTGAAAGGGAGCTACACATGTGGATATCCTTGTGCTTGCTCAGCTAAACTTTCCATTGAGTCCAATGAGCAGTCATTGCAAGGGGGAGAACTTTTTTGTGCCATTCCAGAATCCTATAAAGGAAGCCTAGAGGGGATACAATACACCACAGTCTATGTCAATGCAGCTTCCTCAGTTTGTGGCCTATTCATATCTATTGGGGGAGGAGGATCGTGCTTTAGACTGATGGTCTGTTCCCATGTGTTCTTTCAAAGATGGAAGCCATTTTCTCTAAACACATTTTTAAAAATCACAGTTAAAAATAATTCTGATTTATGACCATAAATGGCTCAAGCATTCTTTACAAGCTGAAAAAGACAAAGGTCACTCGGACTTTTACATTCAAACAATTTCTCTATTGTGCTTTGGACTACTAAGAGACATTCCAGACTGCCTGCCAATTATGTCCTATTAGTGTAGTAGCAATTTTATAGCATTCATGTGACAATCACACTTCATCCCGAGCAAACCATCATGATTGCAGCAGCACCACAACATTTAAAAAGAACTCCTTGCACAATATAGTACGTACGACATTTGAAAAGAAACAGAAAAAGTATTGCTAATCTAATTTAATTATTTCTTACCTGATTCCTGAATTTAACTTCTTTCAACTTGTGTTTTTAATTTATTATCCCTTAATTTATTTTATATTTTGAGTATGTTCTCCCCATTTACTAGAATGGACCAGAATCTCATTCACTGTAAGAAGAACAGAATATATGGCAAATAAAGAAATAGATAATTACAAATAAATAAATATCAGTTTATGTAGTATAAAACTGGAATATGCTTTTAAAATTGAAGATCCTTTCCACAGGTTTTTCTTGGGATTCTTTGAAGATTGCCAAGTAAGCTTGCATGGCAAACGGCATTTAAAAAGACAGATTGTCACAAAGTCTACGACCCATTCATTTTTGATGCAGACATTCTCAATCCAGATGACCAACAGATGAAAGAGGGAGTACAATCATGGTGGTAGAACCTGATCTGGCTTTGTGCATGGTGCCTGTGTATGTCTACCAGAAAGCTCATAGATCCTTGTGATGGAATAGGGGACCCTTCCAATTCCCAAGTGCGACTGCACCTCTCAGTGTCAATGTGTCTCCTGGTGAACATGTATGAGATCTGTACAGATTGTTCAATAAGAGCACAATCCTCCTCCCCCAACAGATATGAATACATATATGACGGGGGAAGGCTAGCCCTACCAGAATGCTGACCAAGGCTACTATGTCAGCTGACTGATGCTGTTGGCAGCCCAATAACCTGATATCGTGAGTCTGCTGTTGGAGGATATGGCTGTTTCTGCCTGTTTTGCCAGTCCAGGTTGCCTCTGAACCTGGATGTGGAAGAGAGCATATTATCTTATCTTTTGTTTCAGGCACAAAATGTCCTGGGACATCACTGATCTCTTGAGTTTACTTCAAGTTCCATTTGCTGAAACTTCAGAATGAGATTGGAAATGAGGCATAACAAACAGAGCCAGAAATTATTGTTCCATCCAGAACTCATTATGCTACCACTGGAAAGGTACCAGTGTGTGTGAGCAATCCATTTTGCTTTTAATTTCAGAATAGCCACTGTTTTGTTGCTATGGGTTTTGTGTCATAGGTCTGAGACAGAAGTTGAAAGTCTTACTCTGCTAAGCAGATGCAAATGCTGGGTGACACTCAAATGTTCATCATCACTTCATGGTTGGAATATCAAGTGATGATTTGTACATAAGAAGGAGTGATCTCTGGTATGATATCATAGACTGAACGTCCAGTGATCGAGCAATAGGCTTTTCAATGTTTCTCTGTGCCTTGTTAAAGAAAGTTGCAACCATGTTTCCTACTTTAGACCCCTTTCCACAATAATCCCAGTGTTGCCTGCTCTAGTTATCATTTGAATTTGGGTTTGGGGTATGTGTTTGTGGCAGGAGGGAAATATAAATAAACAGGTTTTTGGTAAGTGGGAAAGTGCTTTCTGTTTGCTGTGGAAGTGCTCCTCAAAGATGAATCTTGACAACTATTACCAATAGTTTCAGACCTTTTTCAGGCTGTAATCCTAAGCATGAGTGCCTGACTATAATTCCCAATGAAAAAGGAGGGTTACCTTCCAAGTAAGTAAAGATATTTCGAATATAGATTCCAGGTCTTGTTTTGCCAGTGACAGTTGGTGCAATGTAAAGGCAAAGTTGGATTGGGGGTGTTGGGGGTGGGTTGCTCTTTTTTCAGTCTCAGCAATAAATCTGTAAAATGGGCATACACATATGTCGTTTTGGTGCTGTGAGAATGATCACCATCAAGGTGATAGGCTATTGCATATTTAAAGTGTCTCTACTGTTTGTGATTCCTCTCTGTGTACAAACAAGGAGAGAAGGAAACAAACGCTACTAGCGGTACAACTCCCCTGTTACTGTGAAAAAGCAAGGGAAACCACATTTCACCTCAAAACCTCAGGCAGCCAGAGATAAGCACATGTGCTCTTCAGCCATACAACTCAGATGTGTTCATACAATAGGCACAGGCAAGCTAAAGGAGTAAATGGGAGAGGAAAGGGAGAACTCTATTGATTAGAATACATGTCTGGAACTTGGGAGATCCAGGTTCTAGCCATCCCTGAGCTACGAAATACATTGAATGACTATGGTCGACTCACACTTTCTTTCAGCTTGGCCCACCTCCCAGGTATGGTTGTGAGAATAATGTTGAAAGGAGGAGAGGCATTTATGCTGCTCTTAGAAATAGTGCACGTGGGTATGCTCCCCTGGAGTGGCCCTCCAGCCCTTGAAAGCCAGGAGACAGATTTTGCTCATCCGTCATAGAGCAGTATTACGATTTCACCCTCCTTGTAGCCTCTGTTCATATGGAAGGGAAAGCAGGTCAAGGGAAGGGGTGTGTGTCAAGTGTTTGGGTTAAAAGCAGAAAAAAAGGGGGGGAAATAAGAACATGTTCCCCAGCATGTACTCTTAGAGGTGCAGGACCAATTCAGGCCTCTCCTACCTTTCCTGGCTCTTGCTTACGAGGGGTTATGGGAGTTTATTAGGACAGCCACGAGTGGCTCACTCTGGTCTAGGTCCTCCTTGAAAGACAAGAGGCCTATAGAAGTGTCTTCCTGCTCACCAAAAGCTTACAAGGTGCTCTGGGAACTGTTCTTTTCTTTTCTCTTTTTGGACACCAACTCCCTGAATTCTCATGCGGTCCTCACTAGTGGGAGGATTCTGTTCAGCTGTAGTGCAAGACACTATTGCACCTATCTGGTGTGAACCTTGGAAGTGAAAGCAAGAAGAGGAGAGAGTTCAGTGAGGTGGTGCTGTGCTGACTCTCCTTGCCTGATGAACCAGGAGAAAGAGCACATCCTAAACCCTTTAAAGCTAAGAAGGAGAGACGGCTCAGCCCCCAGGTGGCTGCTCTGCTGCCTCGCCATTTTGGCTGCCTCCGACTACGTCCTGGACATGGAAGATTCCTGCAACTGTATGATCCAGATAAGCGATTGGGGTGGGATGTGGGGGAGGGGGGAGGGCAGGGAAAAGGAAGAATGATTGGGAGTCAGCAGCCATGGCAGACTGCTGTGAAGATGACTTTGCCTATACCTTGGTGAGTTTGAGTCATGGAGATTCAGAGAACAAGGGCATAAGAACACTTGGAAGTTCTACACGTAGCCAGGGATTTACTGCCAGAGATAATCTGGTGCCCTTGCTTGAGTTGGGGTGGGAAACGTGTGCTCTCCAGCTGTTGTCACACTGCAGTTCCCCTCATTCCTCACTATTGGCTATGCTGGCAAGGACTGATGGGAGATGGCAGCCCAACAAAGTCTTTGGGGTCAGTCATTCCTCTCAGGAAGTCTGTTGTTGATCCAACTGGCTTAACTCAGTCCCCCTTCTATTCCTTTATGTGTGTATGTGTGGGGAGGAACTTGAGGAGTAGAGGAATAATTTCCTCAGCCTCATTCCTGAGCACTGCTTTAGATTTCCTTGAATATGTTCCGTGACGTTCACTGAGCTCCCACAGGTTTTACAAGCCTTGGGAGCCTATATAAAAACATTGCTCTTAATTGTCAGGTGAGTTATCTCTCCCAGCTCCACTGCACTTTGCTGACTTTATTACCTGTCAAGTCCTTAGTGATGGGAGGCAAACTAAACATACACTGAAAGAAATACGTGTCAGCAATAAATGTGTTTTTCATAGTGGATGGTTTAAGTTTCAAAGTTGGGAGTCTCTGTTACCTATTCTAGAATGCCTCGCTTCATCACAGGTATTTCAGGTAAATTAATGGCTCACTATACAGTGCCAAGTCAATGATGCAGGGACGTTACCTTGGATGCCACAGGTACAAGGTACAAGCTGTAAACCCTACAAACTCCTTATTTTTCCTCCCTTTTGTCTTTGCATGAGAGCTTACACTGTTGGTAAAATTTAAACAACCTTTGCAAATCCAGCACTATTCGTAGAGCGACAACAACCTTTTCTCTTCTGGCAGGCTTCAGACCTGTGGGTTCTGCTTTGTTGTTTACAAGAATTATGAGATGAATCCAATGGAGCTTGAGGCAAGGGGTACTGAGGGTCAAAGCAGACAATACAGTTACCATGTTGTTAGAAACAGAGCTCTCTTCAGAGATAAAGGTAATCCATTTATCCAAGCACAGGTTTTCCTCAATTCTATATGTCACAGTTGGCCTCTTTTCATTTGTGATTTGTCACTGGGAGATAAACATTTGTTTCACTTGCAAGTCTGCTTGCTGAGACATGGAGCTTGGAAGAAGTTACATCTAAAATAAAACTTTTATAATAACAACAAATACACATTCCCCTTAATACGTAAGGCGGCCCTCCGACTTTAAAGATTTTGTGCCTGGGAACTTCTGTGGGGTGCCAGAAGAAGACCTTGCTGATGATTATTCGGTACAACTTCCAAACATGCCTAGATGCTACTTCCTTGCAGTGGACTGTCTGACAGCCATTCTGCAGAGTTGTTTTAATCGCTGCCCCTACTTTCTTTCTAAGCAATGTCCAAGCATACCAAGGGCCTTTGTTTCCAGCAAGAAACAATGTCAAAAAGCAGAAAAGAAGACATGCTGATCAGGCAAGTTGCAGATCCTGCAGAGTAAAACCGAACTGGAGAAGTGAAACTGATTTTGAAAGAAAACTAATTTCCCACATTTCTTGCAACTTGTTTGGGTACCTTTCTGCCTCAGAAACTGCTAAAAGTGCAGTTTGGTTGCTAGCTAGCCGCTACGAAACGACGCTGTCAAAAGGAATCCTTAGCCATACAGCTGCCCCACAGTGTTGATGGGGTTAGCACAATTTACTGACTTGGTTGAGGGCGGGGAAAAATAATAATACATTCTTAATATAGTAAAAAATGAAATAAAATAAACCAATCCATTCCAGATCTTGGACAAAATGAGTTCCAAATAATGTAGTCGCCCTGCAACCTGTTAATGTAGAGAGGACAAGTTGTGTAACCTCATAGGCCCTGTAGCCCTAACCAGCAAAGATAGCTGACGGCTGGCTCTGCTGAGGCTGTGCTGAACCCACATCCCTCCCCTATGAGGGAGGATGGAAATTACTTAGACCTACCCTCACTTTGTTCTGGCATGGTGAAATCTGGGCTGAGAGGGTTTCAGTTTGGAGCATCTCACTTCCTCCCTACCCTTCTTCTTCTCTGTCCCCCTTTTTAGCTCTGATTGATTGATTTCATCCAAAAATAACAAAACAAATGGGAACATTGCTACGGGAGGAAGGGGTGATAAGTAACATTTTCTAGTTACTTTTTAGTTATTTGTAAAAGCTTTTGTAGGCATTTTCAGGGGAATTTGAGTGGAATTTTTCAAGTTTTATGCAAATCTCATCAGTTTTTTTAAGGTGACAAAAATGTATTAAGTAAGGGAGAGGAGTTACTAATTAATGTATTACTTTTGGAACTGTTAGTAGCAATTAGTTATTTTGTGGAGTTTTTGAATATGAGTTACATGATTTGTTTAAAAATGTCATGTTCCAACCAAAGATTCAGCTCAACAAATCCAGTGCTTAAATTGTGCTTATGGAACTAAGCAAACTGGAAATGTTCCATGATATTTCTGAACTTCTTGTTATTTTGATGTACATATTGCCCCATAGTGCCAGAGCACTCTCTGGGCCGTTTTACAGCACAATTATGCAAGGAACAACTTGCTCCCCAGCGAACTGGGTACTCAGTTTGCCAACCCTGGAAGGATGGAAGGTTGAGTTAAGCTTGAGTTGGCTACCTGAAACCATTGGGATTGAACTCAGGTCATGAGCAGAGGCTTGGCTGCAGTACTGCAGTTTAGCCACTGCATCATGGGGCTCGCTTTTGGAGCTTTTTAGGTAGATGTAGTTTGGAGCATACTATGTTAACTGGGTCATGACAATTTCACTTTATGTTGGTTCTCTTGCCCTCTATGTCTTCCATCCTTTTTTTTTACCTTGCTTTCATTTCTGTGACTTCAGTTCATGTTATCTGTGCCACTTTAAATAGAATTTGGCCTTGGGGTACAAGCCATTTGTTCTCCATTTGCAGTTTATTATTCCACAGTTTGGATCTCAGATGGCTCTCTCTTATTCTTGGATTGTAAGTTGTAAACCAATAATGCAATAGATGAGTTAATTAGAAAACAGAGAAAGGTGTGCAGTGAGCAGCATTTATTTGCTATATAAAGGAGCAGGAAAACAAAGTGCATTCTTGGAAGGTAAAAGATTTACACTGTGCAGTAAATTATAAGTAAACAATTAGTAAACTGTTGCATATCTGCTGAGTATGAAATACCACCTGTGGTTTTATTAAACCGTTTAATTTGTAGAATTGGCAAGGTTCCTTATGATGATACCTGGTGACACATTTGTACCAGATTAAAAATATGCAGTTCTGTTTATAGGAACCAGACAGACCGTGAACAATCTATTAAGAGAAGAAGTGACCAGCTACTTTGCAAACCATAACAAGTCCAGTAGTCACATGAGTGGTTTGTAATAGCTTTGAAGTAGCAGTTGTTTTGAAAACCTAAAACATTGATGTTTTAGGTAAAACATGTTATGGTAAAATGTTATGGACACTTATGTGATAGTAAGTCACACAGAACACTGTAAGACTTACTTTTCTTTAAAAAATTGTTGCTAGATGTCTCTTTTTTTAAATTACCATGTTTAAAAGTTTTTTTTAAAATGGTTTATGTATTCTGTTTTAATTTTGTTGCTTTAATAATACGTGAGCTGCCTTGAGTCCTATCACGGGGAGAAAGGCGGCATGAAAGTGAAATAAATGAATAAATAAATATAAACGAAAGTACACTTAGGATTGCAAGCTAAAACAAAACAACAGAAACAGTTCAGCACCTTGTAGCTTTCCCCACATAAAGGAGGACCCCGAATTTGATGAGATAAACCTGGCAGACGATGCAGATCCAAAGCAAAGGAAACCAGTTGGAATCTGGCTGTGTACCTCAATGTGAGTCAAGTGTAATATTCGTTGATTTTAAATAACACGTGCTCTTTGATTCTGTAATATATTGTGGTACTTGGAAACTCTTTTAAAAAACCTCTTTTTAAAAAAAGTCTAAAACTACACATTTAAAGTTCCAAAACATTTTCCCTTTCTTTTCATTCTGCCTCAGATTTGCTATAGTAGTAAAAGGGGGCATTCTGTCCCAAATACTGTTTTTGTAGTGCTCCTTCACCACCACCACCCCAAAAGGCTTGTCCCCAGTAGTGGCCAGAATCCTGTTGGCTGTGCAGCACAAACTAAAAATCTCACAACCAGTGTGCATAATGGTGCCAACTGCTTGGACATACACCAGTTGCTCAGTTGCACACCCAGTCACGCAACAGATTTTCTTACAATGCTTTTGAAATTTCCCCCACATGTGCAGAATTATGCAATAAGGCTTTGGCAGTGCAAATGTGTCTGTTCCCCTTTCTTTGACATTTGGATTTTTAAAATTCTCGAATTCTTAGCATTGAATAAATTTCCAAATGCTGGTAAATTCCTGTTAAAAAGCACACGTAAAGAACATTCCTAACCATCTCAACTGACCAAATTCAATAGGTATAGCTATTGCCATTATGGAGGTGGGCATACTGTATAACTGTTTAAGAGGAAGCCCCTCCCTAAGAAAGAAGATGCCAGCCTTCACTCAGCACCACAAATATGATGAAGTCCCCAAGATTGAAAAACTGGACCTTTAAGAACTAAGCACTCAAAGCCCTGGGCTTAGATGGGCAAATCTTTGGGATTTATATTCTCCCACATTTGAATGGTTTCATTCACAAATCCTTTCAGATGAATTTCAATTTGCTATTTTTGGATAGCTCTTGTGAAAAATGAACCAAAGGGAGCTTGTACCCTCTAACGGCTCCTTAGGTTCTTCTCACATATTATGCAGTTTGGATGACATTCTTTCTTATATTCATTTTATTTACTATATCTTGGTAAATATTATTTTATTTAATCCAATATGGGTTATGGGAATCTGATTCTCACAACATCTAGAGAGTGTAGCCAATAGAGATGGGAGCTTTGTATTTTTATCCCTGGGGTGCCACAGAGGTCCATTCCCTCCCCCCCCCCCCCAGAACCAGCCCGCTCCACTCACTGGGCTCCACACGTTATGTGCATCCATCACCAGCTACATTGCACCAATCATGGAAGTCATTCATCTCTGAGCCTGGATGCCCAGGTTTTGGCAGTGGCCAGGAGTGTCTTTGCACAATTAAAACCAGTGCACTGGCTGTGTCTGTTCCTGGAGAGGTCTAATTCGGCCACGTGCCTTAGTTACATCCTGTCTGGATTACTGTAATGTACTGTATGTGGGACTGCTTCTAGAATGTGTTCAAAATCTTCAGCAGGTCCAAAATGCCACAGCCAGATTGCTAACTGGAGTTGGCCACAGGGATCACATAACCCCATGTCACAGCAGCTCCTCTGGCTGCTGATCCATTTCTGGTTACAATTTAAAGTGCTGGTTCTAACCTAATAAGCCCTAAACAGCTTGGGTCCAAGCTATTTCAAGGACTGTGTCTCCCTTTATGGGCCTGCCCAGGTGTTAAGATCATCAAGGGAGGCCTTTCTCTCAATTCTGCCACCTTCACAGGTGAATTTGGTGGGGATACTGGAGAGGGCTTTCTCTGTTGATGCCCCCAGACTTTGGAACTCCCTCTCACAGGAAGCCAGACTGGCCCCATCTTTGCTGTCCTTCTGCAAGCAGACAAAGAACTTTCTCTTCAAACAAGCTTTTCTTTAATGATTGGCTGCCTGAGTGGGGTTCTTCATAGATTACTGTGCCTTACTGCTTTGAATGTGTTTTGATGTTGCGTCTGTTTACCCACCTTTTTATGGTATTTGTTTGATCCTTTTTAGTATTTGTATACTAATTATTTTAGCTTTAAATATTGTGTTTTAATGATGTAAGTCACCTTGCCTCGTTCTTAAGGAGAAAATGAGGGTAAAAATATTTTAAATACATAAATATTCCTGTCCTCAAACAGCCCCCTGCACCACATTGTACGCTGTTCCAAATTGTTCCCAGTTAAAGATGGGCATGAACCCCAGTTTGGAGGTTTGTGCCAGTGGTGCCGCACGTTTCCTTCCCTCACCTTCCCAGCTGGATTCACCTGACAGAGTGTACTCCTCTCCTCCTCCACTTTGGCTGTTCAGCATGTCACCAGTAGGAGCACAGACTTCCCTGCCCCACCTCCTTGGCTGATCACCCACTCAGACAAGGAGGTGGAACAGGCAAGCCCGTGCTCCTGCCAGGAACTGGCTGAACAGCTGAAGAGAAGGAGGAGATGAGTGCACTCTGGCTGTTGAGTGGGGCATTGGCTGGGGAGGTGGGAGAACCAAACACACAGCACCTGTGGTGCCGCACATATGAGCCGGCACAAATTTCCAAACCGAGATTTGTGCCCATCTCTGTTCCTAGTCTTGTAAAGCAAAGGTGTGGGGAAGAGAAAGGAGCTCTTCCACCTCCTTCAGCTGGATGAAAGTCTCTCCTGCAAAGGAAGAGGACACCTTTGGATCCAGCCCAGGGCTTGGTTTTAAAGACATACATATGGACATATATAATACATTGCAAAGCTTTGAAATGCCCAGCATTTTGCAAAGGTATTCCAGGGACGCACCATCATTGCACTGATCTCTTTTCTTTTAGTTCAAGCATGCATTTACAGTACATCTCTTGAGCTGTTCATTCATGATTATTCTCCCTTTCATGACTGCTGGTTGATCATGTAGACTGAATCCACAGAGAAATGTTGCATTTGGTTTCAGGTTCCATGAAAGTGTTACCTGCAGTGAATTATTTGTGGTAGTACATTCACAAATACAAGCCATAACTTCATGCAGCAGTCTTCAAATATGAATTTGTGCACTGGCCTAAACAGTAAAGGCTAATACAACTACAAATCTAGCTGTTCACAGTAGTATCTCACTTCCTTCATTTATCTGGAAATTTTAAAAGCCACGTAGCTACAGACGACACCATCCTGATGAGCTTTGAGGTTTGGATCACCACAAAATCCTGTGCAAACCTACAACACATTGCATGTGTGCACCTTGCAAATGCTATCTGTGTGATTTTCCATCCTGTATACTTGCAATGTTCTGATGACAGCAGTAAACAAATGGGCATGGTTTCAATTAGAAATCTGCATAGTCTCCTACGTTTTTTTTAAAAAATCTAACTCTTGCCTTTACCACTGCACATCTTTTGTAGTGTAACTTGAATGATTCTTTTTTGAGTGGTACAATGTGTTCTTTGCCTCTCTACTTGCCTGCTCACCCTTCCACGCTATCTGTACACCAGAGAGAAACCTCCTGTCTCTCAGTGCTTTTGCAACAGCAGCAACCCAGCCTGCAAAGGTAGTTTACCAACTTGGGTCGGCTATTGAAGAGCTTGTAAACAAATTCATAAATTTGTCATGCTGATTAAAGTGTTGGCAAACACAATGGCTGATCATGTTATAAATGTTTATCAACACCCGCACTCACCCACCTGCTAAGAGGTGCTACGCTTTAATGAAATTGTTTGACTATCAGGACTGGTTGCTAAGATACAGTGTTCTCGTTACTAGGGATGTGATGCTTACAGATTTCTGTTATCAAATAATGATTAGAGATGCGCTAACCTCAAGGTGTTCCGTGCTGCGAAAGGTTTGCTGAGCCTCAAATTAGTAAACTGTCTGCCTGAGCAGACACTTACAGAAGGCGCGCGCGAGCATCAGAGTTACAGGGCTGACATTTTAAAAGGAGACAATATCGGTCAGAGGAAGCATCCCCTGCATATGATGAAAGACTCTCTGTGAAAATGTTTACATGATCAGTTGCCAAGCACAATGTCTTTATGACATCTTTCCAACTTAGGATATTTTTGAGTCCCTGTGTTAAATAATTGCATTTCCTTTCGGTTGCATTAAAAGCTCCCTAACACCCACTCCTTGCAACTGCCCAGCATTTTGCAAAGATCAGAACCCACATTTTTCCTCCAGGAGATAATAGGAAAAAGACAAAATCAAACTAGCAAGAGAAAAACCACATATTTTAATGTTTGCAAGCAGGAGATGACATATTCCTGGACAAAGCAAGTTCAGAGTTAGGAGTGTTATTCAATAATAATAATAATGAAAAACACCAGGCTAAACATTACAAAAGAGGACAATATCCAGTATTGACAGCATTTTCCCTTCTACCTTGGGTCACACTAATTTGCTTGTAGGCCTCTTCAGAAGGCAGCATAAATATTACACCTCATTTTGTCATCTCTTAACAAGTGCATTTCAATCCGTTTAATCATCAGACAAGATAATGAATGGCACTGCATTCATTCTCACAAGGATTGTGTTCACACTGCCAAAGGAGTAAGTAATCTTAAGTGTAATTGTTGAGCTCATTATTGAATTAAGGGTTCAAACAGTTGTTACAGTGACAGCATTAGTGTGAATCTGAGTTGAAAGTTAGCTATGCTGAATAAATCTAAATCACAAGGGGGTGGCTCCTCTCTGGCTGTTGGGAATATGTATCTTAGAGATGTCCAGTTATCGTCCATTTCAGCACTGCCTAAAATAACTGTATTTGTTCTCTGGGGATCCTATTTCTGCCACAGCACATAAAACAATAGCACCCTTCTGTGACCATACACCACAGAACTGTGGGCCACTAAATGAAATTCCACATTGCACTATCTGTTCTATATACAACAGATTGTTGTGTAATTAGTGCAAAGGAGTGGAAAGGTGTCCAATATTATACTGCTTTCCAGCAATCAGTTTTGGAAAATCTGCATACAATATAGCACTATCAGATATGTTTTCTCCTGTATATATTTTCAAATGTGTTGTTGATGAATCTCCAGTCATTTTTCTGACTCTCTCCTTTTTCATTGAGTTTAATAGACATTTTCTCCTGCCAACCTGAGATGATCCATAGAAGATGAACTAATTTCTCTGGAGAAGGTTGATTGCAGTGTGAAACCATGGGAAGTGTGACATGGAAATGCCAGTGGTATCCAAGCTTCTCTAGGGTAGGTACATTAATTGCACAGCTATTTCACTCTGTACACCCACCATATTCTGTATTTGCTGCAGAGCTGAGAGTTAGAAAAACTGCTCCTGTAGGTTTCCAGAAGAGGCTAGTAAGCATGACACTGATTGCTGAGCAGCTTTGCATTACTGTCTTACTGCCCCTGTAGCCCTTTAAAAACTTTCAAAATGGATAACATGCTCATGTTCTTGGGGTGGAGAAGGGGGATACTGAATTAATGTGAAATTAAACAGTGGTGGGTGCTGTAGCTGAAAATAAGTAAATGGACAGGTAACTATAGTCCAATTGAACTGCGGGATTAAGAGACCAAGACTATTAAAATCACTGAGAAGGGGGCCAATTTTTAACAAAATCAAATGCTGGAGCAAGCCATGCTGACATCATGGAAGGAAAAGTTGTTGTTGTTTGGTCGTTAAGTTGTGTCTGACTCTTCGTGACCCCATGGACCAGAGCACGCCAGGCCCTCCAGTCTTCCACTGCCTCCCGGAGTTTGGTCAAATTCATGTTGGTAGCTTCGATGACACTGTCCAACCATCTCATCCTCTGTCGTCCCCTTCTCCTCTTGCCTTCACACTTTCCCAGCATCAGGGTCTTTTCCAGGGACTTTTCCAGGAAGGAAGAGTTCTCCTCTGGCTAAGACTTTTCCAGGAAGGAAAAGTAATGTTGACTAATTTCTCACTATGTACCTCTAAAGTTATTACCATAAGTGCAATTGTTGGTCGCTGCTAAAGTAGGCTCATTGAATCAACTGCTGAATTGTGAGTTCACAATTATGTAAATAACATTGATTCAGTGGAACCACCAATTGAACTGAGGACATTGTGATAGTATTCAAAAATATCCTGAGACAAAGTGGAGAATTCAAAGAATTACGTGAAGGCAAGGCAACCGATCCCAACAAATTCTCATTCAGTTATGAAGCTCAAGTGTGGACTTGAGCTGCCTACTTTGTGGGGAACCATATAACAGGATTTTATAACGCTAACATGGAATGAAGCAGTGTGCATCCACCCAATGGTAGGCACAGAGTATGATGCAGAAAGAGAGGAAGAAGAGGAGAAAGAGCCATTTTTGCTGTGTTGCAATGGTAGGGAAGGCTATGTAGGTGGCCTGGTAGGTGAGTGAAGAAAAGAAGGGAGAGTGACAGGGAAAAGAGGGAACAGTTCTCCTCTGGCTAAGACTACATCCTTAGCTGGAAAATGACAAGGAGGAGATTATAATGCACATATTGTTATTATGCTATCGTTTCCATTCCAACCCCCAAAATCCTGAAACTTGCTGATACAGCTGATATATCTATTCTGTCCCCAGACAAGGAAGGAAGGAAGGAAGGAAGGAAGGAAGGAAGGAAGGAAGGAAGGAAGGAAGGAAGGAAGGAAGGAAGGAAGGAAGGAAGGAAGGAAGGAAGGAAGGTGCTGCCTCCCCCTGTCATACCATTTAAGGGGTGATTTACCAATGCTATCTCCCAGTGAGTTTCCATGTCCAAGCAAGGGTTTCAACCCAAGTCTCTTGAGTCCTAGTCCATAACTCTATCCACTGCACCACACTAGCTCTCATATAAAAGAAAGTACTTCTGCTAATGTTTATGGGAATATTAGACATCAGGACTTCTGTTTTCAGTAAAGTAAGCCGGAAGATTAGGGAGAAAGTGGAAGGTAAACAAGAACTGGGAAAGATGGAGTGTTGGTAAGTTTGTGTGTGTCAGCTTAAGGGGTCATAGTGCAGAGCTTAGAAAAGTCACACTTTTGGACTAGAAGCCCCAAAATTCTCCAGCCCTCATGGCCATTGGATTCCTGGAGTTGCAATTCAAGAAACTAACTTTCTAAATTCTGCCATAGCAGTTGTTACTGGAAGGCAGTAACGATGCAGTCAAAGCAACTCAGAAAAGCATCCCATGTGCCATTAAATAAAATTAATGAAATTGAATATTAGTCCTATTTGGGGTAGACCTATTGATATCAGTGGGCCTTGATTTAGATTTTATGAATGACAAGTTCCATTAATTTCAATGGGTCTAGTCTACATACGACTAATGTGTGATTTTTAGCTTGTGTTATTTTTATATCTTTTACTTGCTCCCAGCATGTCATCCAGTCATCCAATGTCATGCAGATGCAGTCGTTAAAAACAAGTTGACATCAATGCAAACTCCACCAGCATTGCAGGACAGTTAATTCAAGATGTGACAGAGGTATTGTGATCACTGTGGCTCAGTTCACATTTCATGTATGTTTGTGCAATCTTCTTCTTTACCGCATGCTTAATGACTAGGAACAGAATTCATGAACCAAAATCTACTGAAAAGTATTCAAGGCACTTTGGAAGTTTCACTCATGATGGTCCACTGCCACAGAAGTGGAAGTCATCACTTGGTGTTGCCATCACTGAATGATGGGCCTACACATGCAAACTGGGTTTTAATGATGAAGAAAGGTACTCTTCATATGCTCACTGCCATTCCATTCTATGTTCGTATGTTACGTGGCTCAGCTCCAGCTTTGAAAGCCAGTTCTGGAAAGAACAGTTATTTCTGATAATAAGACAATAGGCATGGCTCTCTACTTATCTCCATCACAACACTGTGGTATAGGCTAGGCCACTGGTTCCCACACATTTTGGACTCATGCCTCCACTGGAGACCATAGAGATGGAGGAAGGAGAGACAGGCACATGGCCTTCACTTCTGGTTCCTGTTTGATATAGAGCTATGAACAGCTCCTCTATATAGAACTATGAACAGCTCCTCTATAGCCTGCATAGCTCTATGTTCTGTCCCTTTCTCCATGGTGCCCCTGGCTTGATTGCCAGGCATCCCACGGAGACGCAGCATACGGTTTGGGAACCCCTAGGCTAGGCTAACATAAGCCAAGGTGCTTTATGGCTATGAGTGAATTTGAACTGAGATCTTCCCAATCCTACTCAAATCGCCATCCCCAAACCAGTGGTCCCCAGATTTTTGAGACAAGTCCCATCTGCTCCAAACAACCATGGCAAATCAGAGATGATGATGACACTTGTCATCCAAAAATCTGGAAATCTGCATCTTGGGGAAGGCTGCTATAAGCAGCATGCCACACACTCGGTTAGTAATTCTGGGACTCCACAGACATGGTATGAAAATGTCTCTTTACATTAATGCACTGGCATTTTTTTAAAAAACCCCAATCACAATACTCTGAATGGATTTACAGTAGGGAGTTAATACTGCCAAGCAAAACCATCTATTGTTAATTCCGATAATATCAAGCCATGAATACCTGTCCATGTGGGATAATATGAACACTTTATCTACAACAGCTGTTGTCTGTTTCAGTTGGGTGGGGGAAGCTTTTCTTCAAATTTATGCTGTAGTGAGTGATTTGCATTGCATCAGATTATGCTGGGATATATTGTGTCATATGGCATGACCTGGTATAACCTGACTTAATGCAACACACATGTTTGTATTGTATTACACATTTTAAAAAAAGAATCTCTGAAAAGCTGTTGGAAGCAGGTGGCTTCTGTAAATGGAAGACACTTTCCCGTGGTATTTCATACCAGCAAATACCCAAATGTGTCTAAAACGTTCTGCAAAAGGATCAGAGAAAATTGCAGACAGAAATGTTTTTAATCTGCTTTTTACTATTTTGAAAGGGGAGCACTAGATCTCCTTTAAAGTCCAGAAAAAAATTGGCTATGCAAGTTCAAACATAGCCAGCGAGAAGCAATGCAGAAATTAAGGAATTCTCATTCATTTAAAAGAAAACAACAACTATCCTCCACTTTTATACAATGGCTGTTCACTGTTCACTACCCTCCCTAATTCTAGCATAGGTCTCTGGGCTGAAAGGCAGACTCGAACACACATTAAACACATTCCTTTAACTAGCGGAAATTCAATTGGCTATATGAACTACACTTTTCCAGAGTAAGAACATGGAATTTCCTGCTTCTAAATCTTTTATACAACAGAGCGTGGAAAAGTTACATTTTTGAACCAGCTCCTAGAATCGCCTTGCAATCATGGCTCATGGCCAAGCTAGCTGTGGGGTTCTGGGACTGTCATCTAAAACTCTACATTTTCCAAGCTCTGATGTAGACAGTGGGTATAGCACAGTAGTTCAGAGATTTTGGCATAAATTGGAAAGTTCTGTTCTTCACATATCTCTGTTCGTATGAACTGATCAAGCTGCCTGAAGTAATTTGCCCTCAGTTTGGCATGACAGTAGCAATGTACTCCGAATACTAATATGTTATACTGAAATATGTGCATGGGGCTTACAGAGCACACTTCGTATAGCAGTGTGTTGCCCACTCAGTGTACTGAATATTTTCTGAGGTATGACATGGCATATCTGAACTGTATTCACCATTTCAGACTAGACTGATGTCAGCCCTACCATTAGGCAGACTGAGGTGGCTGCCCCACACACTGGCTAACACCAGGTTAGAGGAGAGAGCGCTGTGGGTGCAGTATGGCCTGTCTTGTGTCTCCTGAACTAGTGCACTGTGATCTGGTATGGTGGAAGATGATGTTCTCTTGACAGCATTGTTTCTGGCAGCAGTATGATTCTTCTGCCTGCCTGTACTTAGACTAGAGTGGCACTATCTTCTTTTTCTACTCACTTAGCAAAATGGCTTGAACCACCTATTGATTAAATGCAACACAATTCTGTTGGTCTGATTGAAACAAATTGTCCTTTAGAAATTACGTCTGCTTTAATGGTGTCAATAAGCCAGTACTTTCTCCACCTGCTACCATGACTGTGTGCTGACCATTGAGATAAACCACTGATGAGCAGAGATCCTTAGCTTGCCCGTGCTGATTTTTTTTTGTGTGCTACTGTTGTTTCTTCTGCATTCTTCACTTTCATAGCCTTACTGCCTTCTACATACCTTTAACATACCTCTTCTTCCCTCCATCTCTTGTGGGGAATTAATGCTAGCCAGCCTTGTCATGCTAGGTTACATCATTAATGCCCCTTTGGCCTGCTGCAAACATTTCCCCTTCAGGAAAAGGAATCATATATAGCTGTTCACTCAGCACACACATTTACAAACTATAGGCATGAAATACCTAAGTGGAAGACAGGGACATCTATAGGCAAGAAATACCTACAACTAAAACAAGGGCACCTTGGGATGACTGATTCATGAACTCTTGCTGTTATCACCCCCCTCCCATGTTCATTCTTGTTGCCACTCTGCACAAGCAAGTTTGCTTATCCTCTGTCTTTTAATTAGAGGTCAGGACAGTTACTTGTATGACTAAGCTCCCAGAATCCCCAGCCAGCAGAGCCACTGAATTCTGAGAGCTGTAGCCCCCCCCCCCAAGCAAGTTTCCCACCGTTTGCACTTTGATATCCACCTCTAGCATCAAATGAAGGAGGCATCTCCAAGCTTCTTCTCCAAGCTTTGCAGACATAAACAAAAATCCTAAGGAAGAATAAAGTCCTAAGGGTAGGGAATACCGGCCACAAGCAGGCGAGGAACACTGAGCATGTTCAGTGGCCATGGAATGCTGGCTGCTTGAGGTCTTGGGAAGACAGTAGAACATTATGATGGTGAGAAAGACAAGATGGAACAGAATCCTGAGCAGATCCCCCTTGACTGTTGTAACAGCCACCATCACATAAAGAGAACCAACATTGCATTCAGCCATTCAGAGTTATTCCCCTCCTGCCCAAATTCACAGGCCATGAAGTATACCCACAGAGGCTAAAGAATACACACACAGCAAGAAAAAAACAACCACCGTAAAACAGGCCCCAGTCAAGCTCTCTTTCCCCCCTGCCCCTGGTTAGTTAAACCAGTTAATGTCCTAACCATAGTCCATTACACACAGGTGGTGATACGAGTTTGTGGGTCACTGAGCACTGTTCATTCTCCCTGTAAATCACATTTTCTGAGACACATGTTCTAAATGCCTTTGTGAGGTCCTAACACAACAGAGGCAAGATAAATAGACATTTCAAAATCTCTCCAGAGACTCCCCCTATTTTTATCTGTCTCCTTTTGATTATGTTGTTTTTAAAGTTTGAGAAAAAGAAAACTATAGGGAAATGTGACTGCTACCAGAATCTCCCCTTCTTCAGGGAATGCTGGAAGAAGCACCCTCTAAAGTGAAAACGAAGGGGTTCACAATAATGAATGTGTTTAAAGAACAACATGGCATAAAGACTACAATGTTCCAAAAATTTCAGGGAAAGGTGGGCATGAAGGGCTAAGATTCCATCCAACTTATTTTGATATTTTATTGATGCCGATGGGAGGAAGTTAAGGGTAATTGGGACCATGCCAGCTACCTTACCTTTGAAAACCTGATTCCATTATCATTTCAGCATTATTTCTCTATATTATGAATTTGTTCCTGTAGTGCATTCTGTGCATTACAGTTTTTCAGAAGTGAAGAAGTCTGGGGTGAGGAACTACCATATTTTTCCATGTATACAACCCCCCAATGTATAGGACAACCCCCTAATTTTACCCTTGCCAGAGGCGGAGGAGACGTCAATGGGCAGCAGCGAGAGGCGGCCGAGTGCGGCTGCTTCTTTGCCTCTGCCTCCTACTGCTGCTGCTGAGCCCGTGAATGGTGATGGAGGAGACTTCAGCAGCAGCAGGAGGCGGAGACAGAGGCAAAGGAGCAGCCGCACTTGGCCGCCTCTCGCGGCTGCCCATTGACTGCTGCCGCCGGATCGCCTCCTCCAGCGATCGTCTCCTTCGGGCAGGGGACAAGGCGGTGACGTGAGCTGGAGGTAAGCCCCGGCAGGAGGAGGAGGCGGCGATTGGATGGCGGCGGCAGCAGTCAACGGGCAGCTGTGAGAGGCGGCCGAGCGCAGCTGCTCTTTTGCCTCAGTCTCCGCCTCCTTCTGCTGCTGCCTTCCGTGTATAAAACGACCCTCAATTTTTCCTCTAATTATTTAAGGAAAAAGTGTCATTTTATATACGGAAAAATACGGTACCTCATATTTGGACCATTAGTGCTAGTTTGTGTGTGTGTGTGTGTGTGTGTGTGTGTGTGTTTCAACTTCACATGAAAATGTATTTGGCCTTGTCACCATTAAAGATTTCTGTTTTTTTAAAAAAATATTTATCAGAATTTGACTGAAGAAACATATACATGCTTTATGCTCAGAGCCCCAGTGGTGTCTTAGAAACAATTCTAATGGAAGAACAGTTAATCATCACAATAATATGTTCATAGCTCAAGATCAACATCAAAGGGCACTAGCATTCTGGCAAGAAAACCCAGCAGATAAAAATTAAGTGCTGCAAATTTTGCCGCCACCACCTTCCCACAGTCTACTTCCCATGCTTCATTCCAATATAATCTTTGATCATAGCAATGCCTCATGGCTGTCATTACTGTGGTGTATTTGTTTTAATGACCATTGCCAACCTGGGCTAATTATGGGCACTTGGGTGGCTTGAGAAAATTGTCTTTCCAAGAGGGAGTAACTAAAGGCTTATAAAGATGTCATGCTTTTCAGGCCATAATAGACACCCCCCCCCCCCCACTTTCCCATGTACTTGAGTACACCTTTCTTGTTACAGAATCATATAAGAAAGGATTGAGGTGCTGTGCTGTATATGGATGGAGGCGATTTCACTGTTCTTAATGGTATCGTAATACCCAAATGTGAAATAATCTCAGCTAACAGCCGCTATAAAATATTTTTTAAGAGTATGCTTTATGGGGAAAGCAGCTGAGTTGGAATGAGCACACAGACCAAGCGTTGCTTTGTATACTAATTATCTACATCAATGGATGTGCGAATGGGCTTGGAGCGCTTTACCTGCTGGGTTGAACAACTTGCTTGGAGTCACAGAATGTTGACGCTTCCTGTGGGCACCTGACTCTTCTGTGCATCACATCACATTGAGTTATGTCACGTTCTGTCACATCATAGACAAGATATGACCCAATGTAATCTGACACAGTGCCAAGGCAGCATTGCAGAGGATCCCAGAGCCATGTGGGCTGGTAGGCTGTCTTGTCAAGGTCGTTGAACTTAACCCAGCTAGCCAGGAAGCTACACATCCTCATATTTGTCCATTTGACTTGAATAATTATCAAAAGGGTTGGCCTATCTGAGAGATATAAATCCAAGATTTTTCTTTATTTGTATTTATTTACAGCACTTATATTTTTTTAGAAAATTTTTTCTACTACTTCATCTAAAGGGAACTGCAGTGCTGCTAACTACATTGCAACCATGACCCAGAAAGCAAAGGCAACTCTCTATTAACAACAAACGTTTTCCAAATGTATCACTATGTCTTCCTTCTTTCCTTCTTTCCAGTGCCATTGTGATGTTGTCTAATAGTCCAATCCTAGCTCAAAGACGGTGCCTGTAAGTGGTTGGGTGTGGGCAGAAGCTTCTTCTGTTGGCAAAAATTCTTTTGTGTTGGCAGAATTCCCTTCTGCCAGCTGACCTCAGAGATCTGCAGCAGAGAGATCTGCCAGCTCTGCTTTGCAGAAGAGCCTAAAATGAATGGAAGAGAGGGGCAGAGTAAAAAAGGATCTGAGCTGTGCTAGACCCAGATCTCCTCCAGTCTGGAGATGTAGCTACTGTACCAGCACAAACTGAGACAAAAATAAGAATAGTCCTAAGTAATTTGGCAAGAGTGATTTTGCATTTAACATGGTTCCACCTGGCCAAGTATGAGTTCAAGTGACCGTCAGCCATCATAGCTAGTTAGAATTATACTCTTAAAAAATAACTGTAAATATAGATGCTTGTTCAGTTCTTGGAAAGTCGCCATGAGATACCCATTTTAGTGTGATTGTTCCTGAATCTTGTCTTGGATACACAGCCTGATACTCATTACCTGTGAAAAGAGTGCTCATTGAGTAACATCTGGCCATCTGAGTCTTTTCCACATGCTTTCACTCACGCTGAGAGCTTTGTCTGACAGATGGGCCCAAACTGGGACCTCTTAAGGCAACATTAATAGGGTGAGAATTTTAAGCCTCAAAGCCAGCCAAAAATTCTTGATGAGTGGGAACTGGACGTGTGAACTGACCCCATGAAAAACATTGAGGTAACACTGGACAGTCTGAAAATGATGCCTTTGGAGTTAGATCTTGGATGTCTCTTGCACATATGCAGGTGATTTATTGAAGCTACAGTCACATTCTGATGATGAACATATGCATGCAAACAAGCCCTGAATGTTGGATTACTCGTTCACATTGATTACATACAAAAAATACTATAAGCAAGAGCAACTATAGCAAATATTACACACAAGGCTGTTGTATAGGTGCTATATATTTTGAATGACATAGCTTACATGTTGAAGGCGATTAAATTATGTCCTCTACTGGGTAGTTAAGTAGCAAAATACCTTATGAGTGGGAATGATTATGCTGAGACTCAGAATGCCTTGCCATTGTACTTGTTCACCCCTAGATATTTTTAAAGGCACATGAGATTTATTTCCAATTTCAATCCCTCCATTTTCTCATTGTTGAGTCAGTAGAGTACTTTTACTTCATGTCCAGTCAGCAACAGGTCAATTCCCCACTTTTAATGGGGAGAAAAATACTGGCAGAACAGACAGACCTGTATTACAAAGTGTACGCCATATACATGGGCACATGTAGATAAAAGATCTTCCAGGTAAAACCTAGGGAATGCTGTTACTGACTGAATAAAAATAGATGGTAGCAATTGTCAATCTTCTAGTCCCTTCTCCCCTCTTCTGTATATTGTAGCAGAACACATGCATTTTTAGTTACTGCACACTGAGGTCAGCAAATAAAATCAGGTTCATCAGATATGGGACAATCTAGACATAATACTTATTGTATCACCTGCCAATCTCCTGTTACCTGTGGACGGATTGTCATGTTCTTCCTGGAGAGCATCTGTGATGTCCAGCTTTAGCCCGGCAAGCTGGAGATCTTCCCTGTTTTCAAAAGGGTGCCAAACTGTACCACTACCTGGGACTACTGTCTCACTGTTTCCTCCCTGTACCTCCACTTGTAGCTGTTGTCACCTTGCCTCGCTCCATTCCTTCTACAGACTTCCAGCTCTGACCTGGAAGCAAGCAACATTGTGGGGAAAGGATGCAGATGGGGGAGGATACTGGGTCTTTTTGCAGGTCAGTGCTTCTTTTTGCCAGCAAAAAATTACAGATGTCTTGTCTTCCTTCCCCCTTTTCTCATATTGCTGTTGTCATTTTCTTCAGCTTCTAGGAGTGCTTGCTTCCACAGGATGGCATTGGACTTAAGCTTGCACAAGGAGGCATGAATACCTCCTTGTAAAAGCTTGCACATGTGTACAGCTGTGTACCCCATACGGTACAGAGCTAGTAGGATTCATTACTCTGTACCTAGAAAATCCTAGCAAGGGTCACCATAAATTGGAATTAACTTGATGGCACAGTTATTGGATGAAATCAGGTAGTAAATTGTGACTAGAGTGAGCCAACTGAATCAGTGGGGATTTGGTGAGTTAACTCCTTTGCAAGTTCTGCTGATTCAATGGGTCTATTCTAGATGTGATTTACTTTTGGAGTTTAGCCATGATTAATTAAATAACTTTTGCCCTTGTGCCCTCTCTCAGTTTGAGTGAGCATGCACGCTGGAATGTGTGTGGATATGTATTCAACCTCCTTTGCCCGTGTCTCTTCCTGTCATCTCTGGTTCCACCCAAAATTGGCTGCTGTGCCTTTTGCTCCACCATAAACACAATGGCCAAGTCCTGTTGCTAGTGTTTTAAATTGCACTAGAGTAGGCCCATCAAATCAATGGGGATTTGGTCAGTCAACTCTTCCCTAAGTTCCATTGATTCAAATGAATCTACTCTAACAGTGACTTAGTTTAGGATAGTAAATCATAGTTAGAGTAGGCCCATTTGCATCAATGGCGCTTATGGGAGAGTTGACTGACCAAATTCTCACTGATTCAGTGGGCCTACTCTAGAGCAATAAGCAACAGGATTTTGACCATTGGGTACCATCTGCCACTGGGAAGTATTACTCTCTCTACAACAATACAGTCAAAATTTGCTAGTAAGGGGAGCTTTAGAGAAGCAATCTGGAAACTATGGCATGGAGAGAAAAAAAATTATACAACTCTCCCCGCCCTTCATTGCTCAGCTTCCCCCCAGATGTTTTTCCCCTTAAAATTAGAATGCAAACTGCTTGCTCAGAAAGAACAACACAGATATCAATCCAGCCATTAAAGATGCTCATTTGAGGATTCTAAAGAGTCACTTCAGAAAAGTAACTTTTCCCATTTCTAGTTCTAGAATGGCAGTTTTGACATCTGTTTTGAGATCTTCCTTATTGGTTTCTTTCACAACTCTTAATACTCTGGTTTTGTAAACCAACATGGCTGCCTCATTGCTGACCTGTCAACCCAGATGATGTGTCAACAAATTAATTAGGTTCAGATATACTGTAGCATGCCAGAAGACTGCAGGATGGTCCCAAGATCTTTTTCTGCCTGAGGCAAAGGACAAAATGGTGCCCTTCAATCTGTCCATCTCCAGAAGCTGAATGGACCATAATCTGAATCTCACCTCAATAATGGCACATTCCAGCAAGCATACACAGAATGCTAATGTTATCCATTCTACCCAAGGGCAGAAAACAGTTTGAGGGATACAGGACAGTCAGTGTCAGTTTTGTGCCCTAGCACAATGGATCCCAACCTTGGGTAACCCAAGTGTTCTTGGACTGCAACTGCTGGCACTGGCAGTGGCGGTCCGACCGAGCTATAGGCAGTGGCGGGGTTGGGAATGACTGGAGATGGATCCGGAGTGGGGTCTGGAGGCACTTCCGTGCCCTGGATTCCCCCTTCCTCCACCACTTCCGCTTCCGCCGCCACCCACCACCCGCTGGGTTGTTGTTGTTTTTTCAGTTTGGGCACTCGGGCTCAAAAAGGTTCACCATCACTGATCTAGTGGATAGAGTGATGGACTAGGACTCAGAAGACCTTGGCTCAAATCCCTGCTCAGCCATGAAAAGTCACCGAGGGAAGTTACAATGGTAAAATAAATATTCCATAGACCTTTAATACCCTATGATAGTTGCCATAAATTGGATGCAACTTAACAGCAGATAACTCAGGAGGCCAGACTAACTCCTATAGTTACTTCTCTGAATGCTCAGAACTGCCCCACTGAATTTCCTACTGAAATTTCCTACTGAAATGGATGAACAGTACATTCTATTCAAATACAGGATTGCAGTTTCAAATGTACTGAACTTTGGCTGGATCATGCCCTGAATTTGTATCCAAGGTAACAGATTTGCTTGAGATAATTTTATTTAGCTGTTTAAGCACAGGATGTGTGCACCCACTTCTTTTAGATTTCACCAGCCAAACTCTGAAGCAGGTAACTGCAAGAGACTTGCTTTCTCCCTCCCCTTTTGACAGCAGAGCTGATGTTGTGCTGCTAGCTTCATTTCCACAATTTGGTGTCCAATATGCAATTTGATCACACACCTCGAGTTTTGTGAGTCGTAGTCATGGCGTTAAATTGAATCACAGATCCTACATTAGACTGACATAAATCTGATTTTGGCCTGAACTTGGAGTGTTTGAAATACCAAAACGCTACTCACTGATCCCTAATGAGAAGTAATCAAAGAATTTAACGAGCAGTACAAACACTTACACAGCGCTACAGATGTAGCCAAATTGAGTCAAAGTGGCTCTCTTTTCTGTCTGAAAGATGTGTGCAAATATACCTTACTGACATTTACTCTGTTCTAATGGAATCTCTAAAGAGGAAGAGAAACCGTGGCATCTTTGTTCTCCAAAGGGATACTTGTTCTTTCAAAATACCCTACTCCTGACCTTCCACAATAGCAGAGCATGCTTATGGAATGTGATACACAATACTGTATAATACAATATAGAAATTAACCGAGCTGCAGGAGTACAATATGGAACGCTCCCAGCTCGGCTGCTTTTGCCACGTTCCAAACACCCATCGTTTGTTTGAGGTTCCTTTCTCTCGTCTGTTGCCAGAAAAGCAGCTTGGCAATGTGCTGCCCAAAATGATCCCATCTATCTGGTCTCAGAGCTTGTGATTATGTTGTCTTTTTAAAAAATATCCACTTCAAAAAGCTGAAAGACAATATAATTTAACATAGGGGTTGGTAATGACATGCCCTGGGAAATAAAGATACCCAGAAAATCAATGCCTTTTCTCCAAAGTAGTGGGATCAAGGGAGTGAGAACTGATCTCAACTTTGGCTGCCTTCGGTAAGTCTGTATAGTGACTACTGCTGTGTCGGAAGAAGCTGACAGATAGACATGTTCAAGGTGTGTGGAATTAATAAAGGCAAAGAAGTTGTTCCTTGCCTGATGGCTCTCATAGGTGTCATCAGGCAAGCTGGCTTATCCGTGGCGGGGGTAGTGTGTGTGAGCTGCAGAGCTCAGTGTCAGAACACATGTTTGGCATGCCAAGGTCTCAAGTTCATTCTTTGGCATCTCCGAACAGGACTGCCATAGGCCTGGAAAGACCCTCTCAGGCAGTGCACAATAGACAACACTGAGTTAGTTGGACCAATGACTTAGCATGGCATAAGGCAGCTTCCTCAGAGCTTGCCCAAGACACTATTCTGCCTGACAGGATGATGCCTCCCTCCCTGTCACATACAATAACTAACTAGACTGCCAGTCGACCAGATTCATTCTAACCAGCCCTCTTTCCAACACTGGGGACAGGGTGGTGTCCCTCCACTTGCACCTGAGGGCAGGAGGGTGCATTATGGGGCATAGGCCAGAGCAGAACGTGAGCAGAAGCTTCCTTCTAGATGTGTTGTCTTCCACAGCAAGAAAGCAACAATGGAGAGGGGAATGACTAGGTGCTCAACATTCACATGGCAGGAAAAAGCGGGGTAGAGCAATGCTTGAAAATGGCTTAAATCTTTTATGAAACTGCATATCTGAATCATTTGTTTTCTTTCTTTCTCTTCCTCTGATAAATAGATATTCTCAGCATTTTAAGTCTCCCCTCTGACCTGATTTTATGGTGCTTTGCTTCATTGTACACCAATGTCATTATCCCAGCCAATCACAATGTAGCAAAGCACCATCGAATCAGGTCAGAGGCAGAGATTTAAAAGTCTGAAGGTAGCTGTTCAATAGTGGTTTTTGGAATTGACAGTATAGCAGATAGCCATTCTAGCAAAGACTGACTTTTAACAAGTAGTTAATTGGTTAAAGGTCTGTGGGAGTGTCAGTAGAGTGTAAACTACAGAGGAGTTGACACACTGAATTCTTGTTTCAGTCGTGAAATAAGGACTGTACCTTTAAATAGAATCTCCCTTAAGCTTTAGCCTTATGAAGTGTTTTGAAAATAAAATGTCTGTTATGGTTCTAGAAATTTGCCTCTGGTTCAACTGTGGGTGGTTTCTTGGCCTTTTAAGATGAGACAAAGAAAATATTGTTTAAATTTATTTTTATAACTGATGCAGCGCAACAGCAATGGTCTGTTACACAGTCTTCCCCCCCGCACTCCATCTGCCCCTCCGCTGAGGAAGTGTTCGATTTGTCGATAGCCTCAAGTGACTCGCTTATTAAGCCGCTTCATGATACTGGCAAATTCAAACTGGATCACAAATGCTGGAACGGATCCAAACCACCCCAAAAGAGTACAACCCCCTTGACAGGGGCTCAGAAAGGTACAGATAGGACCACTCAGGGGTCGGGGTGGGTGGGTGGGTGGGTTGCGCTGGCTTACTCCAAGTCTGATCACCGTCTTTAAGTGCGAATCAGCTCGTTCCTGCAGCTGACTGAAAAGCGGGCTAAACACTCATCTAGTCAGCCTCTTAGTCTGGAAAAAATCCAAAAGCATCTAATCTGGCTCTCTTGTTTTAGAAAAATATCCACCTCACCTAAAAATATCCAGAGAGGTAGTGGCTATTGTATTGGGCTATCAGTGGCAATTGTGAGATGCAGGTACAAAGCTCCATTGAGCAGTTCTGTGATTCTGGCCTAGTTCTTTTCTTTCAGACTCTCAGTGGCTCTTGCATGAACCACTGGGCAATCTTGGGCTGACCATTCTCTCTTTGCTGGGGTTTTTGTAGGGAGAAACTGTGGCATAGGAGGGCATATACTCCATGAAAAAAAGACAGGATAAACATGCCCCTAATATTTAAGTAACAAAATGAAATAAATATCAAGGCAACACATCAGTGTCAATATCCTATAATATTAAATTTCACCACCCTAAAAAACAGTGTGTCAATGAAAGGCATGAGCTAGATTCCAGAAAAGAGTCAAGTAGCAGTTAAAAGAAGTCCAAGGAATTAGGTGTGTTTCCCACAATAAGCATCGTCAGTTAATTCCTAGTTATTAAAACAATGATGATGCTAATTATATACTTTTTTTCAAATTGCATAGGAAAATTATGCACACTGTATCTCAACAGCCTGTACCATGTCATGTATCACAAGGGAGAGGGTTAAGGCAGTGATGCAGACTTGCATATGCTGTTGGACTGCCATTCCAGTACCCTCTGGCCATTGGCTTTGCTAGCTAGGGCTGATAGAAGTTGTGGGCGACAAGTTCCCCACCCCTGCTATAAAACATAGGGTGCATTCCTGGCCGAGGAAGGTCTGCAAACCTGCCAAAGGCCACCCAGGTATTTAGCATTCTAAGCTTGCTGCCTATCAACCTGCTGGTCTCCTCTAACATGCTGCTGGCTTCTTCTGGCACCACTTCTTTATTTTTCTTTTGAAATAGTAGCTCAGGGGTTAAGTGAGAAAGGTTGTTGATATAGAACTTGAAATAGGAAATGTGGTACAAACCTGCTCCAACCTACGTGACACAGGTGGTTACAACACAGTGGGAAGGAAGTGTTGTAAGACTGAGAGATGCAAGTCAGATGGTACATCACTTGGGAGGTGTGGTGAATCAGTGATAATGAGAAGATAACCTGGTATTGGGTTGCTCGTAGAATGAGACATTGCCAATGCCACCTGCCAAACAGAGGTTCCGATAATACTGATCTAGGCTTAAACCCTTATAAGATTGGTCAGGAGTTCTGGCTGACTGTATTTGAATGGGATTTTAATCCTCCTCTGCTTCCCCTTTAGGAGTATATATGTATCTCTTTCAGCAAGCAAGGAAGGAAGTAGAGAAGGTAGTTCCAGGCCAATAGTTTAATCATCCCACCTTATTGGTTTCCTCTCTGGTCTGTTCAGGATGGCTCAGAAGAAAGCTAGCGACATATTAGAAGCTCAATGTGGCCAAGGCAAGGATGGGGAGACTTTTCTAGGGGGCAACTGAGAGGTGGAAGGAGGCTGCTGCCACACCTCAACATTCACCTAGTCATTCGGCTATGCCACCCTCACCCATTTTTTTAACCTGTTTTCTCCCACCGGGGTTCTGGAAGGGGAAATGAGCGTGGATGCTTGTGGGGCAGATAGCTAAGGTGTACATATATTTCCTGAGGGAATCAGCAGATGCAGGAGGACAAGCTCATAGGACTCTACATTAGAAAGAAAGAAAGAAAGAAAGAAAGAAAGAAAGAAAGAAAGAAAGAAAGAAAGAAAGAAAGAAAGAAAAGAAGCAAAAACAAAACAAAACACCCTAAACCTAAACATCCTAAACCTAAACAAGCCCATCTTGTTGGTTCTTGTGACCTGAGGATGGAGTCCCCATTCTACTCTACCAATCTTTTGTTTGAGTCTTGCCTTTGGAATATTACTTTTTGAACCACATCCCCCAGAATTCTCCTGCCAGCATGACAGTTTCTTCTGTTTATTAGGATTTGATCAGGTTTTCATGCCTAGTAGTAATACTTAGCAAGGTATTGGGCTAGTTAAGTTTCAGACGAAGAGATGACTGGGTTTTTAATCTCCATTTGAAGTGAACAGAGTCAGCCAGTTTGGTTCAGAGTCAGAGATTTATTCAAATGTGAATCGTATTCCCACTTGGCAGAGAAGACAAACACGTAAACTGGAGACCATGAGAGTTCTACCACACTCCCCCCCCCCCAACCTTTCAGCTTCCGGAAAAAAATTATATCAAATCCCCTTCAACAATCCAGTAATTAAAATATTAATTTTAATGGTTTTTAGAGTAGGCTGTTTTATATGATTTTAATATTTTTTTAGTTAAATGTGATTTTATCTCTTTTTAATTCTTTTAAACATTCATAAACATACCATGAGTGCTATCTTATATTGGAATGGTGGAATAGAAATGGAATGGAATGGAAACAAACAAACAAACAAACAAACAAACAAACAAAGGTTTATAAACCGTCTTTAACAGGCTTAAATCGGTCTACCAGAATTACCAGTTTGCAGGTCAGACCATTTCTTTATTAAGCCGAAGAAATATTCTAACAAGTTATGTTACATTGTTCTAACCAATGTAGGCCTTGCTGCGTGCAGTTTTTTGTTTGTTTCATTTAAACTCTGCTTCTTGCTGTGCTTAGAAAACAGACACTTGAGGTAGGGAAGTTGATCCAACAGCATGTGTCACCTCTACCTCCCCCATGTCTGTGATTTAGCCATGGGGCAATTGGGGAGTGATCTGCCACCTCCTGTGGTTTGCTTCCAGCTTCCAGCAATCCATAACCTTTCATGGTGGCAAACGCTGCCAATCAGTTTAAGTTTCCAGCTTCTCAGACCTGCACTTCAGGTAGGGAGGTGAAAGCAAAGAAGTAGCTCATTGAGGAGGCTACCTGTTCCTCTAGTTTGCCCCCAGCAACCTGCCACAACGTTCTGAAAGTAAAAGAGGAGAAATGGAGCACACACTTTGAGCGAGTGAGCTAGCAAGAGTCTTCAAAGCTCCAAAGTAAATCAAGCAGGTGGTGTGAGGGTGATATTATAGGAAGAGAAGCCAGCTGTGGTTGAGACTTCTGATGTTGTGTAAGAGAGGAATATCCCTTCCACAAGAAGTGTGGGCAGCTCTGTGTGCCCAAATTCTCTCTCCTTCGTAAATATTAAAAATACCAAAATCCTGCCTCCCTCCTCCACCTTGGACTCAATCACCTTAGGTAATACACCCTGTAAAAGATAACATTTCTGGGGAATTTTCCCCCACCCCCAAACTAGAAGGTAAGATAGAAATAATTTAAGTAACACAGAGGAAACTGACTCAGTGCTGTTTCAAATAAATCACTGCCATTGAAACAGCAAAGGCCAGTCCTTCCATTAAGCAGAATGAAGCAGTCACTCTAAGCAACAGCTGTTTCATGTCATGGAAAGGCAGCAAAATGTTGTTACCACCTTGCCTCCCACTGGTTCATATTCGTAGGTTGGACTGAGACATAATCATCCTTTGAAAACACCCATTAAATCAATGGGATTCAAGTTAGTTATGACTAATTTAAGTCTCACTGATTGAAACGAGTCTGCTTTCAAGTCAGGGGCCAACTCGTGTTCTCTGTGCCCCTGAGGAGAACAACATTGAAGAATTTTCTGCCACAGGTGCCATAAACCAGGATTGGCCTCGGTTGCTGTGCACTTTTGTTGTTTTTTAATGACTCTGAGACATACAAGGCACTTCTTCTTGCCTGAAACCTTAGGGTAGTATTGTTAATGAGAGTGTCCAATATGGAGATAGATGTTCCAAAACCATTCCGAAACACTTTGCATAACAACAAATCATTTCCCAAGAAAGGTCCAGAAAGAAAAGACCAGAAATCAGGCTGTCACAGCCGTTCCACCATGCATGTGGAATCAACTCCCGCCTACTATCCGCCTGGCCCTATCACTGGCTCTCTTTAAGAGATCGTTGAAAACCTGGTTATTTAGACAGGCCTTTGAGAATGTTACATATCAACAGAGCACTTACCAACTCCTAAGTCAGAGATACCACCACCCTGATTGCTTTTAATAAATGTGGGTTTGTTTGTTTGTTTGCTTTGGTACCATATTTCTAAGTTTATAATGTTTCTAATTTATGTGTAGTATATGTTTATTATTTTATATTACTTTGATGTTATTTTATATTAATGTATTGTTGTTGACTATTGTTTTATTTTCTGTTGTGAACCGCCCAGAGTGGCCTTGGTAGCCAGATTGGCGGTACATAAATTTAATTCATTCATTCATTCATTCATTTGTTCATTCATTTTCCCTCTCCGTCAAGGAACACAGCACCCAAAGTTGTAAAGGATAATGTTTGTAAGCATGGGCCACAGCAATGAGCTAAAGCAGAGCTTCAAAAAGACATATTTCTAACTTGAATGGGCCAGAATCCTACTAGTCCTCATAAAGTTTACATAGTTTACTGCAGCCAGTTAGTTGTGGCTAACCAATGAAGTACTAGGGCACCTCTCAGTTCTCTGTCTGCTTACTCATACCATTGTGCAACCATGATGCATCCTGACATGTTATCAATTACCAGCATCAGCTGCAGCAAGTTAATCCAATCTTAACTGATTTTGACTATTAGTATATATTTCACCCATGAGTGCATGTTCCCAAGACCACCTAATGGAATAACTGTTGGATCAGCTTCTTGCCACATTTTAAATACCCTGCTTTGCATACAATTTGAAGCCACTAAGAAGTGGCTTTCTTCACATTTGCAATGCATTGGTACCCAACAACATCAGATTGCCTATTTACTCATGCTCTGTAACAAGATAGAACATATACAGGTCTTCTGAGAGCTCAGATGAGGCCTGGGCCATTTGACATTGTGAGTCCCTCTTATTTTTTTGGGGGGGATAGAGGGGTAAACAATATTTTAATGTAAAGAATGAGAGGTGATTTTTGTTTGTTTGTAGAATGCATGACAGTAATGCACCCTTGGTTGAGGTGAGGCCCAGGTCAAATGGCTCTGCTGGCCCCCTCTCTTGTAGGGAATGAGCACATGTGACTCTCCAAATGATGCTGGACTGCGTCTCCCATCAACCCCAGCCAATATGGTCAGTGGTGAGGCATGACGGGAGTGCTACAGGTTCCCCACCCCTGCTTTGTGACCTAGGTCCAACTGATCTGAGCACGAGGTATCACACACCCATTGTCTTGAACATGCTTGAACTCTGGCTGATCTTTAATTTCCACACCAGCTGAGGTAATACTGTCATGAGGGTTACTGCTGGCTGACCTGAAGATAACACAAACACTGTGGACTTCAGATGGGAAAACAAGGACAGAAAATCATGGCCCACAGGCTTGTTCTGTCCCAGTGCCTTTGCAAAGTTGTTTCCCCAGCAGGTCTTCACACCCATACCTATTCACATGCAGCCTTTTTCTTAGAATATGTGATATATGGCTTTCTTTCTTTCCCCCGCCCTTCTTCAGTGGAAAAGGAAGGGGTCATTTCTCACTGAGAGAGAGAATATGCAGGCGAAGGGACAGCAGAATCCCCCAGAATGTGAGAGGTGCCTGTACCCTGTTTCCCCAAAAATAAGACCTAACCTGAAAATAAGCCCTAGTAAGATTTTTTAGGATGCTCCTAATATAAGCCCTACCCCAAAAATAAGCCCTAGTTAAGTGAAACCCCACCCTCCACCATTGTGCAGCAACCAGAAGAAGAGGACATGACTGTATTTGAATAAATGTAGATTGTTGTACATGAAAAAAATAAAACATCCCCTGAAAATAAGCCCTAATGCATTTTTTGGAGCAAAAATTAATATAAGACCCTGTCTTATTTTCGGGGAAACACGGTAGGAATGCTGTGGAATAAATGTCTCCCTTAAGGAAAAAGCACAGAGATATTCTGGTTTGGGATGCTCACATCTTTGTTGTGTCTGTAAAGGAACTAGGGGAGGTGTTGCGTGCTTCATAAATTCCCTGAGTGATTCAGTTGAGATTCCAGCCTGAAAGTCAGTCTCAGAAAAAACAAGTTACAGTGTCCCGTTGCACATAGCTTGCTGCTCTGTGAAGAGTCTGGGATCCCCCTGGGATTCTGGCTTGTTTCCTGCCCAAGTCAATCTCCTGGCTGCCTGTCTGATGAGGGGCCTGTTAGGCAGATGAGCTGAAAGAGCTACTTTCCTCCAATGATTCAGGAGTTAACTCCACAGACTGTAAGACAGTGAATCACAGCCAGGTTCTCCCGCTTGGCACCCAGCAGACACGTAATTTTCCTGAAATGCTTGCAAAATCTAAGGTCATAAGATTTCAAGAGAAGAGTTTAGAAACACCAAAAGTTTCTGTTCCTTCTTCGTGGACATACTGAACTTTGCCATCCAGCTTCTCTTGAACGGACTCTGCCTGTCCCCTCACCAGTATTTCCTCATATGCTCTTAATAGGAAACGGTTTTCAAGAGGTGTGCAGACCATATGCTCTGCAAGAAGGATTGTTCTGATCAGGGACAAGAAGGTTATTAACATGGTCACTGCTGGAGAAATGGCTGTAGCATTCCATTTTCTGTCTGTTGTAAGGGAGGCTTTTTTTCTCAATGAATCCCAACAGCCTGGGTGAATATGGATAGCCCTTCTCTCTTACGTGGCTCCACGTCCCTTGCAGTCTTATTTTCAGTGCAGAGACCTGCTTGTGAAGCTCTACCACTTTGAATAACACAGGATGTACTTAAATCAAAACTCAGACTCTCTCTGGTTTTATAGTGAGTAGGAGGATTGCCTTCATTTGGCCCAACTGCATCAGCAAAAGCTAATTAACCCACTCAATCCGTTTGTGGGACCAATTGAGACACTTTTTGATGTCCTTTGGTCCATTGATGGTGAACAAATGTCTCCAGAACACCTCAATCCAGCAAACTTCTAGCACAGTGATTTATAAAAACCTCAGCAATGTTTTATTCCCCCTCCTGGTAAGGACTGGAGGAGTAGGGGCTGCTCTCTCTCTCTCTCTCTCTCTCTCTCTCTGTCTCTCTCTCTGAATGTGCGTCAGAGAGGCCTTTAAGATTGGTCTAGGAGGATCATGAGCTGCCTCCCCAGGGATGTTCAGGCAAGAAGATTGACTCTAATCAAGGTTAATTGCTTAAGTAAAGGAAGAGGTGCAGCCATCTTCCAGGATCCAGCAAGTGATAGGATGCACCCTCTTGTTGCAGCACCTCAGAGTCCAGAGCTTTACTGTACAATGGGAGTCAAGTTGAATTGTCTGGAGAGTGGGGAGAGAACGGGAGAGAGAGAGAGAGAGAGAGAGAGAGAGAGAGAGAGAGAGAGAGAGAGAAGGACGGCAGAGAAGTTCACCATATTTCCTGGAAGGACAGCAGGGAGGGGGGCAACTAAGTGAGAGTGTTCCACAACTTCAGCATACCCGCCAAAATGACCATCTTTTGTGTCCTCTCGAAATGTACCTGCGAGGGTGTTGAAGAAAGGACCTTCCCTAAAAGAGCTCCAGAAAGGATCTCCCCTAAAAATACAAAAACCAAGGAGGTTTGTATGGGGGAAAAAAAGATCCTCCAGATAGCCTGGGGCCCAGTTGTATAGGCCTTTATAGGTCATAGCCAGTACTCTGAAGTACGCCTAGAAATGGTCCAGCAGCTGTGGAGTTGCTGCAACGGGAGCTCCCTATAAATGGCCCCCAGTCAGCATTGGTCCACAATGCAGCATGGTGGACCAGATGAAATTACCAAAAATTCTTCAAAGACAGCCCCCATAACAGTGTGTGTTGCAGTAATCCAAACAATATGTAAATAAGGTATGTGAGTCTCAGTGGCATATGAAGATGAGTGATTTTCTTTGTCTAGTGTTCTGAAATTTGCATAGTTGTACATCTTTTTCATCTGTTTGGATTCACTTTGTGCTTAACCTTTCAAATTCTGTTAAACCATCATGACCTTCTTCAGAGTACTTCCAAGGTCCTTGTCCCCAGACAGTCTTTACAAAACTTTGCCATTGTACTCATCATGCAAAACAAGTTTCTCTCATGGTAGAGTAATGTAAGAATCCAACGAAGGCAGAAGCAGCACGGCCCTCAAACATGAGCGAATGAGAAAAATGGGATGTGGGAATGATATGGAAATCTCTGGGCAGAATGTCAATGACACGGGAAAAGTTGTTGCAGTATGGCCACAGTGAAAAGATTTATTTGGTGCCTTTTGAAAAGGGGAGTCTGGAATACCTAGTATAGTGGCTATCAGTTTCTTGCAAGCTTTGATCAAGTAATATCTTGGGAGGAAGGCACGCTTGCTGCGTGTGGGTGAATTTCACAGCACCTGAATATCTCATGTGCTTCCTGTTTCTTGAAAATGGATGGTGAAACAAAGGTGCAGGGAAGGAGACATCAAAGCACAGAGATGCCACCTCTTGAGCAGAACAAAGGACTTCAGGACGCATTCCTGATGACACCAAGAGTGACTTTGAATATCTGGAATGTTGACAGTAGTACACTAAAGATACTGGGAAAGAAACATTTTTAAGGGATTGGAGCAGAAGGCAGGAAAAGAGCAAACCTGGGAACTAGTTCTTAATTACTTGGTTTTGTAAGCAGGGCTTAGGAAAAGTAGTGTTGGAGGCTACAGCTCTGGGAATCCCCCCAGCCAGCATGCTGGCCATGCTAACTGGAGGTTCTGGGAATAGTCTTATTACAAAACGGTAACTTTCCCACAGTCTGCTTATAATTTCCAGCTGAAATGCAAACAGTTTAAGGAGAAGAGGCCACCAACAGTTACTGATCTTTTAGGAGAACTGATGAAGTGGGCCTGCTTCTTGTCTCTTTTTTGTTCTGCAATCTGCTACAAGGGCTCTTGCTGGATAACTGGTCAGGGAGTGGGAAGGCTGGAAGGAACTGGTTTTGCCAAAAGCAAGTTCTTTAACCTATGGTGCTGACAGAGGAAATATGAGACCAGAGCAGCAGATTGGGGCACTCGTGGTTGTACGTTTAAATAATATGTTATACCTGTTTATCTGTATTCTTTGCCTTCTGTTCCTCTGCTGCACAAGTTCTGGTTGGCAGACAACCCTAGGTTGTACCCAGTGGTTTCTCTTCGCTTGCAGAAAGCACTGGGAGTTTTACCAGTCACATCTACTGCAGCCATCTGTGCTGGGTCCTATCCTGTTTCTGTGGATCTCCCAATCCTCTGGAGCAGCTGTTAAAGGGTGTGGATCCTGCCACAGGTTTGAGGCATTGGCAAAATTGGAGGACTCCTGCCTTGTACACCCAGAAGATGTCCCTTCAACTAGGGCAAAGCCACTGCTGGGTACAAGATCCTGCTGCAGGGCTGGGCAACAGTGCTGAACTGCATTTCCCATCGAGCTCAGCTACCATTGCCAATGGTGAGGAATGGTGGGACGCAATCCAGCCACCCCTGGAGGGCTGCCAGTTGCCCACCCTTGCACAGCCCATGGGCTGTCTAGTTGCCTTTGAAATGGCAGACCTGTTTTGGTCTGCATGAAGCCCAACAAGCCTATCATGGCTGGGGAGTTGGTCCTGGTGCAGTTAGGGCTCTTTGTGCCCCTCAACCCAGCACCCTTGGGAAAATTTAGACCCAGGAAGAACACAGCAAAGGAGAAAGAACAGAGAGAGCATGCAAGAAATCAAATGTAGAACCTCTCAGTCCCTGTATCTCAGCAAAGGAGCATATTGATAATTGAAATTCACCTCCACGAGGAAGATGAATCATCATGGGGGAAAAAAAAAGTTCAAATAAAGCAAATAAAGCCCAGTGGAAAACAAGGTTGTGCAACCTTAACCAGCGTGTGTCACTGGCCAGTGGAATTTTTAGAAAGGCAGCAGTTTGGGTGCATCACTGTGGTTCGTGATTGCACACACCTGTTCGAGCCGGGAGGTTTTGCAACAACAGAAAAGAAGGAAGCTGAGCTTGTTTCTTTCTCCTGCACCGTGCAGAAAAAAAGCAGAAAACCACAGCTGTTCTTGCTGTTAACAGATACCAGCAGCCCCTCCTTTCCCACGAATTTCCCCCCCTCCCCGTTCCCCCCCCCATTACATAATTGAGGATAACGTTTTCAAAGCATATGGGCTGGAGGTATTATCATCTCATTAAAACTTTAGGTAGGAAACAATTGTGCACATTCTCACACATTTCTGCTTAGGTCTCTATAACAAATGTTTGTAATTAGGGATGCTATAAACAGTTTATTAAATAATAAATGAAGAGGAGGGGGAAAAGCTTGATGAGCTATAGAAGGTAACAGATTTTATGTATGGTGACATGCAATGAGCAATGAGCGATGGCTTCTCATTTACTTGGTATTAACTAGTCACTTTGGGCACTGTAAGTTAGAGCCGGGCTCAGCTTCTATTAATGGGCACATCCTCTAAAAGAAATGAGGACTCAAAAGTTAATGTTGTATATTTTTTGAAAAAAGAAGATTTATGAGATGAAGCTTTTCTTCTTAACGGTGAAGTTCTATAATCCAATAAAAGCACCCTTTGAAATTACAAGGTATGATTGGACATGGCTAGACTAAGGTTCTCTCTCACCTTTTAAACCAGGCTGACCTAGTCCACATATGATTGGATGGCAACTCCCACCATCCTTCACCACTGGCTATTCTGCTACCCATGTATGAAGCGAGCAGAATGTTCTGCCCTTTGGGGATGAGAATTCACTCCAGGGTTGGGACGGCAGATTGAAGACAGCAGATCTGGCATAATGAGAAAAGATGGGGGCTCTACTCTCGGCCCAGAGGTCATGTAGTCTTTTGTGGGCTGGCCTGGTATAGTCCACCCAAATAATCTGAAAAAATATCTAGCATCCTCCAGGCCGGTGTTGCACAACCCTAACAATCAGATACTGGCATGTGATGCTGTCTTACAGTTTAGTTTATCATATTGTACGTTTTATTTATGTCCTGGGGAGGCAACTGTGGCTCTGAAGATGCTTTGGGGCTTTAGACTGACTAAGCTAATGGTAGCTGATGGGACTTGTACCCCCCAAATTTTCCAGGGTTGTCTATCTCTAGCCTCATTGTTGCTGTTCTTAGCCTTTTGGATTGACTACATGATGCTTTCATCCAGAATTTTGTTTTCAACTGTAGGGCTAATAAGAAGAAAGAAGACAGGGAAGAGTGCATTTTCCTCACCCATGAGTAACCATACTTTTCACTTTTATACTCAGGATTAAAGACCAGAGCTTTCAAACTAGAGGTTATTGCTTACAGGGAAGCTTGATCCATTGAAGTCTTTTCAAAATTAGCTACTGTTTTACATTACATACTAGATTCAGAGAATAATGAAAACATCCTACTAAAGTAAAAGAAAATAAAACAAAGGCAAGGATCCAAAGAGACCTACATGAGTCTAGAAAGGATTTCCATACACACATGGACAGAGGGAAGGGGAGGGGGATTGGCTGATGGTCTCTCAGCTACATGTCACAGAGCAGTATCAAAATCAGTTCCAGATGATCTTTCCACCTTCAGGATCAGCTATGGGGCACAAGAAGGGTTACAGTGGGAAGGGAAGGCTGGGAATAACTTAGGATAAGGGCCCCGTAGGGAAGAACTCAGGATAACTGCGGGATAGCTCAGTGGTTTAGGTATCTGGCTGTGGAGCCAGAGGTTGGGAGTTTGATTCCCCACTGGGCTTTCTTGACAGGGTTTGGACTCAATGATCCAGAGGGTCCGTTCCAGCCCTGCAGTTCTAAGATGATGATGATAAGGACCCTCTATGGTCCTTTCTGTCCCCACTGCAGGATGGTAAAATGCCCCACCTGGGAGGCTTCATGTTTGTGAGAGGATGTTTCTCACTAGAGCTTGGAATAGCAACTGTTTTGGACTGCAGCTCCCAGAATTCCCTAGCCAGCTGGCCAGAGGATTCTGGGTTGTTGTTCAAAAGAGCTGCTTTCCCATGTTCTCTTCCAAAAGGATCTAGGCACAAGAACCCATGTCCCTCTCAGTCTTTTGGGGTCCAACTTTCCTTAGCCTTTGCTAGCATGATCAAGGGTGGTAGAAGATGTAGTACAGTGACGCTTAGAAGATTAAAGTTCCCCCAAAGCCCTGGCCTATGCTGGGACTCTGGGACTAGATTATCCATTTGGCTATGTATGCTAAGGACTAAGGTACCAGGCTGACTGGTGCAAAATCCTTTGGGTCTCCCTTTTTCGGGAGAGCATGGTAATGAGATAAATTCTGACATTTCTCATAAATTCTGGAGGTGGTTTTTTTTTTTTTTTCCTTTCTGGAAAAGAGGAAGAAACGTCACAATGAAAATATGCAAAACTTCCCCTCACAGCCTGTGTCTGTGTGTTTGCAATATCAGTACTGGCATGAATAGTAGCACAGAATTAAACATTCAGGCAGTCCAAGGCTGCAACTAGACAAAACAGTGCAGGCACCGTGTTGATTATCAAGAAAAACAAGACCAAAATGACAACAGCAAACAAATTTGGCTGAATCGTAGCACCTTTACTAAAAGCAATGGCAAAAAAAGGATCCAGCTTTCAGTTTTCATACAATTTTTTTTTTGCCGGCTCAGTGCATACATGATGTGGTGGGCAGGAGGGGAGAAAGGTATATGTATTATTGACTGTCTGAGTAGAAAGGTAATATCGACTGAGCCCTGAAAGTTAATATGTACTGGACTGCATTTGCAGGATTGCAGCCCAAGAAGAATTTTGCAGACTAATTACATTAATCTGTGTCCTGTGCTAAAGACCCCAAGTTTGTACCAATGGTATCTTCCCATGGATATTATAAAAGTCAGCAGTGAATTTGAATTTGTCACTCGCATTGTAACCTTTAGTTCTGATCTTCTGACTGAATCCTACACTCTGCTTTCCACCTAAAACAGATGATCAGTGCTCTTTCTGAGAACCTAGCCCGTGCTCTCTCTGTTTTTGGATCCTGGTCTTCTTCTGCCCCAGGAAACACATCCTACTTGACATAGGATTTTAGAAAATATGAAATTATTGTTTTTGAGTGTGAGCTTTGAGTGTGAGCTTCTTTACAAAAGTATTTATACATTTATGTTCCGTTGTTACCACAAAAGGATCTGGGTTTTAGACAAAGATGTGTGGGCTAAAGACTGAGGAGATACCCACCTCATCCTTTCAGGAAATACCCAGTTTGCTCTACATACATGGGGTATTTGACCTAAATTAAGGTATTCTTCAGCACCCATGCTTTGCACCCCATTCCAGTCTTTCCAGAGATCAAATTATTAGCTTTTGTATGGTGGCAAGGCCCTGTCACCCCCCACCCCTCATTCATTTGCTCCCTCAAGCTAGAACTAAAAGCTAGTCCAGCAGTTCACTTGTCTCACAGTGTTCTGTTCTGATTTATTTTCCCAGAATCACAGTGGCTCTTTAGGAATGAGGAAATGGCAATTGCTGGTGTGTGTGTGTGTGTGTGTGTTTATCTTTTTAGATTACTCTTTGGAATATGTATAGAATGAATAGATCAGTCCAAAACCTACAACATCAGAAGGGAATAAACGTCTTCTTCTCATTCACACACAACAGCAGTAATAATAACATGCTGAGATTTCATTGTAGCAGAGTTCTCCAAACCTTGCACCTTAACTTTCTTGGGGGAGTCCTACCAGCTGATATAATCAACAATGCACTTCAAAAGTGTCAGAATGCAAAAAAAAAAAAAAAAAAAAAAAAAAAAAAAGGAGACAAAAGACCTTGCATTATACAATTGTGTAGAGTAAAGTCTGAATAAAATCTTGCTTGGGGCCATTCACCAGCACCTGCTCCCATCAAGACTGGTTGATCAAGGTGGCCAAGAGAACAGAAAGCACAATAAACTGTCAGTGGTGCTAATCAATTTTTCCTTTGTTTCCTGCTCTCCCTTTGCAACAACACTGCAGTGCAACTCCTTGATAGGAATGGTGCATGGAGAAAAATTATGTCTTCCATGCCCCGCACAGAGTTAAAATAGTCAGCCTGCGATTTCCATACTCCTACTCCTGGGATCCTAAATCCAAACTGAAAACCTTGTAACAGGCAAATTGCATCCTCCCTTTTAGGGTGATGGGGAGGGGCCACCATTGGGTTCACTGCTCCTGCTGGGCTCTTTATCTCCCCTATTTGCACCCAAACCATAAAACAGTTGGGCTGGCATGTTGACCCCACAGACAGTGCACTCTTGCCTGTATCAACAACTTACATGCACACGTTCCTCAAGAATTGACTCCCCACAGAGCAGTCAGGGATGAACCACCTGCCCCATCATTACACCGGGTGTGTAAGCTTGCCTGGCTCTGTGAATCAGTGACTACTATCAAATCTGTCTCCCCACATGGGGCATGTTGGTGCCATATACTGAAGCAAAGGCTGGGCTGCAGGTCATCTCAGTGCCAATTTGGGTGGCTGGCCACTCTCGACACAAAGCTTCCTCAAACAGAAGCCATGCATGGCCAGTGTAGTCCCCGTGCACCCTGGAAATTGAGTTTAACTATTGTACTAACCACTTTGCCCTCCAAATAAGGCAAACAGGTAGCCAGTTGCCCCAAGAGCATTCTTATGCCTTCTGCACCTCTCCTTATCCTACACATCCTCCTTCTCTAGGACCTTGGTATTGACTTCCCTATTCAATAATTCAAACTACGTGATCCTCTTTTCAAACCCTCTCTTGGTTGCCAGCGTCACCTGAATCCCTAGTGGCAAGGCGTAGTCCCAACAAGACCAGGCCTTCAGTGGAACTGAGTTGCACCCTGCGTCAGGTATGGAGAGATACAGCCATACATCCAGTCCAGATGTAGTCCCTGCTGGTGCGTAAGGCGTGGTCCCCCATTGTTGGCCCAGAGACAGCTATCTGAGTTGATGGCACCCCTGGACCTCCATACCAAGATGTAACGTGGGGTACTGCTGTATCACACCACAATACCACCTATCCTGTCATTCCTGGAACCACCAAACTGCTTGCCACCTCTATCTCCTGATGGTCCAAACCGATCAGCTGGGTTTCAGCTGTAGGTTGTCCTGATGTCCCCAGAGGGTTAAGCTGTCTAGCCTCTAACATAGTAAAACAAGACATAAGATCATTCGCCAGAGCCTTCAGATTTGTACACTTGTGACCTTTAATAATAATAACCCTAGAACTGCAGAGCTGGAAGGGATCCTATGGATCATTGAGTCCAGCCCTTGTCAAGGAGGCAGGGCAGGGACTTGAACTTGCAACCTCTGATTCTCCAGGCAGAGACCTAAATCACTGAGCTGTCGATTAGCTCAAATCCCTAGTTGAGTGACACAGTTGAGAATCACTTGCCACTGGTTCGGCCTGCACCTCACACTTGGCCTCCCATGCAGTAATTATAGCCCGAGGCACTTCCAGTACTAGCCAACTCTCCTCATCAAAGGATAGTCAAGGTGGCGGGGTTGCAGGCGCCGCTTCCCGCTTGGCTAGCCACTTTCGTTTACTCTTCCCTTGCCCTGTTTTGGGACCCATAACTGCTAGTCACAAGGAGCACTAGCCAACCTCTCCTCATTTTCCCCTGGGGATCAAGGTCCACAACCCGCTTGGGACCCTTCCTGTACGCTGCTCCTTGCACTGAGTCCTCTGTTTTTTGTTTGTTTGTTTGTTCACTTACTTACTTACTTACTTACTTACTTACTTACTTACTTACTTACTTACTTACTTACTTACTTACTTACTATATCCTATATCTATATCCCCACTTTATGTTTGGGTAAGGGCTCCCACCACTTCCTGGTGCTCCCTCTAGTTTGTTTGTTTGTTTGCTTGCTTGCTTTCAACATTCCCCTTCTCTGAGTGGGGGTCGGCTCCTGGAAGCTACTATAACCCCCTCCCCATTAACAATGCACTCTAAATTAATCAAAATTATATATATATACAGATACACACATATACATCCATATACATCCATACACACACACACACACACCTTTCTTTCTTTCTTTCTTTCTTTCTTTCTTTCTTTCTTTCTTTCTTTCTTTCTTTCTTTCTTTCTTTCTTTCTTTCTTTCTTTCTTTCAAAGTAACAACTCTAGTTAATAATCAAACCGTGGGTAGGTGCTGATGCAGCCCCCTTGATAATCCAAAAATGAAAGTGTACCATGAGATGGGCAGAAAACGAGCCCATCTCTCACACTTGCAAGCCTCAAAAAAGGCCAATGTAGGGGAGGAGAAACTATAAATTAGCTGCTCCTTCCCTCTCCCCTCCCAGATTGATCCATCTCGCGCTGTCCTGGGAGGGAGGGAGGGCAAAGAGGCTCCACTTAGTGAAGCGAGCTCACCAGTGGAGCTCACCATTCTCTCTTTTTGTGCCTGTCCACATTGACATATAGATATGGTATATGGATTGCTGATGGCATGATTTGGAGTAGGAAAAAAAATGGCCTCATCTGAAATTGTTTCTACTTAGAAGGATTCATCCTTGCCATGTAAAAGCTGCTGTGCACCTTTCCAGCCTGACAGTAGGGCACACATTCTTTTTGGCACACTTGTTGTTTAACTTGTTTAGACAGGAGACATCAGCCTCCAGCAGCCTCAGCTTCCAACTGCCATCGTGGTTGCAGGTGCTGAGGGAGAGAGAAAGTGGGAGAAGAATGAGGGAAGGGAAGCAAGAGGGAGAAAGCAGAATGACACCGACAGAGGGAGAGAGAAGTGATGTGAAAAACTAATTGCACTTCCCCTGACCCTCCATAGATGATCAGGAGAAGGGCTTAATTAACAGCTGATTGGGCTACAAGGGGTCATTTGCTATTCAGAGGACAGAAGCATGCAAAATGGCACATTGCTCCTCCCTGATCTCAACAGACCCTTTGCAGCCTGTTCCACCCCACACCCAAACCAGCTTTTCTTCCTATCTGTCAGGAAGAAGGGGTTCAGAAGGAGTGAAGGAGGGTGGGATGGGGATTTGCTTCAGAGGCGATGGATATGGGATTGAATTGCACTGCACATCTGCTTAAGAAGTATCTCAGAAGTCAACTTTTGGTGGTCTCAAACCTTGCATCCTCTCTACTCACTGCTGAGAACATAACTCTCTCTTACAACTTTGGAGTTTCTTTGGATTTGGCTTCAAAATGTCTCACATAAAAGCAAACATTTCAACTTTTGGCTCCTAAGTATTGTCTCTTTTAATATTTAGGAGAAATGTGGGGTACAAATAATAAAAATGAATGAATGAATGAATGAATGAATGAATGAATGACCTCCTTACTTACATTGCTTCAGGTAGAGAGAAAAGCTATTTTGTGGTGAGGATATGATGAAGTTGAAATTTGAAAGCAATACAAGGGTGGGAATGAATTTTTGGTGTCAGAAGTGACATTTTCTATTTTGAGAGGAATTTTCCACATTTTATTCCATTTCATCAATCCAGAATGTTTTGTATAAAGTAATGAGTAATGTAACATGCTATATGAGTTATTCTTTATTTTTTTTAAAAAATTAATACAGTAGGACACCCCCCATCTGCTGGATCAGCATCTGTGGATTCACTTCTCCACTGCCTGAAAATGTGAAATAAAAACAACAACAACAGAAAAACGTATTTATACATATTTCCATGGTATATTTACCAGAACTATGCACTAGAGGGAGCCAGAGACAATGCTATGTATAGTGTTCACTACTTCTGCAATTTCCGGCCTCCATGGGGGGCTGGTGGCCTTGGAACTGATCTCCGTGGATACTGCAGTCCCACTGTAGTAATAGATAGCCTTTCAGAGCTTGTATCAAGTGGCACAACAAATTGTATTTAAAAAGCAACTTTCTGAGACAAGAACCTGGCCAAGATCCAGCAGTGTATCACAGCTTCCAGCATCAGTGGAATCAGGACCATCTCCCCCCCTCCAGATGCAGCCCAGCCCAGCACCCAGATTCTGTTCAAGACGGTGTCCCAGCCTTGAACTGCAGGTTTTTAGGGTGCGGGAAAGGGGCTCCAGAAGGAGAGAATGTTGATCCTGGTGGAAGCAGTGCAATCCAGTGGGTAGAAACCACTGGATTCCAGTATCAGTTCTCTCCTTTCATATCCCTACCTTTTTAGTTATGATGTGCAACTCAGAAGCCTCAGTGGCTCTTTCTTTCTTTTACGTTAAAAGCGCAAGAGCTAATAAAAAGAAAAGCAGAAGCAATTATATGTTAAGCAACGGGATGGGAGTTTTGCTGATGTCGAAAGATTGTGCCCGATTAATTTAAAAGCATGGTTGTGTTTATACAGATATATATTACTTACTTAGGCAATTCTGCAGGAAAATTGACAATGTGGGGAAAAAAAGTGCCAACCATTCTATTGAGGTGGGAGACAGGCTGAATTCTCCCTCTCTCTCATCCAGAGCAGGTAAGCTAGATTAATAACAGAACTCTCATAAGGAGGTTTCAAATCTTACTGTCAGAGGGTAATAATTAATGATCAAATGTTAATGGAGATGCTGGGCTCTTGATGCCATTAATTCAGCTCAGTGGAGCCAGTCCTGCCCAGGACCTGCCACAGCTGTCACTGCATTTGCTTAATTATTCCAGTGCCTTCAGGCTCTTCCCCTGCTTCCCATTTTCCCCACTAACTGCAGGACAGTATGTTTTCAGTGAAGCAGAATTATGAAGAATGCCCTGCTTGCTGGGTAGTGCCAGGCCAACTTGATCTGAAAACTTAAGGCAAGCACAGAGCGAAGTAGAGTTTTTCTCTCTCTTTCATACACACACACACACACACACAGAGAGAGAGCCTTGTGTGAAGTCATGAGTACAAGACATTTAAAAATAGATATACAGTACATAAACCACTCCTGAAAATCCTGCCATCATCTCTGAAGGCTTTCAGGCGGTTAAGGACTGTTTTAAAGCTCAGGGGCCAATGAAAAAGTAAATAATCAATCGAAGGAATCTAAATGCATTTGCATTTTGCTGAAATGTCTCATGAATTCAGTTACTGAAGGAGGCACGAGGCAAAATAAAAGCTGGTGAATAAAAGAGATCACTGGTGATCAACATCTTCTGTCTTTTTCTCCATCATTCCTTCTTTCAGTAACGCACTGGTACCAAAATAGCATGGAACTGTTGCCTTTTCAATCTCTGCCCTGCCAAATAATCAGTGAAAGCCTGACGTAAGCAGTGCAATTCTATAAATGTCTATTCAAAAGTAGGGAGATTTTAGTTTAGTCTGCATTTTGAAGTGAACTGACCTAATCTGCACTTTCTGGTCAAATCTGCAGAGCGAGACTAGAACACCACTAACCTTCTGAGTTCACTTGTTTGAATTTTCCAGTGCGGTTCTTGGTGTCAAAACATAAAAATTCACACACGAGAGAATGTTGCATGCCGAAACATGCAGTCTGGGGAAAGATACAGGAATGCAGATATTATGGCAAGATTCTTACAAAATGCATTCAGAATGCTTATGTTAGGAAAGGTTGTATACAAAGTAAATGTGAATGTGTGGGTCTCTCTGTCTGAATCACAGGGTGATGTGGGACTAGGACAAAACTGATCTTATCACTGAATGCATGTGAAACTGTCAGAATGCAATGTGGAGTTATTTGTACTGTATGTTCTCAGCAGAAGTGATGGCCATTGAGTTCAATGGGACTAGTTCCCAGGTAACTGTGTATAGCATTTCAGTCCTTCCTCCCTGCAGGTCTGAATATCTTGCCAAATATCATGGGTAGCATCACTCTTTTTCAATGTTTATTTACTTCATTTTTTCCACTCTCCAAACAAGACCTCTTTGTCTATAATTTTCACTTTGGAGAAGGGGTAATTTGTAAATTTGGAGTCCAGTATGGTATGAGTCAAGGCCTAGATCAAGTATTTTCAGTTACTATGCATGAATATGAAAGATGGACAGTGAAGAAAGACTACAAGGAAATAAAATGATTCAGTTGAATCATGGTGCTGCAGGAAAGCTTTGTGAATACCATGGACTACTAGAAAGATAACAGTGGGTTCTAGAGCAAATTAAGACTGGACTTTCTCTAGAAGCAAAAATGATGAAACTGAGGCTGCCGTACTTTGGGGTCATCATGACACAACAAGACTCACCGGAAAACATAATAATGGTAGAAAAAGTTGAAGCAAGCAGGAAAAAAGGAAGACAAAATATGAGGGATTGGCTCCCTAAAGGGCTAGTCTTGAGTTTACAAAAGTAGAGCAGGACTGTTGAGGACAGGGCATTTTGGAGGTTGCTTATTCATCAGTTCACCATAAGTCAGAGGTGACGTGATGGCACATTACAACAACAACAATGATGTGAACTCCAGCACTAGGCTGCTGCTATGAGTTACGTCCAGGCCAAACTGTTTCAAAAATGTGAGGCATGAGAACAATTTTAAATCCTTCTCTAGCACTGTCTGTGGTGATTTAAAATCCAAGCTTTTCAAATTTTTATATGCCCTTGAATTTGGAAGCATTCGTGGTTGACAGCGTATATACGCTATTGCATGATTTAAAATTATTGGAACCTTTCCTATTGATTTAAAGTGTTTCAGTTTGAAAGGGATTGGGAGTCTGGAAGTTGGCAATGCAAAGTTATCTAAAATTATCCCCAAATGATGCGTATTTTACAGGTGAAACCAATCTCCACAAATTTTCGCATATTGCTGCTCTTACAGAAAAGGAAAACAGAAACAGAACCATATTTTCCTAAAGTTAGATTTTTCTTGAAAAGCCAAACATCCTCCACCATTTAAAAAAAACTATTAGCCAGACAGGGCGCTGTTTTAAAAGAAAGACTTTAGATTTTGAAGTGATCCTGGAAATTACTATAGTGTGGTTGTAATGTCCCTTCATGTCTTTAAGGGGCAAACATCCATGTTCTGAAATGTGTGCTATTGTGATGAATACCTGTTTAGCATGCACTTTATGTGTGAGTGGGTCTTGCACAAGGCCTGATCCTATGTTCCTTTCCCTCATCTCTGGCTCTCATTAGGTTTGGCAGTTGTATTCTGCAGGGCCAGTCCCCACAAATATGAATTAGGTAATAGCATCTGCAAATGGGTATCAAGGCATGTAATTGCCCAGTTTATGTTTGCCAAGCATCCATCTGCTGGTGCTGAGTTTACTGATGGTGGTTCCCTCCTGAAAATTCTTCAAAAGGGCTTGAAGTCAATCAAAATTCCCAGCAAATCCTGCTTAAAGAAATGCTGCTGGCTTGCATATCCCAAAGATGTGGTTCAGAGTAACAAATACTCACCTCTCTTTGCACTTTTTTTTTTTTTTTTTGATGAGAAAAAGAGTTTATTTATTGCAGGCCAAACGCATTTTGAACAATATCTTCCAAGAGCTTCTCTGCAGCAATGATTCACAAGTACAAGGGAGGCGGAGGAGTAATTGAAATGTCCCTTGTACTTACATGGACACCACACTTTAAGAAGGATTCAGACAACCTGGAACAAGTACAGAGGAGACCAGATATTATTATTAGGGAACCAAGCCTTATCACAGAATCATAGAATAATGGAGTCGGAAGAGGTTTATAAGGCCATCAAGTCCAACCCTCTGATCAATGCAAGAATCCAAATCAAAGAATATCTGACAGAAGGTTGTCTAATTTTCTCTCAGATGCCTCCAATATAGGAGTACTCACCACTTCCCAAGCTAATTGGTTCTATTACCATATTGCTCTGACAGTTTTTTTCCTGATAGTCAACTGAAATCTGGCCGCCTATAACTTATTTTTTATTTTAAATTTATTTTTAAAAACTAGGGATAAGGTAAGGAATACAAAACCTCTCTTTGCAGTTTTGCAAATCCTTCGGTCTCGTTGAATTCAGTGACATTAATTCATGGCAAGATTTTCCTTTGACCATTTCACCTCTCTCCCTTAGAAGAGTCACTTTTGTAGATGACAACCCTTACAGGACCCACAGGCCAAGCTGCTGGGGCTGCAGGATGCCTGGGCAACTGTAGTCTAAAGCAAACAACTTTTCCAACTTCTGGGTCTTTTCTCATGCAAATCTTTAAGATTCTTTTTAAAAAGAAATCTCCGTCTGAGATTTGGAGCAGAACTTGTAGGAGCCTGTGTTTTCTTTACAGGAGAGCCAGGCCGCTTTCCACTTTCTGTGTGGAAACCTTGGGAAACTCTTTGAAAACTTCAGCTGGGGCAGAACATGACAACCTTCACTCCTTGCAGAAGCTGGACTCCCAGGAGTACATGGCATCAAAATTCAGAAATAAGGAGACGATAAGGCAGTGGTGACCTGTCAGATCCTAAATGGATGAGAAGCAATGCAGCTTAGATACCATCATCTCCCTTATGTCCAATTTAGAGCTAGAAGACCATCAAGCCAGCCAGTGGTTGGGTGAGGGCTCTCCCTGGGTGAGCCCGATGTAGGGGAAGCTACTTTTTCTCTCTGGCAGGTTTTCCCGTGTCAAATTCTTAATTTACTAAAACAGACCAGCCGTTCTCAACTTTTTCCCCGACACGGCCCTTTTAGGAGAGCTTCCAGGTTCCAGGGCCCCCTGAAAATCAAGGATACAACACAAATAGATTTTTTTTTAATTTCTCACATTTTTTAGTCTGTGCCCTCTTTGAAATGTACCATGGCCCTCCTGTTGAAAATGGCTGAGTCAGACCCATGGCCCATCCCATTTTGCCTTTTTGACACTAACAGCCATTAATCTCCAGAACTTTGAACTGGATCCTTTTCTGACCCTGCCTGGAGTGCTTGGGATCAAACCTGAGATCTTCTGCATGCAAAGCATGTGCTCTACCACTGAGTTATGGGAGCTCTAGATGTCTCATCCAGATATCTATCTAACTTATGTAGAAGTCTAACAGATACCTCTGTTGCTATTGTGATGGCCTTGAGGGACGTGACTATGCAAATTGGATGGACATCTCTCAGCCACTGTCAGACAGTAACTCTGTGTAGATCAGCCTTCCCTAATGTAATGGTCTCCAGATGTGTGATACTACAACATCAATTAACCTTTTGGCAGCACCAATGGCCATGCTGTATGGCCATAATGGAGAATGTAGTCTAACACATTTGAAGGGCATCAAATTAGGGAAACGTGGCATAGGTGAGCAACTTGGGCAGAAATGTATGAGATAGCATTTGCTGACTCTTCACAATCTCTAGTAAATTATAACAACTATTGCACAAAAGTCTCTACACGTACACTGAATCCACAGTCTACATAATGTAAAAAGGGAGCATGTAAATTTCATATGTACAGCTGACAGTGCACAGGGGTTGTATGCGCATGGTCACCTGTGCAAAACTAAGGATCAAATGTGGCTCTGATCAGCCTTCTATGAATAGCCATCTGCACAGGGCAGATTATTTTTATTAGCAATGAAAGCATAACAGTTTTTGTGGAAAGCTCTCCAGACTTGGGCCCATCTCTCTGGGGCTGGGAATTCTGACTTAAGCACATAAGGAGGATTTCCCCCATTCCCACTCCCTGGCCCACCTCTTTTGAGTCCACTAGTTTGCCTCTCAGTGTCATCTCCTCTGTGAGAAACTGCCATACTAAAATGCCAGAAGGATAGAGTGCTCCCTCCACCTGGTGGCGTCAGTGGTAGGCAGACCTTATGTGGCCTCCTGAGAGTGGCTCTCTCCCTAGTGCTTGATGTTGAATAAGGGATTTTAAAACAGAATTATAATAGCTTCTGCACAGTCCATCTTTTGTGGTGGTGGCGGTGGTGGTAGTAGTGGAAAAACAAAACCTTGTCACCAATTACAAATGCAGTAAAACTAAAGATGTTTAAAGTCACAGTGAAGAAGGTGGTAAATGGCCTGCTGCTTGAACTGAAGTGACGCAGGCATATTAAAAACTATGAATTCTTAATTAGGCTGTTTATTAAAAGTCAACAAACCTTATACATAACAATATGGCATCTATCTGTGTTCAAAGACTGTAAATTACTTTTTTGCAGTTGAAAGGAAATAGGTTTTACAGTCATTCCTGTTCCATTCTTTGCAAAAATAAATAGAGTCTTAAAATAATATGAGGTACATTATTTTTATAGGCAGTGGTAACAGATTTGCACTTTTAATTTGACTGTGTTAAATGTTATGGAAGAAGGAGGTCACATTAGGGTGAACTGTCTTTATTGTTACCCTAATACATTTAAAAGGAGACATTCAAGTCATACTAATTTGTGTGATAATAACACCCTCATCAGGGCGGTCCAGAGCCAAAGAAATGGCTTCATCTCATTCATCCATTGACTGCGTTATATTACATGAATTACCATGCATTAGGACTCTATGTAAATGTGCCATCTTTTGAATGTTGTTCTAGGAAAGTGAAACTTTCTAGCATAGGCAGGTACTTATCCGCTGGCAATTTGGGGGAACTTTTTGAAGTCAGTCAGTACCCTTGATAAACGGCAGTCCACCAAGGTTCCTTTATGTTTTGCATCTAGGGATAGATTTAAAATACATGAAAACACAGCTTTTACACCATGGATTTCTCTCCCTTTCCAAAGTTTTGCAATATTTCCCACCATTTCCAAAAGCAAAGTTTGATCTGATGGCTTTTAATGAGCTGTTGAAACAAGGCTGTATTTATTTGTTTTTATCATCTGAGACTTCATTTCCACATGACTAAATTGTGTCTGTTGGGGCTGTATGTGTGTTTTAAATCCATGCATTTAAAAAGTGTGTTTTAACTTAACAGTGTTTTAAATACTTTAAATGCTTAATTATGTCTTAGTATCCAGTTGCCGGTTCCAAGTAGAGTAGATGTGTTGAAACAATGGAATTTATATATGTGTTGACTTATTGATTCAGTGGGACTGTTCTAATTGAGACAAGCAACTGCAAGGAGGCCTCTGTATGCTATATTTGTACCTTCATAACTTTCTTCTACCTATAATTTATTGTAAGCTACTTTGAGCCCTGGAAAAAAAAAGGCGGCATAAAAGTCAAATTAATATTATGGCCAAAATCCTATTGCATAGTTATGCCTGCAGAAGCCAAATGGTGCAATTTATAGTAGCTTCTCACTGCTAATTAGTGAATCCCTGCTTGGATTTTCTGGCCAAACTCACTAACTCTGGTGAGCTGATGCACACCTCAAATTCCGAGCAGGGACTTGTTAATTGCCAGCAAGAAGCTGCAGCTTCAGCTTATGCCATTTGCCTTCAGTAGATGACTACACAATAAGACTTTGGTTAACAACAACAGCAACAATAACAACAGGAATAATACATGTACAGAAGGACCCTGATCCACCCTATATTGAAATACTGGGCACAGTGATTAGGACTGACCCCACCACGTGCCTTTAAGAACCATCCTGACTTGCTCTGTCTATATGTGGATCTGTCTATTTCAGGCTCTCTGTCAAAAATAACTAAATAAAAAACACAAATAGGGGAGGGGAAGAACGCAAAGAGATATGACTGGGAGAATGTCGCAGTGCCATCAAAGGCAGTAGACCTTAACATTGTGGCCAGAATCCCAGCAGACAATGACTGGTATGCACACTATCACAACACTCAGAACTGCAGCTGCAAAATTGCCTGGCAAAAGAGATGGAATTCCTGTAGACAGCTCCACCAACTCCTCCCCCCTTCTTTGTTGGCACTGCACAAAGAATGCGGGTGGACAACAACAACAACAACTGATGTGGACAGATTATATTTACCACGAAAAATTGGAGGTTGTGAATTACTGGAATTGGAATTGACAAATATGCAGCTCTGTCTATACACCGTGGCAAGATCCCAAAACTAGATGGAATAGAATTAAAAAATGGCAATATTATAAAATCATTATCGTGATGAGTATTATAAATACCTTGAACTACTAGAAGCAGATAACATTGTGCACACAAAAGTTAAAGAACGGACAGAAAAGGGATATATCAAAAGACTGTGGAAAAATCTTAAAATCAAAATTAAATGGTGGAAATACAATCAAAGCCATAAACACATGGGCAGTTCCAGTAATTAGGTACCCAGCTGGAATAATAGATTGGACTCAAAATGAATTAGAAAAACTGGGTCAAAAAACACGAAAACTAATGAACATGTATCACACACTACATCCAAAAAGTGATGTGGACAGATTATATTTACCACGAAAAATCAGAGGCCGTGGATTACTGCAAATACAGCAGATAGTACAGGAGGAAAAAAGAAGCCTAAATGATTATATCAGTAAAAACAGAGAAAAACTACTTAAGGCAGTGAAAATGGAGAATAGTTTGAAAACAACAGAAACAAAGGTTCAATACAAGAAACAACAAGTTGAAAATAGATTAAACAGCTGGAAAAATAAACTGCTACATGGACAACACCTGAGAAATATTGATGGAAAGCATGATCAAAATTCAACATGGGCATGGCTAAAACTGGGGACCATTAAGAAAGAAACCGAAGGCTTGATTTTTGCTGCACAAGAGCAACCACTCCAAACCAATGTGATGAAAGCTAAGATCCAAGGAATTAGTGCTAACAGCAAATGTTGACTCTGCCAAGAAAAAGATGAAACTATGTCACACTTCATCTGTGAATGTCCAAAAATTGCACAAACAGATTACAAAGTTAGACATAATAGAGTGGCAAATTTATTACACTGGTCATTGTGCAAAAAATATAACTTGCCAGCCTCCCAAAACCCATGGGAACATCAGGTAGAGAAGGTGTCAGAAAATGAGGAAATCAAGATCTTGTGAGATTTCCAGATCCAAACTGATGGACACCTTGAGCATAACACACCAGACATAGTAGTAATAGAGTGAAGAAATGTCTGGATCATTGACATTGCAATTCCAGGGGATGCCAGTATTGAAAATAAAGAATTGGAAAAACTAACAAAATACAGAGACCTGGCCATCAAAACATCTCATCTGTGGATGAAGCACACTTCAGTGATTCCCATAGTTATTGGGGCTTTGGGAACAATATCAAGAAATTTCACACAGTACTATAAGCAGTTGCAGATCCCAGAAGATACATACTGCACTGATATTTAACAGATACTTAGGTTTTTGGTTAAAACTGGTATCTGTTATATACTATCAGTCAATGTTTTTATAATTTTGATTGACTGTGCCTGGTGTTTTATCATCATCATCATCATCATCATCATCTATCAAGTCAACTCTGACTTTTTAGGGTTTTCCTGGTAGATAACATTCAGAAGTGGTTTACTATTCCCATCTTCTGGAGCCGCCCTGGGACTCTGCAGTTTACTTATGGACACACAGGAGTCACAGTGGGCCATCAAACTCCCAGCCTCTGGCTCTGCAGCCAGATACCCAAATCACTGAACTATCCAGCCAGCCATAACAGGAAGATATCATTTCCTTCTGGCCCAAGGTCTGGAGAGTGGTGGTGGTATATAAGCATCCCATCTCCTTTTCCAGGCAGTGCAGCTCTAAGTGTCTTTATCTGTGAGGATTCTAGCTAAATTCTGAGCAGGCAGGAAAACTTAAGGGGCAGTGGTGGCAAAAGATAGCAGAGAGGCCTTGGCATAAATCTGATTGCCAGTCACAACTAGGGTAGACTTGGTGTATAGATGGAAATTTCATAACTGTTGACCTAGCAATTGATTGAGTTTATTTGAACCAGGGTAAGAAGTGGGACTTAGGATCCATTGTTTTGAACCCACAATCCAGGACTCTCTGATATGACTGGTTAAAATATTACTGCTTTGTCCGATACAGAATAAACAGAGGGATCTGAGCCAAAGTCAGTTTGTGACCTTTGACAGGCAACAATTGGGATATCTGAAAGACTCTAGCCTTGATTAAAATTTTAAAAAGGCTGTTTCTGCATCCTCAAGCAGTAACATACAAAGGAAATAATTAAAGTCTGGTCACTGTGTCACATGTTCTACAAAATATAGATTTTTTTTTTTAGTGTGCATGCAATAGTGTTCTTTTGAATAGTTGTGTCCAGGGGGGGGGGGAATCAGAGTTCCTTTTTCTTTTTGATCCTATTTTTAACTTCTCAGTGAGCAGAAGATGTTAAAAAAAAGGGGGGGGGGAGGCCGAAAGAGTGCCAGAGAACAAAAACAAGCCTCCCCCGTTTGGAGGCACTGAATTGTTGCCCAGACAGATTTTTCCACTTCAGTATTATCTATATTTCCAAGTTTAAATAGTTGGTACAAATTGATTAATTCCATTTGATTCCTTTGGCTTTTGTCACCAGCAGCCAAATATTCACAAAAATCACAGCACTCTGACTTGCAAGGCAAAGAACCCGAAAGACTTGTTTGAAGATCCAGCTTGAAATCTTTGCAGATTCGTCTTCAATCGCTCCGACCATATGTGCGGCAGGAAGAAGCCCTTCACAACAAGCTATAGATAGAACGTCAGCTTTGAAATTTTCCACTTCCGTTGATTTCTATCCTATGAATGTTACATAAAAGTACCTTTTGTGCGTTAATATTACATAACGCTGAAATGGCTGTGGTCACTTTACTGTTCCAAACTCCCATTTAGACATTAAAGGGAGAGTGGGTTTTCACTGAGTTATTGCATTACCTGGTTTAGCTCTGTTCAGCTCAATTATTAATTTTCTGTCTTGTTAAATACTAGATTCATGGCTTTTGCTGGAAGTGAAAATGCATGCAATGTAAAAATATGCTAGAAAACAGTTGTAAGACACTTCATTAAGCTTGGGTGTCGCACAGGTTTGTGTGTGTGTGTATGTGTGTGCAACAGTGACAAGTGCCTTAAAAACCAGATCAGCTGTCATTGTCACATAGTTTGTCTTAAAGGATTTGCAGGAGGCAACATAATCTAAATTTTAGCAGACAGTTGAGAAATTTGGGTTGAATAATTTATACCTAACAGATGCCACAAAGGTCAGAAAAGTGGTGAACAGACCTGCTTGCCTGCAGAATTGTTTTAACGCCCACATGGTCCATTGAAGCTATTTAAAGTTACCTTGTGTTTATGGCCACAGCTATTGGCCAGGATCAACCAGGAAGGTCTCCTATGCAAGACTCATTTAATGTTGGATCCGCTGTTGAGCTTACCTTCAGCAGGGTGGGCCCCCTTTGCCTCCTTCCCAGAATAACGCGAGACACTTGGAGTCTCGCAAGAGCCTCCCCGGAGGGGAGAACGAGTGAGCTACTTAATGGGTGCTCCTCCCTCACTCCGTCCTCTTCCTTGCTGGCAACAGAAGGAGGACGGAGCCGGGCTGCTGGCCTGCTCATTTCAAGCTGCATAGCTGCTTTTCGAGGCCTGCTTGTGTTGGCTTCAAGGAAGGGAGGGTTGCATCGGCCCCCTCCCACGGTTTGCTTTGCATTTCTACAGCTCTGCAATCTAAGAGCTGTGACCAGCAGTATAATTAATCTCTTTTACATTTATAATTTAGTTTCTTAATTTTGTCATCGGTGGGGTAATAGGAGACAGCGCGAGGCGGAGTGGGCGCTGCTGCTCGGGCCTTCCAGGGTGAGGCCTGAGCACCTCTTTTGCCTTGTTGACAGTGTGTAGGGAGATTCTTCAATCAATTTAATATTCAATCAACAGGGGAATATGATTTAATTAAGCGTAATAAATAAATAAATAAATAAATAAAAAAGTTGGAAGTTAGCTCAAAGCTTACTGATCATTGTAAAGCAGTGGGACAGGGTTTGGAAAGTAGCCTGGATCAGCTGTTCGGCTCTCAGTCCTGGGGGGGGGGGTGAGGACAGGCTTGGGAGACAGTGGCGCACTTTAGAATAGCATATTGTTTTGTTTATTGTATATATATTTAAATTAATTGCATTAAGTCATTGATTGGCATTGTTTAGGGGTTTCGAATTTTAGTTATTTTATTATGCATCACAAGTAGGGCTAATTAGGCCGACTCCACTCGGGTGGGGTGGGTGGGAGCCTTTTTGGCCAGGAAATTATTAACGAAAAAAATGGAATTAAGAATTAATAATCGATTTTATTAACAGAGGAATTAAGATTCATAATAAGCAAATATAAAAATTAATATTAAATATAATTATAAAAATAAATAAATACATAACACATATATAATTATTCAAAAATTATTATTAAATAGTATAGCGTACTGATATACAATAAATAAATAAATAAATAAATAAATAAATAAATAAATAAATAAATAAATAAATAAATAAATAAATAAATCCTGGAAAAGTAAATCCTCCCTGGAAAAGACCCTGATGTTGGGAAAGTGTGAGGGCAAGAGAAGGGGATGACAGAGGACGAGATGGTTGGACAGTGTCATCGAAGCTACCAACATGAATTTGACTCAACTCCGGGAGGCAGTGGAAGACAGGAGGGCCTGGCGTGCTCTGGTCCATGGGGTCACGAAGAGTCGGACACGACTAAACGACTAAACAACAACAACAACAAAGTAAATAAATAAATAGTAAAGGTAAAGGTTCCCCTTGACATTTAGTCCAGTCGTGTCTGACTCTAGGGCGCGGTGCTCATCCCCGTTTCCATGCCATAGAGCCAGCATTTGTCCGAAGACAGTTTCCATGGTCACGTGGCCAGCGCGACTAGGCACGGAACGCCGTTATCTTCCCACCGTGGTGGTACCTATTTATCTACTTGCATTTGCATGCTTTCAAACTGCTAGGTTGGCAGGAGCTGGGACAAGTGCCGGGAGCTCACTCCATCGTGTGGGTTTGAACTTACGACTGCTGGTCTTCTGACCTTGCAGCACAGAGGCTTCTGCGGTTTAACCCGCAGCGCCACCACATCCCTAAAAATAAATAAATAATACATACATAAATAAGGAAAGGTTGTAGCTGTGTATATACATTTGCCTGCATTGTGAGCACTTGTCGCCTGGCACCAATTGGGGTGGTACTAGAATTTTAGAATTTAGTTCGTGGTAAGAGTGCGGGAGGCTAGGCTAACTGTTTGTGTGAGTCGGGTGTGCAGAGGCTCGAACTAGGTGGTAGCAATGGCTTCTCGAAAGGGCCAAATTAACAGAAAGGACAAGCAGCTTGCTAAGAAGCGTGCAGCTCCTCAAGTTACACTACCTCAGTCATCCTCAGACGAGGAGTCCTGGCCTATTTGGCAACAGCTGCAAGAAAAAAATTGGCTTTAGAAGCTGAGCGAGCAGCGCAAAAGGCCCAGCAGCTTAGCAGAGCGCAACCATGCCGTTTGGCTAGGGAGGCCAAGAGTCATAGAAGGGCTAAGCTCAAGGCCATGGCAGATAACCTGATGTCTCAATTTGCTGCTCTAGAGGCAGATCGGCAAGTCCCTGGGTCGTCCAGGAGGGAATCAGAGGAGTCTGCAGTAAGGCCATGACATCAGAGTGAGGATGAGAGAGAGGCGCAGACTCCGGAGATATCTCGACCATTGGAAGCGGCTGGGAGTTGTCAGGAGGCCATGGGAGTGGCAGTACCGGGTTGCCAGCAGGGCAGGGAGGAACACGATGTGATGCTGCCTATGTCAACTAAGCTAGCGGTGGCACTGGACACAACATTGCCTGCATGGCCATGGCCTGCCTATGGTCTAGGCGGCTCACCATTCAATACAGCATATGACATGCAGGGGTTTAGGGCCCTGAGCAACCCTTGGCCCAATACAAGTACACAGATAGGTGGCTGGGCAATGCCATATCCGCAAGTTTCATTTCCTGTTCCAATGAGCTTGACCGCAGGTGTGGGGGTGTGGCCTTACCCATCAGTACCTGATACTGGGTATGGCATGGTCCCTTTAAAGGCTTTGCCATTTGGCGACCATGCTATGCCTTTGGGTGATCACCTCACCCCTGCAACCAAGGAAAAAATATGAAAGGGAGAATATGTTGACCTTTTTGAGCTTTTGAATAGACATGTAGAAAAGAAGGACCTTGATAGGGAGGATGAAAAAGATAAGGAGAGGCGTAGGAGGACACCTGAGAGGACCTGAGAGGACATGGGCTAATTGGCTTCTTTGTCCTTTTCATAGGACGAGAGTCAAACGGGGTATGAGGTAGGATCTACAAGTTTGGAGCCAGTTTCTAGATGAGTTTAGCGGAATTTCCTTTCAGAGGTCTGAGATAAGTCTTAAGGTTGAGTTCCAGGTACAGACAGATGCAGCTGCTTCCCTAGGTTTGGGATCTATTGTAAGGGCAAAGTGTGTGCCGAGCGTTGGCCTGAGGAATGGCTCCCGCTGGGAATTACTAAGGATTGGACATTTATGGATTTTTTTCCCATAGTCGGGACCCTATGGCTGTTGGCTCATGAATGGGCTAATTCAGTGGTACGTTCTGGTGCAATAATCAGTTAGTGGTGTGCATAATAAACAGCCTCACCTCGCACTTGGAACACATTATGGCATTGGTGCGTGCATTTACATTGCACACCCTGAAATACAATATTTTAGTTCAGGTGAAACACATTCCAGGCTTAGATATCACTTTAGCTGATGTGCTCTCACGCCACCAGATCAACTGGTTCAGGGAGTTAGATCCAGGAGCCAATGAATTCCCAGAGACTCTTTCCCCAGAGGTCTGACAAACTGGTGTGACGATGCTGTAAGAGCAATACGTTTTGGCCTTGGCTCCGAGGACACGGAAAGGGTACTCGGCAGTGAGCATAGAGTTTCAGGAATTTAGAAACTCAGTTGGTTTAGAGCTGTTCTGGCCTGCCCAGTAGAGCACCTACAGCAGTTCATCATATACTTACATAGGAAGGGACTTGCGCCAGGTTCCACACAAGGCCAGATGTCGGTGTTAGCTTTCACGCTAGGGTTCAGGGGTATCAGGACTATACGTCCGCTTTCTGTACATGGAAAATGCTTGAAGGTTGGGGTGAAGAGTAAGGTCGGGTTAAGACATAGGGCGCTCATATCCCCAGTATTATTAGAAAAATTTGCGAACAGTGGGCTGCCACCTGCAGGGATGATTACGAGGCAGCGCTGTTTAGGGCGGCATCATTGTTGTCAATTTTGGCGCATTAAGAATTAGCGAAGTAATAGCAGCAGAAAAGGGTGATGCGACTAAAGTTGCATTGCAATGACAGGATGGGAGGATAGTGGACAAGACGGTTCTGATTCATATTTGCTGATCCAAGGCTTATCACAGATATATCAGGACACTCCCTCACATCTAGGCAGGTGCCTGGCTCTGTTTTGCCTTTGAAGGTCCAGTGGTAATGGCGAAGAGGCGACACATCATGATTATCGGCCACAATTATGTTCTGGGAAGCTCGATAGGGAGCCAGGTCAGCCTGAGGCTGTAATCTGGGTCTTTCAGCGTGAGCCCAGATAACCTGAAAGGGGATCCGATGAATGCAATGGGACCAATTTGGCAGAGCTGCTGCATTCAAACTGCATTCCCCAGATGTATTGCTAATACATTTGGGTGGTAACGATCCAGCCAGACATGAGGAATGGCTTTGATCTTGGACGTAATTCATGACCTAAAATGGCTGAGGGCGGCATGCCCTGCTATTGAGTATTTTATGGTCTACAATCATCCCGCGGCGTGAGTGGATGGCAATGGCGGCGTGCTCTGCTTTGAGCATTTTATGGTCTACAATCATTCCGCGGTTTGCGTGGATGGCAGCGGTGGCATGCCCTGCTTTGAACATTTTATGGTCTACAATCATCCCGCGGCGTGCGTGGATGGCAGCGAAATGTGTCCAGCGGGTTAACACGGCGCAGAGGCATGTTAACAGGGAAGCATGCAGAGCTGTTTGCAATCGCCTTAGATCGGTGATTGGTCACAAGGAGATCCGCATGGATAGGCCTGAGCTCTTTCGGAGTGATGGTGTGCTCTCTGATGGAGGCTTGGATGTCTTTATTAAAGACATCAAGGGGGGCCTGCTTTTGGAGCTTATGAAGCTGGATGGCGGGCATGGGACTTAGCGTCGCTAGTCCCTATGCTGTGGCGGGTAGTGTGGATAGAACAGGTTTCGGTGAGTCCCATCGCAATCACAGGTAATGTATAGCTCATCTGACCTCCCAGCGCTGCGGATCGTGCGATTACAGTGCTTGGGGGGAAAGATGCGCTGGGGCCACACCCGGACCAACAGTCAACAAGCAGAAAGTGGCTTGAGGTCCGGGGGTGGTCAAATTTGGGCCGGCCAGGTTCTCGCTGTCTTAATGACCGTGAGAACTTGGGGCTAGGGACTCGCCCATTTGTTTTGTAAGGGGTCCGTTGAGACTTAAACCTCTGTGCTTAAACCTGAATTCCGCACTACAGCAGGACCCCCCTTTTACAGAGGGCAAAAATGATTATTTAATAAAGTGTGGCCCATGTTTATCCCATAATACTTGTCTCGCGTCATTATTTCGGGGTAAGGGGGCAAAGGGACAGGAGCAGAGGAAGCTGTCAGCAGTGTAGGAGTTTTCTTTGCACTATCCCACTCATTTCAGCAAGGCTGAAGAAGGATAGTATCCTTAGAGCAGGCTTGCAAAATTTGTGACAAGCTACTCACATTCCCCTCCAATGCTCCTTTAAGCCCAAAGCTTGGAGCAGTTACTTCCTTGGGACCACAAATCACTGAATCCCCTCAGCCCCTGGCCCTGCGAGATGGGAGATTCTGGGAACTATTGTCCACAAAAGCAAGGCTTCCAAGCTCTGATTAAGCATCTTAGCCCATTATGGTCTCAATAAACATGTTTTTGGCAGCTTCTCTGGATACATAGAAGACAGACAGACAAAGACCTCAGTAACCTGGCAGATCACAGTCCATTCCTGGTAGGTTGTCAATGACTCTGTGATTGCAAATTGAGTAGACCTGCCGTAATGATCATTCCATCTGTGTTGAAGAATATGTGCATTGGGATGCCCATCACACCGAATGTCAGGAATGCCTTGAAAAATCCAAGAATCATTGAAGAAGAGATGGCACCACAAGTGGCTGCTGCTGTAGCTGGTCAAGCTCCTTGATGTGTGTTGGATAGTCAAGGAATCAGGTACTAGGAAATGCTAGAAATTGCACAGAGGTCCTCTGGTTTGTCATAGTTACAAAATCTGATCATAGACAGATACCCAAAGTGGTATCTTCTGGATGTTAGGCTATCATTCCCACCACCCAGATAATTGGCTATGCTGGCTGGGGATGGTGGGAGTTGCTGTCAAATACATCCAGAGGACAGCATGTTCAAGATGCTTGGGTTACCCTAGAGGCTTCAGAGCAGAATCAGAGGGCCTTCATGTAGTTCTTAGAAGATGTCTAAAATGCCAGGAGACAATAGGCTTAGTGACAGAAGGTAAGAGCTTGAATGTACTGTTTTGATTACTGTTATTGTAAGATACTCATGATGTCACCATAAATGAGTATAATTAGTTTTGGTTTCCAAGCCTCTCCAAAATCCTATTGGTGATTTTATCATCATCATCATGATCAACATAGAACTTCAGAGCTGGAAGGCACTCTATATATCATTGAGCCCAGCCCCTGTCTAATTTGACAGCCAGATGCCTAAGCCACTGAGCTATACCTGCATAAGTGAAGTCACTAAGTCACAGCAATGAATTGCCACTAATTAGTGAGATGCCTGTTGTTTTCCTGGTTACATGCCCTTCTTTCATTTGGGCACGTGACCAGGAATGGAATCGGCACGTCCTTAATTAATGGCAACTTGCCACTGCAACTTACAAGATCTTACTTATGAATGCATAAATTGCCAATAGGATTCTGGCTATTGAACATCACTATCTATATGAACAAAAGTGAAGATGGTACAGACATCATGTTAGTAGTAATTTATTCTTTGACTGATAATTTAGGGAAGCTAGCCACAGTATGTCTGCAATTTTTGTCTGTCTCCCTCTCCCTCTCTCTCCGCTCCTGTGTACAGTGGCAGCCAGTGACTCCAACTTCAGGGGAGCTACGAATCCAAGTTTTAATTTGCCCTTCATAGGTGCTCTCCAAAGTGCTGAATCCTGTTCTCAAAATAGATTGCCCACAATTACACTTTGTACATTCCACAAAGACGTTGATGTAAAGGATTGGCATTCTGCATGTGTCCCAATGTGCATGTACAATAGAATGCACGTGGATGCTCAGGACATGTCTTCTCTACCACAGCAAAGAAATTATAACCTTCAGTGAGCTTACATCAGCCATGCCTGTCCTCTGCCCATTTCCCAGGGGGCAGTTAATATTCTGGTAGGAACAAAGCCTATATTTTTTTCCTACGCAAAAGGTCCTGGGTTCAACGCCTAGCATCTAAAGATAGGCCTGGGAAGGGCTCTTCTCTAGAATTCTGGAGATCCAATGCCACTCAATGTCAAGAATACTGACCTAAGTGTATCAGTGGCCTGATGTGGTATCTGGCAACTGACTATGTTCTCTTCATGGCTATTGAGTAAACTCAGTTCACGTCGGGTGATTTTGAGATCCTCTCTCCCTTAGCACTAAAACAAAGTTTTGAAAAACTTCTGTTAGATATCCCCAAGTGTGCTGATACTGTCCTTTCCCGGTCCCTCATTAACTCCTAGTTTTGTATTAAGTACTGCCATGACTTGTCAGGTGTATTTGGTATTAATGCGTGGGCAAAAGGCAGCCCTCATGCTGTTGTTCACAAAAATTAATCAGCAAATTGTGCTACCAACATTCAGCAGCAACCCAGAAATCCCCATTTAAAGCAAGCCAATGCTTGCATCAAACAGGGTTTTCAGGAATATGACAAATTTTGGCAGCGAGTTAGCGGTGGGGCTGGTGAGGGTGGCCCATGGCTAGCTTCAGGGACTGAAACTGGCCTCTAGATATGCTGAAGGTGCCTATCTATGTATTATAGGGAGTTGTGTTAAAAGGATTTTTGAATATTATTCAACTATAATACTGTTGATGATAGCATATCTCAATAATATTAAGAATTGCTTCAAGGCTGCGGCTAAGTTACCTGTAGCAGGGGGGGGGGGGAAACTGCTTGCTAACTTCTACAATAAATTCATTCCCAAAATCAGCTGAAAACTCACTTACATATTTCATCAACTTTAATGAGTAAAGGGTGAAATGTGTGATCTCAGAGAAATTCAATATTTTATTTTAAATCACTGAAGGAAATTCTATGTAGTTCTTACCAGGGTGAAAGCATAGGCTGAATATCTATCCTACTTGACAATAGTATTAATTTGTTTAAAAGATTTGGAGCTCTGTGCTTAAGTAACAAACAAATGATGATTATAGTGCTAGGAATAGACATATACTGATTGTTGCCAGTTTTTTTTTTTTTAAGTATTATTATATGGGCTACCTGGCTTACTGAAAGATGCCCCTTTCACAAAATTACCTATTCCAAAGTCCTAGTTAAGCATAACCGTTTTAAGAGGGGGGGGACCTCCAAACAAACGAAAAGCAAATAAAACCCAGAAACATATGCAGGAAGCAGCCTGTCCTTTTTTAGAATATTTTGGTAACAAAGTGGAGCTTCTAAAAGATTTAATTGGTGAAAGTCTTACAGTAAATTAAAGCATATGCAATCTGCAATATGTTTTGGAGATGTTCATATTTAGCACAGGAAAGAGAAGCGCTGTGCAGAAAAGTATTTTGAAGCAGCAAATTGCTACAGGAAACTTTCTCAGGAGATGGCTGCGTCTTTATTAGCCTCACCTACAAAAGTGCTTGCCAAGTCTCAAAGGTTGATGCAGCTGGTTGTTCATCTTCAGGAGAGCAGTGAAAGTGCCCCGTAAGCCGGCAACATATGCTGATGGTTCAGGAGGGTATTTTCACCCTTTTTTCTTCATTCCTCCTCCTCAAGGGCAACTGCTCTCTCTAGAACACTTGTACCTTCCCACGCTAGGGTGGAGATAATTGCTGCAATGGAGCTGTGATTATTAATCCATCTTCCAATGTCAGTTTAAACAGAGGCATGTCCTTAAAAGCAAAGCTGCCTGTGATTCAACTGCCTCCTGACAGTCTGCATTTAAAACACACACACACACACACAGCTGCTAGACTAACATTTTCTGGGCATTTGCCATTTCGAACATTTTAAGACAATTAATTTCTGTCACAAAGTACAGGTTAAAAAAAAATATTGGCTGGAATGGAATGAATCAACCAAGCGCTTTATAGGAGCTCTCAAGAGAAGCCTTCGTTTCAGAAGTTAGACATCCAGGAAAATGTTTTGTTCTTTGCTTCCCAACACAGAGATTAATGCCCTGTTGAAAAAAAAGGATAGAGAGAAAGGACAGTTACACAGTGATAGCTTTCCAGAGTCTCTCTTACAGATACATGAACGTAAGTATCAACAGCCTAATGAAGGCTGTTGATAATGTTTTGCCTCTCTTCTGTCAACATTAGATAATGTTTTGCCAGGGCCCGAGTCTACTGCCCCAAACAGTTCTTCGCTGGTTTCTGTCTTAACAAAGGAATAGCAATGGCACAAGGTGAACTATCACGCTTGTGGAAAAACAGGTCTGACAATTGCTTTGTGTTTGGATGAGGAGTGGTTAACTGATGAAAAATGTTTTTTAGCAAACTTCTGGGATTTTCCCTTGCTTGATGTCGCTTTGTAAATGGCACTGAGCAGAAGAGGGTATCCTATAGAGGCCATCCTGACTGCTGCCACTGGTGTTGTCAGCATTCAGACTACCCTTTGCTAGGTAAAGCTCGGCATCCTTTTTCCTACTGGCAACGCGGGCACAATATTGTGCAGCAATATCAGGCCATTTCCTGGCTTTTTGAATGGTGAGTACAGAAGCACAATATCCCACATTTAGAAACTGAAGTGTTTTTGAAGAAGTGACTCAATCTTGCCGCTGTTAACAAGTTGGAAATCAATTAGTTGTCCCTCCTTTTCAAATATTGATAAAAAAAGAAACCTACATACAGCTAAATTTAATTTACTTACTTAATTTATTTCTTTAAAAACCAACTGCCAAAATCTTGATACAGTCTTGCATTCTCACCAGATATGAAAATAAGAAGCTACTTTCTGGCACCCCTCTCCAGCACATAGAATAATTAGAATTTATTTGATTTAGTTTCACTGGAATTAAGTACCATCTGCAAGCTAATATATAAACATTTTCTTTTATCCTTGCTGACATAGATTCCAATATTCTAATATTCCCTTTATTTTCCAAGCACTAGAACTTATTTCTTCTCCCATGTAAAATTCCCATAATGATTTAAGTGAATCCTCCTGATCTTCTGCTTCCAACAATATTGTATAAATTTTACTTACTATCCCTTTCATTATCTTATTTTCACCTGTGCTTTCCTTTTGTAATATAATTTCTTCAAATTTTGTAACTTCTCTATATTTACCATTTCTTTTTACCCAATTTGTTGTCCATTGCTCAAAATCAGGGGTCTCCAAACTTTTCAGAGTGAGGGCCACAACATATATGTTCCAGATTTTTGAGGGCCTAAGGAAGACGTGCACCCGCCCAATCACACACACGCACTCCCGCCCGTCCATCCGCATGTACTCCTGCACGCCCACACTCCCTCCCACCTGCCCACCCACACTATTGCACGCATGCCCGTGTGCCCGCATTCCTGCATGCACACCCGCCCCCCACATGCACGCATGCACACTGGGATGGATAAAAAGGTAAGGCAGGTCGGATGTGGCCTGCGGGCCATAGTTTGGAGAACCCTGCTCTAAATGAATAATATTATACCAGTATATTTTATCCATTCCTATCACTTATTTTATTTGCTTTGTATTCCCTATTTTTTCCAACCAACCTTTTGTTCTATTAACTTGTCTCTTAATAACGTCTCAATCCATTCTTTCAAATTTTCTAAGAATTTCTCCAACTCAACCACCAGATATAATGGAGAAACCGGTGGAATAAAATGTTTCTATATCTATTCCAGATTAAAAGCATGTTTTTTACTATATTTTTCTTATGTTGCATAAAAAGTTTATTTGCAGGATTCAAAACTAATTCTTATATTTCTGTGTTAAGCAAATTACTGTATTAGAATAAGCTATACTATCTAGCATTTGTCTTTATTGAGGGAAGCTGAGGGAGGAAGAGAGGTATGTTTCTGGGTAGATATTTTCTTTGGTGTGATGTTTTTTCAGGCTGACCTTTGCTCTTTCTAACCGCATGGGCTGAGGGGGCGGGGTTTCAGCTTTAAAAGGGTTTTGCAGACACTCCTAAGCTCCTTTCTTGAAGAAGAAGCTGAGGGAGGAAGTGAGGTATGTTTCTGGGTAGATATTTTCTTTGGTGTGATGTTTTTTCAGGCTGACCTTTGCTCTTTCTAACCGCATGGGCTGAGGGGGCGGGGTTTCAGCTTTAAAAGGGTTTTGCAGACACTCCTAAGCTCCTTTCTTGAAGAAGAAGCTGAGGGAGGAAGTGAGGTATGTTTCTGGGTAGATATTTTCTTTGGTGTGATGTTTTTTCAGGCTGACCTTTGCTCTTTCTAACCGCATGGGCTGAGGGGGCGGGGTTTCAGCTTTAAAAGGGTTTTGCAGAAGCGCGCACCTAACGGCGCGCGAAGTTCTCTAACTCTATTTTTCACCCTAATCTTTTTTCAGATTAATTTGGGTAAATAGGAAAAGGTAAATAGGAAAATTACTAATTTGGGTAAATAGGAAAGCCAATTAGCATTACATACACCTGGGGGTAGGAACCTTTTTAGGGTCAGATCATACTTCTGCACTATTAGAGAGCAGGCCGGGTAGGTGGGGCTCGTCAGCCCTGGAAGGCAGCCCATCTAGGAGAAGGAAAACTCTGATATCAAACCTCCACTGCCTTGTGGCTATATCCACTGATGGAAAAGGCTTCAGGAGTTAACCTCGAGGCAAAACCCGGAGCCGGAGTCCCGGAGGCAGTTCGTGTCGTTCTGGCAACTCCTGCGACGTCGCTGTTACCAGTTGTATTGGCTCTTGCCTTTCCACTGGACTATCTCAGTGACGTGGAGAGGGGGGATTTGCTGCTTGGGTAACAGCCTATCCTCCGTATTATTTTACCCAGGCTTCGTGCTCTGGAGAGGACACTCCAGCTTCGCATACAGCGTCGAAACAACACGGGAAGTAGCAGTTACCGGTTATAAGTCTTTGCTCGATTGGCGTAGAGCATGACGCCAGGGGCTACTTCTGATGGTGGGAGAGGTCATTGCACCTCACTAGGTAGATACCGCCCGCCTTAAGCTGGGCAGCCCCCAGCCAGTAAGGTGCTACCTCGCCACGGTCTGTTAACCTCACGGGGTGCATGGGGTTTAGGGTAAAAGCCGACAAGCAGATCGATAACCCTGCACCATGCAACAATCATAAGAAAACTTCTGCCCTAAAGCTGGGCACCTGGAATGTACGGACAATGACCCCTGGCTTTTCTGACCACGGCTTTTCTGACGACCTGCAGGAAATAGACGATGTGCGCAAGACAGCTGTCATCGACATGGAACTGAGCAGACTGCAGATGGACATTGTTGCCCTGCAAGAGACGAGATTGCCAGACTCAGGATCTGTCAAAGAAAAAAACTTCTCATTCTTCTGGCAGGGAAAACCATTGAATGAGACCAGGGAATATGGTGTTGGCTTTGCAGTCAGAAATACTCTTCTGAGATCCATTGTTCCACCTACTGTGGGGAGTGAAAGAATCCTGTCTCTGCAGCTCCACTCATCAGCGGGACCGGTCACCCTCATTAGTGCATATGCACCAACACTGTCATCCACTACAGAAGTGAAAGATAAATTCTACGACGATCTGGCAGCTACTATCAAAAAAGTCCCTGAAAGAGAGGCACTGTTCATTCTCGGAGACTTTAATGCTAGAGTTGGTGCTGATCACAATTCTTGGCCCACTTGTCTAGGCCGTTTTGGCATTGGAAAGATGAACGAAAATGGCCAACGCTTGCTGGAGTTTTGCTGTTATTATGGTCTTTGCATCAGCAACACATTCTTTAATACGAAGCCTCAACACAGAGTTTCCTGGAGACATCCAAGATCCAAGCATTGGCATCAGCTCAATTTGATCCTCACTAGACGTTCTAGCCTTCCTAGTATCACGATCACACGCAGCTACCAGAGTGCTGATTGTGATACTGATCACTCCCTGGTGTGTAGTAGAGTAAAACTGCGAACAAAGAGATTATATTACACGAAAAAGGAAGGAAGACCACGTATTGACATCAGCAAGACTTGCGATCAAAGAAAAGTGGAGGAATTTGCCCAAGTGCTTGAGGAAACCCTTCCAGGCCCGGCTGATGCAAATGCACCTGAACGATGGGAACATTTTAAGAACGCTGTGTATAACACCGCCTTGTCCACATTTGGCAAGAAGACCAAAAAGACGGCCGACTGGTTCGAAGCCCATTCGGAGGAGTTGATGCCAGCCATCGAGGATAAGAGGAGAGCTCTAGCAGCATACAAAGCCTGTCCTAGCGAGTACAACTTGCAAGCTCTTCGAGCTGCTCGTAGCCAAGTCCAACAGGCTGCCAGGAGATGTTCCAACGTTTATTGGCTTCAGCTCTGCTCTCAGATACAGATAGCAGCGGACACAGGTAACATCAAAGGAATGTATGATGGTATCAGGCAGGCTTTAGGTCCAATACAGAAGAAATCTGCTCCCTTGAAGTCTGCTACAGGCGTGATCATCCAGGACCGAGCACAGCAGATGGACCGCTGGGTGCAACACTACTCTGAGCTGTATTCCAGAGAGAATATAGTAACCGAAGAAGCATTAAATAACATTGAGTGCCTGCCTGTCTTGGAAGAGTTGGACAGCGAACCAACCTTAGCAGAAATAAAAGCGGCCTTGGATTCCCTCGCCTCCGGCAAGGCACCTGGAAAGGATAACATCCCTGTTGAAGTGCTGAAGTGCTGTAAAGAGACCATCACTACCGAGCTGTATGAAATCTTTTGTCTTTGCTGGAGGGAAGGTGGAGTACCACAGGACATGAAGGATGCAAACATCATCACATTGTACAAGAACAAAGGAGACAGGGGCGACTGCAATAACTACCGTGGCATCTCTCTTCTCAGCGTTGTAGGGAAGCTGCTTGCCCGTGTTGTGCTGAAGAGGCTCCAGGTGCTCGCAGACAGAGTCTATCCAGAATCACAGTGTGGATTTCGAGCTAATAGATCCACCACTGACATGGTATTCTCCCTCAGACAGTTGCAGGAGAAATGCAGGGAACAACAACAGCCACTCTTTGTCGCCTTCATAGATCTCACAAAGGCCTTTGATTTGGTTAGCAGGGATGGCCTTTTTAAAATCCTTCCCAAGATTGGATGTCCACCTCGACTCCTTAACATCATCAGGTCCTTCCATGAGGGAATGAAAGGCACTGTAGTTTTTGATGGTTCAACATCAGATCCCTTTGACATCCGAAGCGGAGTGAAACAGGGCTGTGTCCTCGCACCAACCCTTTTTGGGATCTTTTTTGCTGTCATGCTGAAGCAGGCCTTTGGAACTGCAACAGAAGGTGTCTATCTCCGGACTAGATCAGACGGAAAGCTCTTTAATCTCTCTAGATTGAGAGCGAAGACCAAAGTCCAGCTGAAATGCATGCGGGATTTCCTCTTCGCCGATGATGCAGCCATTGTTGCCCACTCTGCTCAAGACCTCCAACAACTCATGAATTGTTTTAGCAAGGCCTGCCAAGACTTTGGACTAACAATCAGCCTGAAGAAAACACAAGTCATGGGCCAGGGCGTGGACTCACCTCCCTCTATTACCATCTCCACACAAGAATTGGAGGTTGTTCATGACTTTGTGTACCTTGGCTCAACGATCTCTGACACTCTCTCTCTAGATGTCGAGCTGGATAAACGCATTGGCAAAGCAGCTACCATGTTCTCTAGACTCACGAAGAGAGTATGGCTCAATAAGAAGCTGACGACATATACCAAGATCCAGGTCTATAGAGCCTGCGTCCTGAGCACACTCCTGTACTGCAGTGAGTCCTGGACCCTTTGTGCACGGCAGGAGAGGAAGCTGAACACCTTCCATATGCGTTGCCTCCGACGCATTTTTGGTATCACCTGGCAGGACAAAGTTCCAAATAGAGTAGTCCTAGAACGAGCTGGAATCTTTAGCATGTATACATTACTGAAACAGCGACGTCTACGTTGGCTTGGGCATGTCGTGAGAATGGCTGATGGTCGGATTCCAAAAGATCTCCTGTATGGAGAATTAGTGCAGGGAAACAGAGGGAGACCACAGCTGCGATACAAGGACATCTGCAAGCGGGATCTGAAGGCCTTAGGAATGGACCTCAACAGATGGGAAACCCTGACATCTGAGCGTTCAGCCTGGAGGCAGGCGTTGCATCACGGCCTCTCCCATTTTGAAGAGACCTTTGTCCAGCAGACCGAGGCAAAGAGGCAGTCACGGAAGCAGCAAAATCAGGGAGCTGGACAGGGGACAGATTGTATTTGTCTTCAGTGTGGAAGGGATTGTCACTCTCGAATTGGCCTTCTCAGCCACACTAGACGCTGTTCCAAGTCCTCCATACAGAGCACGTTACCATAGTCTTTCGAGACTGAAGGATGCCTAATACTATATTGTATAACCTTAAACCAAGACGTCTCAGGCCTCCAGCTGTTTTAAAAGTTACACCATCTCTTCTTATTCATCCTTGACTTTTTATCTCTATTGCAAAATGTATTAATCATATTTTGCCAGTCCTTCAATTCTTCTTCTCTTATCTATCAGTAACATCATAAATAAAGCATTTATATTAGATAAAATCTTCATTTTACATACAGCAATTCTGCCAAACCATCCAATTTTCCTTAAATCAAACTTCTTCTTTATACCTTGTTTTAATATTTTAAAGTTATCTTCTTTTAATCTTTCTAATTTAGCTAAAATATTTATACCTAAATACTTTATTGAGTTTTGAATATTAATATCCATTTCTTTCTTGATTTTTCTTTTTCCTCTTTATCATAGTTAAATACCAACATCTCTGATTTATATGCATTTCTGTTATTTTCCCAAATTTTTTAAAATGTAGTTTTACCCTCTCCATAAACCTAATTGGGTTTTCTTTTGTTGTAAAGGTATCATTGGCAAATAAACTAATTTTAACTCTATCTTTACTACCAGTACCTAAAATTTCCTCTCCTTTTCTAATAACATTCACTAATAGTTGTATAACTAAAGCAAACAATATCAGGGAAATGGGGCATTCTTGTTTAGTGCCATGGCCCAGTGATATCTGTTCCATTATCCCATCATTTAGTAGTATTCTCTGAAGATAATTTATCTACTATTCCCTTAAGCCATCCCCCAAAGGTTAAAACCTTAATTATCATTAATAATGCTGGCCATTCTACTCAATCAAATGTTTTAAAACTATCCAATGAAATTATACCCATCGTCACCTTTTGTTTTATTATTTTATTTATTACATTTAATACTTTAAATGTCAAATTTGCCATTTGTCTTCTGGGCATAAAGCCACTTTAGTCTTCTTTAAGTGTACTGTAGTGGATAGTGTGATAGACTAGGACTCTGGAGAACAGGGTTTGAATCCCTTCTTGGCCATGGAAACTTACTGGGGGTGTGGAACTGGTAAAACCACTCCTTAAATATCTCACTTACCTTGAAAGCCCTATTAGGGTCACTACAAGTCGGTTCTGACCTGACAGCATAGAATGAACACACAATAAAAGTGTTCATTCTCTTTTCTAATATTGCTGTAAATATTTTAGCATCTTGATTCATTAAAGAGATAGGTCTATAAGCTCCAGGATCAGTAGCGTCCTTATTCATTTTTGGAATCAGTATAAATATCGAGTGCTTCCAATCATTCCATTATTTTGTCAAAAAGGGAGTCTAATTTTGGTACCCGCATTCTTCTAAAAATGTTATAACTGGTCCCAGCCCATCTTTTCCTGGGTCTTCCCTATTTTTAATTTATTAACTATTTCCTCTTTCTTATCTTCTCTTCTCAGCTGTTCCAATAAATCTTTATCCATTTCTTGGAATGTATTCCCCACATTTTTCTCAATATATCCCTTTATTCTTCCCAGACAAAACTTTCCTCCAGTATATAATTTTTGATAAAATTTCTTGGAAGACCTAAAATTTATCTTTCATAAAATTATACCTTTTGCAATATCATTTTAAATGGCTCTTGGCTTTTAAAATTTGCATGGCTCTGGCCAACATTCTTGAATTTCTATTACTATATTCAAAATACTCTCTCTTCATTTATATTTTATCCATCAATAATCTTATTCCATCCCCAACCTTACTCATATAATTTTCTCATTGACTTTTAAGATTACATGTTTCTCTAATACCAATTCCCCTCATTAGTATTTATATAGTATCCCTTATACAGTGGTGCCTCGACTTACAAACGTCCCTACTTACGACCATTTCGAGTTACGACCAGCTCCGGTCGCAAAATTTTGCTTCTACTTGCGACCGGAGCTTCCACTTACGAACAGAAAAAGGCAGGGAAAAAAGGCGGGAAATTCAAATTTCTAACTGTAGGTGGCAACGAGGCTCCTTCTTTGTAGCTCTTTCGCCCCAGCAGTTAGAGAGTGTGCGTCATCGTCGGAGGCTTGGGACTGCCTCCTTCTGCTTCTGAGAGCGTGTGTGTGTGTTTGCAGGGAGGCTTCGGGCTGCCTTGTAAGGTAAGGTGCTGTTTTCTGCTTTTTAAAAACTATTCTGGGTGTTTTTGCAGTGTGGTTTTGAGCTGGGGGGGTGCTGTGATGGGTCTTGGGGGGTTTGTTTGTTTTTTGTTTCCCCCATTTCTGATGGGTTTTGGGGGGTTTGGTTGCTTTTTGGGCGGGTTCCCCATTTCCAATGGGTCTTGGGGGGTTTGTTTGTTTTTTGGCTTCCCCCCATTTCCGATGGGTCTTGGGGGGTTTGGTTGCTTTTTGGGGGGTTTTCCCCCATTTCCGATGGGTCCTGCATGCTTCCCTTGCTTTTTCCTTTGTTTCCTTTGCATTTCCGACCTGCCCCCTTTGTTCTCTGTGCATTTCCAATCTGCTCCGTTTGTTTTCTGTGCATTTCCAATGGGTCTTGCGTGCTTGATTGCTTTTCTTTTCTTTTTTCCCCTTCGGCTGGAAGGGATTAATCGCGTTTCCAATGAGTCTTGCAGTGATTTTTTTTTGTGTGTGTGAATTTTTTCTTCGGCCAGAATGGATTAATTGCATTTCAATGCATTCCTATGGGAAATGGTGCTTCGACTTATGACCATTTCAAGTTACGTCCATCTTCTGGAACGGATTATGGTCGTAAGTGGAGGCACCACTGTATTACTCTTGTTCAAACCTTCCATATTATTAACTTCTCATATTCCCATCATTTCTTTTTTGTGTGTTATCTATTGTTTTCTTCTGTTGAAAAATACTAGTATCCAATCTCCCATCTTTTATGTTCCCTATAATAACACTTAATTTTAATCTCCATATTTAATAAAACATGATCTGTTACTTTTACAAGATTGACCTCCATTTTAATTACTCTTGAGATATATAGTCTATTCCAGAGTAACCTTTATGGATGGGGGAGTACAATGTAAATTTATTTTCATCAGCTTTCATCACTCTTCAAATATCTTTCAAATCAGTCTCCCTTATCATTCTATTCAAGACCACAACATTATTATTTTTCTCAGCTCTAGTAGCATTTGATTTGTTCTTCTCTTTATCTATAACTATATTAAAATCACCTGCCATTATTAAAAACCCTTTTTTTATTTCTTCCAGTTTCTTAAACATTTCCTTGAGAAACTTAGTTTTATTTACATTTGGAGATTAAACATTGATTATAATGTACTCCTCTCCTCCCATTACTCCTTGTAACATTATATATCTCCCTTATCTCCCCCTAAATTGGCTCCCTGTACCTGGTGAATAAACTAAATTATAACCCCAACCTTCTAATAGAGGTTGCGGCATCTCTGTATTGTTTTTCCCCCAGCCCCTACCCCCGGAACAAACTATGTTTCAGGAGCAAGCAGTGGGGTGGCATGTAATTAGCAAGTGATTTGTTTGGAGTTTAGGATGGAAAATCCCAGCCATACTACAATGGAGGATGCTTAAAACCACACCTCCAAGCTAACTTTAACTCACCTCATACAAGCAGACTCAGCACAGACATCTATCATGAATTTTGAAGACTCTCATCTGCAGTTTTTATGCACTATCCATGAAGGAATGGTGCACAGCCTGAAGAAGTGAGATTTTACTCATGAAAGCTTGCAATTTGTGTGATTTTTAAAAAATGGTTCAGTAAAGGTGTGAGCCTAGTACTTCACCGAATTATTGAACATTTAGGTAAAGCAATAAGACATTTTGACTCCTAAGTTACAGGGAGGGGTGTGTATGTCAAGGTTGCAAAATTGGACTATTGAGCAACAGAGAAAACCTATAAGCATGACTTGCCCACCCTCACCTGATGGGAAAGGACAGTCAAAGTCTGATATTATGCATTTAAAAAGTATTATATGATTAAGGATGTAAGAAATGTAATCATGGAAATGTGAAATGTGATTATAATATGGAGGCTTGAACAGTAAGGAACTGCTTGACAGAGCCTACTTCAGGACAAACAGATGTAGCTTTAAAAATAAAAAAAAAAGAAAAGAAAAAAGTAACCATTCAAGAAGAAATGTACAGAATGTCCATGGGAGTCACTGCAGAGTAATTACAAACCTCTCATTCATTCCAATGTAATCTGCACGAGCAGCAGAGTATATGGAAAAGTGTGTTGGGTCTGCAACTCTAGCAACTCCCAGAAAGAATGCATAGCATTTGCTGCTGAAGCACACTTAATGAGAGGATACATTGAGTCTGCTGGTTTAGGAGAAAATGAAGATTAGAGAGAATGTTTTCGCTTCCTCTTATCAGTAAATGGTCACTTGGGTAGCAGAGTCTGAGATTTTACATTAGCCTGCTAGTACTGAGATATGCTATCTTAAGAGGAAAATATAAACAGAGGTAAACAAAAACATTTTAGTCCTATAGATAGGCCACTGTAATGTAAGTTAGAGCAGGAGCGGGAACCCACAGTTTAAATGCTTAAACTGAATGCGGCTATTAATCTGATTGTGCTCTAGACTTTAAGATAGTTACATTTTTAAAGTTATTAATTTTTGAAGATATATTCCATAGATATCTTGTCCATAAGATTTTATTTATTTGTTTATTGGAACTTTCCTATTTCATTACGATGATTTCTACGTTTGCTATCTATAATTTTTAGAGAAAAGTTATTACATTTAAGTCCTGCTTGCATATTCAATATAAAGAAGAAAAAGAACATTTTTTTTCTGGACCCTTTGTGTACTTCTTGGGGAAAATATTCAAAGGATATCCAGAGGGAGAAAAGTTATTTGTGCAGAATAAATCTTCTAGTTCACACTGCATACAAACCCCCTACACATGGACTGTTAGCTGTGACAGATTTCATAGGCTGAATGGTCAAAGAGTGTTATAGTGCTCTGAGAGCTTAGTTCATGAACTGACACAATGATATGGCAATAAAGCGGCTTCTTATTTATCTATGTAATATGGATAGTCTGTCTTTATTTTACTTTTCCTTCAATTGTTGCTCTTTGGCTTTGTGAAGAAGTGGGATGGAAATATAAAGGGAGAATTAGGGCATTGAGTAGATGCTAAACTTAGGATCCAAATGGATATATTGCTGATGGAAGGCAGATCCAGAAAGAGACAATATCCCCTTCCCTGTGTAGCCTCCCTGTGTTGTTGATATCTTCTCCCTAAGTTTGAGAAGTCCTTCAGAATAGAGTTTTGGGTGATGCAAGGGGGGGGGGTTTGAAGGTAGAACAACATCTTGTTCCAGGTATGGAAGTGCTGCATGGGGAGGGACATCATTTCCTGCTTCTGCTAACAGAGCTTCCTCTGCCAACAGATGTGTCCAATAGATGCTGGCATTAGCTGGTTTGTCCAAACAGGTCCACAAATGATCTGCAAGTTAAAAACTAGAAAGAGGCAACTTTTGTCTAATGTTACAGCTGCTGGGGTTGATGTTCTGCCTTGTGCATCAAAATGATGGGTCTTAGTGTGGCTAGCCAATAATGCTTCCACCAATCTTGTAAGCCCTTGTTAATTGTATATGGTTTGGATTCAGGAAACTGAAAACGCTTCTGGTTGACTATTTACTTAGCTATTGCGGCCTGCAGATAATAGATTAGACAATTCATAGATGAGCACTGCTGCAATCCTGAATTGTCCAACAGTTTACAATACAGCACTTGGGGCATTTGTTCCCACTGCACATCTTCAGAGGACAAGAAAAGAACACCAAGTGAAGGGAAACATAAGATTACCTTGTCAATCTGTTATTCATGACTTCTTAATTATACCCACCTATCTTGTCTGAAACAACATGAGCAAATCACTGTCAAGCTTTGCTTATATGAATGAACCATGAGGGTGCTGAGCTCTTAAAACCTGCAGTTTATCAAGTTAATACAGAGAGACTACTAAGAGGCTATGGAGAAATTTCTGTTTCAGAAATCCAGACAGTGCATGGACATTTTGATAACTAGAAGGTCTAACAATTAATTTTGTTTCTTTATAAGTCCCACCAAAATAACCTTCTAGAAATTAAAATCTGAAATTTGATGGGAGCCTTTAATACCGGGGGTAGGAGAGAAAGAATATGAGAATAAGAGAGAGAGAGAGAGAGAGAGAGAATCTTTTCTTATTAAAATACACAGCAGTAAAATCTAGATTGTTGTTGAGCATATATGGTAAAGCACTGCAGTAGGTGCCACCACAACTGCTAGCTTCATACTAGCAATTATGCTAATTTCTGTTCGGGACTTCTGGTCCATTTGCTATTTATAGTAGTGCATACCTTAGGGAAAGTCTGCAACCCTCTGCCTGCTTCCTGAAAGGTTTTTGGTTTTCATCTTCAAGGATTTGTCTAGAGTCTGACCTCTCCTTTCAGGGCAGTATTTTACTTAGTGTTTAGCTCATGTACTTAGTCAGCTAAATAGGTGCCAAATATTGTTCTCTTGCAGGAAGCTCTTCCCGGAATTCCACAGCACACCAAAGAGACATTCAGTGGGAAAATGAAAATAAGGTCAACTTTCCCTCAGGAGTGCAGAGTACAAGAAATATGCAAAATTGCCTGAGATTTCCTTCCCAGAAGACATGAAGCCACACAAGCAGCCCCGTTAAATTCAAATGTGTTTGAAGCCACAGTAATGTTACCACTTCTCCTGTCCCTGATACAAAAATGTTGTAACTGAGAGCAAAAACTCCTTGATTTCTAGAAAGACTGTTCCAGGATCACAGCAGCATGATCACAATCCGTATCAGCACAACAGAAGAAGAATAGTAGTGTATTTCAACTTAATCATAATTAAATTGATTTTTGAGTTCACTAACAGTCAACTGAACTGTTATACCATTTTCTACCCATTTTCCGTCTCTGATTCAATCTGTTAATAGTGATAAGTAATAAAAGTAAATAATAACAACCACATGATATTATGTTATGTTAGACATATGACATATGACATGAACAAACCATCACTAGGTATTATCCTATCACTGATTCAATAACTAGCTTTTAAGTAGAGACGCTGTCTTCTAGAAGTGCATTGTTGACTTAAATAAACAAATATTTCTAACCAGTGTTGGTTAATGCCGTTTTATTTGGCTGGGAAACATGCCAGAGAAGAAACCTTGTCAGAACAGTCCCTCCTTACCATTTTTCCATGACAACAGGGAATGCATAGCTTTCGAATGGGCCAATGGACCTTTTCACCCCTGTCTCACTGAAGTTTCCAGATACCATGAATCATATTTTTCAGTAGCTAAAACACTGCAAGAAAGAAAGAAAATGAAACCTGAAATGATTCTCAGAAACAACTACAGGAAATTAATAAATTATGCCTTTACCTTTCAGGTTTGAAAACTTCACAGTCCAACTCTCTGCAGGTTTACTCAGAACTACTTCCCACTGAGATCAGAGGGGTCACTCCAAAGTAAATATAGATAGATGTGGGCGTGATCCAGCCATAATGGGACCTGTAAGTCCTATTCACTTCAACTGAAAAGTTTAAAAGTTACTTTTAAAAGTTGAGCTGTTCTCATTGACACGAGGCATGCAGTATTTGCTTATTTTTGAGGGCTCCAAATCCCAGAGGTTTCCATTCTGGGAGTTCCCCCTGTGAGACCCACACCTACATTGTGTGGGGGCTGGGAGGCTTCATGGCCGAGATTGACTGAGCTCTGGCCTAGCTGCCTGTTACAAAACGAAGTTGCCCTGACGATGTCATCAGCCTTAAGTGACAATAGCTGTGTGAACAGGATTTCAGCCACAGCCTCCTGGCCATTATGCCTTACCATCTCTGTATAGTGGCATTTCATAGGCAGGGCTAGAGAGCCCTCTTTGATTTTTAAGGCTTCATGTCACAACCAAGTACTAGCTCTTGTTAAAAGATAACAGAATAAAAAAAATTATCCACTGAAAGATTGGAGAGCAATAAGATGTGAAAAGTTATTTAAAAGTCTTTCGGGAAACTAAAAATGTGATTTTAAGGCCTCCCGAGATTACACTTATTTCATTATAAAGTGTTTCTATTATCACTTCCATTTTTATTCCAGGGAGATTTCCGCCAGCTTACAAAATACATTACAGTGACTTCAAGAGATGGCGGTGTGGATTTGGCCTTTCTTCACAACTTTCATTGATGTTAATTGGAAACCCTCTTATGCACCTCAAGCAAAATTCAGGCTTTGGTTTCTGCCTTTTTCTGTAAGCAAGTATGCCGTGTCAATCTATGGAGATCTATGCAAATCTCAGTCCCCCAAAGTGACTGCTTTAACCTCTCATTAGCTTAGAAGGGTCCTACGGCAATTGGGACATGGCACCCTCTGAGGAGAATAAGTTGGGAAGTTGTTTCCTCCCCCCCCCTCTCCTCATGAACACAACTCACATTTTCTCTCTTTCCTTCACTGAATCAAGCACATACAGTTACGCTGAAACAACCACTAGATCCCATGTGAGATACAGTTTCAATTTTACGGTAAATTTCCTGTTTTATGGATTCCTTTCTAAAAAAAGCTCCTTGTGGTATTCTTGGGAGAACACTAACTTTTCTTAAAGCATACAAACCTTCTGCCCTTTTCTCAGCAGTTGAGTGTCAGTTTTTTTAAATAGATTTCCCTACCTCATTCTTTCTCTTTTTCCTCCCCTTCAAAAGAATAAGTAATTCTTACTTCTTCTGTCTGTGTTGTGATTATTTTAATTTTCTGAAAAGGATTTCCTTTTAAAATTTGGGTGGGATCCAGCCTTTGACATGCTTAGAACAGACACACTGAATTTAGCAGCACAACCTAACCACAACTTATTTAAGATCAATTGATTTCAGTGGGTCTGCTCTAAGTGTGATTGAAGCTAGAGCCCATCACTGTCCATTACTTAACACACTGAACTACATGGCATTTATATTATCCATACCAGAGCTTGGAAATGTTATATTTTGGACTACAGCTCTCAGAATTTCCTAGGTGGAAGGGCTAATATAGATATCTGAGGGCTGTAGTTAAAAAGAAGGTGGCAGAACCTGGGGATGTTTTTCAACTTTTCTTTCCCATGATGGCATGTTCTGATCAGGTCCAAGAAACACAGTTGCCAGCTAGCCTCTCCCCAGCAGTGACAGGGAAGGGCTGCAAGCTCCTGGCAGAACATACGTTTTCTGTGTGGAAGGTCCTGGATCCAGTCCTTGCCATCTCTGACCACAGCTGGGAACCATAATTGTCTGAGACAATGTAGAATGGTGACCAGTCAAGATAGAGCAGGATGGGGTAACTTCTGGAGGTTTGGAGGCCACACATACCCACACCCAGATATTGGAAGTCTGCACCTGCTCTTGCACCCCAATTCCATTTTCGCTCTCTTTTTTTTTTAATTGGAAAAAGCCCTTGTGCCATCTAGTGGCAATTTTTAAACTTTTACAAAAATTTCTTTGTGGGTAAGGTGGCCAAGTGTGCTAAGGTGCCCCCAAAGATGGTAAATTGATCCCTATCTCCCTAGAAGGTGCAAGAGGACTGCTTGAGTCATTTTTATTTTTCAGATTGGGGTGTAAGAGGCTGGCAGGAAGGAATGGCAGGTGTGCTCTCATTTGGACCCCCTGCCCCCCCCCCAGAGGCCATGGGCTACACCTTGCCCACCCAGGATCTAGACAATGTGCACACCAGTCATCTAACCTGTGACAAGGCAACATCCTATTAATATTTAATATTAATATTTAATCAAACGATGCATTCCGTGACATCAACCTGTTCAAAATCATTCCGCTCCACTGAATTCTGCTTGAAGAGGTGGATGTGGGCAAAGAAATAATTTTTCACAAAGCTACCTCTTTGGACTACAACTCCCAGAATGATCCAGCAAGCATGGTCAATGGCCACTGAGTTATAGTCCAGAAAGTAATTTTTCTGGGCTCCGATCTTTTTCCTAAGGTGGAAGGGCTGGAGACATGAATCACTTGCAGCATCTTATCCCTACGCGGAGCCCTTTCTGCTGGCACGCGAGCCATAAGTCGCCAGATCGCTACTCCCCCCCTCCCCCCCCGCAGCCAAACCTGAGCAGGCGGCTGCAACCGCGGTGCTGGTGCCCGGACAGGCAGCGGGTCAGGATCCGGAGCAGCTGGTGCTGGTGGTGGATCCGGAGTGGGGTCTCGAGGCACCTCCGTGCCCAGGATTCCCCCTTCCGCCGCCACTTCCGGTTCCGCCGCCGCCATTTCCGGTTCCACCACCACCACCGCTGCGGCGGCAGCACACTGCCCCCTGTTTTTGTTTTTGTTTTCCAGTTTGGGCACGCGAGCCCAAAAAGGTTCGCCACCACTGATCTAGAGTGTAGATGGGGCAGAGGCTACAGAGTACCTCAGTTGTGCAGAAGGGGCAGACAGCAGGATTCCATTTCTGCTGATAGGCCATCTTTGAGTAGTTGCACAAAGGCCAGCAAGCAAGTAGGATTTGCACCATGACAAAGAAGAAGAAAAAGGTGGAACCAAGGGAAGAAGGATGAGCACATTAATTCTGATATAGCTAATCCAGAAAATCAAATTCATATACAGCTCCCCCTCTCTCACACACACAATAGCCTAGTAGTAAACTAACTAAGCTATATAAGAAAGAAAAAGGGAATTATAGAATGTCAATCCCAGCTAGCGACAAGGACACTTCACCCTGCAGTGACATGAAATGACTTGCAGAGCAGCTACATGGAGATACAGAGTGGCTTCAGTATGAGCCCTTTCTAACGCCTCAGTGGTTGGCTTGCCCAGGGGAGAGCCTAGGCTTTACTGAGGTGATCAGCTGCCACTCATCTTCTCCTTTGGCAACCACAACTTGGTCTTCTCAATGATTGTTTTCTCACTTCAATACCCAGGAAATGCTTGCTTAAAAACTTTTAAATCCCATTAATGCTGGATGGAACAGAAAGTATCTATGGAAGGGTTGCTCTATCCCATGGGTGTTGGGGAATCAGAGGCTCTGAGCTCTGCTGCATGATTAGGCTGGAATTGTATAAATACCATCGGTTTAATCCATTTTCAACACTCACCCCAAGACAGTGTATGTCCCTAGAAAGTAATGTATGTTTTGGCCCTTAGTTTAACAATGTAAGTGTATATTTTGTAAATTTGGGGGTGGGGTCATTTACCTGATTTAATGGCCAGGTTTTATGTTGTTCAGGTTGCATTAATGGTGTGGCATAGTATTTTTGTATTCAGGAAGGAAATGAAGTACTTGGTGAAAATCCCTACATATGTTCAGTCTTTTCAATGTGTGCTATAAATGTTAAAGCTTTGGGAGTATTAAATTACATGAGTACATGAGCCACAGAGAGTCCTCTTTGAGGGTTTCTTTTTGAAAACAAAATTACTGATAAATATCTAGTCTGGCACAACTGCCTCCTTACACTAAACTGTCACTGGTGCCACATAATCTGTTCAAATATGGTGAGAGGCATTAATATAAAGCAAGTAAATGAGCCACAGTTTCAGGCTAGTTAGGAAGAATTGCATATATATATATAACATGTCCATGAACATGCATATATATATATAACATGAGGTGGCCCCATGAATGCTAGACTGTTACAATGCTCAAGTGTTCTCTAGAGGCAGTGTGAAGCGCTCCCTTGACATGAATGGAACCACTGAACCAAAGGTGTGGGTGGGTATTATAGTGGGAAGGCCTTATTGGTAATGCCCTTGCCATCACTTGATTCACTCTCAATGGACAAACAGTTATTGGGTGGCTCCAGTGTGTGTGTGAAAAGAATGAAGTGGCCATTAATGTGGTGGAGTCAGAGCCAGATCAAACCATGTTGAAACCTCAGGACATCCTGAGTCGGTGAGACTATGACATTAACTGCCACCTCACTCAGGCTCCTTTGGTCCCTCTGAATGCAACTGTCATCCTCACTGTAGCTAAGAGGCAAATGGGTGGTTTCCCCCCCCCCCCAGGAACAACATATTATTGTAATGATAATCATATATTGTAATGGAAATGTAAGGGCTCACCATGGTAGTCCCCATAGCCATCCCCCCACCCTAACCAGGGTGTCCAAAAATGCTGGATTGGTCAGTATTACCAAGTGAAGAGCAAACCTTTTGTAAATCTAACAGTTCTAGCTTAAGACATTTTGCTGCCTGAAGCCCTGCTCAAATGCTGTCCCTCCCCACTAGGGACAACATTTGCAGTAGCCTTGATAGGTCATATTGAGACTGCTCCCCGTCTTCAGTTTTTCCCCTGTTACCTGACACTGCTATCTGAAGTACACTGCTTGGTAGGCTGATGTGCCATGATGGAATGAGTCATGTTCATGGACAGGAGATTGACCCCTGCTGGGTAAGAACAGGCATTATTACAGATAACGAATGCCTCAATTTTTATAACAGATGCTTCTAGTTTTCCTTCAGACCATCCATCACCTGCCTCTGAAAATTCTCATGAAATTCCATTGCAAGGAAAAATGGATGGTGGCAGTAGCAGTGAAGCCATGTAACTGCTTTGTGGCGTGCTCGCAAAGTGGAAATATAGCTTTGTTTTTCTTCCCAAAGTATTGCTCTGCTTGTAAAAGTTAGCCATAATTACTTCTGAAAGACTGGCCAGTTCCAAAGCATCTCTACTACACTTCCAGGCTTGCTCATATTTGTACTCTCACTTTCCTTTCCTCCTCCCAAAAAACTGTTTAGGCTGATTACGACTGGCTCAGGGTCATCCAGGGACCATCACAAGCTGAATGGAGATTTGAACCGAAGTCTCCTGAGTCCAGGGGGACACCCAGTATGGTAGAGTGGATAGAGTGATGGACTAGGACTCAGGAGTAGAGATGGGGATGAAGCGCCAATATGGCGCTTCATCTTGGTTCGTGGGTTGTCAAGTTTGACGCCCCATGAACCATGAATTGCCCCCTAGTGGCCCGACGAAACACGAATCAATTAATTGGTTTGTTGGGTCATATTTTTTTTAGACAGCCCGTAGGGCTATCTAAACAAAAATAAAAGCCCCGCCCCCCACAGCCTGCCCCCACCCCCTTCCCACTGCCGCTTACCTTTCTAGCTGCCTCCTCCTGCTCCATGGCATCTTCCACAGAAACAGAAGCTTGACTGCTGAAACTGCGGGGTTTTTTTTCTTTTCTTTTGCAAAGAGCAGTAGGGACGGCTTCCTTTTTGGCAAGCCTAACTGAGATTATTCCCCCCGCTGTCATTGCACAGACAGAGGGGGTGGGGGATCACTTCAGTCAGGCTTCCCTCCTCTTCCTATGCCCGGGTGGGCATAGGAAGAGGAGAGAAGGGAGACCCAAGTGATCCCCCAGCCCCTCTGTCTTTACAAAGGCAGCAGGGCTGGGGGATCGCTTGGGTCTCCCTTCCCTCCTCTTCCTATGCCCGCCCTGGCATAGGAAGAGAAGGGAAGCCTGATAGACGAAGGGACGAATATAAAAGGGTTATATTCGTTGTGTCATATTCGTCAGGATCTCTGGACCTCAAGAATACGAAGCAATGAATATCTGACGAATCAGCAATATTTGTTGAATATCGTGATTCATTTTTATATTCGTCCCCATGTCTACTCAGGAGGCCTGGGTTCGAATTCTTGCTCAGCCATGAAAGCTCACTGGGGGTGTGGAACTGGTAAAACCACTTCCTAAGTATCTCACTTACCTTGAAAGCCCTTTTAGGGTCATTACAAGTCGGTTCTTACTTGACAGCACAGAACAACTCTTGATTTCTACTCCAGCTCCCTCTTTTCTCCAGCTGGGAGCCCTTTGCCAACCTGTGGAAATTTCTGTCTGGGATCTTCCTTAGTATTTCTGCCTATTTCCCTGCCTCCTCATGAGCAAACAATGAGGTGGTACAGTGATTCTCCAAACTTTGTTCTTTTCCCATTAGGAGATGGTTTCGTTTCGGCAGTAGCAAAAACAGTGAGGAAAGAGAGGGGGCCCACTGAAAACGTTTTGCCAGCCTACCCTCCAAATTCTCTGAATCTGGTACAGTCATCTTAGGTTAAAAAAAAAATTCTCCCCCTAGTGGTAGAGGACGGATTAACCAGTTTTGCATTAGTTCCTATGGGAACTAATGCTTCGACTTACAACCGGCGCCTCTACATACAACCAAAAAACAGCCGGAACGGATTAATCGGGTTTCAATGCATTTCAATGGGAAATGCTGATTTGACTTACGAACATTTCGACTTGCGAACATCTTCTGGGACGGATTAAGTTTGTAAGTCGAGGCACCATTGTACTGGGTAATTACTAATCACACTGCTGCACAAATTACAATTGAAATGTTGTAACAGTGATTATCAGGAAAAATTTGATTTACTGGGTATTGCAATGCATGTTTACGCAGAAATAGGAACTTTCAAATGTTGTGCATAGTATCACAGTCTTGAGTTCCAACCTAATAATGTGCATAGCATCCGGGTTTTTAGGTGCTGTGCTAGTGAATGTTCTTTTTCCTCCTAATTTACTGATTTTCCTAGATTTTATTCAAAAGTATGTGAACAGGAACAGGAAATTACTGTTGAGTCTTATGTCAATCAAAGGCCTGGAGTGAAAGTGCAGGTCAGTTAAAAACTTCACAAGGACAAAAGAGATGTCTTTTTTTTAAAAAAAAAAACATACATAAAGGTTTGCTAGAAGTTGTATGTAATCTTGTAATCTACTGCTTCATTATGAAGGGACAAGCCATGGAGAGGATATTGTAGTGTGGGAAAGCCATTCGTTTTAGAAGCAACAAAAGAAGTTATATCAAATGCAGACAGTTGGAGGTCATTGTAGTCCTATTCAGTTGTTGTTGAATCCAGTGTGACAGAAGCCAGAGGGGAGCACCTAGTCCTACATCCTGTTGTCAGTTTGCTCGTGCACACAGTGATAAGGGAAATCCCTGATCACATGTAGGTGCTCCATGGGAGGAAGAACCCTAGGAAACCAGGATTTTCGCGCACTGATAGGTCTCACACATGAGCAGAAACCTCTCCTCTTCAGCTTCACTGTTGGTCACATGGAGAGAGCACGGATGGAGTGTGAAGGGCTTGGTGCTCCCTTCAGACTCTGGTATGACCAGACATTGATTCACACTGCCCATACCTTATAGTCACAGATAATGCATGTCCTATGATGCACACTTCAATGTCTCTTTTATCCCCGGATGTTGCAGTTCAACTGCCCACATAGAGGGTGATATTAGCAACATTCTGCTTTTGCTCTCTGTTCACCTATCCTCTTCCTGTCTCAACATTTCCATCTTTTCCCCATTTCGTACCATTCCTTTTACACTTTGTTGTTACCCACATACTGCCTGCCCTGGCACATAAGTGGATATAAGCAACAGGTTTTAGAGGCATCTATTTACCATTTTTGTAGTAGCTGTTGCTATACATATATTTCTTTCTATAACTGTATACAGCTGTTGAGTCAACATCCTTTATAAAAATTATGAGTATTTTCTTACAATTAATATAGTGCTGAAGCGCTTTAGGGGTATATTACTGTATCAGTATAGAAGGCCAAAATAATTTAGTAGTATATTAATATACTGCAAAACACTTTTAGTCACCCATGAACAATCATTTCACTTAAAACGACAGTTTTCAGAGACATGGATTTCTTTGTTGCTTTATGTGTATTTCATGTTCCCATTGCACATAGCTATTTAAAGTCCTTTTAAAACTCTTTTAAACCAACCAATATAGTGCTGAAATGGTTTATCAGTATATCTGTATACCACAAAATGTGTTTTGTTACTGTCAACGGAGCCAACATTAGAATTGTTGTAGGGTTTTTTTTTTTAACATACAGGGTTATTTTAGAGGCAGTGAAAGAGGTAAAATGCACCTTGCACCATGCCTTACTGTATAAATCTCTTTTTTTCACACCCAACAGCATCTCAGAAAAACACACAAAATACAATTTTTAGACAAAATTGGGGACAGGCGGGAAAAGGAAACACAACAACAACATTGAGGGCTGAACAAAATGTGTTGGATCCTCACACAGTAAGATCATCTCTACTCAGGATGAGAATAATGTTGTCTAATCATTGGATAACATGTCAAAATGATCAGTGAGGAACATGGGATAAACAGCGAGACAGATGCTCTATATACTACTCATGCCCTATGCTGTTGATGACTGGATTAGATAATGCCTGAACAGGAGTTTTGCCAGCCTTACTGTTCAGTAGTCTGCTCTGAGCTATGAACTTAGCATTCAGAGAAAACCAAAAACAATTTGAACTATTTCTCAGATGGGTAATTTTTTGCCAACATGACACAAGAAAATACAAACAAAATTATTGAGACATTAAAAACAGCTAAAAGAAAAATATCCTTTGCAACTTTTGCTCAATTTAATTTAAAGCAAGAAGGAAGATTTTACAGTAATAGGACATTGCCTTACACCAAACCATTTAATGATTCAGTCTAACTCAATATTTTTCTACACCAATGTGTAACAGCTGTCCAGGGTTTCACATGGGAATATTTCCTAGGCTGCATGCACACAACAATATGTTCTTACTACTGAGCTGTGACTCCTGCCCTTGAGGTTGACTTCTCTGGTTCTTTAAACATGTTGCAAGTGAGATCCAAAGTTGGGGAAGTTTTTTTTTTTCTGCATTACTCGTTAAGTTGAGTGACTGGATGAGAGTTATTGTTATTACTGCTCCATTGCATTGTCCATGCTAGTTCACCAGAGAATATTGTGTAGTTCCCTCTAGTGGCCAGTTCTGATATTGCATCTTTAAAAAAGGATGGGGAAAATTACTTCCCTTTTGCAGGACAGAGAAGAAGCCTCTCCAAGGAATGTGAATACATTTGGGCATCTCCATAGGCAATGAATTTATTTATTTAATTTATTTATTTATTGGATTTCTATCCTGCCCATCTAGACCAAAGGTCTACTCTGAAAGCACACATCTGCTGATACTTCCACTACAGAAGCACCAACTTGTATGAACACCATTGTATGAGTGACTATATGACTTTGACAATGACCTGCAAGTGGCTGTCGACAACAAAAGAGCTCCTATTAGGGATAAAGTTAATAGTAATCTCTATTAATACAGAGGGCTTGCCAACAAGTAAATAAGAACTACTGCATCAGCCCTGCCAGATACATGATTGTGATATACTTTGTATTCTGGAAACACATAGAGACAACCATCACCAGCATTCCAAACTGTTTGGCCTGCAGCTGAGAAATTTCATAGACAGTATGGAAGCACTATATTAGTCACAGAACAGGATGATACAGAGATAATAACAGTGGAGCCAAGCAACTGCATTGTGTTTTCCATTTATAAACCACCCAATGCACTCTTCCCCTTTAAAACCCTGGACAATTTTCATTTAAAAAACATAAATTTTATTATTGGAGAATTCAGTGCACTGTCTGGGGATTTGTTCTTGATGATAACAATGGAGAAGCAGTGCTAAAGTGGTCTGAAACATCCCAACTAGCCCTTATCATGGTAGCAAACTCTCCCCATCTTTCAGTAGTAGAATATGGCAACATGGCTATTACCTGGACTTGATAATGAGCTTAAAGCCCAACAGTGGGTGGGCAGCAGCTCATAATCTGCCAATTTATGGTGGTGATCAAACCACCAACAGTACCATTCTGCAGGAGATATAATTTTCAAAAAGCTGAATGGCAGAAGCACAGAACATTGGCTGGAATTACATTGAGCATACTGCAAAGATCATCCTGACCATCCATATCCCAAGGATACAGAATCAACTATCTCCAAAACCTATCATTGGAAATAGTCACCCAAATGAATAATTATTTTTCATGATCTAAACAAAGTCCCTTGAGTGAAGACAGTGTTTCAGCTGGGCAGCAATTAATTTCTTCAGTCTCAGAAATTAAGAGATAATTGGGTAAAACCCATGGAAGAAATAAAAATGTCAAGAAACAGTTAAAAGGCTTGGAGTTTATTAAATCTGCTTAACAACAACCCAACTAAAGGCCTACTCTTGAAAAATGTTTCAGCAAATCAAATAGCCCATCAGCTCCTCATTAATGGCAGATCTAAATATCACCATAGGAGATTAGAACCTAAACTTGAAGGAAACAACAATAATCTTAGAAGACCATTCACCTTAAGTGGTTTATAGCTGCAAAAAATGGCAAGGCAGCAGGCCTGGAAGACATCTATGTAAAACAGATGAAACATTCTGGCACAGTAAAAAAGAAATGGCTCCTTTTTGTTTAACAATTGTCTTGACTCTGTCTTAATGTGCCAAAAATTTGGAGAAAGTATAAGTAACTGTTATTTTGAATCCTAGTTTTAAAAAAGTCATTATAAAGTCCTGGAGAGAATGATTCTTAACGGTCTATTGAAAGTGGTGGAACCATTCCTCACCCCACAACAGGTTGGTTTTAGACATGTGAAAAATTGTACAGGACCAATCGTATATTTAACACAACATACTGAGGATGGCTTTGAAACTAGATCATGGGGGTAGCTTTTGCTCACCTCTTGGCCGCCTATGACACTGTTGATCAACAAGTATTGCTGCAACAATTCCATAATCTAAACAAGGATTATATGCTAACTACAGTAATAGCAACCTTTTTACAAAATCTTAGATTTTGGGGTAAATTTTGAAGCCGATGGAGGAGTCTAAAGTATGTCTACACTAAGGGAGCATACTGGCTCCTATTTTGTTTAACATCTGCACCAATGATCAACCACCTCCTCAAGGCACCAAATGTTTTATGTATGCTGATGATTTCACACTTACTGCTCAGTTGGACTGTTTTCAGAGAGTGGAACATCGCTTTAACAGATGAATTAGAAAAACATGGTACATATTATAATAGAAATCCACTTAAACCACACCCCTGCTAAGACTCAAATATGTGCTTTTCATTTGAGAAACAAACATGCATGTCAGATACTTCAGGTCACCTGGAAGGGCATCCAGTTAGATCACTGTTTTGCCCCCAAATACCCAGATGATATGGTAACCTATAAGAATCACTACCAAAATATAAAGCAAAAGATATCTGCAGGGAATAATATTCTCTGAAAGTTATTGGGAACTAGCACACAACCACAAACACTAAGAACTATAGCTTTGTCCCCATGCCACCCCACAGGTGAATATAACAGTGCAATGTGATATAGTTTAGCCCATGCAAAATAGGTAGATGTAACATTTAATGACATCTTAGGATGCCTGATACCAATCTATATTGGTAAAATCAGTAATCTAGAGGGTATTGCACCCAGGGACATAGAGAGAGGGGTAGCAGCTAATAGTAAAAGACTGAAAGAATCTACAGAACATCAAATGTGCATCCACTCTTTGGCTGTCATCCTGCCCCTCCCAGATTAAAATCAAAGAAAAGGTTTTTTTCAAGAATGTCTGTGAACCTTGAAGAAACAACAGAGAATGCAAGGATTATAATGAGAAAAGAAGGGAATACCCACCTCTTAAAATGGGTAGAACCCCAGGTCACACAGAGAACTGGGATGCTTGGAAGTCACTTCCTAGGCTATGGACTGGAGTTAGCAGAATCAAAGTGAACAAAAGAAAATACAGTTTTCTCAGTGGCACAGCCCTTTGTGAGTGAGGAAAAGAACAGGCAACTTTACATCTCTTTCAGTGTACTCTATGTCCCTCAACATGGGTCATGAAAGATTTTATGTTAGTTGCTCCAAATGTTCTTGATGTTGCTCATTATTGGGTGAAGATTATCTGACATATTTATTAATTGAACTGCAATGCTTCTGATACAAAATAAAAAAAAGAAAGACTCCTCTTGTTGAGTTGCCAGGTGAACAACTTCCCATTCCTTGAGATCTCAGGATCCAAACCAGAGACTGGAAGTGGGGGCAGGCCCTTGTGACATCACAGGAGTCGATTTTTCTTTAAATTTTATGGGACATGGGTCTTTATGTGCCAATTACAAAATAATGCCCCTATTAATAAAATCAGTTATCTAGCATGCATTGCACCCAGTGATAGCATGTAACGTGAGGAATCACCTCTTATCCCTACACACTTCACACTGGCCTCACCCATTCTGCACTAGATGGCTGAGCAAAAGTTCCTCATTCCTGCTCTACATAGCTAAAATAATCACATGCTTCCTCTCAAGAAAAGAAGTGTCCTAGATTGGACAGTCTAATTAGGTGGGGGCTTCTGTGGTGCCTTCATCAGCTACCTTGTTGACTTTGGATATGGGAAGATCTAAATCCTGGCTCAGCAGTGAAGATTGCTGGGCGATTTGGGGCCACTCGCTATCTCTCAGCACAGGGTTACTGTAAGGACAGATGAGATAAAAATGGTAATGGACCCGATAGGTGGATAAAGGCTATAGCAACGATTAGCGACAATAATAATGACAGTGAACTGAAGAGTTTTCCACAGGGCACACTTCAAACCAAGCCCTTTTAGCCTGAAAGCAAATTATACAAAACTTAACATTCTATGGGGAATACATGTCTTGGATTAAGGAGAAGTTGGCATTCTAACAGAATTAGTTTCTTGGCAATTCAAGCATCTCCGTAACATCATACTTTGCTTCAGCACAGAGCTGAGAAGAAATACAGCTTTAAACCGCAACACCCAGTGTCCAGAAAGTCACTTCTTCAAGCTCTGCCTCAGAAAGAGCTGCAGCAGGGTCATCTGAAGCCAACTGTGCCAAATAATGTTTGTCAAAGTCCCTTTCCAAAAGCTCTTCTGTTCTGCTGGCAGGGGAGAGCTGCAAGTCATGCCCGTGGCCATCCCTCCTTGCAGTCTCACTCTCCTGGAAGGTCCCTGGCCTTCCAAAGTAGATGGGAAAGGGTGGCAAAAGGGTTGTGAGGTACAAAAGAAGAGAGGGGGGAGGAGAGGGGAGAGAGAGAGAGAGACAGAAAGACAGAGAGAAGCGAAAAGAGAGAGAGAGAGAGAGGTTAAATGTCATATTTAAAAGGTACTGTTGGTTTGTCTTTTGCTCTCTCTCTCTCAAAAAAAAAAAAAGACTACAGAGGTAGCATGGCCACACCCGCCTTAGACAGGGAGCCTGAAAAAGACACAAAGACGGGCTGACAGAGAGGTATGATGATGGTGCTTGGATCGAGACACTACCATCCAGGAAGACAAAGGAACAGAAGATACCACAGAATGGGTCCTTGCGAGGTCACAGGGACAAGGATCAGAAGTGCGTTAGAATCACTGATGGTGGAAACCAGTAGAAGGGGAAACTGTAAAAATAGACCCAGAATTTGCGTAAAATCTGACTCACCTGTTAACATGGCCACTGAGAATGGGGAGGGGCAAATAGCAAAAATGTGCTCACCAGCAACCATTTCCTAGGCTGGTGTGCTTTGTGGAAGGCTGTGGCAGTCCCAGCATGCATACAAACTCCTTTGCACTGAGCCTATGAGTCCTGGTACCAACCGGGAAATGGGAGCTCAGGGTTTAGAACCGCCTCACACACAAATCTCAACCATTGTCCTCCAACAGCCCCACTTGCCCTGAGGCTTGTCTGGTGCCCTGGGAAAGCACGGCAGTTCCTTGAGATCTGGTGCCCTTAGATCCGGCAACCCTAGCTGAGCAGGGTTGCTCCTGTGCCAACTTCCTGTGCCACTGTTGACCAAAGATTCAGTGTTTGTGTAGTTCAGTCAGTTTTCATACAGGGAGGTATAATCTTCTTTGTTGCCTCAAGCAGCAAAATGACTTGGGCCAAAACTGGTGGGATTCTCCCAGGTAAAAACTTGATGTGTTCCCAGAGGAAGGGCACCTCCACCTTAGTATCACGGTTCTTGAACTACTTTCCCTGCTGATGCTCCATGTGATGCTGGGAATGGTTTTGAGAATTCTGACTTAAATGCATTCCTACCAATCTTATACAGAGTTACATATGACAGACATTATATCATAGATTTGATTTCCAGAGCAGTTCAAAGTGTCCTGGATGGCTTCCCTCATCCTGTGCATGTTTCTCATTGTTTTTCAAATGAGAAAATGATCCATTAATGTGCATGAGAACATATCAGAAGCACATGGCACTGAAAGAAACTTGGTGGCAGGAGATCTGATCAAAGATCATTCCAATCCGACCTCCCGTTTTTGATGAAGAAGATTCACGTGGAGCCAATTTAGCAAACAAGCGCAGCGTTAAGAGCCCAAAGACATTTTGAAGAAATTCAAGGCTCCAACTTAGCCACATAAAGAATATCATTAAATGCTAATAATAATAATAATAATAATAATAATAATAATAATAATAATAATAATAATAATAATAAACAGTGCCATGGATAACTTATCTTGGATAAGGAATCCAGGGCTTGCTGTTGCTGATCTCATAACTTTGACCAGTCTTCAGGTTCTAACCCTACCAGTTTTACAAGTCCCCTGGGCTAGAAGTGGTTAATTAGTGCTTTGTTGTTACACTGTGTTACATACACCAGGCAACTAAAGATAAAAAGATTTAAAGGTCTCTTGTAACCCTGCAATGCCATTTGTAACACCAAAATAACCCCTTTTCATTACAGCTATGCCACTGTAGCACACAGGTTATTTCCCCCCTTTTCTCTGCAGTGAGGGCAGCTTTCGCATCAGAAGAATTCTTGGCAAATTAATGCGCTACCTCTTGGGCTAATTAAATTAGAAAGGATCAAAAATACAGAGCAGCTTTTGTGGTGGACACAATGTTGTGTTTCATGCATCTTGCTCAGAGAGGAATTTCTGCCATTTATCCCCCCTCCCTGCTTTTTTTGCCTCTAGCAGCGTTCTGGACTCTCTAACACAGTCAAGTTCCTAATTTGCCTCAATGAGAGAGAATTATTAACTGATAATAAAAAAGGAGCATTCACAGCTCCAGGCTGAGCTATGTGGAAAAGGGTGAAGCTACACATAGCACCTGAAGCACATACAATTTTTATTAATTCTGCCTAAAACAAGGCATTCATGAGTAAAATTGCTGTGCAAATGACAAAAACAATTATAATATTAGACTCCTTGGTTTTGAAAATGTGAACTGCTTTATCTTAAAGAGGGATAGCTTAAGTTAATATAACAAGTTCGCCTCTTCTAAATGCCCACACTGAAATAATTTGGGTTGAGGCTTCTCCATTTAACTACTGACTGTTTTAACCATTTACAAGCACATCATTTTAAGCATAAGATGCATTTACTTGATTCAATAATTCTGTTGTTGACCATAAGGCTGTGGGTTTTGTTTGGTTTGCTAGGATATCACTTTCAGAAGGTTGACTATTGATTTTAAACAAGCACCGAAATACTGAACTATGACAATAATGAGTGGCTGGATCAGCTGGGCTGCTTAGCTGTCCCAGTAAGCTCACCAAATGGTCTCAGAGATCATGACGGTGTTATTACTTAATGTTACCATCATCAACATGATGGCAACACCAACATGAATTTGACCAAACTCCGAGAGGCAGTGGAAGACAGGAGGGCCTGGCGTGCTCTGGTCCATGGGGTCACGAAGAGTCGGACACGACTTAACGACTAAACAACAACAACAACCATCATCAAAGCTCCAGGGTTACAAGTACATTATTGTGGATGAGTCTTGAAGCCACAAAATATGAATTGCCATTTTTCCAAGTCCTTGGGGTACTGTATACCCTAGTATATTTGCCTACATAAAGTTGCATACCAGAACAAATGCTTTCACTGCTGCCTAAAAAGTATTTAATATCAACAAGGTGCAAGCCTGACCCTATAAAGACAGGAACTGTCAGAATAAGTAGGTAAATGCAGTAGAGTAGAACCAGCTGTCTGGAGAGAGGCAAGCTAGTTGAAAGGTTCACCGAAGTTTGATTAAGATGTGAAGGAGGCCAGGGTAAGGACGGGATAAACAGGAAAGGTAAGGCAATTTCAGATAGCCAGGGTGGCATAGCAAAATACACTTTGGAACTTGGCCCAGAGAAGTGTGAGTGGAGTTCCACACACAGTGTGTGGACGTCCCATCCTCTTGTTTCCATGATAGTTCCCTGAAAAATCTACTCTCGAGAACCCTCTGAAATGGGATAAGTAAGGTCCACGATAAAGGTGTACATAAATCACAAAATTTGGTACTAACTACAAGAGGAGCAGCCATGTTGTTGCACGACAAACCACATAAGCCTTGTACCCCCTTAAAAACCAACAAGTTTTATTTGCCTAAGCTTTCATGCACTGCAGTCCACTTCCTCTGGTGCACAGAGGGTAACCTCAGTACACAGACGGTTACAAATTCATGATATGTCTTTGTGTACATTTTAGTAAGACAAAATGTCCTTGCTCAGTTATGTTTTTAACACTGGCAGGGTTTTTCAACAGTCATTGGGAGTTGATACTTCTAAAAGATGGTCATTAAGAGTTGTTCAAAGGTCATTGGCAGGAGACATCAAAATACAGGTAAGCAGTTTAACACATTTAGATAAGAAAATACTTTGCCCCCCTCTCCATTTGAGAAGCACTGAAATTCTCAAGTGAACCTGGAAAAAGAGAGGCAATGTCACACCTACGTTATTATGATCTATGACCCTCACGGTATACAATGGAAGATTTGATGTTAGCTTCTGGACTAAGATTATCTGATATATTTATTAATTGTACTGTGGTGCTTCTCACATGAACAAAGAAAGACTGAAATCTACAGGGCTGGAGGGAATAGAAATGCAAAAATTACAAGTGGGGCTCATTGCCCAAACAGTTACTACCCAACTGATGTAAATTGTATGATGGCTTTTCTATGTGCTACAATGGTTGCTATCTTATTGGCCTGAGTTCTTCTGCATACATGGAGCCTGCCTACTTACACAGCTCATTTGTCTATTCGCACAACATATGTCAGTAATGCCTGCAAATTTGCAGGTGTGTTCCTTTTCCGTTATGGGACTCTTGCACCCATGAAATGTATGTGGAACTCATTGCATACTGTATTTACATGAGCACAGGAAAGTGCCTGCAAGGTTCCAAGTCAAGGCAGATCATCTTAAGAGAAACAGAAATGAAAGTCTTTTATGGTTTCACTGTTTAATTGGGATCTGTGATACTTTCATATGTCATCTGTATCTCCTTCATTTTTTATTTCAACTCAACATGCTTTTTTAAAACATGTATTTGAAAAGAAAAGAAAAAAAATCTTGAAATACAAAGGAGGATGTATATATAAGTTAGATCTGCCTGGGGTAACTGTATCTGATGTGCTAATGATTTGTGTGAAGTCTCGTTAGTTATATTCACATGTCTAAAAAGAAGAAAATAAAAGATGTTGTCAAAATATTTTATATTTCACTACCAATTTTTGTCAAATAAAATGTTGCTCATTTTTAATTTATAGGGGAAATAAACAGTAATAATTCATATAAAATGATGTTTTGTAACCATAGACCAGCTTAAATTTGTAGAACTTCTCCCCCTTCCCACTCATTTGAGCCTCAATACTGAAAGAAAAAGAAAATGAAAGGCAGAGCAAGCTAGGCCCTAAAGCTCCATAATTATTTTTGTATGTGTGAGTCACTGGACTATATAGGATTCTATTCTGCTATTATTATTTGTGTTATATGAGCCCTTGGAGGCCCCATCTGAAATCTGGAATGTGTGTGTCAAGCTATGAAGAAATGCAAACAGACAGTCTCTATCCCAAGCAGAATGCGGTCTTTTATGACAGAAGTTTTGGAAGAGAAACTGAAGGCTGACCAAAGAGAAGTCAGATGGTAGTCTCCAACTGTATCCATTTAATGTATTCTTGAAGGCTTTCATGGCCAGGATCCAATGGTTGTTGTAGGTTTTTCGGGCTGTTTGGCTGTGTTCCGAAACATGGAACACGGCCAAACAGCCCGAAAAACCTACAACAACCATGTATCCATTTAATTGATACACTACTCTTTTCTTACCATGTTGCCATGTGGGCTGAATTAAGGAAACTAGATTTTACCTGGGCAGGTTGTGAAGATGCTTATTCCTGAAAACATCCACCCTGCTGCATATGCTGCCTTGTACACATGCTTATGCTGCACAGGCAGGTGGTTGTAAACATTAAATCAGTGTGGTGCTGTTGATAGCCAAAATGTACTTTAGAGGGAAAACCCAAGCGACTCTGGGGTGCCAATTGCATCTTCACTTGTACTCCTGATTGTATAGACACTTTAGTGCAATTACCTGTCCATATATGAGCTTGCCTTTCAGTCCAGATCATATGTGTGGGACTGTAGAGTAGCATAATCCAGTATGGGTTAGTTATTGTTATTATTTTGTAATCTTCATTCTGGATGTGTCATTGGAGACCGAGGCCAAGATTATCCATACTACAGTATTTCTGATTATTATTTACAGAATGTGAAAACTGGACAATGAAAAAAACCAACAGGAAAAATAAGTAAACAAATGATTCAAAATGTGGAACTACAGGAAAGCTTTACAGATACCACGGACTGCAAATAAGTGGGTGGCAGATCAAACCAAGCCTGAACTCTTTCTTGGAATGAAAATGACTGTACTGAAGCTATCTTACTTTGGATACATCACGTGAAGACAAGACTTACTGGAAAAGGCAATCAAGGTAGAAAAAGTTGGAGGCAATAGGAAGAGAGGAAGAATGAACATGAAGGCCACAATCCTCTCCTGCTTTGACCGCAACAACTCGTGATAAGATATATTGTGCCTTTCACATCTGAGGAATTAATAATATAGCCACAAGAGACTCATGGATATGGATAATATTATCTGTTATGTGTTCGTCGAATCTTTTTTTAGAGCCATCTACATTAGTGGCCATCACTACATTTTGTAGCAGTTTCTGTATCTTAACTTGGCACTGTGTGAAGAAGTATTTTAATTTGTCCTGTATTTACTACTGCTCAATTTCATCTGATGATCCTGGGTTCCAGCACTATGGCAGCAGGACAAAAAACAAAACAAACAAACAAACTTTTATTCTTCTTCATAAATTCTATAAATTCCCATTGAGTTCCATCCTTTCCTTCCCAACTTTTTTTTAAAAAAAATATTTTATTTATTTTATTTATTCAGCTTTTATACCACCCATTTGGCTACTAGGCCACTCTGGGCGGTTTACATGTTAGACAAATAAAACATACACTATACCAACAATGAACATAATAATACAAGCACCAAAACATTGTAACTTTACATTAAAGAGTAGTTGTCCTATCCTCCGATGATTTGGTTGCTCTTCTCTCTCTTTTCCAGTTCTTGAAACATGATGGACAGAAACATACACTGTATTCTGAGTGTGGTTTCACCATGGAATTATTTTGAAAGGCATTACAACATCTATTTTACTTCTGACCATTTTCATAATGATCTCTAACATGAAATTTGCCTTTGCACAGCTGCTACAAACTGGCTGGAAACCTATTGGTGCTCAATTAGAGATGGGCACAAATCCAGATCATCAGATTATGCTGGATCAACGTACCAACACCACAGGTGCTGAGCAATCTCCTCCCTCACAGCCAGATTCCCCCACTCACCAGCCAGCATGCACTCTGTTCCTCCTCCTCTTTGGTCATTTCACCAGTCATGGCAGGAGCATGGACTTCCCTTCTCCACCCCCTTCAGAAGCTGCCCACTCAGACAAGGTGGGGCAGGGATTGCTGCAACACTGCCTTTGACTTGGCAGCTGCTGGAGGAGGCAGAGAAGGGAAGTCCATGCTCCTGCTGTAACTGTTGAAATGACTGAAGAGGAGGAGCAGCAGAACGTGCACTGGTTGGTGAGTAGGGAAATCCAGCTGTGAGGGGATGGGACTGCATGACACCTGTGGTGTCAGTAGAACAATCCAGCACAATCCTATGATCCAGATTTGTGCCCATCTTTAGTGCTCATATAACATTCACTTAGCATGCTACAGCTAATTAATGATGTGCTGCAGCCCATCTTAATTATGCAGTTCGGTACATGAACATGGAGATGACTGACACCTGGCCAAACACTTCATCAATTAGCTGCAATTAGCAGCAGCAAGTTATGCAAAATTTACATGACTGTCAATAGGATTCTGCCCACTCAATCAGCATGGCACTGAGCTTCTGTACCACAACCCTAAATCTTTGTCCTGGCCAGTCATAGGTAACTCAGACCCTATAAGAGTATATGCAAAAATTGCTCCACTCATCTGTATTGCTTTCATCTCTTTCATTTCTTGGAACTGGTGCTTAAAAAGTGACAATTTGGATAATTAATTCACAGGGTTTGGATATCCTGATTGCAGAAAAGGTCTCTACAATTTTCTTAATTTTGCAAATCTCCAGAATGAGATACACTAGACTAGTGATGCCTTTTTACAGTGACACAACATGCACATGCACACACTGAGCACCATAACAATCCTGCCCTGGAGAAAGTGAAGAGTTCAATTTCCAGGTCTCTGTAGAAAGTGTCAATCATGTTCTTTTGTTAGAGAGAGAGAGAGAGAGAACAGCACTTAAGCTATGTACTTAGGGAGTAACTCCATGGAACATCCAAAAGCAATATGTGGGTCTGAAATGTGTTGAAATTGGAGATATTTACTGGAGTGCTGAGTTGGATGTATCAAGAAAAACATTTTGTTGAACCTCAGGTTCATTCAGTCAACATCCAAGCTCTCAACACACAGGCTGGTGACTGAAATGTGAATTAGCGCTGTGTGGCATGCCATTTATATCACAAAGGAAGAGTGGGAATTTGTGACTCCATGCTGTTCATATTCCAACACATGGGCAGAAAAGGTACCTCTGGACACTGCAGTGACTGAGAACACATTGCAGAAGATACTGCAGGCAGTAAGATACTACCCTCCCCTGCTTATGTACAAAGGCCAGGTGAAATGCAACCCTCACACCTATTCTGTCTCTTCCCCCAAACTTGCTCTGCTATCTATGTTTTGCTGTGGAAGTGGTGAAGATGTGCTTCTCTTGTAAATAAAAAGTTACTGCAACAAGTTGTTGGGAGATGCCCATGCCAGAACCAGTTTCTGTAGGGGTCTCATCCAAAGAGCTAAGCACAACAGAGGCAGCAAAAGATGCAGATCTACTACTGGCAAACTAGTAAGTCAAAAGTTTCCAGGTTTGGAAAGTACGCACCCAAGAGTCCATAAGGAGTTGAAATGTGAAACTGTTGATCTTCTAAGAAAAATATGTAGCTGGACGTGAAAACTGGCCTCTTTACTAGAGAACTGGAGGACAGCCAGTGTAACTTTTAAAAAGAGATCTTAAAGGAAACAAGGGTGGTATGTTTTTTTAAAAAATATTTTAGCCTAGCTTCTGTCTTTTCCTGTCAAAGTGGGGGAAAGCCTAGTCACACCTGTAATTATTAAACATGTAACAGGAAAAGCCTTGCTGAAGAGGAATCAGCATGGCTTCTTCTCTCCAACATTTTGGAATTATTTGATAGTAAGGCTGTGTACTGGCTTTGGCCAGATGCTAAACTATGGGCTGAACTGGACCTCTTGGTGTTGACCCAAGTGTGCCTTGGATTGAAGCAGTTCTGATGTAGACTGGAACCGTCCTGGATTGTGTAAGCAAAAATCCAGCATTTAGGGTTAAAAAATAATTAAAAGGCAGACTGAAAAGCTAGGAAAGGGAAACAGAGAGATCAAATACTGCATATGTCAGATGTTGAAGTGGTATGAGATGACAAAAAACTGGAAGGAGCTACACATTACTGATTAACAGCTTAGCCCCTCCCTATGAAGACAAAAGATCTCTTTGGCACTTTGCAATCACTAAGAGTGTGAGGATGGTCCCCAGTGAGGTCAGCCAAGGCTTTATATTGTTTTGCACACTGTGTCTCCGTTCAGTCCACTTAGGGGCTAACTGAGTTAAGAGTAGGTGCTTCATTAGCTTGCTGATGATGTGAAACTCCACCTACCTTTTTGCGTTTGTGTCCCTATGGCATTTTAAAACAACTGGTTATTCCTAAACATCCTTTTGCTTGATACCTTAATAATCATATGGATTTGGAAACAGGAGTTCATTCGGTTCTCTTGCCTTATGTGAAAGATGGCTTTACCCATATGCCAGATGGTTGTTTTTTTTTTTCTGGGGGGAAGGGACTATGCTAACCTGATCTTAAGGGATTTAAAGGGAGTTTCAGAGACGTTGCCTACCCCCTTTTCATTGGTATAAGCCTATATTCTTCCATGTGCAGGCTCTTTTTCATGGGGGTAGTGCTATGTCTGTGGAATACAGGCAAAGCTTGTGTGACCACAGGGGAGGAAGGGCAACTTATCCCTTTTGGAATCCTAAATGTAGTTCTTATTTGAATGCACACAGACTGGTGAACCGTGTTCTCATGCTATGTGTCGAAATAGTGCTAACACACCACTATGTATCATTTCTCCCCATGGGAAAATTTTCTCTGGACACTCTTGACCCACAGGGTGTTTGGCCCCGGGTGTAACCAAGCAGGAATTGTAGATGTATAAACATGTCAGGCATACAGATTTTGACAGCTCTGCTTCAGACTTTGGGTAAAGTGGGTAGTACAGGAACAACCCCCCCCCCCCCGCAATACAAAGTACTAAAGTAGGTTCTGATCCAAACAGGTGGTTTTGAGGCACATCCTTAGTCTGGAACCATCCTATGTGCCACCACTGGGTACAAGAAAAAGAAAGGATGCAAGGGAAGTCTACCAAGTATTTAAACTGGCCAAGATTTCCTCAAGCAGAGATTTTAGGAGTAAAAATTATTATATTTATTCATTTGTCCAGTTGTGGTTTTTTTTGCCACAGAGCACTAAGAATTGCTTACTAATAATTAGCTAAAATGTAAAGCTCTCCATAAAACTGTATTTTAAGTAGGGCTTTATCATGCAGCAATAAAAAAAGCAAATAAAATTTGTGAGACTTAATTTGTTTTTAGAAAATCCATAATGACTCATTCTGAACATAGAACATTTATACCTGTCTATCCAGTCCATTTTTAAGGATCTTTTCCACCAATTTGCTACTGGCTTGTTTAGAAAGATTGGTGGCACATGAACTGGTCGTGTGTTGGTTGTTGCTCTGTCTTACCTGCCAATATATGGAGCCTCCATTTGCTTGATTTGCACTAAGTAGAGACAGCTGAATTTGTTAGGAGAGATTTGCTTTTATTGGAAAGGAGAATGTGTCTTGAAGTTCCAGATTTGAAAAGAGCAGAGAAAGCCCCGTAACGGTGGCTTTAGAGATATTGGTATCAGAAGAAAGATACCAGAGTCCGAGGTATTGCATTTCTGGATGCACTTTGTACAATTATTGAGCTCATTTATGTGCCACATCCACCATCCTCTTGGGGGCTTCATAAGTGTCAAGGTAGGTTAAAGTAAAAGCAGATAATACAAAGAATAACAGAATATTCAGTAAGGGAACATAAAGAAAACACTTTATATTATTAAAGAATTTATGTTAAAAATCTGTTAAGATGATATGAGGAAAATGGTATTCACATATACACAAACACACCTCATTCTGAATGTTGTGTGGAATGTCATGGCTACATAGTGGTAAGACATAGGACTGGCCCTCCCACTAGGTAAAATGGAGTCGTAGCAAGGTATTGGAAGACAGAGCAGGGTGTGCAAGGCAGACTGTCCTTCCCCTCTTGGACTACCATAGAGCCTTCAGGATACAAGAGACAAATATCATACCTTGCCAATGTTGCAGTTTCATTGAAAATGCCACTTCCATCGGGGGTGGGGTGGAGGGGAGGATAGCACATCTGCCTGACACAGAAAAATGTCTTGAGTTGGATCAGCTCTGATAATAAGCAATATGCTCCCCATCCCCAACTGATCTGTGCAGTCAGGGAACATTTTAAAAGGTGCTTTTAACGAATTAGGCTTCAATCTGAAGCCCAAATAGAGACTAAGGGTGCAACAACACTGAGAAGCTGAATCAGAGCAATTCGGTTTTGCACCGGCTTGATTTGTGGTGTATTTTCTAATTGCACTTGGTTTGTGTGACGGCACAAAGGCTCTGGGATTTTTGGTGCCATCCACATGTTTATGTACTATCCGGATCTGTTTCCTTTAAAAAATTATCAAATCATGTGTGTTGTGAGCCAAATGTTTATCAGTTTGAACCCAGTAGTCCCATAATAATTTGACTTCTCCATTTTCAACAACTTTTCCAGGTCTGTGGTCCCACCCGTTTATGGTCACTTGTACATTATATTTCTTACAGATATTCCAATTGCTGCAACTTCTATATGCCATTCCAAATAATCTGTTTGTGCATTCTTTTTGCTGCCATAAATAAAGTGCACCACTGTATCTTTAGCCTCGTTACACAACTGACGTTTACTGTGGTTATATGATTTCTAAATCTGGGTTTTAATTACATTTGTACAGAGTGTTTGCTCTTGTGCTGCAATAAATCATCACCATCATCATCACCATCATCTAAGATCCAAGGAAATAGTGCTAACAGCAAATGTCGACTTTGCCAAGAAAAAGAGGAAACTATGTCACACCTCATCTGCAAATGTCCAAAGATTGCACGAACAGATTACAAAATTAGACATGATAGAGAGGCAAAATTAGTGCACTGGTCATTGTGCAAAAAATATAACTTGCCAGCCTCCCAAAACCCCTGGGAACATCAGGTAGAGAAAGTGTCAGAAAGTGAGGAAGTCAAGCTCATGTGGGATTTCCGGATCCAAACTGATTGACACCTTGAACATAATACACCAGACATAGTAGTAACAGAATGAAGAAATGTCTGGATCATTGACATTGCAATTCCAGAGGATGCCAGAGTTGAAAATAAAGAAATGGAAGTGTTATGGACATTGAACTCCACTCTATGTTTGTCTTTAACCTAGAAAAAAGCCTTGGTGATCCAAATATGTTTCTTCCACCATCTTACCTAGTTGCTCTCCTCCTAAAGCTATGTCCTAGTATCCTTTCTCTTGACATTCCCCCTTCTTCTCCCCATCTTTTAAGTGGACTTCAATTATGGAACAACTCTCTGATCACTCTGATGGATGGAAATGAATGCATCTAATCCCATGCAAAAGTCCCAACTTTCTTTGGAAATTAATTGATGCTTTCCCTTACAAGAACTGGAAGATGTGGTTTCGCAGATGTTTAAATATGGAGTGACTGAAAAGGGGGGGATAAGTATAAATCAGATTAATAATTTGCCAATCAAATTGTCTTTGGTTTCATTTTCTTTGGATTTTGTAACCACATGTACAATTTAGCCTTCACTGTAGATTGTTTCGCTAGTAAACTCACATTTCCTTGCAGAAGTTTATTTTGGGTTTATTAGCATTATAGTCTGTGTGATCTGGGTTTAAGTATCTGGTTTAGTTTTTTTTTAAATCTAAACTGACACCATTACTTATACATGCACATGACTCACTAGGCAAACCCAATAAAATCTTGGCATCTTTTTTCAATTTAAAACTGACAAATCAGTTAGTTAAAACCAATCTAGGAAATTACTTCATTGTCTGAATTATTTCTTCTAAACATGCTTTAATTTTGTATTATTTTCCCTCCAGCATGGTGAAAACCTTTCCATATTAATTCCAGTGGTAAATTACATCATAATAACTTAGATATATATCATGTTTTTTCAGCTCCAAAAATAGCTAAACTGCAATTTACTCAATGTGCTGTGACTTTTATAAAGTAGTATGACCAATAATGAAGAATTTTAATTCATACCACAAATTCTTTTTCTTAGCTCATAGACATTTGGGAATCACACAATAACCAATGGAGAACTCATGTTAACACCCAGAGGCCATGTTGGAGAAAGCTCGTATTAGTACCAGGCACAGGTACAAAGAAAGGCATACAGCATATCTGAGAAGACAGGTATGGAAAAAATGTGATGTGTAGTCCAAAGCATACACAGAGGACTACCATTTAAGGAAAATAGTTGAGCATCTGCTGGAAATCAAGGAAAATCAGAGTACAGACCAACCCTTCCCTATCCTCACTCAAAACATGGGCATGTTGATGCAGCCTCCTTGTGTTTGTCATTCATGCATCTACACCATAGCTTAGAAATGCAACTTTTTTTGGATTGCTAGTCATGCCACCAAGGAGATTTGGGAAGTTATATTCCAAATTCAGACTTCTTTAAGGTCTGAATTACACATGTGCGCACTCTTTCTCACACACAGATGAACAGTATATAACTAAATTACTCTAGTATTTTAGTACAGATTTGCTTGAATGATGATGCTATTGCAAAGTCTTCCGAAATGCTACCCAGGCTCAACAGGGAAGGGCAGAATTAAGGTTTGGTTAGTGATTGATGTGTCTGGCTGTGGAGCCAGGGGTTGGGAGTTTAATCCCCACTGTGCCTCCTGAAAGTAGAGCCAGCCTGTATGGCCTTGGGCAAATTGCGCAGTCCCAGGATGCCCCCAGAAGAAGGGAATGGGAAACTACCTCTGAGTACTCTCTACCTAAAAAACCCTGAAATGGGTTGCCATAAGTCAGAATTGACTTGACAGCAAACTGATGGTGATGATAATAATATTGATGGAGTAAATCCATCACACAAGCACTTCATTGTATGCTCAGACTCCACCTGCATTGGCTCAATCCAGTTACATCCGCTTGACACAATTATGGGAATGCTGAAAGATATAGCCCAAATTTATAGGACAAAACCTATTTGCCTTAGAGAATTACCTTCCCTCTCTGCTGTCCAAAACCTCTTCATACAGCTATTGTTTTGTGCTCTCCCTTACATTCAAAGTTTTGCTCCATCAAGGTAAAGATATATTAGAAAATGAAAACCATGTGCTTGGGAGCATTTTCACTGAATCAGAAAGGAAACAACTTGTTTTGTAAATGATAGTGTTTTGAGAGTCAGCAGGGACAGTACAAAAAGTATAGTGAAACAACATCCAGGACAAGACTGTTAAATTATTGCCAGGTAACTCATAGGACTTCTATATTTTTGAGTGCCAAATTAATTTTAGTTTTCAAAATTAATTTCCTCACTTTGAGGGGGGAGTAAGAGGTGAATTGATTAGTGCCAGCATCACAGCATTATCCAAACTGTGTTAGTCCCTGAGTTCAGATTAGCATGGAAAGCAGTAATGATTTGGTTCTCTTCCTTTATCACTTGAGGGTTCTTTTACATACCAAGACAATATGCAACATCTCTAAGGGCTACCTGGCTCTTCCAGCATTCTAATTTCTTTGCAAATACATGTCCATTGTTGAATTTTAAAAAAGCAGAAGCAGAGCTGTGGGTTTGTCCCTCTGCTCTTTTTTCACCTAAGCAACCTGTGAACGTCCATGTTAGAGTGTGCACACACACAATGTTTACTCCCAGTGGGTTAAATTGTAATTGTGTTGCCTCTCCGGGGATGCAAATCATTGCTTGGAATTTAAATTGGATTGAGAATGAGACTACAAGGCCAAACGTTGCTGATAGATCTACAGCTATCTAGATTTTGGTACAGGATCACATCTTAGAGCTTTTCCAGATATGGGAGAATGTCTAAACTCCCACCCCACCCCACCCCACCGCATCCCCCACTTACTAATGTTTGGTAATAAACGATTGTGGGGCTTTTCATATAAATTTTCATATTAATCTTCTTTTAAAGTCACTTCTCGCCAGCAACCTCTCCTTCTTCTCTGCAAACCAATGGCCATGCTGGACCCTCCCTTTTGGGGGGCTTTAAATTATAGCTTAATTAAAAACTTTGGGGCAGGAGGCTGTGAATGGAGAAATGAACATCCTCTGGTGCCAAGATACTTTTTTTAAAATTAAAAGGTGAATATATTATACATTTGCTTTTAATTTGAATAGCACTGAACTCTATCTCGGGAAGAAACTGAGCTAAAAGATAAGCCATGCTTCAAGAGGAGACGGAATCCTCCCCAATAAACAAAACAATCCTCCCCAGTCATGGATTTATTCCCTCTCTATTTGAACTGAGACAAGCCTTACATCATGTGGATGGTGGAAAAAAATACCAGTAGCACCAGTGATGAAACAAGTGCAAGACAGAGGGGGAAAATGTTCCCTTTGGAAGAGTCCTTTGCCTCAGGATTTTACCACTGCATGGCCCTTCATGGTTCCTCAGCCATGAAACTGCAATCTCATACCAAGGATTCACCCCTAACAGACCCAGGGAGCTTCACAGCTGACTAGGTTTTGACAGGACTGCACTGTAGACCTGTTCTTAGGAAAGAGAATTAGGTTCTTCAAAGTGTACATAATGCAATGCACTAACGGGGTGGTAAATAAACAAATGAATCCTGTTTGCAAGCAAGTAGATTCACATTACTACTGGCATGGAAAGTGAGCACAAACAGTAAAGAAAATAATATGCAGTAAAGAATTCAGAGCAATGGTGTCTTTTCAAGATGTACCTTGTAGTTGTTGTCCTAAGTTAACATGTTTTGCTATAACATTTTGTTCTCTTTATTACTCCTCCTGACAGAGAGAGCTAGTAAATCCTGCATGATTAAATAGTATCTAAAAATGTCTTTCATTGATAGTTCATTTCATATTGGATCATAATTACTCTTTGTACCAAAGCTCTGTGGGCTGGAAAAACCCCAGTGAGTACATTAAGAGCACACTTTTAAAAGCAGTGAAGAAGTTCATTGTTCTCCAGTATATTATCCATAGAGGAAACTTAAATCAATGTGAATGAGATACATAAAAATCTGTGGTAGAAAAATAGTCATTATTCATTAAGATAAGGGACCACACTTACTTCCTTTCGCATGTTGTCCCTTTTCCCATCAATTGTTTTCATCTTAAAAAATAAATACTCTAAATACAGTTTCCTCATTTGTATTATCGCTCTGAGTGGAAGCGACTTGATAGTATATGACACAAAAAATTGGAAAATTACTTCAGAACTAATTAGGTATAATTCCAACATCATGAAGTATTTGGCTAGTTACTTTTGAACATGTCAAGTTACATTTTAAAAATGCAACTTTTTTCCTTCCAGTTTCAAAAAATTTAAAACATATCATCTAAATTATTTGGGGAGAAAAAAAAACCTGAATGCTTCAAGCTGTTGCCATTTGGTATAAAACATACTCTGCTCCATTCTACTTCATTATCATCTCGGTGCCTACAACCGAATAAGAGACAATTGCATGCCAGCATCTGAAGCATGCAGTGTTCCTTCTACATCATGTAGTGAGGCCAGTCCCCCTTGACTATCCAGGCCTGAAATCCAGTACTAAGCCACAACTAGAGTAGGCCCATTGAATCAATAGAAAATATAGAAGAATTGTCTCACCAAATCCCCACTGATTCAGTGGCCCGCTCTAGCGGTGATTTTCCACTAGATTTCAGCTGCTGTGTGTTAAGTTACAACTGTAATGCACCTACACCTTCATTGTTGGCAATGGAAATTAGTGAAACACAATTAGTTACTTTCAATCTCTCTAGTTGTTCCTAATATTTCCAAGTGCAAAAGGCAGTACTGCTGTATGGACTCTTTCTCCCTGCCCAGTGAAACAACTTTCAAACACAGCACACGGGGACTTTTTTAGTGCAGAGGAATCCTAAGTGAGGTGGGGTGTGTTATGACAGAAGTGATAATCACATCAGAAGGCCATAAAGCAGAAACACACCAACTGTGTTTATTAATGAGACTAAAGGTTACAGCAGGATAGCACTGGTACAGCATGAGGACAGATCCAAGCATTGGGAATCACTGTCTATCAACCAATGCCACCTCTTCCCAGCCAACTGCTTGGGAGCCACAGGGCAGTAGCTGAGGTTTGGTACACCTCCAAGTGTAAGACCACTAAGATACCACTTCCTGATTTGCTCACCCGAACATGGGCAGAACACCTGTGTGGCTTGCCATAGCAGCTCATTGGAGAGGTCAGCCACTGTCCCACTCCCAAACCACTGTGCTACAAACAGGGCCCCTAGTAAGTCAGGAAAGGAGACTCTGGCTTTTGTCCTGCATGGTGTCAAAAACCAGGAATGGAGACTCGAGTCACAGTACTTGCTATCAAGCTGGATTTAAGACACACCAGTGACTCAACTTGTTTCTTCCACCCCCCCTTCCGACGACTTGAATTTGACTTGCAACTTGGAACCCACCCAACTCTTCCCTTTTTTCTGGGAAAAAAGGCTTGTTTTTAATAGGGACTTGGACTTGGGACCCAAAACTTGGTACCAAAGACTCAGATTCAGAATTGGGACTTGGACCCAAAGACTTGACAACATCCCTGCCAAAAACAAAAACAAAAAAAGCCCTTTCACAATCCTTCCTAACGTTTTAAGCATATATGGGGAGGTAATGGCTGTTGTGGTTTAAGTATTTGGCTACGGAGCCAGAGGTTGGGAGTTGAATTCTCCATTGTGCGTCCTGCAAATAGCCAACCTATTTGGCCCTGGGCAAGCTCCACAGTCCCATCCTCCCACTCAAGAAAGGAATGGTAAACGACTTCTGTGTATTCTCTACTTAGAAAATCCTGGAAAGGGTTGCCATAAGTCAGAGTGGACTTGATGGCACATGATTACTATGGTGTGTGTGTGTGTGTGTGTGTGTGTGTGTGTGTGTGTGTGTGTGTGTGTGTGTGTGAAATGGACTGGCAATCTTGATGGGATTCAGCAGATGTTCACCATTGGATCCTGGCCAGGATTTTTTAAAAATGCAATAATAGAAATGTACTTTTAAATCTGACTAGATAATGCAAGAAAAAGGCCCTTTGGCACAGTTGTTTTCCCCTTTTATAGACATTGTAGTTTCTTCTGGAAGAGCAAAGAGATTCTATTGTAGATCTAGTTTTACCTTGTTCTATTTATTTCAGCAGTACTTAAGTGGCACAAACTTTATGTGAGAGCCAAACAATATATTACATAAAACATGTCATTAGAACCTGATATCACATTAGTATTCCAGATATGTGTTTCTGGCAGATCTTCGTGTCTGAGCAATCATACTTTGAAATCAAACCCTGCTTTGCAAATGGCTGGAAGTGAAAAAAGCTCATGCTGTGACAACCAGATGTCTTATAGCACTTTATGATGTCCCTCTTCTAATGATACGCTATCTGTCATGTGTAGTTTGACCCTCAAATGAGCGCTCCTGAATTTGCCCATTTTTTCCGACAAGACAGTATACTGTGACAGTTGGTTTAACTACCTTCTAACCTATAATCAGTTTCTTTGCAAGTCAAAAATCAATCAATCAATCTAACTCTGATTTCATATTGGAACAAAACACCATGGCTGTTCTAAAAGCAGATGTAAAAGGTTTGCCTGTAAAAAAAAAACTTATGTGAAGGGGGAAAAAGTGCAAATATCTAAACTGCTCTAATATATCGGGATTTCTGGATGTTCTGGACAGGGACTTACCATCTACTAAGTATGAAGGAAAATAAACTAAAATAAGTTATCAGGAAGAATTGTTTGCTCCACCTATAGATGACCACAATACATTAAACTTTACATAGGACTGATGGCCTTTGCCCTTTGAACATAATTTGCAGTTTTTTGTTCAGTTTTTCACCATCAGTATTTATCTGAATATGAGCTCTGGATGCATATTTTTTCCTTGGCAATTTCCCCTTTTTGTTGTGGATGATGACGACTTAAAACACCTTGGCTTCCGTCCTAAGTGCACTTACTGAACAATATGTGTCTACAGTCGGAGTCATTGTCTATGAACACAAATGGTTTTGAAACAGATATAATTTCATGTAGCCTCTCATTTTGTAAAATATGGAGGGTGGATGGTTGATGATGGCCGCCTCCATCAATATTTTTCATCACAAAACATGGTGGTGAATTTTCTGCCCACTGAGCTTTTTTTTTTTTTTTTAAGCCCTCAGTCCTTTGCATTCTAGCTTCTTTGTAGGTCAATGCATATTACAAAAAAAAAAAAAAATTGTACCAAAAAAAAAAAAAAAAAGGGTGTGTGGAGATTACCAACTGCTTTAACTTTAGCTTTCATTCAAGTCCTGGAATCTCCCCAAAGATACCAATTCAACAAAAGATTATTCGCTTATCCACATTATTCTCTTGTTCCTCTGCCTGGGCAAACAGAGGAGTTCTTTCGGGAGATTACACAGGATATTTGAGAAAGGTTGGCTTTTCTTTATTAAGGACTCTAAGTTTGGTTTCAACTTTTCACTGTTGGAAAGACTACAGTTGTCCCATGTATTGGTATCCCTGTTGGCCTCGTCTTGCTTTGACTATCTCATTCTGAAAAGAAATTCCTAATTTAATTTCCAAAACATTTGAGTTTGCTTCTGACTTTCATCTTTCTCTTGGCCTCCCCAGATCTTAATATTTATATAATATTTATTTAAAGCCCTTTTTTTAAAAAATAAGAAAACCTCCTAGAACAATTTAGCATACAGTCAATGAAAACAAGATAATTTCTACCAGGAGGCTTACAATTTTAAGAAGATGTATGGTTAAAAGCAGTCCCCTGGACTGCAAAGAGAACAAACCTATCCATTTTGAAGGAAATCAACCCTGAGTGCTCACTGGAAGGACAGATCCTGAAGCTGAGGCTCCAATACTTTGGCCATCTCATGAGAAGAGAAGACTCCCTGGAAAAGACCCTGATGTTGGGAAAGTGTGAAGGCAAGAGGAGAAGGGGATGACAGAGGACGAGATGGTTGGACAGTGTCATCGAAGCTACCAACATGAATTTGACCAAACTCCGGGAGGCAGTGGAAAACAGAAGGGCCTGGCGTGCTCTGGTCCATGGGGTCACGAAGAGTCGGACACGACTAAACGACTAAACAACAACAATGGTTAAAAGAACTATTGGTGATGATGATGACTGAGAGAGGGCTCTCTTTCCCATTGCATCTCTCTCTGCCATTTGGAGCCTGCTCAAAGTCTTTGAATATCCAAAGAATGCAGTTATGGACAGCTGTAATAAATGATACCACACCGTGTCTTTATACTTGGTAGCATAAAGCCAATGGATTGATGCTAAAAATTAAGTCATATTTCTCCCATACAAAAACTGGTATTTGAATGGTAGGTCAGCTCAGCCATAAGCAAACTATTGAGTGCTAAAGACACAGAATTTCTTCCATAATTGATGCCTGGTCTTGGTGGGAATTCTGTACGTTCTGCACAAAAAATGATAAACAAGGGGGAGCAAAATTTCCATTGTCCACATTCTTCTATGTTTAAACTAAACATTAGCTTGTGTTCAACAGTTGTCACGTGTCAAAGTTCAAAATTGACAATCATTTTTTAAAATTATAAGATATAATTGGATAGAAGTGTTGGCAAGATCATTTTAATCTCATATTTTGGGGGGCTAGGCAACATATAAAAATTGTATGCATATCCTCAGATGGAAGAACTGTATCTTCAAGTGGAAAATATTACTAAGGAAAAAAACAACTATTTTAGTATAAATACCATTCTTGCCTACCATACATTCATTACATCTTTGACTTAAATCTTTCCATTATATTTGGTTACCACAATGATTATTCCCAGCTAAGAGATCAGTCCTATAGCTTATTGTATTGACTTTTAAGATTCAGTGCTTTTTTTATTGCTCTCTGTCTTTCATTGACTGAGGTTCCAGCAGTTGTGAGGACAGAAATGACATGATACGCTATAGCTCCGGGGGCATTGAAACCTATATACATCATGCAATAAATGTGTTGCTGGACAGTACCAGTATCAGACTGCTGGGGGTGGAATTAATTAAATTTAAAATAAATTAAGGTTTCTTTCTAGCCTTATTCAAGGGTTATGTTGAATGTGTGAAGAAGGCTAAATGGGTGGTGCAGATGGGAGGTGTGTGTATGCAAGACCTTTACCCATGTCCTGTTCCCACAGAGAAGTCTGTCAGAACTTCACATGATGAGTGCGAAAGTGTGAGAAGTGTTAAGTGCATTTGGCTCAGTGTGTTTATGCAACTCTTGTGATCATGCTCTATCCTGGTTGCTGATCAGGGACGCTTGTTTTTAGACTTTTGCACACACAGGTCTCACTGACGTCCAGGAGAGGGAAGATGGGGAGACAGGAATTATGTGCATCCCCACATCCCTACCATTCATTTGGTCCTGTCTTCAGTTTCAGACATAACAACTGAAGTTATATAATAGCAGTAGCCCACCCAGACAGTTTTATGACACGGTAGCTTTGTCCAAGCAAGGGAGATTTGTTTTGTTTTAATTTAAAAATAGGGAAGCATTCAAGTTTTTGATTCATCCTCTGGCAAGAGGTGCAGTCCAGGAACAAACATATAGGCATTGCTGATTCTATCGCTTGGCTCCCAAACAGATTTCCCACCCATGGTAGGTGAGCTGTTCTTAATAAAAACCACAACAGTCACCCCCAAAGCTGTCTTACCTTCACACACAGACACACACTTAATAGGCTTCTTGTCACTTTGAATATTTAGGAAATTCAGCTGCTCTTCCTTCTAAACAGGCCAAATGCCAAGTGACTACAGTACTTTCATTTCTCCTTCACATGTAAAGACACCTATCCCATACACCGCTCTTTATTTACAGGTAGCTGGGAAATGGTTTTGCAAGAAATGGAGTCTATGAAAGGTAAAAAATGAATGCAGATGATGGGATGTATATGCTTATGTTGCACAGTTCATGCGTTCAGAGATCTTCGCATATCTAACAGAACTCCATCAGTCCCCACCACCACCACAGCTTGTTTTCATTTCTCTGTTTTATGATAGTCAGTGATAAATACTGAAACAGGTACCTCTAAGTTTTTTTTTCCAGGACTGCTGCCAAGTCCAATAGTCTTTATTTTATGTATGTGCAGCTTCAACCAGCTAAATGAAGAAGGTTCTTAATGACTTTTGGGATAATTAGCCGGCCCCCAATACATCCAAGAACAGAGGATGAGACCAGAACATTACTTAGCATGTTTTCCTTTTGGAAACATCAAAGTAAGATTTTAAAATTTTGTCATTTATGTAGGGCAGTGCGAAGAAACACTGCATTTGCATTTGTTCATGTATGTTTTATTAGTTTTATATTTGGCTGAGTAACCTTTGAATGAGACTATAACTTTACCTAGATAAGGCTTGTAAAGGCATTGCAAAGTACAGTTTGAAGGGAATCAACCATTGCATTGGTGGTTAGGAGGTCCATAAAAGAACCACAGATTGGTCACTTAATGAAGATCAAGGAATGAAGGTCCCAACAGAGGAAAAGAAAGGAGTTGGACAGGTTTTTTAATCTGGGCAGGAGATATAAAAAATAAGGTCTGTTAATTAGTTGGGAGAACACCTGACAGTGGAGAAAGGACCTGAAGACCAGAGCTGGTGGCTAAATGATGCAAAGCTCAAAGGTAACACTCTCCAAGTAGAAGGAGCAGGCCTTCCCCAGGACACAACCCTACTGGGAGAAGAGCAGAAAGCTATGTAGCAAACTTGGAGTGAAGCTTCAAAGAGGCAGTACGGTCTAACACCAAAAGACTTCAGGCAGAGGTATGATGAGAGGGAACTTCAGGTGGGAATCCCTGAAACACTGGAATCAACTTAGAAGCCATTAGGGGTGAGAGAAGCTTGAGCATATAAAGTATCAGCTCAGGATTGTGACTGATAGTTGGGGTGAAAGTTGGTGCTGAAGACTAGTAAGGAAAGAGCTACTGAGAGTAAGCTGTAAAGCTGGAAAAGACTCTCTCAAGGTTGGGAACCACTGGTCTAACCTAACAACCATATTTAAGAAATCTCAACATGCAACTGAAAAGAAACACTTAGTTCCCTCAAGCAAATAGTTCCCTAATAAATGCCACTGCTTCTAGTCAACTTCACAGCCTCATCCCTGTTTGCCTGCAAAGCAAGCAAGAAAGAATTCCAGCACAACAGGAAACCAAGGAACAGCACTGGACTTCATTGTAGTGTTGTCACAGAACACTCTAACTTCCCACAACAACATGGCTATTTTGTAGGGCTGCCGTAACCTATGTGCTCTCAGAAATTACTGCTGTACTAGAGTTCAAAATCTTGAAACATTTGCAGAAATGGCATCATTAGATGTTAAGAAGCAGCATTCATCTGAGGTGCTTGTGGGTTCAGGGATGCTTTCCTCCAGAACGGTGCAGAGTCTGAATCTAGCACCCAGATGTCTTGGTAGGAGTGGACCCAGAGACCACTCTTACCCTCTTGCTGACTAGCTGTGTGTGTAAATATAGTTACAATGAATAACTATATTTATGATTTGGGGTAGTGTTTCACTCCCCTGACCCAAAGTCACCACAGCAATTAGCCATACATGGCTAAGTGAATGTTGAAGGTTTGCTAAATAATGAGGAGGAGGAAAGAGTCATTTCTCAGATTTCCAGGTGGACTGTTGGGTTGCTCCAGTGGCCTTCTTATATGCCACTGCACAAGTGAAAGAAAGAATAGCCAGAGAGGACAGATTCTTCACTGGAGTTAAGTTGGCAGAGCTCCCTTGGCTTCAGCGAGGCTACTCTACTGGCACCAATCTCCAAAACAACTAACCAAAACAATGTCTAACTCGTGTAGCAGAGAAAACATAGAAGAAACAATAATGCCTGAACAAAGTCTGATAAGAAGATTATGCAGGCTCAACAAAGAGATCACACAGGGAATGTTTTAATTTAAAAAGTACTTATTGATTATGTCTTGCTTGCAGGGAATGATACTTGGACACAAATCTCTCTCTCATTTTGAAAAAGAAAACATTAGGCTTACCCATCCAGTAGCAACACAGCTTCAATTTGTTACAATGAGAGCCAAGCATATGGTATTCATCATTAGTAGCAGCAACAGAAGTAGCCTCTCTGGCCACTGTTGGATGATTCCATTTCAGTTCCTAATCTAAACTCACATGTGCTGTATTACGGGTGGTGAGAAATGTACCATCCACATGACTTTTTTTTAAAAAAACACACAGCTACTAGCAAGAAAAGAGACAGTTTGTGACTGTATTTCCCCATCCTACTTATTTAACCATTGTAGTTAAATAACTACAGTGGTGCAAATGAATGGAGAACATTCTACAAGACACCCCAGTATGGACTTGCTGAATTGCCCTGATGGACTTACTGCCCAGAGATTGGAATGATAGTTAATACTAATTTTCCGTTAACTGTTTATGAGCTGAGACAATTAGCTATTCTTAGTGTCAGCCTTGAAAATCTTTGATATGTTGTGGTAATCGTTATTTTTTAAAGAAACCACAAAAACCCTTGAAAATAATGATGTAGTCATACATTTTGGGCAGGTGCTCATCATGAGAGTCCCCGCAGCCATGTTTCCAGAGTGAGTAAAAAATACAGGCAGTTGTGTTGATCCCTATCAACAAGCCAGTCCCAGCAGTTTTAAACTAGTCCTGTGCCGAACATTTATTCTATGAGAATTTTGACCACTCTTGTTCAATTCGATAAAAGACAATTTGCTCTCTTGAAGGGATGTCAAAGGAGGAGAAATTTCAGAGGAATTCACATGGCAGAGGTTCAGGAAATAAAAATACAGCAACCTCAGCCATCTTGCAGTAGTAATGGTAAACTTAAAAATACCCAAAGATATTCTAAAGGGCCTTCAGGTATTAAAATGGGAACCTCTTTAATCAAAGAAAAAACTTTGGAGAAATTGGAGAACAAACTACGGATCTACACTAGTTTTTCCTTCCCCCCGCGCCCCCCCCCCCCGTGGGACAAAACACTGTCCTCCCACATATTTGCAGCAGGGGTGACATGGAAGCAGCTTGATTAAAAGCATCTGCAGTAGAGACAAAATGTATCTACATTTACACCTACAAAATGGAGTATTTGGAAGGACTAGACAAGGCACTGAATTCTGAAGAATGGCAAGTGCCAAGCCAAAATTTCTCAAATATATTTTTCTTATGCCTTATAAGTATAGAAATCCACTTTACAAATTTAATGCCAAACTTTCTCCACTTTTTTGGGGCAATGGTGTCTGCCTCCCTGCCACTCTAGTGAGGCAATATATAGAAGGCATCGTGGAAGAAGCAAAATGGCAGCCAGATAGCCAGATCAGAGGTCATGGTTACACTATGAAAATTAATTGGAAGATGGGTTTTGAAATTGGTTTATAGTCACATGGTTTTTGGGTCGGTGTGTGCGCCCTCTTGGGACAACTTTTAAACTGTGTTGTATATCAGTCAAGGAGGCTACATGGGTTTTAGAATCACTGCATTTGAGGCTTTGCCCTGTGCTTGCACTGGCTACCTCCCACAGCCACCAGTTGCTGCTAGTGGTGTTATTTTTAATATATATATATTTCTTGCAATCTGGCATAGCACTAGTATGACAGATAGAAAAAAATTAGAAGAGATCGGACTACGTTTTCACTGCAGCCTGACACACACGGACAGAGACAAACAGATAAGGGATGGAGAAGGAGAGGGAGTGACTGAACCAGCAGTAAATTGTGTCTGTGTGCTTTCCGTCTTGCCAGTCTTGGCTGCCGGTTCCCTTGCTCCTTCTCTTTCTTGCCTCTTGGAGCCTCCGATTTCCTTCTCCAGCATTTCTCTTTCCCTCTGTTTCTTGCAAACCTCCCTTCCCACCCCAATGGGTGTTCCTGCTGAGTCAAGGCAGAGTGGGGGAAAATAGGGGAGAGAACTCAAGAAGAAAAAATGTATCTCACCCCCCACAAACACACAGCTCTTTGCCTCCACAAGCGTTTGGAAGCAAGACAGAAGCTCCTCTTTCTGTAAAGTTTTAAAGTGACAGCAGCCTCCTCTCCTTGCCTGAAAACTTTTTTGATGGTGTGGCTGCTCTAGGTAGCTCATATTTTTAAAAATAATTCTAATATACTGCTGCATTGTATGAGCGCTTATGCGATTTGCCACTTTTAAAAAATTAAAAACCATCTTGAAGATATTTATGCACTTGACAAACCCCACAGACACAATTTACTCCAACAGAGGTGTTCACATATGCTGAAATGATTCAAAATGAATTGATTTCACAAGTGAGTAAAAATAAATTATTCCTAGGTGGATGACTAGAAAACCTAGAATATATAAACTAATTTGCGATATTAAGTTTAAAAAGGGTTTGACAACAAAAATATCTTTAGAAATATCTGTGGAGTTTTTATTGACAATGTATTAATTAAAGGGAAGGGTTATGTATCATCAAAAGAATTGGTGCAGTTTTGGAAGGGCAGTATATAAGTCTAATAAATAAATACATAAATAAAAATAAATAAATGTTGCATGTCTTCAAAGGGCCCCTGTGAAGGGGGGCATTTTGTGTATGTATGTATGTATGTATGTATGTATGTATGTATGTATGTATGTATGTATGTATGTATGTATGTGTTAGTTTTGTATTTTGTGGGTGTGTATATTCTTTAAAAATAAAATTTTAAAAATGAAAACTTTGATTTATAATTTAAAAACACACTTCCCATCAAAATTTTCACTTCCCTGTGCTTTGTGTAGTCGGAATTTTAAAAACTGATTTCAAACATGCTAAACCCGATTCAAAAACAGTGTTGTTTTTTTTACAACCTGTAACCATGCTCACAGTTGTCCTTGCTGCCACTTGCAGCAGTACCGCAAAACCCCAATTGTCCGCTGGGGAAAAAAGAATGAAGTTGTGCTACAGTCACTGAAAATGGTGGTCCTCACCTCTTAAGAAATTGTTGGAGACTTTCTCCAATCCCTGGAGAAACTTGGGGAAAGGCTCTTCCCCCTGTCCTCAATTTTCTCTGTCCACAAATCATGGGGAGGCCATTTGTTCACAACCACATCTTCAACTGCACAGAGTACAGAATCTGTTTTAACTGCATTTACAACAGGGATAGCTCATGACAGTACCTTGTTGCTGGAAAAGACACCTGCAGTTAAGCTCAGAGGGCACAGGGAAGCTTGAGGGTGTGTATGTAGCAGATGACATTGTCCATGTAATCTGAAAGTCCCAGAGTTTCATCCCTGCAATCTGTGGCTTCTCTGTATTACCATGCAAAGGTTCATTCCCCAATACACAAAGAGCTGCAGGAGCAGGTGTCAAAGAAGTAACAAAGAGGGAGCAGTCAAACACCTCATTCCCAGTTTCTCTGTCACATGATGTTTACTGTGTGTGTGTGCACGGGTGAGAAAGACTACTAAATAGGATTTTATTTACTGTCAGATCTGATTAGTGGAGTAAGGCATTAACAGGTGCCTCATAGTCACAAGATGTACGAAGCCCCAATTAGGCAGCCAAAATATTACAATTTATTTACTAAACAATGTAACTCTAGAAAATAAAATACTTTGAAAAATAAAAACCCATGTCTGCATTTGATAAGGACCTTGTTGGAAACAATAGGCTTACACATTCAAATCTCCACTGGGTTGTGTTTTTTTTAAAGTCTACAGGAAAAATTGAAGCCTGCCATGGTACTTCCAAGGGGCTCGTTCCATGAAAGCTTAAAATATAGCAGTTAGTCTTTAAGGTGCTACAACAGCTTTTTCTTTTCTTTTCTTTTGTGTTTCTTGCTGATATACCTGCACAAACTAAAACAGCTACAGCTATGAAAACTCCAAAAGAATAGGTATAGCTTTTGTAATTGTAACCACCCAACCAACCCCCCCCCCCCCCAGAACAATACTTTGCAATATCAACCAAAGAGACTAAGTAACAATGCTGGCTAAAAAACGAAGGAGCAGGATAGAACAGGAAGAGACGCACAATTGTGGGAATAATTCAAATACGGTCTGCTCAAAACTCCCCATCAATACCACACTAGTGGAGCAAAATGGCAATGTGCTATAAGAAAAATGCTATTTTTATTTAACCGTAAGAGAACAGAGTTTCATGTACTTTAGTAATTATACACATATCCGTGATCAAAGAAAACACTTCATCCCCCAGAGTGCAGTCTGGGGTCACCGCTACCTTCCTTTCTTCCTGAAAAAAGCTCCAAGAACTTTATAAAGCTGCATGACAGTGTGAAATACGACAGGTGCAGCTTTTCTTGTCTGATGTGCAGTGGAAAGGAAAGCATTTCTTACCATGATGCAAATGTCACAATAACCTGTCAGAAGGGTGGGTGGGGGGTGAGAGAAAGGGCCACCCTAGTTTGGAGTACATGTGTATTTCTTTCTTGGAGAGAGAAAGTATATATCTGCAATTCATGAATTAACCAGTTAATTGTACTGGTTAATCAGTTAAATGCTTTCAGCCCTACGTTTTCCCCTTCTGTTGTGCCTCAGCCTATAATTCTATCTTGACAGTGGTAAAGGTGATTTATCAACAACTGGGGCATGATAAATTCAAATACAGTACCTGAAAATAACAACAACAACGATATTTAACTGATACTTAGATTTTTGGTTAAAACTTGTGTCTGTTACATAGACACAAGCTTTTTCTTGTATTTATCTTTATCATCATCATCCAGTGACACAGTATAGGAAACGGCTATGCTTGCTGACATCAACCACCCTTATTTTCTTCTACAGTTTTCACATTCGGTTTTTCAATCATGCTCTTGAGGTTCATTTAAATAATGCCATTTTTCAGTTTGCTAATTTCCTCCCTTGACATGCAGGTATCTCTGTTAAAAAAAAATACCTTAAAATGACTTACACGTTTGTTAATAAGCTTGGTATTTATTTATGTGCACTGTATAGCATCTTTCTAAATATTCGGCGGGGGACAAAAAAAAGGAGGCCGTCCACTTTTGTTTCCAGACAAAAGACCCAGGAAGAGGGCAATGTTTTCCCCCTCACAGGTGATGGACTATGTACAAAGAATTTACCAGATAATGGCAGCCCTGTCCTCTGAACAGATGGTGATGGCCCTGTTGCTAGGATAAGGCCTGAAGAATTTAGTTTTTAATTCCACATTATTTGCCTCAGTGCCATGAATATCCCTAGGTTTCCTGAGGCGAAAACAGAAAAAAAAAATAGACACAGAAAGAGAAAGAAAAGCGACATGCAGATAGAGAGACAGAGAAAGGGAAAAGACTGGAGCCAGGTCAATAGAAGCTTTGGGGAAGATGTCTGCTCAGCTGTCTGCAATTCACCTGGATTTGAAAGGCAGGCAGGCAGGAAGATTGGTTTGGCATGAGAAGTAGGCCTTTGATGCCTTAGATACCACAGAGAAAAATACCAATTTCTCCCCATTAGGAGTCTGTTGACTCTCCTAATTAAGATAAACATGTTTCTGAAGAAGCTAGCTCTCACAGTACTACGTTTGTAAAAACAACTAAGGCACTTTTAAAATAAACGCATAAAAAAAGATTTGCGCTCAAACCGCTGCTTAGGTGGTCTACTAAACCTTGAAAAGAACAGACAGATGGACAGACAAACACGTAATTGCTGCCTTTTAAAAAAGTGAGCAAGTTTCGTTCTCTCCAAACTATCTAATTTCAAGTCTGAAATGAAGAAAATATTTTTATAGGTAAATGAATGCATTAGTGGATTTTAAAAATTGCTAGTTCCCCTGGAATATTGGAAAAAGTACTTAAGCATTAATAATAATAATAATAATAATAATAATAATAATAATAATAATAATAATAATAATAATAATAATAATAATAATAATAATAATAATAATAATAATAATAAATAATAATAATTTCTTTTCGCAATAATTTAGTACCTAAGCCTTGCATTTTAAGCCCATATTTCCTGAGAAAGCTTAGTTGTAGCTCCTTTCTATTAACCAAGTAATACAGAAATTGAACCTAGCTGGGAAATATATTGACTGCCTGTTCTGAGTATCCATTACTTTGAATAAACTTCCAGTTAGTCCCAGCATAGTTCTGGCCCCAAACTCATTTTGAGTCCTCGTATGCATTGGGATATGGTTATTGTCTGTATTAATAAGTTCAATCAAGCTACTGGAATCAGACCTAGAACATCCAGTGAATGTTCTAACAAAGGATTGGGGGACATAATCTTTTTAATTTATTTTTAAACTATGTACACCTCTGTAGGGTTGGGGGCTATCCAATGTCATGTGAGAGATGATACAGAGGGTTACTGGTTGGGGGAAAGAGTGGGAATGAAGCAAAAAAAAAAAAAAAAAAGGCATCTTCAGAAAGTACTGTGCCAGAATGCCCTTCCACACTGTAGAATTTGTAAACTGTCTGAATAAAGTATTCTCTTTTCTCTAAGAGAAAAAGACCAGAAAAACGCAGTTTGAACACCACTATCATCTTTCAATGACACAGTTCTGGCACTGGTAGCAAACGGGACAGCCAGGGTCACAAAGATCTCTGAGGGCCTGCTGGATGCAGCTTATGGGCGTCATGTCTCCCAACTCCTTTGAGGGAGATTAAGGAAATAATGCAAGGTGCATGTCCAGCAAACTGATCTCCTAGAAGAGAGCTGTTTACAGATTTATGTCAGGTAGATGCAAAGCCAGGGTGGAAATGTGGTTAAACTGTCGGAGACCTGGATTCAAATCCTCGATCAGCCATGGGAACTCACTATGGAACAGGGATGGCTTTGGTAAATCCGCTCCCTAACTATCTCATTTATGTATTATTGAAGGCTTTCACGGCTGGGATCCCATGGTTGTTGTAGGTTTTTCGGGTTATCTGGCCATGTTCTTGAGGTTTTTCTTCCTAATGTTTCACCAGTCTCTGTGGCCGACATCTTCAGAGGACAGAACTCTGTCTGTGCTCTGGTGCAGTTTGTGGGATAGTTGAGTATTTATAGCTGTGGGATCAGCTTTTTGTCCTTTTCAGGAGATTGGGTGATTATGGTGATCATCGTGTTTTTTGTTGTGGGTGTATTGTTGTGATAAGGGGGAGAGATGATCTGTCACTGTGATTGATGGGTGTCGTTAGCTGGTCTTTTGTGTGCAGTGATCACAAAAAAACATGCTGATCACCATAATCACCCAATCTCCTGAAAAGGACAAAAAGCTGATCTCACAGCTATAAATACTCAACTATCCCACAAACTGCACCAGAGCACAGATAGAGTTCTGACTCCTGTCCTCTGAAGATGCCGGCCACAGAGACTGGCGAAACGTTAGGAAGAAAAACCTCAAGAACACGGCCAGACAGCCTGAAAAACCTACAACTATCTCATTTATGTTGAAAACCCTGTCAGGGTCACCATAAGTTGGATGTGACTCGACAGATCATAACAACAAAAGACTCAAACAGGTTTGTAGCCTCAAGTTTTCCATCCTATGGACATGTCTCTGGGATTATAGCAGGACTTATTTAGTAAACATGGAGAACATTGCACTGTAAGTGACAATCAGGCAGACACGCATGCAGACAGTTCTGAATCCTTTCAAGAGTCATCTTGTGAATGCAAATTAGTCATTTGAACTAGCGTTCACACTGTGTATTCATTTTCCTTTTCTTTCTAAAAAAAATCAATTTTGCAAAAGTTATGTGCTATATTATTCATCTTGCGATACACTTGTTTTCAAAGGAAAGCATGCTGTTATGGAGCACTGTCAATGCAGAAGCCAACATTAATAATTCTATTTTCCCCTCTATGTTCCTACAAACTCTTTAAAACATTTTCCTTAAATATACCTTGATCTTCATTTCTTTCATACTGTTTGATCAGCTTGGGATAGACTTTTTTCACATTAAAGCAAAGGTTGCCAGTGGCACTGCTACCTCCTATGTAATGAAACATGCATGTTTGTCTTTTACTACTTTTATTCCTTAAACTTATTCATTTTTAATGCTACGTGCACTTGACTTTTTAATTCCTTAAACTGCACAACAGCCACACACAGCACACACTTGGTCTGGATTAATTTTAAAGACGTATAATTACTGTTCTTCATTGACAGAATCATACTTCTCCCTGTTTTGTGGCCTTTTACAAGAAATGTGTAATCAAAAGCTTTGCTGAAATTCTTTTTTATTAGGCTTTAAGTAAAAAACTAGATAATCCAGGCTAAGAGCTAGATTCACGGGGGAATTCAGATACAGCCTTAAGAACTATAAGATCAGGTACTGAGGGGATGGGCACAACACTGGCAACGGACCTTTGGGTGTTTTTCTGTTAAACACTCATGTAACACTCAGTTCTTTTGTTCTGTCCTTTCAAATTTATCTTTCAGTTATCCCTCATCCAATCTTGCTCTCTCCTTCCTCCTGGTGCTTAAATTTTCTGATGGGTGTTTTATGCTACATGAACAATATTTCTACTTATCCTGAATTTTTCCAAATCCCATGTACATTTTCTTCACGTGTGTACCACACTGACATTTCTTCTTCATCTTATATCTTTACTTCATCAACCATTTATATGTATCCCTTTGGACAAGGTTAAGTGATACATTGTGGTCCCCCTAAGGATTGCCCAGATGATGGCATCTCCCATGCTTATGGGGAACATGAGAGGCTGACCACAAGGATAATGTTGAGTGCCCCATTAGGCATGTATATCAACATAGGTTACAATGCACATAATGCAGTTAATGAAACAGAAATATAAATAATTACCTTGGGTAATAAGTAATTTCCCCTTCACGGCTGCCTTGTCGTGGCGAAGGGGCTTGAGTAATTCAGAGAAGCTATGGGCTATGCCGTGCAGGGACACCCAAGACGGACAGGTCATAGTGGAGAGTTCTGACTAAACGCGATCCACCTGGAGCAGGAACTGGCAAGCCACTCCAGTATCTTTGCCAAGAAAACTCCATGGACAGAAACAAAAGGCTAAAAGATATGACGCTGGAAGATGAGCCCCTCAGGTCGGAAGGCATCCAACATGCTACTGAGGAAGAGCGGAGGACAAGGACTAGTAGCTCCAGAGCTAATGAAGTGGTTGGGCCAAAGCCGAAAGGATGCTCAGCTGTGGACGCACCTGGAAGTGAAAGGAAAGTCCGATGCTGCAAAGAAAAATACTGCATAGGAACCTGGAATGTAAGATCTATGAACCTTGGTAAGCTGGATGTGGTCAAACAGGAGATGGCAAGAATAAACATTGACATCCTGGGCGTCAGTGAATTAAAATGGACGGGAATGGGCGAATTCAATTCAGACGATTATCATATCTACTATTGTGGGCAAGAATCCCGTAGAAGAAATGGAGTAGCCCTGATAGTCAACAAAAGAGTGGGAAAAGCTGTACTGGGATACAATCTCAAAAATGATAGGATGATTTCAATATGAATCCAAGGCAGACCTTTCAACATCACAGTAATCCACGTTTATACACCAACCACCGATGCGGAAGAGGCTGAAATTGACCAATTCTATGAAGACTTACAACACCTTCTAGAACTGACACCAAAGAAAGATGTTCTTGTTATTATAGGGGACTGGAATGCTAAAGTAGGGAGTCAAGAGATAAAAGGAACAACAGGCAAGTTTGGCCTTGGAGCAGGGCAAAGGCTAATAGAGTTTTGTCAAGAGAACAAGCTGGTCATCACAAACACTCTTTTCCAACAACACAAGAGGCGACTCTACACATGAACAACACCAGATGGGCAATACCGAAATCAGATTGATTATGTTCTTGCAACCAAAGATGGAGAAGCTCTATACAGTCAGCAAAAACAAGACCTGGAGCTGATTGTGGCTCTGATCATCAGCTTCTTATAGCAAAACTCAAGCTTAAACTGAAGAAAGTAGGAAAAACCACTGAGCTAGTCAGGTATAATCTAAACCAAATCCCTTATGAATACACAGTGGAAGTGAAGAACAGATTTAAGGAACTAGATTTGGTGGACAGAGTGCCTGAAGAACTATGGATGGAGGCTCATAACATTGTACAGGAGGCAGCAACAAAAACCATCCCAAAGAAAAGGAAATGCAAGAAAGCAAAGTGGCTGTCCAACGAGGCCTTACAAATAGCAGAGAAGAGAAGGGAAACAAAATGCAAGGGAGATAGGGAAAGTTACAGAAAATTGAATGCGGACTTCCAAAGAATAGCAAGGAGAGACAAGAGGGCCTTCTTAAATGAACAGTGCAAAGATATAGAGGAAAATAATAGAAAGGGAAAAACCAGAGATCTGTTCAAGAAAACTGGAGATATTAAAGGAACATTTTGTGCAAAGATGGACATGATAAAGGACAAAAATGGTAGGTACCTAACAGAAGCAGAAGACATCAAGAAGAGGTGGCAAGAATACACAGAGGAATTATACCAGAAAGATCTGGATGTCCCGGACAACCCAGATAATGTGGTTGCTGACCTTGAGCCAGACATCCTGGAGAGTGAAGTCAAGTGGGCCTTAGAAAGCATGGCTAACAACAAGGCCAGTGGAGGTGATGGCATTCCAGTTGAACTATTTAAAATCTTAAAAGATGACGCTGTTAAGGTGCTACACTCAATATGCCAGCAAGTTTGGAAAAACTCAGCAGTGGCCAGATGACTGGAAAAGATCAGTCTACATCCCAATCCCAAAGAAGGGCAGTGCCAAAGAATGCTCCAACTACCGTACAATTGCACTCATTTCACACGCTAGCAAGGTTATGCTCAAAATCCTCCAAGGCAGGCTTCAGCAGTATATGGACCGAGAACTCCCAGAAGTACAAGCTGGATTTCGAAGGGGCAGAGGAACTAGAGACCAAATTGCTAACATGTGCTGGGTTATGGAGAAAGCCAGAGAGTTCCAGAAAAACATCTACTTCTGCTTCATTGACTACGCAAAAGCCTTTGTCTGTGTGGACCACAGCAAACTATGGCAAGTTCTTAAAGAAATGGGAGTGCCTGACCACCTTATCTATCTCCTGAGAAATCTATATATAGGACAGGAAGCAACAGTTAGAACTGGATATGGAACAACTGATTGGTTCAAAATTGGGAAAGGAGTATGACAAGGCTGTATATTGTCTCCCTGCTTATTTAACTTATATGCAGAATACATCATGCGAAAGGCTGGACTGGATGAATCCGAAACTGGAATTAAGATTGCCGTAAGAAATATCAACAACCTCAGATATGCAGATGATACCACTCTGATGGCAGAAAGTGAGGAGGAATTAAAGAACCTCTTAATGAGGGTGAAAGAGGAGAGCGCAAAAAATGGTCTGAAGCTCAACATCAAAAAAACTAAGATCATGGCCACTGGTCCCATCACCTCCTGGCAAATAGAAGGGGAAGATATGGAGGTAGTGACAGATTTTACTTTCTTGGGCTTCATGATCACTGCAGATGGTGACAGCAGCCACGAAATTAAAAGACGCCTGCTTCTTGGGAGGAAAGCGATGAGAAACCTAGACAGCATCTTAAAAAGCAGAGACATCACCTTGCTGACAAAGGTCCGCATAGTCAAAGCTATGGTTTTTCCAGTAGCAATGTATGGAAGTGAGAGCTGGACCATAAAGAAGGCTGACCGCCGAAGAATTGATGCTTTTGAATTGTGGTGCTGGAGGAGACTCTTGAGAGTCCCCTGGACTGCAAGGAGAACAAACCTATCCATTTTGAAGGAAATCAACCCTGAGTGCTGACTGGAAGGACAGATCCTGAAGCTGAGGCTCCAATACTTTGGCCATCTCATGAGAAGAGAAGACTCCCTGGAAAAGACCCTGATGTTGGGAAAGTGTGAAGGCAAGAGGAGAAGGGGACGACAGAGGACGAGATGGTTGGACAGTGTCATTGAAGCTACCAACATGAATTTGACCAAAATCCGGGAGGCAGTGGAAGACAGGAAGGCCTGGCATGCTCTGATCCATGGGGTCACGAAGAGTTGGACACGACTTAACGACTAAACAACAACAACAGCAAAAATAAGTAATTTAACTAATAGTAACAGTCACTTTTCACTGTAATAAAAACACCTATGTCAGTTAAGTGTAAGCAACATCTTTTTACTTTCAAAAGTTACTTTTGAAAGGAATTTAAAGGTTATTTTGGAGGCATTTTGGCAGGAAGTTTTCAGGTTTTAAACAATTCTCTTATTCCTAAGTGGCAAGGGAAGTATTTTTGGTTCTTCTTTGACATATTTGTAATGACAACAAATTAACAATATGCAACACAACAAATTACTTGCATAATCAGAACAAGATAACAAGATATTCTTGGCTGCCAAAGAATAATGAGTGTGTTTTCTGTCAGAGACCAGTGGCACGTAGCATTCATATGTTTTAAACTAACTGAGAAGGAAATATTTTAGTTACTATTAATAAATGGGAAATTAAAGGGTTACTTTTAATAACAGAAATGATAACTGATTGCTTAGGGTGGCTGGAACTATAGGTAATTATTTTTAAAATTAACTTTCCATTAGTTTTTTTTAAGTGTCAATGTACTTTATGCAACTAATATGATGTTTAGAGTGTAGACCTATAAAAATGAGACACACCCATGAAACCTTACGATGGCAAAGACAACCAAAGTGGCTGATGTAAAGAGAAAATATGAGAAAATGATTCAACAAGCTAGTTTCCCAGTAATGCTCTAAGCTACTTTCATGATCTTAAGGTTTTATAATAAAAGACACAGATAAATACAGGAGTGTGAATGTGCTGCTGTATACCTGCATGTAAATATGAATGACTGAAGACAGGGAAGGAGAACTGTTATGTATTGTCTATCACAGACCGGCAAATCCTGCAGCCCACCAAGTGGAACACAGCTCAACAGCCAGGTACTGCAGCTTGCCAGGAACTTGATAAACCTTCTGTTTTTTGCAGCATGCCTGGGGTTGCAAAACAGGGGGACTGCCAAGTCCTGGCAAGGCCACAATAAGTGACTGGAAGAAGACTCTATTTGCCTTGGTAGGTCACAAGCTGTGCAGGTGGGCACTATTATGGAAAAGTATGGGCCACATATGTTAATCACCAATTAAGCCTTTTCTCTGTAACAGCAGCAACAACACATTCCTTTCAGCCCTCCAGTGGATTAAAATGTGTCCTGCTCTCCCATTCCCCAAGCAGTGAGAAATTCCAGGATGACTTTTACCTGGATTTAGAGCTTCCTTTGGGAGGAAGAGATGACTGGAGACATATAGCATTTTGTAATATTTGCAGCATGTAAGTAAAGCATAGGCGATGGTGAAGAATTTAGGTACTCCCGCAAACTAATTCATTGTCCCCATCAGATCTGGTCAGCTTTCTGCTTTTTTCACTGTGTCTAAAGGTACAGTTTCTTCCTCACTGCCGTAAATCTGTTTCTTTTCTCTTCATCAGAAATGCTCTTTGAGTTTACTCACATAGACACCAAACTTGCATCTTTCCTCAGCTGGACAGATGTGATGGTGAATTACTTCTTGCCTGATGTGGATGGGTTTTCCATTCCATACCACCCTCTAACAATTAGTTCACACAAAAATAAATTCTGAGTCCTTACCAAACAATTTGGTTAAATATATGGTTGAGAATTTGCATACCCATAAAGTGAAGCAACTGTGGATTTTTTCCCCTCTTTTCCACCTCAACAGTTACACAGAATTCTTTCAATTATTCTTTTTAATTGGATGGAATATGCCCTTCTTTCTTTCTTTTGTGGGTGCATGTGTGCACATGTGTAGATCTTTAAAATGCAATGTGCTGTTTCAGTGCAACCCTTTCATTCCCATAAAAAGAAGTATCTTGTCCACATTTGAAAAGTAGGGTTTTTTTTCCTATGCAGAGTTTTCAAATTTTTAAATATTTCCACCACAACTTTCTGCATGCAGATTCCAGAATGCAAACTGCATCTGGCCTTCAGACAGTCCGAGAACTGCAATCAATCAGTCAGTCAATCAAACAAACCTTTCCAGAGCAGATTCCTTGTACTTCCCCGGTATATCCTGGGCAGCCTTCGTACTAACATTATTCAGAAGCTGATGCAAGCTGAAAGCAAAGCCAAAAGCACGCAGTTGAGGCAAAAGCTCACAGGCAAGGTGTTCCTGTATTACTTCTGTTTCAAGAGAGGTCAGAAGATGTCATGTTGTTTAACAACTACATGAAACCAGTGTGTGAAGTCATTGGGAGGTTTGGGCTAAAATGTAGTCAGGAAGTTGGTAACGTGTAGCTTTAGCTCTCATTTCCAGCCTTCAGTCCTAAAGAGGTAGTGGAAAACCTGGAACCATCAGGAGGATGTACAAAGGAAAACAAACTGAAGCTTAATCTAGAGAAGATGGGGGTGTTGTGGGTGAGGAAAAGTGCTGGCTTGGATTGTGCTGCACAACTTGTTATTGGCAGGGTTGAATTCCCCAGAAAAAGCCAAATATCTACCATGGAGATATGAAGCTCTCCTGACTTACCTTAGTGCATATTACATAACTGCTGATGTGGTCAGTACCCAAGAGTGCTCCTGGTTGGCTTCCTCTGTTTCCCAGCTGTAGCCCCATCTATAGTGGGAGGAGCTTGCTCAGTAATGTATGCCTGGGCTACATACAGGTTTGACTATAATGTGTGTTATATGGAAATGACAATAGTCACAGAATGCAGCAGCCAGAATGCTTCTACAAGCGAAGTGTTCGTATCCTGTTACACATATTCTGCAGCACTTAATTGGCTGCCAATTCTTTTCTTGGTCCAAGTTATAATATAATAAGTTATAATACCGAGACTAGTATTTATCTTAAAGACCCCAAATGTTTTGGGACTGAGATTATCTGAAGGACAACTTGAGCTGTATGAACAGTCTTTGACATTAAGATGGTTATTTAAGGACCTATTCTCTGGGGTACAAATGAGGGTCAAACCATATGATCCAGGTAACATGTTAGAACTGAAAGCATAGTGTCTTGTACCTGAACAATCAGACTTGCAAATGAAGCGTATGTTTATCACCCAGTCATAAAAGAACAATCTAATCTGCATGGTGAAGGGGATGAGAAAATGAAAGACATCTGAGAATCAGATGTCTTTCAGCACGTATCTATATCACCTAAGTTGATCATAAGAGTTGTGGAAGGGGTGAGCACCACAGTCAGGGCCTTTTAATTTCTCTGGTGACACATTTTTGGAATTTTCTTCCTCTATCTCTCCCTCTTAGTGGACTTTCAGAATGATTTCAGAGATTTATTCAGTCCAGTCTGCATTTGATTAATTATAAAGTGCTATCTTTCTAGTTAAGGCCTTAAGTTTCACAGTTACACCATCCTTGTTATTTTAATAGTTTTGTGTATTGAATATTGGTCTTTAGAGTTTGAGTGTGTGTTTTGTACATATAATTAGCTGTAATTAAAATTAATTACTATGTTGTGAGTAATTTCACTCTGAAAAGAAGGCTATAAATCTATTAAACAAGAAGAAGAACACAACAAGAACAAGAACAACGACATGTCCTAGGATGGAATGCTAGGAATAGAAACTATCATGTGCATGAGCTAGCAGTTCTCCCATAGAAACAGACGCATTGGCCATATACCCCAGTAATTAGTGGAAGGAGAGCTAAGGAGAAAATATGCTCTTCATGGCCTCTATTTCTGTTGTTCACAAGTGAGTGCTGTTGTGTACATAGCCATTCACACCATAAGAGATGTACCTCAGCAGGTTTTCAGAAATCCCAGATTTCTTTGTGAAAGAAAGAAGAAAGAAAGAAAGAAGCACACATCCATATATTTAGGAAAAGAAGACTAAGAGTGGAGACACTCCAAAATATTCCAGTGAGATCTGAGCATACTCACTGTTGGTGTGGAGGGAGGAAAATAATGGTACAAAACTGTGAGGAGAAGGTGTATGGAGTGGAGTACTGTAGAAGAGGAGATATCAGGCAGGTTGAAACAAAGATCATGGTGAAGAAACATTATGATTTATAGACCAGCCTAATTTCTGAATGATAAACAGGGATCATCATGATTCAACAGACCTGTACATCTGTTCAGTTAAACAAGACTTCTACATATGTTTAGTAAAAATATTGTAACAGAAGAATGAGGCCTCAGTTTGTCATCCCAAGAAGCAAGGAAATACCTCACAAACTAGACTTGTGAGAACACAAAATATATGTTTTTTCCTTGTAAATCTGATGATATTCTAACAAGTTTGCTACAGATTTCTTTCTCTCCAAAGGGAAGATCTTAATATATTTAGTGTTCTGATTTCTCTTCAGTAGTTAGAAGTGCTGCAGAAAGTGGTTATTAATAAATCATTAAAGGCCCTCATCTCATTTAGCAGCCTAGTTGCTCTATTACTTTATACTCCCCACCCCACCCTATATATAAAGTCTTTCTGACACTGCCTACGAGAAGTTGCTATTGTAACAGAATGACTGCTAAAATTAAGAAAAATCAACTCTTTCTCCAATAAAATTCTGCATTTTTTTAAATAGACAAAGGATCCTACCCTTTACTGTTTGGAATGTGTGACATCTTGAACCAACAGCCAAATTAATCTTACATTAAGATTTTATCTTTAATGTATTCTTGAAGGCTTTCACGGCCGGGATCCGATGGTTGTTGTAGGTTTTTCGGGCTGTCTGGCCGTGTTCTTGAGGTTTTTCTACCTTACGTTTCTCCAGTCTCTGTGACCGGCATCTTCAGAGGACAGGAGTCAGAACTCTGTCTGTGCTCTGGTGCAGTTTGTGGGATAGTCTTTGTCTATCTTTAATCTACCAAAATCTATGACAACACTCTCATAATTTGAACTTCGGTTATTAATCTGCTAAAGTTTTGTGACATCATCCTGGCTTTTTAATTCTTATTTTGTTTACTAGTTAATTATGCAGGTAAAAGTTAAATACTGTGGATGTCCAATACATTCATATTAATTTTCCTATAACCTGTTTATACCTAGCGAACTTGCTCCTGTTTTCTTCTCTAAGGTTCCTCCTCCCACCACAAGATGCATTCTTAACACAGCAAAGGGCTCATCTTTTATTTTGCCCCCTCCACACCCACCCCGATTTGTTTGATTCTGCTACAAAACTGAGCCCATGTTTTATATTATCTCTGCCCTTAGCTCTTTGGGAATGCAATAGCATACCATTCTCCTGCCTGAAGGAGAGCTCAGATAGAGTCCCCAATTTCAGGTGAGATCAAAACCTGAAAAATATCTTTCTGCAGCATTTAGATGTCCATGCCAGATGTCATTTACATTCCAAATGCCATTTGAAGCAAGCTGTTCTGCTCAGTTATATGGCAGGATTGGACCAGTTGGTTGGGGAGACGGGATAAAGAATTGTTTAGGTTTCCTGCAATATACAAATACACAATAGAATATATGAACTGGTGGCTCTTCCACCATTATCCTGCACACATTTTTGCATGTCTGCCTTCACCAGTTCTGGGGGCGGGTGGAAGGGATGTTCCTAGTTTCGTTGCACTTTGTGATAGCACAAGGGAAGAAGATTTAGATAAAAATGGAAGGAGTTAGGTGTTGGGGCTCGTTGATTTTTGTAAGAGGCCCAGCTATCCTTCATGGAATGAGAACTGCCCTGAGGAATGATAACAAGAAGAAATAATGGAAGAATGGCAGGTGAGCAGTGATGATCATTCCTACAATGGAAGCCAGCTGTGTCCTGTGAAGAATGTGGAATATTTCCTGAGTCCTTTTTGCAATCTGATCTAGAAGAACATTTCTTCTCCGTCTTATATACAGCATCTGACCTTGTTTTTCCACTGTGTCAAGGAATCAGTACAATATCAGCACTTAAAATATTTTTAACATTTAAGCTTGAAATATTAGCCCCTGAAATTTGCTTGACACCTGGGGCACAGACTGAAGAGAAAAGAAATTGAGACCTATCTTATCTCGTATTTAACCATTTTAGTATTGGTGGGTTTGGAGAAAGGGATACCTTTGACTCATTCTTCATAAAATTGTCATATTTTATTAAGGCCCATAAATGTTCATGCTAGATTCATTAAGACACTATCTAATACCGAGAAGAACCTAAGATGAAGCAATGAAATGAAATTTAAGCTGATCTTAAATCAGGTAAATTGGTAGTCATTGTGGCACACATGAGCTTAGAGTATTTATCCAATTTATCCTCAGGGAGACTTTAGCCCTATTCAGGAGTTCTTAAAGCATATGTTCTCCTATGATATGAAGAATATGCTAGTTCCACTCTCCTCTGTCATAATTTTCAACACACGTGAGCCACAGTCTGAAGAGGGAGAGACTGCTGTGTTCATGTGGGTTCCCCACTAGAGCTAAAATGTGTGTGTGTGTGTGTGTGTGGGAATTAGGATTCTGGCTGACCTGAAGAACCTACCTGGTTATGGCAGTGAACAATCAAGCAATGTCGTCATCATCATCATCATCATCATCATCATCATCATCTCTGTCTTTCTCTCACTGTATTACAGCATTCTTAAAGTTGGTGCAGCCCACTTGCACTGAGAGGAGTAGGTTAGCCTGCATTGCTCCTTTAATCATGAAAATGCAATAGCGTGATGTTGGGGAACTGCTGTAACTTGCTAACTTCTCTGTGAGCAGGAACCCAATTTTTGTAAGAGCTGGACAAATGGAGAAGCTATCCAGATACAGCAGCCTGCTCCTCTTCAGACTGTTTTGTTTCCTTGATTAAGGAGATGAAAGAGGCAGCATGGCTAGTGTGATTCTCACTGCATGTGGGCTCCACACACTTCAACACATGGCTGAATAGGGTCTTCTGTGTTAATGTAGAGACTTGAAGAAGAGAACAGGATACCTGCACTTTAAGTAGCTGGGTAAAAGTCAGAATTGTAATGTGAGCTATTGTTGTTATTACATGCCATCAAGTTGCCTCCAACTTATAGCGACCCTATAAATGAGAGATCTCCAAAATGTCCTGTCCTCAACAGCCCTGCTCAGCTCTTGCAAACTCAAACCTGTAGCTTCCTTTAGGGAGTCAATCCATCTTGTATTTGGCCTTCCTCTGCTGCTTTCCGTCTTTCCCAGCATTATTTCCTTTTCCAGACAATCTGCCTCCTCATGATACGCCCAAAGTACATCAGCCTCTGTTTCAACATCTTTCCTCCAGAGATAGTTCAACCTTGACTTGATTTAGGACCCACTTGTTCATCTTTCAGACAGTCAAGGGAATCTGCAAAGCTCTCCTCTAGCACTATACTTCAAATGAATTGTTTTTCCCCCTTGTCAGCTTTCTTTACTGTCCAGTTTCGACACCCATACATGGCGATCAGAAATATAAGAGTGTGGATGGTCTTGGTCTCCAGTGACACATCCTTAGACTTGATGATGACCTTTCCCAATTCCGTCATAGCTGGCCTTCCAAATTTCAATCTTTTTCTGATTTCTTGACTGCAGTCTTAATTTGGATTGATGCTAGAACAGAGGTATACAAAATCTTTAGCAATTTCAACTTCTTCATTGTCAACATTAAAGATGTGTAATGTGAGAGTTTTTTATTCACCCATGGGCAATGTTCCCTCTAATTTTCAGCCCTGATAGGTGGGGCTCTGCCCCTCATGCATGCAATACCACCACCACCACCACCTCCGCATAGGGTTCCATTGTGACCAGAACCAAAAGGGCTGAAAATGTTTGCTGTGGGTGTGCAGAGGAGGATGAGCCCTGCGCAGAGAGGGTGGAGGCATGTGTGTGCAAGCAGGTGCTTACCTTAGAAGGACCCTTGCCCACTGATTACACAGAGGGGTTCTTCTCACCACTTAGTCACACTACCTTCTCTGCCTGGATGGGTTACGTCCAGGAGGTTAGTGCACTAATCATTGGGAAATGCCTCCTGAGGCCCATGCCTTCCCTAGCAGACTCTGGGCCCCTTGCTCCTGAGTGCCCAGGGGAAAAAAACCACAAGCGGGTTGTTGCTCCTGGTTGCAAACCAACCCTGCACAGACTTAAAGTAACCCAAGATGCTTCAAAATCTCCGAGCATTCTCAAACACTACATTAGTACCTTCAACTCCTTTGTAGCTGTCCAAATAAACCACAGTTTGGGTAAAAAATTTTTTTTAATTATTATTAAAAAGAAAAAAGCAGCTTAGCAGAGCAAAAATTACAATAACTTCAGCAGTGAGTACAAAATATGTAATCAGGTAACATAAGCAGATCTTACAGAGCTCAAGGCCTGATAAAGCTCTTCCCACAGAAAAGAATAAAAACTAACTCTCTAAGCTATACTCATGACATGTACATAGTGCTTCATAGCAGGTAGCATAATGTGAACATACTAAGTCATGATGACCAGTTCATGATGATGAATCAAGATGGAAGGTATCTTTATTCTTTCTAACTCTCTCTTAAATCCCATCATCCCACCAACCACAGGCCTGCAAACTGACCAATCAGAAGTTTGCATTTAATTGGCTCTAGCTGTACCAGTTAATTAGTTCTACTCCAGGTGCAAAGAGTATACATCATCAGGACTCCTCACTCTCCCTTGCCTTCAAGAAAATCCTTACCCTGCCAACACTCTTATCTGGAAATGGTGGTGCTAAGAATTATACAGTTCTCAAAACATTCAGGTCTAGCAAGCCCAGTTTGAACATTTCACAGCTTTGAAGCATCCTGGTGTCAACCCTCTAACTACTTCACAGATGTTACAGAATTGATGTTAACTCCATAAACTGGAACTCACATATAGTACTTCTGTAGTCATGATTTTTGTCTTCTTCATGTTCAACTTTAGTCCAGCTTTAGCACTTCCTTCTTTCATTTTCACTAAAAGTCATTTCAAGTCTCTACTGCTTTCTGCCAATAAGATGGTGTCACCAGCATATCGTAAATTAATGATGTTTCTTCCACCAATGTTCACTTCTCCATGTGTATCTAGTCTGGCTTTTTGTATTATATGTTCTGCTTGCAGATTGAACAGATGTTGGTCTATGTCAGTCCTCAGTACACCATCTCCACCTTCTCTTTATTTTCTCCTGGTCACAACTCAAATACTGTGTTTCCCCGAAAAAAAGACAGGGTCTTATATTAAGTTTTCCTCCAAAAAATGCATTAGGGCTTATTTTCAGGGTATGATTTATTTTTTTCATGTACAACAATCTACATTTATTCAAATACAGTCATGTCATCTTCTTCTGGTTGCTGCACAATGGTGGAGGGCGGGGTTTCACTTAACTGGGGCTTATTTTTATTTATTTATTTATTTATTTAACTTATATGCCGCCCACACTACCCAAGGTCTCTGGGCGGCTTACAACAATTAAAATACAATAAAAAGACAAAACAATTAAAATGCAATTAAAATATATGCTCTAAAAAAATTTTGTTTTGGGGTAGGGCTTATATTATGAGCATCCTGAAAAATCACACTAGGGCTTATTTTCAGGTTAGGTCTTATTTTCGGGTAAACAGGGTAAACAGTGTAACCCACCATTGGGAATATAAATTATACATTCTCATTTATATGTTTCATCTTAATTTATATCATGTGCCCCGTCTCTTTCCAAAAATATAGTGATTCCTGTGTTGGGGTATAACCGTTATGTTTTGTAAATACGTATTGTATAGCAATTCCAGATCCCATTAAAATTATTTTCTTTCAGTAATCCTTTTCTAACTTTCAATTCACAGGTTAATTTATCGTTAATACCAAGATTCAACATCTCATTATACCATCCTTCCAACATCAATTGATTATTATTTTTCCAATTCCTTGCGACCCTAGGCTAAATTTTCAAATATTTTTTGGTTCTACTTTGTTCCCTTCTTTTGTGTTCCAGTCACCTATGATTCTAAGCATGTCTTGTTTTGGTGTATGATCAATTTCCTCTTGGATGCTTGCATAAAAGCTTTCATTTTCATCTTCTTCAGCATTGGTATTTGGAGCATCATGGTTATGTTGATAGGTTTTCTGATTGATATTATTCAGTCAGAATTTGCACTATTGCCCCTAACTACCTGTGCTATACCTTGCCTCAGTATTAGAGCCACTCCGACTGAAAATATCCCATTCCAGCCCATTTTAGTTCACTGACATAAAGCACTGTAATGTTTATATGTTATTTTTCTTGCTTTACAGTTTCAGTTTACCTTGAGGCATATTATTCACATTCCATGTTGTGATTGTATGTGTTGTGCAGTACTGGACTTTCCTTTTACTTCTGTGCATGTCAGCCACTAAACATCCTTTCAGCTTTAATCTATGTCATTATCAACAGAGCTATTAATTCCTGTCCTTTGCTCTTCCCCAGTAGCTGACTGAGTGCTTTCCCACCTTGGAGTCTCATCTTCCATCACTATCTCTTGTTTCATTTTTGACTGTATCATCATAGGCTTTAATGATAATTAAAGTTCAGCAGTTTACCACTGACACCTTCTGTGCAGTACAACAAAAGTTAGCTTGAGTGTCACTGCTGTTGCCTCCTCTGCCAGTGTTACCTTTAGCTACTGTTGCTGTCCAGTAACTGCCTAGAAGAGGGTGGATGCACTTTAAGGCCTAATCACACAGACCATTTGAATTGTTTTGTTTTCCTCCTTTTTTCTATATTGATTTATTTGTTAGTCATCTGGTATATATACTGCTGGGCCTGTTCCCATGGCTGTCAGTTCAATCAGTACATTTGTTGCTATTTGTACTGGTTCTGTAGGCTACATGTGCCATCTCATATAAATCAGTTCATTTGCCATGCTATTTCTGGGTCCCTGCTGTCCCAAAATATTCTTTCTTTAAAATAATTAGCAAGTGATGTATCACTGTTTTCCTGTCACTTCCAACTGTTAATTTATGCAGAACCTTGTGGTATATGGCACCTGCAGCCCTTCCTTCCTTTTATAATTTTCGCTTCTCAATTCCTTTCTCCACTTCCCATTTTTTCTCTCCCCAGCTTTCCTTTTCTCCTCCTCCCCTTTTCCCTCCCCTCCTTTACTCACTCGTCCCCTTTTCCTTATTTTCCTGCATATCTCCTCCTTTCAGTTCTTGGTTTCCATTTTTCATTTCCCCTTTGAACAGCATCAGGAGGAGGAAGCGGGCTTTAAAAGACTTGCAAGTTGCAAAGTATTGTGAAGAGCAGGGTTAAAAAAAAAGAGAGATGTTAACGTGACACCCCTTTCTTTCTCCCTTCAAAGAATTCCAAGCAGGAAACGGCCCTGCCCAAGTCCTCTTTCCCCTTTCATTCCTTAAACCCACACGGGAGGGAGGAAGGCTGTCTCTTTCTGAGCAATGTAGTCATGTTGTTCGTGCTGGTGCTGCAAGAACTTTCCACAGATAGTAAGTGATTTATCAATAAGCATTTTTTCATATTTTTTTTAAAGGTACAAGTGCAGTGGCCATGCTGCCCCAAAACTGGACCTGTTTGCAAAGTAAATAATTCGATAGCAGTGTTTACACAAGCAGAAACGATAAGGAATGAAAAGATACAGAGGTTGGTACATTTTAAAACAACGGTGCTGGCAAGGTGGGGGGGGGGGGAAATGAAGACTGGCTGGTCAAATGAATCAATGTTACTTGTGCGTCATGTGAAGGGCAAGTTATAAAATGATTAAAATAATGCCAGAATAGATATAACTGGGGTTCTTTTGTCATGTGTGATCGAGCCTTTAGTTTGGTGTTTCAGCTGTGACCATTCCACCTTGGGTGGCCCTGCTAGGAGTCCAGGCTTGTAATGAAGTCTGGCCTCCTGAGGGCACTGATTTCAATTTCACAGACACACTGAAATCCCTTCACCATGTAAAGGTGTGCCATTCCCTCTCCTGCAGAACTTCTGAAGGTACAGGAGCCCTGCTCTCCTTTTCATGTGGTCATTTAGTGTGTGTGTTGGGGGGAATGTGGGGAGCAACACTTTGTGGAAGAAGGGTAACTATAGGTTCTCATGGGGATCCTTACTTCGTTTCCTACACAAGTCACACTAGAGTCTCTTACCAAACACAGCACTGAGGAGATAGAAAGGAGCCCACAAGAAGCAGTTTGTATTCCAGGGCCTTAGGTATAAGTGGCTGTGCAACAAGATTCTGTTTGGATCTGGAATCCAGGAATGACTGAGAAGTTTGAAAGGAAAGCAATAAACCAAGGACTACAGTCTTGTCTATGTGCACTGACACTGAAGTGGGAACGGGAGACTCTATTTGGCCAGAGCAAACTGAAGGAGCCAGAGAATGGGAAAGAAAACAAAAAGCAAAGGCTATTTCTTACAGGAATTTCAGGGTATGTTGCCAAAAAAAAAAAAAAAAAAAGATAATAAAAAAATAAAAAATAAAAAAGGGGGGGAAGACAGTTGTAATTTTCTACCTCTTGCTCAGTTCTCATGCTTTCCAATGGCTCTTGCACAAGAGAAAATCCTGTCAAAATTGTTTCCATTCTTTGCAACACATCCCAGAGCAGAATTTCTGTTCTCCCCAAAGAACTATTAGAAGCCACTTCTCACACTCAGCTACCTCTCACTCCCTCTCTGGTCTGACTGAGTTCTCAGGAACTCATTTCGTCACCAGGAAACACTTCCTGACTTTCAGGACCATATTTTGAGTTTTGCATCCCAAACATTGTTATTCTTTTATCTTTCTATCACACAAACAGCTTCCTGCCAGAAGACTTGGTTAGCTCAAGCCATTTTCAGTTCTCCCTAAGTGGTTTTACTGGCTAGTCGAAGCTACCTGATACATCACTGGCACACACAGGGGCTGTGCGGAGGGAAAAAAAAAATCTGCCTTAGCTGTAGGTAGTAGTTTGAAACAGACTACCCACATTTTCCAGTCTCTAATTTAGAGCAATTCAGCAAGCAAAACCTCTAGAACCATGGCCAAGAAATGAACAGTATGTACCTCCACCAGCTCTCCCCCCTCCCCGCTGCCCACCCCAAGGCAGATACTTTTTCTTATTCCAATGTGTCCATAAATACATGCCTCTGGAGTCATGTCCTTTAACCACCACCCCCGCTCCTTTGAATCTGAGTACGTTCTGTTGAATTTGGTTGAGATCTTATTTTAATCTCTTTCGGGTTTGCAGAACCTGGTGTGTTCAGGTTTCATGACCCAACTTGGAGGTATGGAAGCGGGGCGGGCGAAGAAAAGGTTCCAGGGGCAGAAAGTTTTAAAATCAGTACGTATTATAAGGAGGTAAATGATGGCCCTTCCTCTTTTTTTTTTTTTTTTTGTACCCCATTAATATTAAAAATTTCCCAGGCACTCAGATCTTTTACTTAAGAGTGAGGGGCCCCTGATGGAGAATTGTTATTATTATTATTATTGTTTTCCTATTTCTTGGATACATCCCAATTATTTCCATAAACAGACAAGTTGAACAGCAGCCTTTGATTTATAATGTACCTTTCTCAAAGAAAGATGTTCCTACAATAAAACCTGCGATGGAAGAAAGGAAAAGTAATGTTCTGTTTCTTTTCTTCTGCAAGCACTCCTCCACGAGTGTTTGGGATGCAAAACTGCTCCCTCGTTGTTTCTCTCTCTCTCTCCGCCCCCCCCCCCCCCCACATCTGATTGCCGGGTGGGGTGGGAGATCATTTTCATTTGGAGCTTGTGTGAGTCTCGGAGGGTTTTTGTTGACTCGTATCTTTGCAGCTCAGCCTTTCTGTATACAGGATCCTACCGGCCTGTTTCCTCTATTGCACTATTTTGTTTGTACTACTGTAATCATTTTGCTGGCCCAGATCTGTGTGGGTGTGCTGGCAGCTTTACAATAAAGTTACATGGGAACTGAGTTAAGGTTGAATATTTATTAGAAGAAGCCATCTGGCGTCAGGCAGTCTGTACGGAGGGGGGGGGGGCTCATTTCTTTAGTAGTCTCTCCTCTCTTTTCTCTCTCTTTCTCTCGCTCTCCCCTCTCCACCCCTCCTCTCTCCTTTCTAGTTTTCACATTTCACATATGTGAAAAGTAGGACACACATCTTTCCACATTAAAAACACACACACACTCCTTCCCATTTAGAGTAATAATTTTTTAAAATCCTGCATATTCCTGTCTTCGCTCCCTGGTTGTTTCGCCGCTTCCCTCTCTTCTCCTCCTTAGCAGTGCGCCTGAGTCCTCGTTCTCACAGCGCTGCCCGCCGCTGACGGCAGCCAACGACAGGCTGCGGGATCCTCGCCGTTGATTCTCCCACTCTTTCCCCGGCGATTGCAGACGCGTTTGAACCGTCCCTGAGCAGCAGCTCCAGTTTGCTTAAACATCGCTCTCCCGCCTGCCCCCCCCCCCTTCTTCTGCTTTTCCTTTTTTTTCTCCAACTGGCAGCTTTCTAAAAGAGCCCCCTTCCCTGAGAGGAGGGTTCGGCAAGCTCTCCCCTTGTTAAACAAACTGGCTAGCAGAAGGGTGGTCATGTTATTTCTCCCCCCCCCCCCGCTTCGAATTGCACAGCCAGGCTTCAAAATGGAAAACTAAATTGCCAAAAGATGTTTACTTAACTTGTTAAACAGCTCCTCCTAATTCAATTGTTTCTCTCTCTCTCTCTCTGACTCACACACAAACACAGGCACATTAGAAGCACATATGTAGACATCAGAGAACACTATCTCAAGTCCTCCTGAGTGGTTATTTGTTGGTTTTTCTTACCAATAAACAACACCGTTCGTTTACATCATTAGGTTCATGTTTCTAAAAGCAAGCAGACTTCTTAGCGAGAAATATGATGTTCAGAAATATTAGTTGGTTTTCTCTTTTGCTGACTTCCCATTGGTTTTGCATTTTTGCCGTTGGTATTTGTCTTTTATTTTGCAAGTCACCAACCCTCCCCCAACGTCATCGCAAGCAAAATTAACAGACACAACCCTTGGTTATACACCCTGACTCTATTAAATGACTGATCAATTTCGCTGCGTCTGCATTATGTCATTATAGTCACTTTTAATTGCCATGGCTCCATCTTAAGTACTCCTGGGTTTTATGTTTTGGTGAAGTAGTTAGAATTCTCTGCTAGAGAACTCTAATGCAGTGTCCTATTAGATATTTTGGACTTCCGCTGTCTGAATTGGCCACTCCGGTTGAGGCTTCTGAGGACTGATGGCCAAAACACAGAGAAGGCCAGAGCTGGAGAAAGCACTGCTGTGGTGTCTCCAAGATCCTACAGCAAAAATTTCTAAGTATGTACTTCACCACACTACAAATCCCAGGTTTCCATAGGCTGAAGCCATGTCAGCTGCAATGTTACCAAACTGATATAATTATACAGTGCTGATACACCTTCTGTGTGGTCACACTGAGGAATCATGGGAACCATTTAGTGGCCTGGTGTGTTTCTGGGCAGAGCTCTTTGCTGGCTTTAAGGATCTATACCATATTTCTGATAGTCTAACTGAAGATCAGGAGACAAGGCAAGATTTTAGAGGAACAATCTGCAACTGCTAGGCCAAGAGCACACTGACACATTGAATTTTTCACTCAGGTAGTCCTGGGTGCTCCATTCACTTGCTTTGGAGCCAGACCTGTGCAGTTCCCCAGTATCAAAGGAAAAGAGGAAGAAGAAAAAAGATTATAGTCATGTACGTAATTAGTATACCCGAAAAGCAAAGGGGATCTCCTCGGCACAGGGAAGATTCCAATGTCCATACTACAGTTATACCTTGAGCAGGCCAATCAAAGAGCAAGGAAAATGTCTGCAAGCTTTCAAGATCTCCAGAACACTCTATTAGGTGAGATGTTACAAAAAGTGGGGGAAGTGGAGGAGGAGGGGGAAAATGCATCTGATGATGCTGAAACCATGGCACCTGCATGATTGCATGAGATGTTGTGGAGAGAGAGTCTGCAGACTTTGGAAAGGAGCTCTAGCAGGTGATGTAATGTTTTTAAGTTTAGCCTAAGAGATACTGAAGCTGGCTTGATAGTTCAGTGAGTTAGGTATGGAGCCAGAGGTTGAGAGTTTGATTCCTTACTGTGCCTCCTGTGAGTAGAGCCAGCCTGTGTGGCCTTGGGCAAGCTGCCCGGTCCCAGGATGTCCCCAGAAGAAGGGAATGGAAAATCACTTCCAAGTCATTCTACCTAGAAAACCCTGAAAAGGGTCAACATAAGTCAGAATTGACTTAATGGCACACAAGTATTATTAAGGGATGCTGACAACAAGAAAGGAAGAATTGAACCACACTGATACTTTAAAAAAAAAAAAACGGTGAGGAAAATAATGAAAACCTAAACAGGGTGTATTGACAGGAAGTGGGTATGTCTATATAACCATAATACAAAATGACTCTGTTGCAAAATAATAGCCACTCTGTGCCAAAGTATAACTGTTAGGTTCTTTTTAATCCAAGACCCTGTTTCAACTTGGTTATGAGATGTACTCTGTACCTTCTCCCAGATGGGACTCCTCTGTGTATGAGTACCTGGTTTAGGTTCCCAGCCCACACAGACTTTATTATCTATGGATGCTGAAGCTTTGTATTAGGGCATTTCAACCACTATGAGCTAAATTTGCATGGAGGATTTTTGGAGGCATCTGAATATTTGGCTGGCCTGGATATTTCGTTACCCTTTGCAATAAGTTTTTCTTAATAATTGATTCAGGCTGGCGGCCTGGTGCAACACTCTCCTAATTCTTTCTGAGAAGGCAAACTGGTGTTCGGGCTGTTCCTTGCATATGTAGTGTGTGACACTTCATGAAGCTTGCATGGTTAAATAGCCTCCCCAGAATCTAGACATGTACTTTTCTTCCGAAGATATTTTATTTGGATGGAAGAGCATCTATCATGTAAATCATGTAAATCTGTTGATTTACGCTAGTGCTTTGTGAGCGCTAAGCCTCAGCTAGAAGCTGAATTGGGTAGTTTTACCTAATATTTGATAGGTAAAAATAAAGTCCAGTCTTCAAATGGTATAAAATCCTCTTCCTCTATGACATAACCCCACTGTTGAGCAGCTAAATGTGGTATCCTCCAAGTCAAACAACATTTATTTATTTTAACTTATTTATTTATTTAACTTATATGCCGCCCACACTACCCAAAGGTCTCTGGGCGGCTTACAACAATTAAAATACAATAAAAAGATAAAACAATTAAAATACAATTAAAATATATACTCTAAAAATTGCCATCAGGACCCACAGTTGATATTATTTCAATTAAAAGCCTTCTGGAACAGGAAGGTTTTGACCTGGCGCCGAAATGTCATCAGTGTCGGCGGCAGACGAATCTCAGTCGGGAGGGCATTCCATAGTCTGGGGGCAGCTGCCGAAAAGGCCCTTTGTCTACAAGCCATCCCTCTTACCTCCTTGACGGACGGCTCTTTCAAAAGGGCCCCCTGGCTAGATCTTAACTGCCGGGTAGGTTCATATGGAAGGAGGCGGTCCTTCAGGTATCCTTGAAAAGGGAAGATGTAGCTGAGCTGGCCCTGAGAAGCCCATGTTTGGGTAATGTCTTTCAGGCCAACCCAAATTATTGGTGCAAGTGTCCAAGTTCTCCTGAACTTTTCCTTTCCATTGGGTTAGAGAGTAACTGAAACAGGCATGTGGATCAAGAAAGAAAGTTGGCTGCTGTTGAGACTTAAAAGCTTCATGCCACCTGCTAGAGTCCCGCACAAATGTCTGTTGACCCATCCTTCCCCCACCTCACATCAAGAAATCATGGAAGTACGGTGTCTTCAATATCAGCCCAGGGTTCCCAATCCCCTCTTCTCTTCCTTCCCCCTACTTTTTGGGACCACCTTGATATTACACTAACATGGACGTTGGAATCTTTCTTATGGTCTGCGAGGCTACCTTAGCTTTTGGTAAGTGCTAATTACATAATTGCTTTCCTCTTCCCCTTTCTTGTTGGTGTTGAAGAGACAGGACACCAAACAGGAGCCTTCAACTGTTCCTATTGCAGTGCAATGTGAAGAGAATTCCAAATGGCACTCTGGCATTGGGAACGCTGAATTCGTGCTGGGTGGAGGTGAGTGGGGCGGGAGGGATGTGCAGCTTTTTCAGAACAGAAGCAATACACTCGATCTTCAGGCAGGATGAGAATCCAGGATGTCGTTGGGCAGGACATGAGAAAACGTCAATGCCAGATTGAAGATGTTAAAATACGGAGCACTGTCACCAATTAAAATAATCATAAAAAGCCAGACATTCCATATTGAAATAACTAGAAACAGACCCGAAATCCTATGCTATCTTTTAAGGGAATACTGAGAGAGAAAGGATAGGAGGGGAGAAGAGAGAAGGTCTACATGCTGAATTGCGATCTGAAAAATCTGACCTAGAAATGATCGGCAGACGCCTGTTTCTATCTCCCTGTGATCCTGGCAATTTCAAAACATACAGTAATCCATATTATTTCTGCTGCTCTGGTGCACCCTCTGTTGTACCTTGTCTAGCACCCCCCCTCCTTTTGGTTTGCACAGAACTGGAGGAATATTGGCTGCCTTACCCATTTCTCCTCCTACACTGAAAGCAAGTCTTTTTTTTAATGCTTCTCCTTGTTGTGGTGAGTGCCAGAACTCTTCAGCTTCTCCTATCACAGTTGCCAGCTGCCCTTTATTATATTCCTTATTCCAGTGGGTTGCCTATTATTCCAGAACCGCCTGGCTCCATAAAACATAACAGATATATCATGCATTTTTCTGAAGCACGTTTGGAGATTCTATCCACAGAGTTTGATTCAAAAAGGGTGAAATATATTGCCTGCAATGCATGTTATGTGTGTATTCTTGGCTGCAACTCAGCAACCAGGTTTTACTCAATCCTAATTCTTTCAATGGTGTGAAGGGTGCCAGAACTAAAGCTCCATCCTGCACCCTCTCCACAAAAAGGCAGAAGTCAAGTTTTGTGAGGGTTGGCCAAGTGATGTCCTCCAGATGTTGCTGGACTGTAGCTTCCATCATCCCTAGCCAGCAGAGACAATGGTAAGAAATGCTGGGAGTTGCAGTCCAATAACATCTGGAGAGTCACAGTTTGCCCACTCCGCTATTTTCAAAAAGGCAAGGAAATACTGTTACACCCCTTCCTGCTTCCTGAGTGCTGGAGAGTTCTATAGGTGCTGGATGCAGGATTTAGTTTCTTTTGGAAGTGAGAGAACATTGGAGACTTGTGGAGTCTTTGAAAAATTTGCTTTATTTACAAGTGCAAACAAAGCATATTGGAAGCCCACCTCCAGTTCTTTAGTGGTCAGCTGAAGCCCAGAATGCAATTGGTGCAGTCTCCCTAAGGCTGCTGCTCCAGTTCCAGCTAACTTCTGATTAGTTAGACACGCTTTAATCTCACTCTAGATCTGAAACTCTTAGATATGCCTCGCAGTACTTGTGTGGATGGTCGGGGTGCGCAGAGAATGGGATCACATCCCAGCCCCTTCCGCTAACATCCAGTTTAATTTGTGAAAGTGTCTGCCGTTGCCCACACACAGCCTGTGATGCCAAATGTGCACGGAGGGGTGGTGTGTGTCAATGAATACGATCTCACTCCCTTTCCTTAACTGGCTGAACACACACTCAGGTGACATGCATACTGGTTTTATGCTCCTGTCCATTTCAGCAGAAAGCTCTTGTCTATCTCTCATGTATTTCTGTAGCGTAGAGAGCATTGCGTTCAGGCTTCAGTCTAGCAGGTAGAATAGGGAATTTAATAATCTTAGTCATTTTAGAATTACAGAGCTGGAAGGGACCTTATGGATTATCAAATCCAGCCCCTGCCAAGGAGGCAGCGTGGGAAATTGACCTCCCAATCTCTGGCTCTACAGCCAGATAATTTGCAGAACAACAGTAAAGGAATATTGTGGCTTGGTGGATTAGTAGGCCAAATCACCAACACCCACAAGAGGACATATTGACAAAGCCATTAACTCTTTCCCCATGCTCTTCCAAAGCTATTTGTGCATGAGAGATCACACTATTATCTCTACTACCTGTCCATTGATGGTACCTGTGAACACAAATTCCATGTGTGTGTAATTTATAAATTTGTAGAGTTGCTTCAGACATTGGGAATCCTGCTTTTTCCAACGGGAAGGGTCTATAACCTGTGCAAGTAGTTACTCTGCATACTGAAGTGATTTAATACATAGAGTTGGAACAGTGAATGTAGTGCAGTCCTGCCTCCCACCCATGACTCGCCTCCCCATCTTCTCCATATTGTGCTGGAATACAATGTGAAAGGGTAGTTTCCCTTCCTTCCTTCTGAAAATGGAAGGCTCCTTCTTCCCCCTTCTCTTCATGATATCTCTGGTTCAATAACTACAACTAGCATATAAGGCAGCCATATTTGCAGGTGAGGGGGAGGCCGAGGTAGAGAGATGGTGGTTTGCACAAAAAGCATCTTGAGAGGTGAAATTTGCACTAGGGTGCTTAAAGCTACTGTATTGTAACAGAGTCTCGTAGGTGACCATATTAATGGCATTCTTCATTTGTAGGCCATTTTTGCCTCCTGTCACAGTCAAGATAAGATGCTTGCTTTGGACAGTTTCATTCTCAGGAGATGTGTAGAATGCATTTATTAAGCAAGCACTGGACAAAACTCCCTGTTTACACTCTCACAGTCCATGCACATTCTTTGTCTGCAGTCCTTTGCAAAACTAAATCCCATTCATTTATGGGATTTAAGAAGCTTCTCTGTGTGCGGGAACACAGCCTCTAACATCACTTTGAGAAAATGCATATGGACCAGACTGTAGATTAATCCCCAGTTTATGATGTCAGATTGTACAGATTGCCAGTGTTTATTTTCCCACTGGTAACACAACACACACATGTACACACACACACACACACACACACACACACACACACACACACACACACACACACACAGAGGGAGGGAGGGAGAGATAGAGAAAGAAAGAAAGACTTGGCATGTAATACAATCTTCTTTGTGTCAAAAGCAATCCAGTGGTTTTTCCCCAAAGTGGAAGGATCCGTTGACAGCATGATATCATTGCCTGGATGTGCTCACAGTCCTTACATTCCTTGAGGAGCCTCTTTCTGTGTCCCCCATGTAATACGGTACAGTCCGGTGTGATGTAGTGTTATGCTAAATTTAGAGATGAACATATTTTATGTGGGGATTAAAAAAAAATCTCCAGTAACCTGTATACTACGGTATTAAAGATTTATTCCTTCCCATGAAGAGAATGTCTTCTGAAAATTGTTACTTATTTGCATAAAAATGTTCCCACACATACTCATGGGCTTAAATAATGTCCATGATCAATGTTCCTTTTATGTTTGCGTTGTACTTTTTCACATACTTGACCTTCCTGAACCTTTTCCGAAAATCTAGCTGCATGATTTGTTTCCAATCCAAACTGTAACAAGACTATAGCCTTAAAAAGAATGGCCATCTCAGCCCAGCCCAACTGTTCTTAGCAATTACCTGAAGCATACTAAGAAAGCATGCTTAAACTCTTCTGAGTTTATTATGAACAAATTAAAGAGGTTGAGTAATGGGGACTGAGCTATTTAAAGAGAACCCACCATTGGTGGAATTCTAGATTTTTTATGAAAGATAGGCCTTTATATTTTAACGTTTCTACCAATGAAGGGGAAAAAAGCCTTAAGATGATTTTTGAGCCTTTCTTAACCATCTTTCTCTCTCTTTTGAGTCTTCTGACATGAGTAGGCTAAGTTTAATTGACCTTGATTTTGACAATAAATATGGTAACACCTGATTAAAGGCAGAAAGCTTTGGATGGCGAAATGATAGCCAACAAAGCATAGTTTGTCAGTCAAGATTAGCATTTGATTATGTTTTATACTCTTCTGGGTATGCTCCAGTCTTGAGCCGGTTTCTACTTTTGCCTTTTACATTCCACAGAACGTCTGTAAAATCAGCAGGGACAGTGCTAATAAATTTATAATGTTGTTTTGTATTTCTGAACAAGGTATCTCAGTAATTAAGTGAAATATTTATGATGAATATAAAACAATGCAAATTCATTTGTTTCCCTGAAAGCTGGCTTGTTATTTATTTAGATTTATCTTTGAATGATCATTTAGATAGAATCTCACCATGAGCAACAACAAAAAAGATACTTAATGCAGGGAAACTCTGGATCTGTGTATCAGTACCAAACTCAATAGACTTCTATGATACGTTGTGCAGAAGGTAATCAAACAAATAACATTGACCAAACTAGTAGTCTGTTATTTTTCCTCATTAGAACAACTGCAGTATTTTCCCCAGAGGATAGACTGGATTAGGATACATTAGATTAATCTAAAGCAAATTGCATATATGTAAATAGCATTTAGAAACCTTGATAAACTAGATGTTCAGGAGCAGAGTTACGCAAATAATTCTTTCCACATTATAAACCATTGGACCTACTTGTGCTTAAGTCCCACACAAATAAATAAAGAGGGCCTGAGGTAGTCACAATTAGCTTGTTCTGTTGAAGGAGCAGTTTTAAAAACAACAGTTGTAATTTACATCTTTGGAAAAGGTTGACAACACATTTGTGGTATACTAGCAATCTGGATTTGGTTTAGCATCACCTGATTTGATAACTGGGATAAATTGGAAATAGACTGCTCCCTTCCCACAATTGATTTCATCATTAAAATGTAAGAACTCTGGTGTGCTTCTGAAGACTTTTTTTGGTTATCCATTAGCCCTTCATTCTTTTCATATATATGTATTAGATATTCTTATGTTCCCTCTTCTTCCATTGCTGAAACACAGAATGGCTAAAAACACAGAATGCCAACAACCAGAAAGTAAAATATAAACATCCTTAAGTGACAGTGAGGTCTGCTCTAGTTCTGACTAACAGTAAAATAGTTAGGTGCTGTTAAGTCAGACCTGACTTATAGTGACCCAAATAGGGCTTTCAAGGTAAGTGAGGCATTTAAGGAGTGGTGTTACCAGCTACACACCCCTAGTGATTTTCCATGGCTAAGGGATTTGAACCCTGGTCTCCAGAGTCCTCCTAATCCGTCACTCTATCCATTACAATCGGGTACTTGTCCCGGTAATGTTAACAAGTGAAGCTTCCCTTCTTTTCCAATTTCTGCTTTAGTTGACATTTATAGTTGTAGAAGTTTGTGTCTTCACTGTTGTGAGTAGTATATACTACAAGCTAGCAGTTTGTAGCATTTTGATTAAAAACAACAAGCCCAAAGCAATTATTCTAATTACATTTTGAATAACAAGATTGTAACATGTTCCTTTTAAAACACAATTATAACAGTAACCAACAACAGGAGACACCTTAGAATGAGGGCAGGGGAGAGTTTATTTTTAATAGTAATTTTCCAAGCTCTGAGGAACAAGCAAGTTGCATGGTGCTCTTTGTGTGCAACAAAGCCCTGCATAGGTTTGGGTCAAGCTTATGTTGCAAACACACACACAAGAAAAACATATGGGAGTGACTCACTCACACTCCTTTTGGCACCTCCCACTTAATATGTGGATATGCCTAATGTACAATAATGGATGGAACTGTGGTGTGGTGAGTGATAAAGCCTGATGCTATCATCAGCCATGGGCATTACTCTTGTTTCCTTCCCACCCAAGGTTCTGAGACTTCCCTGGGATCTCTTTCAAGCTGGAAAGACTTTGGGATCCTCCGGATGGCAGGGGGAGTGTTCAGTATCTGAAAATCACGGCCACCAGCCCTGCTGTTGGGGCAGAGACCAGTGACTGTGATTTGTGAATATTAAAGGCTTCCCCCTGAGACTCCCAAAGGCTTGTGCAGTTGAGAAGGAGCCCTAGGGGACTTGAAACATAAGAGGGGCGGATAGAAAACTTTAAAATAAAGATTAATATCTGTGGCTGTGGGCATCCAAAGCCTTTAGGACTGTGGAGTTACTGAACAGGATTCCAGCCATTGTTTGTTTCCTTGATCTGAGCTTGTTGTTGTTTAGTCGTTAAGTCGTGTCCGACTCTTCGTGACCCCATGGACCAGAACATGCCAGGCCCTCCTGTCTTCCACTGCCTCCTGGAGTTGGGTCTGAGCTAGAACACAGGAAAACAACTAGACGCCTCTTCAGAGTCTTGACAGGGATGACATTATTTAAATCTTCCATTTCAGGTTTCTAATTCCTGAATATTTGCCAGGGGTCATCACTACTGTTCCTTCTAAGCACACATAGCTTCTACTCGTGATTGGATCTGTAAACAAAGTGTAGGAACATAAGGATCATCAAATGAAAAATTACAATTATTCTGGTATCACATGGTTGCCATGTGTTCCAATTTACATAGGCCTCTTTTTCAGGTCTGCCCAGTCTAGTTTAAAGCTAAGGGACCATAAAAAAGGGGAGCATGCACCTGTAAATTACTAGTCAATAGTTTGCACCTGGACAGACACCAGAGCAGGCAGACAGCTTAGTCTTCCCTGCAAATGACTTCTAAGTTTGCAGGTGCATATATAATTTAGCTGGAGTTTAAGAAGCCTTGTGTGTTTTACAACATATGGCCTAGAATCTTTTAAAAACAGATGAAAATGCATCTCTTGATACCTCCCAAGCTCAATACTTATTTAGTGTTCTTTTATACATGCATAGTGTTAGCATGTATTGTATAACAAGAATTTGAGTTGAAGATACTTAAGGATTGTCCTGACTGAAGTGGAAATGAGTTGCTATTGCCTTTTCTGGAAATGCTACAAATTATTTTAATGTGGGATGGCTTTTAAACTTCATCCTATGCATGCTCTCCCTAATCTCATTGAACTCAATGGTGCCTTTTTTTTCCCTGAGGAGATACTATAGGGTTGCACTGCTAATGGCTGAAGCTAAGCCAGAAGCAGGGCTTCCATAAGTTGTATTCCATTTAAATACTGATTATATGTATAGTTTTTATTGCACACTTCAGGTCTGATGGATGGCACTAACCAGAAATGTTTCTGTACCTTTACTAGCAAACACAGATCTGTTTGCATCAGTTTGGTCTAATTTACCTGTTTATAATGTCTATCTCAGAGTTATACACACAAACCCATCAAATAAGATTAAGTTCAGTTACCTGCCACCTAAATTTTCACATTTATTTAAAATCAGTAGAACTTATTTTCAGTTAAATGTTCAACAGGAATTACATTTGGCCGGCCTCACTGATATAAGGTTGCAACGTACTGGGAGCCCAGTATGTTGAGTAGTCATCAGAAGTTCAGATATAACACAATCAAGCCGAGAGGTACTATTCAGCTACTCCTTTACTATCTTATACACTTTGGAAAAGCTTGCTAGGGCCACCATAGGTCAGAACTGACTTGATGGCACATCACACATTGTATGCCAAATTCTTTCATATTCGGGCTGGAAAGGCTAAAAAAGAATTTGTTCCTTTATTATAAAAGGAGGAGAAATCAATTTTGGGGTTTATCTTTGCCATATTTCCAGTGTATCTAGAAGTCCCATTCGGTGAACCAGGGTTTACAGAGAAGCAGCAGCATGAAGAGCAACAGAATTGATAGACATGTCCTTGTGAAAATGCAAAAATACACGTGCTCATGGTGATCAGAAACAGATTCCAAAGGTAAATACAGAACAGCTTTAAAATCCTCAATGTATTTGGCAGAGTCAGAGTGGTTGTCAGTGATGTCATAACAATATTTATGATGCCTCATAAATGGATGGCTCTGACTGTTTTCCTTATTTTTATGTATAAATTGCATTTTATAATGGCAATAAAACACTGCAGGCTGCACATTTCAGGGTGATTATTGCATTTCTCAGGTGGTTAAAGTTGCTCTAACTGCTTCTCGGCTCCGATTTCAAGAGCTCTTGCTCTGTGATGAAGCCAACACCAAGCTGTATTTAAGGGTGTGCATGCTTGTTCCACCTTTCCCTTTCACTTTTCTGTCTTCTTGCACTTTTGTGTCCTTGTTCCTTCTTGGTTTCCTGAAGAGCTCATATCACAAAGGTTATTGTTTGCACAGATTTCTACTCTTCCAACACTGTGCGCACACACACACATGCATGCGCGCATGCATATTCTGATTCAGCACTTTGTGTCAGTAGGAAATTGCCTTCTTCCAAGAGGGAAAACTCTACTCATATTTAGAACTTTACATTACAGTGTCGGAAATCCTGATGCACAACTTCATGTTCTATGATGTTATCAGCCATGGTGGTTTCTCAGAAATTAAAGATTTTTGCCCCCCCCCCCCCAATATGATGGTCTCAAGGCTCCCTTGCTAACCCCTTCATCCTAGGGAAGCCATTGGGGACTGTGGGATGAGGAAGAGGGGTCTATTTCCCAAAGGTTACCACTGACGGGGATGATTTTTACTGCCTATAGCTACTTTCATAAATTAACGACTACCTCATCCCACATCCTGCAGCCTCCAACTGCTTCTCAATGATGAAAGTGAACCCAGGGGAGGCTCAGAATCTTGGGGGTGGGGGATCAGAAATTTTATAATTTCCAAAAAATTGCTGCAGCTGAGGACATCATAAATCTCACACGGTGTGAAGTTGTGCAACCATGTTTCAGCCCTGAAAGTCAGCTATTTTGCCTTAGGTGAGCATCCCAGCTTGTACCTTAACAGCCACACTCTTTGGATTTTTTGTAAATAAAGTAATGTGGGTTGTTCTTTGTGGCAGATCTTTGTATTTAATAAAGGGGTGTTCTTTTAGCTCCTGTATCTGTCTTAGGCCATCACTCTGAAGCGTGTTGTCAATTGTACAAGTATCAATTGAAATGGAAATTTACTTCATCATAGAATGTGAGGGTCCTGCACAGAGCAAGAAAAATTGCAGTGAGGTGTAAAAGTGTAGGGTTCTGAGAGTTTTATTGCTCTTTCATACATTTTTGGCTTTTCCAGACATTTGTTTCCCTTTAAGTACTGAATTTTGAACTGATCTCAGCAGAAATTCTTGTGACATCCAGATGACGGTCTCCTTATCTCACTTCAAACCCGTATTTTGTAGGGGTTCCTGGATCATTTCCCCAAATTTTCCTTCTGAAAGAACCCTTTATTACTCTGCCCCAAGTCTTCAAGCTAGGTTGTATGAACAACTGTTTAAAGTTAAAAAGCACATTTACCTTATAAGGAAGGCTATGTCCCCAGCACAGAGCAAGTGATTAGGTGGAGTATTGAATTTTGACTGTTCCATTCCCCTTTCGTGCACATTATGCTTGCAGACTGGAAATTTAATTTAGTCAAGAACTGTCTGACTGACTCATTCATGGGGGTTATAAAATGTATTAGGGTGTTCCTTCCTGGTACTGCTGCCAGGTCTCAGGGTACCAGCTGGTTGTGAGGAATTGCTATGTTCTCAGATCCCTGGGAGACAAATCTCAAGGTGAGCAGTGGTGGAAGAACAGAAAGTATGATTTTTATTTGTGGGATGGGCTTACAGTTTGGGTAACCATCTCTATCTATTTCCAGGTAGTGCCAGAATTCACTGACTCACTTTGCAAGTGTTTGTATGTGTGCTACATGTGTACAACACTGATACACCAAAGGAAGGAATGAGAGGACGGGATTGGAGAGGCAACCAGAGGATGCATGGACGTGGGCTCACTGGGGGATTTAGAGCAAGGAATGGAACACAAGCATCATAACTCATGAGCCTTCTTTTTTCAGAAGCTTTGGCAAGAGTGGCACAGGTTCTGAGACAAAAGTTATGGGGAATTCCAGAAGCCCCAGCATCAGTGCAGGGCCTAGAAAAGTTCAAATCCAACAGTATATGTCAACCACCACCACTATAGCTGCTGTGAGCATTCTGCTACCTGCTGAGTTGAAGAATCCCCCCCGCCCACCCCTGGTTCTCTGTTGCCCGATTACCTAGTTAGTTGGGTTTTACCCAGATTCTAGGCCCATTTACCGGGGCTCCTTTAATTTCCATCTTCCCAGCCAGCTGCCTCAGAAGCCATCCTGTCCCTCAGAACCTTGCCTGTCCCACCTCTGCATCATAACAAGAGCCCACCATCAGAGTCACATTGCAAAGACTTACCCCTGTAGTCAAGTTTGGTCCTGAATCTCAGGGAAATGGATCCTGCTAACTGGAAAATCCTGCTTCTTGTTGAATTGAAAACATGACATATGTTCTGCTTCTTAGAATAGTGTCCAAATAGGACATCTATACACTTGTCACTCTGAAAGAGCACATCTCCATAGACTGGTTAAGGTACTTCCCAAAAGCCAGATTGTGGTAGCACACATCACCCAGCTGCTGGAAAAGTATTTTTAAAAGTGCAGCTCTTGTTTTCTACAATGATTTCAGAAGTGTACCAACCAATAGTTAAGACCTATCCCAATCTGTCAGAAAGTTGAAATTTCAGCACATGTCTCCTAACTGCACTGATTATTAAAAATATCTGAACATGAAACACTTTTACATCTAATATTCAGCATCTAGGGCATGATGTTTACTTCCTTATGAAGGCCAGCATTCCTAGAACAAACCAAACCAGGCCACATATGAACTATCTTATAATTTACTCAGATTTGGTTAGAGGAAGGGAACACTCCTATTTGCAGCAAAAGGCCATAGTCCTATTTGCTTATAGCCCCTTGTCTTCTTACCTACACAGTGAAGAAGGAGCAGGGCTGCACTAGCAAGCTATCTCCAAATATTCTCTCTGTGCAAGAGAGAAGCTGCTCATAGTTTGCTGTGCCATTATAGAGCCCCATAAATTATGAGCAATGTATGCATAAGGATCTCTCTATATTTTTAGAACACAAAGTGCACTTGTTGGGTATATATTTATGGCCAACATCCAACTGTGTCCACATCCAATACCAGTGAATCGTGATTTTCTTCCCATCCTCTTTGGTGACTTCCTAGTGTCAGAACCTTGTTCAAGAGGGGCTCCCAGCCCTCTGGAGCAGGTTTTCATGGTGCCTCAGATAGCAGGGGGGAGGGGTGTGTGCTGGTTCTCACGGAAGAAGTGGGATTCAGCATAAAGAAACCTTTAGATCTTGGCTTGTGTATTTAACAATGTCCAAAAGCATGAAATATGGAAGCTTAACAATTCTAGATTAACTTTATGAATGTTTGGAAAGTGATACATGTTTCTCTACTTTCACCATTGACCTTTTACATACCGTTCGTGAGCACATGCACACGCATGCACATGCACACACACACACCGTTTCTTGATTTGCATATCTTTAACTGCTGCAAACAAAACATGTAGTTAAAAATGGTTCTACGGTGAGGCAAAACTGAACATTATTTCCTTGCCATGTTCATCATTAGAGGAAGGCGCAATGTGCTGGAAGACTTAGCTCCACCATTCCATTTTTATCCTCTGCCTTCGACAGAAGACATGCTACTTAAGGTATCACCTGAAATGTCTCTTAGACCACTTCTGCTGAGAATTACTTCACACGTTGTGAGCTGTACATGTGGTTGACCGATCTCCTAATTGATTTTACTCAGATTTGATTTTGTGCTTCACCACGTTCGTGTTAACGCTTTATGCTGTTTCTTGAAATACTGTTTTGTTATGGCCTATGAAGGAAGACAATTCTATCTTGTCATCTGAGAGTGTCCATGAGCTGCAAGAACAAACTAGTTTTCCCCACTGCATCTTGAGGTAACCAAAAAAGGATCCTCTTTGTGAGGAAATAAGTGATCTCTGTGTGAAAATATGCGCTCTCCAGAAGTTTACAGAGATGTGGGCTCTCTGTTCGAACGTTCTGGGACTCAGCAGAAAGAGGAAGTGTGACAATGTCCTGCTTCTGACTGCCACATCTTGTAATGTGTGAAGCTATGCTGAAGATGCCCACATGGTAACCTTTTCTCATTACTTCTCATTTCAGTCTGGTTTACCTTGGACAGCCTGTGCTTATATTTGTGCTGAAAAATACACAAATTTTAGGATATTGCTTCTAAAGATCTTGGCTTTGCTGTTTTTATTTAATCGTGTTGGATTTCCATTTCAGTAAACTGGCTTTCATAAATCCAGCCAGTGATTTGCTGATGATAAGACCTATTTTCTTTGGAAGAGTTTTTAAGATCCGTCGTTGAAATGCCCACTGTAAATTCAGGTCAGCCAAACCTAAGTAAAATGATACATGATCCCAATTCAACCTCAATGAACAGCTAACCATATCTGCCAAATTATGGGGTAGATTTTCAAAAGGTAAAAATATGAGCAGGAAATTCTAGCTACCAGTGAAAGCAAGTGGGCATTATATAACTCACAGTTATTTTTGTATTTGTAAATCCACATTTTCTTCATTTAGAAACAGCACACTCTCATGAAGCTGCTTCTAAAAGAGCTGAAAGGATACAAAGAAAAATCCAGCAGGATCTCCTTTATTAGAGACAGGGGAATTGCCAGCTGGTGTATATCGACATGCTGTAGTTCCTAAATATTAATATGGAGCAAGGCCAGCCCTACCATTTGGCAAAGTGAAGCAGATTTTGATTGTTGTGAATGGGCACTATTTGTTATTTTCCCAATGGTTACTACTGTATTCTTACTGTTAAGGACAGGGAAAGACACTAGTGGAATTTTCTACCTCTTGTGCCACAAGCCTCGTGGCACATTGGTTAAACTGCAGTACTGCAGTCCAGACTCTTCTCACAACCTGAGTTCAATCCTGATGGGCTCAGGGAGGCAGCTTGATGTTGATTCAGCCTTCCATCCTTCTGAGGTAGGTAAATTGAGTACCCAGATCATGGAGAGTGCAATTTATAGCCTGAAAAATTAAATTGTAAACTTCCCAGAAAGTACAGTGGTGCCTCAACTTACGAACTTAATTGGTTCAGGAAGATGGGCGTAAGTCGAAATGGTCGTAAGTCAAAGCACCATTTCCCATTGGAATGCATTGAAATGCAATTAATCCGTTCCGGCCGAAGAAAAAAATCACCAAAAAAAAAATCACTGCAAGACCGGTCGGAAACGCGATTAATCCCTTCCAGCTGAAGGGGGGGGGGGAGAAAATCAATCAACCGTGCAAGACCCATTGCAAATGCAAACAAGAGAAGGCAAAAAGCAATCAAGCATGGAAGACCTAATGCAAAGAAAACAAACCAAAAACCAATCAACCGTGCAAGAACCATTGCAAATGCAAACAAGAGAAAGCAAAAAAAATAATAAAAAAATCAAGCAGATCGTGCAAGATCGGAAATGGGGGGGAAAATCCAAAAAGCAACCAAACCCCCCAAGACCCATCGGAAATGCAGGAAAAAAACCCAAAAAACAAACAAACCCCCCCAAGACCCATCACAGCACAGAAACATAACCCCCCAGCTCAAAACCACGCTGCAAAAACACCCAGAACAGTTTTTAAAAAGCAGAAAACAGCACCTTACCTTACAAGGCAGCCCGAAGCCTCCCTGCAAACACACACACACGCTCTCAGAAGCAGAAGGAGGCAGTCCCAAGCCTCCAACGACGACGCACACTCTCTAACTGCTGGGGCGAAAGAGCTACAAAGAAGCAGCCTCGTCGCCACCTACAGTTAGAAATTTGAATTTCCTGCCTTTTTTCAATGCCTTTTTCTGTTCGTAAGTGGAAGCTCCGGTCGCAAGTAGAAGCAAAATTTTGCAGCCGGAGCTGGTCGTAACTCGAAATGGTCGTAAGTAGGGGCGTTCGTAAGTTGAGGCACCACTGTACTTTGCTTTTTCATTTTATAACTTGGCTGTTTTTGGGTACTGTCCACTATGGGTGAATGAGACGTGCTCTTCTCTGCCTCAGGCAGCAAAATGCCTTGGGCCAACTCTGATTTAGAGCCACTTCCCATGATACTTAGGGACAATCTACCTAAATCTGATTCTTAGTAGCATCTGTTCCATGTAAGAATCCATTTTATATGTATCAGGTTGCTATGCTTCCCCTGGGAACAAACAAGATATTCCTGTGCCATATTAGTTCCACATTTGTTCAGAAGCATATTCTGTCATATTTTCACATTAATCTGCATCCCCCACCAATTTTTTTTTTTTTTGCAAATTTGTATTTAAAGGCATGAGTAAAATATAAATTCTGAATCTTTCTTTCTCTTTCTTTCTTTCTTTCTTTCTTTCTTTCTTTCTTTCTTTCTTTCTTTCTTTCTTTCTTTCACTTTTATACCACCCTTCTGGCTGCCAAGGCCACTCAGGGTGGTTCACAACATAGTAACACAGCAGACGATTTAAAGCACATCATTCAGTTACAAATGTATTTTATACATTCCAGGAAAAAAATAGTCACTAACTACTTGTCCCCACCACCTGGTAAGGGCAGAGAAAGACTGGTGATATGAGTAAGTGGGTAGGAAAACAAGCAGGTTGTGGCAGAATAATGGGTGCATGTCCCTTTTTTTGTTCTTAATATATATATGAATAGTATGTATATAACAGGGGATATTGGGTTACCCAGTGCCCCAGCCAACCCATGTGAAAGTGATAAAAGGGAGAGTAATGGTCCACCCTGTTCATTTACCTCCTGATTCCAGATGAGAGAAGGAAGGGGAAGTGACCAGCCATGGTGAGGGAGTGGGGAGATCATGAAGGGGGAAAGCACTGGCTTTCAGCTGCACAGAATTTGGCACTTTACTGCACAAAACACACACCAAAAAGGATGGCGTGATGGGCACCCCGGATGACATCTTGCCCAGGTCACTTTCAAAAGTGACAACACTGAGGGAGGTGTACCTATGAAATGACCATCTGTCCTGAAACATAGAAGGATAAACAGGCTTCCTATTGTGAATTACACCCTTAGCATTTAGAACAGTTGCTCCATGGAGTAATCTTTCTATTGGTAGTTATAGAGTAACAAGAAGCCATAACCACCTACCCTCAGATATTAGCAAAGCATGAAAAAATGAATAGGAAACAATTAATTTTACATCATAAATCACTCTTATATCTTGCATTTCAGCATTCAGTTATCTATAATTCTGTCAGATGGTAAAGGAAACCTCAATGTAGTACTGCAATTGTTAATGTGAGTTCTGTGAAAAAAATTAGCCTTCAGTAAACAAGGAAGATTACAGGCTTCTTGAGTCATGACTCCATCCAGTGTGTTGAGTCATCAGAAAATTAGCCTAAAGCTGAATCATGACTTGTGAGTGGGGAAAAAAGGGTCCAATTTTCTCATACCTCTCATTCCTAAAGAAGGCATATATGCCAATCTGGCCATAGACAGAATGCTCCGAGATCTCTCTCCCCCCCCCCCCCCATTATAGCTGTTCAGCTAAATAATATTTAGAGTATATTGATTTGCTTGAATACTTTCAAGACCCATGTTTTCATTGGTGTGGGTCCTTCCACCTATGCGGATCACAACTATTCCACTGTTGTTGTGTTCAAAGGTGTAGCACAGTGGCTAATTTGTCATTCGGTGGCCAAAATACTGGTGAGGAGCCTCCAGGCTGGTTATTGGATGGTGAACACATGATCTGCAGCCAAGACCATACTTTGACCTATCAGAGTTTGTACTCCTCTGGCATGACTTTCTGAAGCCCAGGACCACGATCTGCCATGATGAGACAGCAAAGTAAGCCTTGTTGAGGTTAAGATGCTAGTTGGAGGAAGCAACGTACATTGTAATATTATAACTTACTGTGGTTTTGTTCTGTACCTGTCATTTAACCTTGTTGTGAGCCACCTTCAATTTGGGAGAAAGGCAGGATATACAATAAATCAAATCAGAAAATTAATACATGGATGAAAATGAACCATCAAAACTTTTTCATAGTGTCTTCATTAAAATGACATCATGGTTAACACAGTCCTCTCTGTGGTTTCCCTAAGCGATTGGCATTCAATAAATACCATTGTTATTATTAACATCAGTATTATTGCTCCAGCAGCATGTTTCACCCTTTATGAAGTTTCATGAGCAGCAGAGTGTGCCCAAAGAACTTCATCTGAAAGTAACAGAGGGAAGAGAAGAGAGGGGAGACAACAAGAGTGTGGAAGGATTGAGTGTTAGTAAGTCCACTTTCATGCACTTAAGTTTGTTTACAACCAACAATATAGTTACCATCTTTTAATATTAACAATGTACAGTCCAAAAGCATTGGTACTTTCTGAGGTGTATTCATACAAAGCATATTACAAAACTGTTACAAATCTGATCCCTATTTTTGTAACACCGGTCCAATAATTAAGGGGTGATCATTTTTCTTTTTAATTTTAGCTTTTAACACCAGTTGACTCCACTGCTGTCTATCATTTTTGAAGCCTTAAGAGAGAAGGAGACTGGGAAAGCCCTTGCCTCAGAAAGTTATACATTCAACACCAATGTGACTGTCTGGCAATGTTAAGGACCATCTGTTAATAGTAACGTCATTCTGAAAAATCCAGTTTTCAGAGACCACATTCTCTGTAGTCATTCCATATGCCACAATTAATCAAAAAGTTGACTAGCCTGCGAGTAGAATGCTCTCATGTTTAAAGGTACCAGTCCCTTTCTGAGCCAGCAAGGCCTGTATCCAATTGACTTGAGTTCTGAGAATAACATTCGGCTCTGGGCAGAAAACCAGGATAGAAAATCCACAGGGCTCCATTTCTTAAACACAAAAGTGGGTGTGGCGGGAGTTTCACATCTCATTATCCCTTAAAATGCCAATCCACTTCATGTTCCACATGGGGCTGAATAACCACAGCCCTTATGGATTTCTACAGTTGTAATTAATTCCCCAACTCACAATTGCTAGGAGTTTGCATATGGGTGGCTTCCATGCATGTGAATAGCCCTATAACCACAAAGGAATGCGCAGCATTCTTTCACAGCCTTCTTCCTTTTGCAGAATGGTTGTCCTGTTGGGGCTCAGTTCTTCCTCCGATCTTGCATGCATCTTCTGTGCAAAGAGAGACAGACTTTCCGTTTGGATAAATCAAGGGAGCTGCTTCACTCTTGAGAGTCCCCTGGACAGCAAAGAGAACAAACCTATCCATTTTGAAGGAAATTAACCCCGAGTGCTCACTGGAAGGACAGACCCTGAAGCTGAGGCTCCAATACTTTGGCCATCTGATGAGAAGAGAAGACTCCTTGGAAAAGACCCTGATGTTGGGAAAATGTGAAGGCAAGAGGAGAAGGGGACGACAGAGGACGAGATGGTTGGACAGTGTCACCGAAGCTACCAACATGAATTTGACCCAACTCCAGGAGTCAGTGGAAGACAGGAGGGCCTGGTGTGCTCTGGTCCATGGGGTCATGAAGAGTCGGACACGACTTAACAACTAAACAACAACAACAAAGTTTTACCCCAGATACAAGCAAGCGGAAGAAATGTGGGCTGTTTTTTTTCCTTTCCCCTCCTCCCTCTTCTATTTTGTTCAGGAAAATTGTGGTGTCAAAGCAGGATTAAAAACTTTACCAGAACAACAACTAGGACCAGTTCCTAAGAACAACTGAAAAGGCTGGAGAATGGATAAGTTGGAAGCACGTTGCTGAGGCCATAGGGATGAGCAGTGTTGTTGCTGTTGGTGAAGGTATTGTCCTATAACTTGGCAGCCATCCCTTCTTGGACCACAGGGTGCTGGCATCATGTATAGGAAGAAATAAGCTAGGGCACCTCCCTAGAAGTGGTACAGCATAGCAAAGAAATGCCAGGCCTAACAGCTTTAAGATCCAGATTCTTTGCTGCTCTGTTTTTACTACAGCAAGAGACAGCCTCTTAGGAGGTACCTTAAGTGACTTACATTGCTTATTATAACTGTGTTAACACAATAGAGGCCTAGAGTGTCTGATGATGATAGCCCGGCTTGACAGTAATAACCCACATCAAGGAATTCTTCTTCTTCTCACATTGCCCCTGGAAAGTAGCTGATTCCTCCTATATTTCTTTGTGACATTAGTATTTAATACATGACTGAGAGCAAACATAAGCAATGTAAGGCCTAACATACTCCAGTAATGTTTCTTCTCCTTTGGCAAAGTGCTCAGGAGCCCCACTTCTCCCTGAGAAGATCCTGGCTAGTTTGCATGACAGGGGTGGCAGACAAGCAGCTGTGCTTCAGTGATGGGCAGCTGAGAGCCGCCATTTTTATTTCTTACAGCTGACCCCCTGTGTGTTGCCCTAAAGCATTTGGGAAGAGTAAATGGTACCTTCTGGACCCAAGCCACTTTTAAAGGAGAAATCCAGAGCTAAGGATGTGACAAGTACTCTGAAAATTTCTCATTCTCAGGAATTTTGCAAGTCATGCCACTCTGAAATTCTCTGGTGAGTTTCCTTCCTGCATCTGTGAGGTTTTCTGGCATCTCCATTTCCCTCTTTATTTTATTTTTTTGTATTTTTCAATTACTGTTCTGTGCAGGAAACTGCCAAATTCTATGAAGCTGAATGCCCTTTCAGATTAACACTTTGCAGGGAAGAAGCCATTGGGTGCAGAAATTCTAACAATCTTGTGCACGTCAGTGTTTCTTCTACCCTTTCCAGGTGACTCTTGTGCAGGAAAGAGTCACTTCTATACAGGAATTGTCATAATCCTGCACAGCATGACATCTAGAGGGAAAAAAATTCCAATAAAATCCTGTGAGTTTTCTGGTGAGATTTCTTGTGGCTGGGAGTGGGGAGGTCACACGCAGAAAAATCTTGCTGTGAGGAGAAAAACACAGTTATTCCTGGTTTTTCTTTGAAGAGCAGGATACTGTGAGATGTCTCTAACCAGAACAGCTACTGCAATTGGATCCCAATGGGAGCATCAAGGTCCAGGCAGCTGCTCAAGGATACTGGTGTCAGGAATGCTTTGGAGTGATCATCCCAAAAAGATTTACTGGTTACATGCATAATAGTCCACAGTAGTGGTTCCCAACTTTGGACAACCCAGCTGTTCTTGGACTGCAACTCCCAGAAACCCCAGCTAGCACAGCTGGTGGTGAAGGCTTCTGGGAGTTGCAGTCCAAGAGCACCTGAGTTACCCAAGGTTGAGAACCACTCTAGAGCAATTAGTGTGAAGTCAGAAATGTGCGTGTGAACACAGCTTCCATCAGTGATTTTTTTTTAAAAAAAATCTCATTCCTATACTTTGTTGTGTTTAAATCAAAACACATTTTTGTTCCTTTTCTTTGAAGAGAGTACTTTTCTCACACACCTCCCTCCACTATTGTTGCAGAAGTAGTGATGGAATTCTGACTGGGAAGCAAGGACCATTACAGGCTATATTAAATGAAATGAAAAGCATCTTTTGTGAATAATTCCACCCCTCCCCCTTCCGAATCTTACAGTTCCAGGCATCCCTCTACCTACCTTCATGAAACAACTTATACATTCGTAAAACCTTCATGGAAGGCAGCTTTGCCGTTTTATAGAAAACAACATGCCAGGGATGCAAAGATCTTGCCAGTTCTGTGAAAAATGACACCAATTAAAGCTTAAATTGCTTGTTTTCTCATAAGGTACATATTTTCATAACTTTGAAATCAAATAATTGCTGCTTTTATATTAAATACAATAAAACAAAAAGGATGCTAGTTTAGAGGAACTGCTACAAGCATTTTAATATAATTTTCCCACCATTTAAAGTCACAAAATATGGAAAGCAAGTCAAGTATGCAAAGTTCCAAGGAGATGAAGAAACTCCTTCAGATTATTACATCATTTGTCTTTTGTGTCAGGAAACGTGCATGCGATTTCATTGTTTGATTAAATGCCAAAACAGGCATATTATGCTTATCTAAGTGATTACAGATTTTATTCATCTGAAAAAAAAGTATTCATTAATACTTTGACGTTAGTTGACTTTTCTATAACATGACAAACAACTTAAAGGACATAGAACCTTAGTTCCCAGCCTTTTATTTTGTTTTCTCTTGGTGCTTTTTTATTTTGGAATAATGATACACAGAACTAAACCTCCCTTTTCTGAAGGCATGTCCCAAGTGATTTCCAGGCTGTAAACTGAGTAAACAGTTTACTGAGTGCTTGTGTGAGAACATGTTGTCACTGGAATACATCATATTAACTTGCAAAAATTCTGAGAGTGAATATTTGCTCCCTCCACTTTTGTTTTAGTTAAGAAAATGAGGATAACAGTATTTTTAAGCACAACATAACTTACTGGTAGCAATCATCTTCTTCACTGTTGATCCTGCTGCTGCTTTTGCCATCATGGTAATCATCCCTCCTAGTATCACTCAACTGCTAGCCAGATCATGTATTGTACTTATAGGGGCTTGTTACTGACAATATGTATGCTGCAGGATGATTTTATTGTACTTTTAGTAGTACATGCTTATGGACCTATGAAGGCATCAATTGTACTATTTTATACTTGTTCATTCCAGTCCAGGAATTTCTACTCGGTCTGATACCCTGCTGTGTTCATGAACTCTGTGTGGTGGCTGTTGCCCATTGGGACTGGTGGGTGGAGGGGAGGGTGATTAATGGCAGGCACAACCAGAACCAATGGTATACAAAGCCAGACACAATGGTGGCAAGAACAAATCAATTCTGCTTTGGGGCCCATCTTTTTTCCTTGCAGCGACACTAAGAAAACTTCAGCAATGCAGCACAAAACACTGCCAGATTATAACAGCCAGCCAAGGGCATGGGCTGAAAGTCTGCCACAACCCCAACCCCACAAAGAAATGACTTCTTGTGTAGTTGCATGATTTTTTTATGTCGGCCGTTCTCCAAACTACCATCAAATGACAAACAACTTCCACCTCCATGGGTTGAAATGTGACAACCATGGATCCTGTGCTATTGAACACCATGGGTACATGAATCCAAGGCTTGAACGTTCCAACTTTTATATGGAATCTCTGCTAACGATATGTGTCTCCTGAGTCCCCTCAATCTGAATTGAGCTGTTCCAGCACTTTCTTGCTGACTGCCAGGTAGAACAGAGAACAGGGCACCCTTTTCTGCTCAGGCTGGGTGCCTCCTGGTAGGCTATAATGAGAAGGGGTCACTATGCAGAAAGCCTAGAAAAAAGGGCAAGGGTAATAACTGCAGGTTGAGGGGGCAGGATTGTCTGTGCCTCCTCTGCTCCTTGAACACTCTGTCACATCGCACTGAGAAGGCCAGGAGGCCCACTCACTTGCAGGAGGTCCAGATCAAGAAATCCTGCCATATTTTGGGGTACTGTCTCCAGACAGAACAGACCTTAACTTTTGAAAGTCTGGATTCACACTGCTTCAGGTAACCCACTGCAATTGAATCTTGCTTTTACTCCACAGGGAGTCTACCAAGACTCTGGGAAAGATTGGATTACTCAATTGGAATAGACTGTCTTTTATTTTTGCCATCAGAATATTCACACAAGTTCCTTCTTTTCCCGTCTTCCATTTCTGGTAGATTTCCTTTCTAGAGAGACATGTGGTGGTGTAGTGGAGCCAAGGCCCGCAGGGTTGAAGCTCCAGTACTTTTTGAGTAGCAGAGACAGTGAAATCATTTCTCACATCTCACAATGGCTGGCAGACTAATCAGTTTTCCTAGGAAGAAGAAAACTGTTGCAAGCTACCTTTGTTGCCATGCAGCATTCTTTGACAATAGTTTAGTCTTCAGTGTGAAATTAAGAGCCATTAAGTTTACCAAAGACTTGCTCCTCATTTATTGATATGGACTATTCCAGCTGATTACATTTTGGGATGCTCATTTTGCAGAGTGGCTATGAGAAGCGCTATGATGAACACCTACATTTTCAAGTTTACCACTACATCACAGGGGAATGACACCCCTGACAGAGAGATTGTCATTTTAAAATGACTGTATTAGCATCTCCACCTATGTCAATTTGGGAGAAGGGGAAGGAATGCATTAAATTAAGAATGTATTGAATACTAAGATATCAAAAGACAGCTAAACATTTTCAGTCACTTGGGGAACATAAACTGATATGCTATAATGAGATCCCCAAAGTCTTGTGATCAACCTAGAGTAAACAAAATGAACCACCAATGGGCTTGCTAATTGTATCTGTTTTAAAGGAGACTCTGTGATCTAATTCTTCTCCTACTGTGAAAACTATGAATTGTGTACTCTATTATTAATCCATTAGTAATGTATTGCATTGTACACTACGTTGTCATTTTGTCATGATCATCATTCATGGGTAGAAAACTGGGGCACGGGCCTGATTATAAAAAAGGATGCTGGGGGTGCTCTTCAAATTGCAGCTATCATCTTAACCCCCAAGTTATTTAAACAAACATTGTAATTCCAAATCTTAGTTTTTAGACAGACTAGTAATGCAAGCAAATGTGTCTCTCTGCAATAGGACAAAGATTAATGCCATGTGTACTGAGGATTTTCTACCACAATTTAGAATTCTGGTGGCGCCATGACGCCCCTGTTTTATATGGTGACTTGCCAGAAGAAAATTACATAAGCCAATTCTGAATGCATTCCTGTTGTAGTTTTTTTTTAAAAAAAATACATCCACATTTATGTAAGTAAATAAATAGCTTGATGAATATTTCTGAACTGAACCTTCAGTCTGCATTCACCTAGTATGTATCAAATGTAATATACAAAGACTTAGGTGTGTTTATTTTGTTAAAAATAATGAAGAAGAAAAAAGTACTCTTGAGGATAGACTCTTTTCTTTCTTTCTTTCTTTCTTTCTTTCTTTCTTTCTTTGCTTTTAGACAACTAACCACAATAGAAATAAGTTCTTTTTAACATTCTGTAATGGGAGCATTCCTTTCAGCTGGAGGGTGTTTTATTATTTAAATTGGAAGCTGTTGTTTCTCAAGCATATACTACATTATAGTCTGTGATGTATGATATATTCCCCATACACATGCATTTGTGTGCTTAAATGCAGATTAAAAATGTTTACATACAGCATAGAATATAATATGAACTTGTAAAGTAGTACAATATTTGTGCCTTAGTATTATGGCAATTGAATGCATGTGCAATAGAGGCATCTGGAGAGAAGGGAAACATCACTGTTACTCATCCTTTAACTGAGTTAATATGCCTTTATGACAGGGCAAGGAACCTGTACTGAAGAGCTAGTCCTCTAAGTATATCCAGTCATGTAACCCATTGCCGGTAAAGAACTGTACATTTTAAAGTACATATGCCCATCAAGTGGTACCTATGCCACATGCCCTTAATGTCAGCACCCCAATCCAGACAATTGAATGATTTCTAGCAGTTTACATCTCCTTCAAGAGGAGATCTTTTGCAAAGTTAAGGTCTCCACAGCAACACTGGTCTGTCGCAACAAATCTAACAAGGGGTCTTGCAGCTCTCCGAAACAATCCACATCCTTATGACATAAGCTTTTGTGGAACAAAGTGGACTCTAGACCCCTTAAAGCCTGCACCATGATAGTTGAAACCCTATTGTGTAAATTACGCCAGTGTAAGCATGATGACATCATTGGCAAGAGAGTTGCCATAATTAAAGAGTTTCTACCTCTGTCCCATGGCTCGTCAGATTCACATATAATCAGTCTCATCATGTGTGAGCTCTGAGAGCCCCAGGATGGAAGGAAGAACTCTTTAATTCATGCCAGCCCCCCTGCTGGTGCCATCATCACCCATTTGCAGGTGTAACCTACAAATTGGAATTTGGCCAATAAATGTGAGTGTTTCTGATGCCACAAGAATTATATATATATATTTCTAAAATGGAAGGATTTGGTAGAAATTTGTTTCCTTTCTCCACATTAAATGACTGGGACTCCCATGTAAGTTGGAAAGGGGAGTGGGAGGATGTTGTATGATGGAGAAACAGCACACTTTTGAATGAATTCTTCAAAAGAAGAGGTTACTGACAGCTGGAAAGGCCTAACTCTGTTTATTACAAAAAGTATATGCGTTTCCTGTAAAACTATCCTATACTTAAAACAGGATAGCAGACATAGATAGTTATCTTAATGAGTAATTGTCTCTAAAGAAAAAATTTGGACCTGAAATTCTATATCTTCAGGTATAGCTATGAGGGAACGAAAACAGGGTGTTTTTTTTTAAGGAACATCCTGGCACGACCTGGTTTTAAAAAATGGCCCAAAACTGCCATTTCCAAATCTCAGGGGTCTGGGGGCAAAGATTTTGCCCTTAGTCTTGCTAAGGTTGCCTAGTTCTGTTTTACAGCACCCTTGCCTACAAAAATCATGTCCGTCCCCATCTCCCCGAAACACTGATCATTTTGGGATTGATCTTCCCAACTGGTGACGTGGGGAGCATAGCTGTTCCCTGAGGCAGCAAGCAAACACATCTTTCTCACATCTTTCTCAGTATCTAATTCTGGGTTTTCAGAGGAGCAAAATTTCCTTCTAGAAGAATTGTATAATGATTAATTGTTGGAGCTTGGGTTTATGGCTTAAGTAGTAATTGAATCCCTGCCTCGTTAGTTTCAAGATCCTCCTGATGATCGCCTGGTCATTCTACTGTAGTTTAGAAGAATCTTTGTCTTTGTTCATACCAGTAAACTGGCATGTTCTTGGCTACTTCCTTAAAACTCTGGCAAATCAGGAAATATTCTGGCATTACTTGAGGCAAAGGCCTGTCAGATTAAATAGTTTGGCAGTTGAAGGAAAGAAGACGACCCCTGGCAACTGGTGCAGAATGAGTAGCTTTGGAAATGGAGGAAGGACTAGCAATGAGGAAGGCAAGGATTTTGCTGAAGAGCAGTCAAGGCCAACTATGTGGGACAGAAGGCCAAGAGGAAGACTGGCAGCAAAGCTAAGAAGTTGGTCTCCAGAGGGACAAAGGAAAAGAAAAGTTCTTAAAATAGAAAATCCAGAGAGTGTCATCAAAGGATTCAGCTGTGGGAAACCTGTCCAGCTACAGAGGCAGTAAGTCTGAGATGTTTATTATTTTAATTTTCTTGGAATGCCACAAATAATATAAACTAGAGAATATCATTAGAAAAGCATGCTTGATTCCAGACGAAGGCTTTTAAAGTTTCCTCAGAAAAGTCCTAGCACACTTTTAGCTTCTTCCAAAAGCTAAACCTACAGGGCGCATCTCTAGACGGAATACAGTATCGTATTGATTAAAATAATGACTTTCAGTTTGTTCCTATTCCCATAGGAGAAACTTAAAATAATTAGGAACAGAATGCAGTCTATTAAGGCTTAACATTTTATCTTCAATGCCACATTTCTAAGTTTAGGAAGATTGCAAGAACTTGAAGCTATGAAGATTGCAAAAACAAAACAAATGTCCAAAAGCATGAGCTTTGCAAACAAACCCACCCAAACAAACTAAAAACAAAAACAAAAACCCAAACAACCAGAAAAAACACACAAAACAAACAAACAAAAAACCCCAAGAAACCCAGCGGCAGCAAAAACAAACAAACAACCTGTGATCACGAATCTCATGTACTACAGTTGTCAAACATAACCAGTAAGGGTGTGATCAGACGGGTAATTAGCTGCTTGTGGCATAATCTGGTGTGAAACAAATAATTTACAAGCAATAGCAATCCAGCCTGACCGAGATCCATGCTCAAACTGGACTTTTTTTGGTCCAGCAACAGGCTGTTCTTTTTAGGAGCCGGGCTGGAGCAGTTCCCACATAGACAGAGAAGGCTTGCTTTAAGGGGGATCGTTCCCAGGAACGTGATTCCTTCCAGTGTGATCAGACACAAGTTTTTCTTTTTTGCCCTGCTGTTTTGAGAAATGGCCTGTGGGGCAGCTGCAGGAGGTTATAAATACCGTGTGGTGGCCTCATTCTGAGTCTTCCCTTATACCTGATTGGAGTGTGTGTGTGGGATCCTGGGCTTAATTGGATGGGGTTCACTCTTATTTGCCTTCTCCTTTGGTGGCAGCAACTCAGGTTACTGCATTACTTTTGATTGCTTCTTTTCTCAATTCAAATTGATGGCCATCTTTTTTAACTCCATAAACGCTCAATAGGATAGAAAGAATCCATTATGGTGTTGTTCCAACCCAGATCTTTGCTCTGCTTTGTAGTCACTCTGGAAGTGTACAATTATCCTTGGTTTGGCCAGTTGTTGTGCATTTGTCCAAAGACAGTGCACATTTCCATTCTTTATCTCAAACCCAGAGTTGGACTAGACAGGCTTTCAAGTGAGAGGACACCTTCAAATAGAAAATTGTGCATGGCTGGCCCTTTAAATATAAGACTGCCCTCTGTAAATGGCAGCTACAAAAGGAAACTAAAGGTGGGCAGAGATGTTTTCCACGTCTGAATCATGCATCTGTTGGCCTTTTGTGGGAAGTGACATTGAGTTGTTTCTCTTTGAGGAACCCATCTTGAAATAATTTTTGGATGATCTTTGTTGTTTTAGCCTCCAACCCACTCCTCCCTTTCTCCATTCCATCTGGTCTCCTATTAACACACACTCAACAACAACAACAACAAATAGACAGAAATGAATTATAATCCATAGTCTGGATTCTGTAGTTTATTAATTTTACTAATAAATTGAAGGACCACCTCCTCCTCCTTTTGATAGAATGAAGGAATGACCATTGGTTCCTCCTGCCACATCATTACAAATCCGGAAATGATCAAAACAACTGCAAAGGATGAAGAAAGGCCTAGCGATGTGTATGTTCCTGCGCTGTACTGTTCCTCTGATGTGAGGAATCAAATACATGCCTACGTAGAGAACTTTGCAGATAAATAATGAACGTCATTAGTGTATAAAGGCATGTGTTGGTGTATATGGTGAGTGACTAGGTTGTGTTTGGCAGTGATAAGTCAGATGTGCACCAAGAAAGTCTGGTGAAACCATTTTTTTGTGGAGGGTATGGGATGTGTGTGGAAAAACTGTGTGCTGATTGGCTGCCTGACTATAGAGATGCTATTTTTATTCACACACACGGGGGGGGGGGGGGGGAGAGAAGCAGTTCAATTGTTTAGCTAAAGTTTAGCAAAGAAGTTTGAATTAGAGACAGAAAGAGCAGTTCAGTCTTGAAGTTGTTACAGTGAAGTCAGTTTGAGAGAAATTCAAAGGAAAGAGGGAAAGCTGTGAGGTAGGTGATTAAGAATTGTGCTGAGGGGTGTCTGGTTTGGGTTTTTTTTTTGCTTTTTTTGTAAAAAAGCTGGGGAAATACAATGTTTTTCATTGCAACTTGTGTAAAAGCAAGCCTCCGTACACATGCTTTTATATACAGTTAAACAATAAAGAGAAAGAGGAATAAAGTAAATCAGATTTCAGTTGTATGATTGGAACGTCACAGCTTGTAATATTGAACTTTCTGTTTTATGGGGGCTTTTTAAAACAAAACATCTCTTTGGCTAAAAATCCTGTTCCTTTTTTCTTTTTTAATTGCAATTACAAGATACCATGCCATGCATACTGCTGGCCAACGCTGGGACCCAAGGTCAAAGTTGTGTCACCAAAATAACATGCGCCTTATGTTTTTCTCCAAAAGGGTTCTTACTTTCTTTTTTAAAAAAGGGGCACTGTAAATTCAGCCCTTAGCTGTGGCAGTGTTTAAGCGACAATGGAAAGATGGGTTCTTTATCTGGTTTTGGTAAAGCGATAATCTAGGAGGAGTCCCTGTTACAATTTAAGTGGCAACCCCCAACTTAATGGAGGGACTTAGGAGTGATTCTTCTTTTGGTGGCAGCACATACTGAGCAGAGAAAGGTGAGTGAGCAGAATAATGGGTACACCCCCAAACAGGTGCTTTTTGAGTTGTCGGAAGGTCTGTGTTAGCTGCAAAACAGAAGGGACATTATTAGAGATAAGCACAAACTGGTATTTCATGCCAATTTGTCCTTCGGCCGAACAGATGTTTTGCACTTCCCAGGTCTGCCTCCTCCTCCTCCGGTGGGCACACAATCAGAGGCAGCACCCCAGCTTCCCTGCTCTGCCTTCTCCAGGCACTGCCTTTGAGTGGCACCCACTGGAAGAGGCGGGTTTGGTAAGTGCCGAACACTTGTTTGGCTGAAGGTTCATGCCCATCTCTAGTCATGATTCAGAGAGTTCCTTGGACTGCGGCCTGAGTGTCGTACATGCCTAGTAAGAAATCTTAAACATTCTAGCCCCCGTAAATTGTAATTCTCTCTCCTTTGGGAAACATTTTGCTCTTGTGGGTGAATGACAAGATGCTGTGCCCTTCTCTTTCATGTGCAACACTCAAGTGGGACTTGCACTTGCATCTCACCTTAACACTGGCAGCAGAATAGCCTCCTTTCCCACACCTGAGAGCAGCTATCCAGCTGAAGAATGCAATAGAGGCTATGTAGTACACAAGACTCCAACGGATGGAAACAAGCTGCTCTTAAGTTGAATGTCTTGATGTTGACAGTTTTGCCCTGAATATCTATTGCTTGAAGTGGTTGCTTCTGCCTAATGATAAGGCTGGAAGCTGGAAGGTACTGCAACTGCCATGGGAAACCATCGTCTGACATGGAAGAGAGGAGCCTGTTATTTAAGAAAAAATAACACCCAAAGCCAAAGCTGTTATATTTTTAGATATTGGTGCTTATTCAACTATACTATTTACATTGGTTAACTTTATGTTTTATGTGTTATTTTCTTTTCTTTTTTTCTAAGCCACCTTAGTCTAAACTTTTGGGCAAGTTGGAGTATGAACAAACAAATAGACCAAAATATTTTCAAGATTTCCCCCCAAAATAAATAAATCTGCCCAATGTTTCCCCTCCATTGTTTACTTCATTGTCCAATACTGAGAAAAAAATAAGTGGGAATGGAATATTGCCACTGAAACACTGCTGTTGAACAAACTTGCAGAACTGAGATTGTTGTTAGAGCACGCTGACAATATCTAAGCATCCCTAATGTAAGTTTAGTTTGGGGGCTTGACAAGCGAGGAAATCCATGGAAGAAAGGAACAGAAAATTGCTTTGGTAATATTTAAACCTTATAATATTTAAAGTCTTGTGACTTTAACATTGGTATCTGGGAATGTCCAAAAGCAGATTTAATAGAGGGATGGAGGATAATCATGGAGTTTGAATAACAGTGCTAGCAGGGAAGAGAGATGCTTTCATAAGAAGCAGATTTGGTTATCTTTGCCATAGTTTGGAGATACAGTCCTGTTCATATTTAACAAGCAATCCCTTTTATTACTATTTTTAGCAAATTATACCTCAGAATCTACATCCCTATCAGTCTATGTGTGCAGGAACTGAACGGCTAGTCAAACTATAACATAACATAACATAACATAATATAATAAATATAATATAATATAATATAATATAATATAATATAATATAATATAATATAATATATGGATCATTGAGTCAAGCCCCTGTTAAGGAGGCACAGTGGGGAATCGAACTCCCAACCTCTGGGATACTTAAACCACTGAGCTTATCCCTAATATGTGTCCCTAATATGTGTGTATGGATCCTGACACCTTATATCAGAAAGAAAGTCAGTTTAACAAGGAAGAGGTTAAGTGCCTATCCTTTCCCTTGTTTGTTTGCTTCAAATCTCTTCCTCAGAGGTTTGAAAGGTGGGATTACACAGGGAAATAGGTCGCAATTTGGACCGCTTCTGGAGCGGTCCAATGCAACCTATTTCCTGGCAATAACATGACACATGGGGAACTGCACTCCAGCCCAACCTGGTCCATGCCCAGTCTGGACATTTTTTGGTCCAACTGTAGGGCTTCTGCTTTTGGGGGCCAGGCAGGAGTGATTCCCCAGCTGGCAAAAGGGTCACTTTAAGGGAGATTGATCCCATTAAAAGAACCCTTTCCAGTGTGATCAGGTGCACACTTTTGTAGTCCCCTGATCACATCCTTATTTTCCAGCTCACATATGGAGATGGATTGCAATTTTGGTTCATTGTGGATTAAGCTGGTGTTGGAACCATTGAATATGTTATGCTACCGACTGATCTCTTAGAGCCAGCTCCATGAGTTATGTTGATCGGTGTGTGAAAAAAACAAAGGGTAGAACCCACAACTGGGAAATACCTTTGTTAGGGCTAACTCAAATGCCAGAAATGAATATGGAAACTTAGGGATTCCCTCAAGGTCTGTTGAGATGGGAAACTTTAAAGTCTGCTTTCCCTTCCTGTTCATTATCTTTAAGTTGGTTTTGGATTTGACAGTGCTTCAAGTACAGGTCATCTTTAACTGTAGGATTGCCCTCTGGCTGGGATTGCAATAGATGACTGTTCCATATAAAATAGGAGATATTATGCCTCAATTTTGAAGGATTGCATGTTTTTCAGCTTCTACCCCAACCCATTCCTATACACAAGTGAATAGCCATCTTCCTCTCCTCTTGTAGACCATGTTGGAGGGAAAGAGAAACAGTTCCTATCTGGCCGAATGGATCTCAAATCCTAGACTCATCTTTTTTTGGGAAGATGCATATATATCCTACATATATAGCCACCAAGTGGTTTGGCACAAAAGAATGTGAAACAGTTTTATGAATTATGTGCTTGTTTAATGATCACTGCTGCAGCCTCTTAGATACTTAATAGAGAGGAGCGGATCTTGATCTTGGATCCCCAGATAATACTGGGCCACAACACCCATTATCCCTGACAGTTTCCTGTTTTGGCTGGAGACGATACCAGCTTAGTGCAACAAGACAGTTGACAATAAGGGTGCCCTGCCTGGATTGTATCCAAATATTTGCCCTACAAATGGAGACTGACCTGCCCCTTGCTGATATGAGGTTAGTAGGCATCCTTCAGTCTTGAGAGACTATGGTAACGTGCTCTGAATAGAGGTCTTGGAACAGCGTCTAGTGTGGCTGAGAAGGCCAATTCGAGAGTGACAATCCCTTCCACACTGAAGACAAATACAATCTGTCCCCTGTCCAGCTCCCTGATTTTGCTGGTTTCAGGACTGCCTCTTTGCCTCGGCCTGCTGAACAAGTGCCTCTTCAAATTGGGAGAGGCCATGCTGCACCGCCTGCCTCCAGGCTGAACACTCAGATTTCAAAGTTTCCCATCTGTTGAGGTCCATTCCTAAGGCCTTCAGATCCCGCTTGCAGGTATCCTTGTATTGCAGCTGTGGTCTCCCTCTGGGGCGCTTTCCCTCCAGTAATTCTCCATACAGGAAATCTTTTGGAATCCGACATGATATGACATGATATGAGGTAACCCAAACTGATTTGTTCTTGAATTTCTGTAGACATTTATATAAATTTATATATTTTCAGGGGGGGGGGGGGACTGATAATGTAGAAAATAAAGAGTTAAGACCTGCAGTGCCAGCAGCTTTGGAAATGTGGTGGGCATTCAGTTCATAGACAAAGCTCTTGTCAACTTCCTTCCTTCTTCCTGGAAGCCATGCTTAGAAAAAACATGTATTGTGTAGATGTTCCTTTAGTGTCACCAGTCAGTAGAGTGGTCTGCCTAAGTGTGCCCAAAGACTGCATACCCTAATCAGAGTGTGGCATGTATGGCACTCCACTCACTTCGGAACATGCACAAGCATCCACAGCAAGAAAAAGACCCCCCGCCTCCTCTTGTTGTCAATAGCAGAGAACAGGCCTGTAGGTAAAGATTCTGCCATCTTCCTTCACTCCGCTCCCAAGGGAAAAAATGTGTATTGGGTGTGGAAGATGCCCTTTTAAGTTCCCCAATTAATAGCCTAGATTGCCCAGGTTGTCTGCTCACTGTTTAACCCAAAACCTAATGTTACGGTTGTGCCACTCACTCTCTCTGCAAGTGAAAAATGTTCTGTAAATAAGGGCCAGCAACAGATGCTAAAAGGAAAAATAAAGAAAGTTGAAAACAGCAGTGGTTATGGGAGAGAACCATAGTCCATAGCATTACTTTGACCTATTCAGTCAAAGCCCATGTAAGAAAGTCAGTCATGCATCCCACATTCACAAACACATCCAATCCTAAGTATAATGAAGATTCACTGTAAGTACCTAAAAGAAAAAACAAGAAAAAGCAATTCTAGAACATGACTAGTCTAATGAGCAATGTATCACCCTACTCTTGCTGTGCAAAACGGCTGTGGGTGGGAGGGATGACGAATAAACAAAATCTGATTTTGTTCTAGTGCTATTTCAGATTGAAATAAATATATATATATTAAAGATAACACCACAGCAGCAGTGGCTAGTGGCTGTGAGAGACAGTCAATGTGAGGGCGAGAGGGTACAAGACAAAGCCTCAAATGCAACAATTCTAAAAGCCCATGTAGCCTCTTCGACCGTTATACAACACAGTTTAAAAATAGATTAGAAGTTTTTCCAAGAGGATGCCCACACCAACCAAAAAAACATGTGACTACCATGTAACTTTAAACCAAATTCAAAAATCCCTCACCCGATTTATTTCAATAGTGCAACTGTGCTCTGACCTAAGAATGACTTGGGGCGGCTTGAATTGCTCTGTGTCTGTTCTGGTAACATGGAAATATCTTTCCTTTACCTTGTTTGAATACTTTTTCCAAAGCTGGTACACAATCCTAACTAATGGAATATCGCCTATTCTGGGTCTTTCTTTCAAGTAAATATACATAGCAAGCAGCTGCACTGCTAACAGTTATGTATTAAGAGTGTTAAAATCTGCCATTTAGCTTTTAAAATTTGTTCTTTTAAAAAATATTATTAAATTAATCTTCCAAAGTCCCCCATTTATGTTGACTGGCAAAAGTGATGGAGGAAAAGCATCCAGCTGGCTTATGTCAGTAGTATAGTTTCAATACAACAAGACAAACGTAACTGGGCATGACACATTCATGTGCTAGCATTATGAGACTGTGTGTATTTAAAATTAAAAGAATTTTTTGGAAACCATACTAGTTCATTCTCTCTCACCAACCAATTTATTTTATGAAGTTCACAGTCCAGTCCTCTCCATGCATCTTCAGAAATAAGACCTACTGGGAACAATGGGCTTTACTTCCCTTTACTTTACTGGACTGTGAACTTGGAGGTAGGATTGCAACCTCAATAAGCTGCACTGAGTGGCTGCAGCTTTCCAAAAGATGACTTTAATTACACTTCACTCCTACTCGTTTCATTCAGTTGCATGTTCATTTTGTTTTTTAAATAGCCAGATATTAGACCAGCTTTCTTCAATGTAGTATCGCCGCCAGATGTTTTGGATTCCAACTCCTCTCAGTCTCAGCCAGCATGCCTAATGATTCTGGGTGATCTAGAGAAACCTTTGCTGATATGGTGCACACCTGGGCCAGGGAATTCTGGGAGTTGTAATCCAATGCATAATGGCGACTACCAGGTTGGGAAAAGGTGTGGCAGATGAATGTCCTGGGAGTTTTATGAATCACAATTTGGATGCAGTATTGGCTTTTCAAATATACCATTCCCTTCTTCTGGGGGCATCCTAGGAGTGTGCAGTTTGCCCAGGACCACACAGGCAGCTTGCCCAAGGCCGCACAGGAGGCACAGGGGGGAATCAAACTCCCAACCTCTGGCTCTGCAGCCAGATACCTAAATCACAGAGCTATCTAGCCAGTTGAACACCTGCATAGGGTATGCAATATCATCAAAACACAATGCAGTGTCCAAGGTACAGCTGTTGGTGCCTGTAAAATAAGCTAGCTCTCATTTATGATGTTCCTAAAAGGCACAGAATTGCCGCCAATACAACGTGAAAATAATATCATGGGAAGTGACATAGACGTGGACTTTATGTATGAGTCCCAGACGTCTAACACAGCTTTTAACATGTGAAGAGTATATTCCCTTTTATCAAGCACAGCTTGAAAATAACAATGGGAAGTACACTGTGTATTATAAAGAATCCTGCACTAATAAATACTGCATGTGTAGTGAGATCTTCCCAATAAAAAGGCAATCTACTTTTATTCTTTCCACATAACAATTCCCATCACGCATTCAAGTGGAAAATTATAAGGAGGTATCCCTCACCTGCAGACATGTATAGTAGTCAATATATTATGTGTATGTGAATTAATGTGAAGGAAAAGCCCAAGTATCATATGATGGCTGCAAACCACCATGATTTCCAGGAAACTGCATTCTAGAGCACAATGTTCAGAAGAAAATGTACTGGGGGGGGGGGGAGGGAATTTGCTTGTTAGTTAGGCATCCTTCAGTCTCGAGAGACTATGGTAATGTGCTCTGTATGGAGGACTTGGAACAGCGTCTAGTGTGGCTGAGAAGGCCAATTCGAGAGTGACAATCCCTTCCACATTGAAGACAAATACAACCTGTCCCCTGTCCAGCTCCCTGATTTTGCTGGTTTCAGGACTGCCTCTTTGCCTCGGCCTGCTGGACAAGGGTCTCTTCAAAATGGGAGAGGTCATGATGCACCGCCTGCCTCCAGACTGAATGCTCAGATGTCAAGGTTTCCCATCTGTTGAGGTCCATTCCTAAGGCCTTCAGATCCCGCTTGCAGATATCCTTGCATCGCAGCTGTGGTCTCCCTCTGGGGCGCTTTCCCTCCACTAATTCTCCATACAGGAGATCTTTTGGAATCTGACCATCAGCCATTCTCACAACATGCCCAAGCCAATGTAGACGTCGCTGTTTCAGTAATGTATACATGCTAAAAATTCCAGCTCGTTCTAGGACTACTCTATTTGGAACTTTGTCCTGCCAGGTGATACAAAAAACGCGTCGGAGACAACGCATATGGAACGTGTTCAGCTTCCTCTCCTGCCGTGCACAAAGGGTCCAGGACTCACTGCAGTACAGGAGTGTGCTCAGGACACAGGCTCTATAGACCTGGATCTTGGTATATGCCGTCAGCTACTTATTAAGCCATACTCTCTTTGTGAGTCTAGAGAACGTGGTAGCTGCTTTGCCAATGCGTTTATCCAGCTCGACATCTAGGGAGAGAGTGTCAGAGATTGTTGAGCCAAGGTACACAAAGTCATGAACAACCTCCAATTCTTGTGTTGAGATGGTAATAGAGGGAGGTGAGTCCACGCCCTGGCCCATGACTTGTGTTTTCTTCAGGCTGATTGTTAATCCAAAGTCTTGGCAGGCCTTGCTAAAGCGATTCATGAGTTGTTGGAGGTCTTCAGCAGAATGGGCAACAATGGCTGCATCATCGGCGAAGAGGAAGTCCCACATGCATTTCAGCTGGACTTTGGTCTTCGCTCTCAATCTAGAGAGATTAAAGAACATTCCATCTGATCTAGTCCGGAGATAGACACCTTCTGCTGCTGTTCCAAAGGTGTGCTTCAGCTTGACAGCAAAAAAGATCCCAAACAGGGTCGGTGCGAGGACACAGCTCTGTTTCACTCCGCTTCGAATGTCAAAGGGATCTGATGTTGAGCCATCAAAAACTACAGTGCCCTTCATTTCCTCATGAAAGGACCTGATGATGTTAAGGAGCCGAGGTGGACATCCAATCTTGGGAAGTATTTTTAAAAGGCCATCCCTGCTAACCAAATCAAAGGCCTTTGTGAGATCTATGAAGGCCACAAAGAGTGGCTGTTGTTGTTCCCTGCATTTCTCCTGCAACTGTCTGAGGGAGAATACCATGTCAGTGGTGGATCTATTAGCTTGAAATCCACACTGTGATTCTGGATAGACTCTGTCTGCAAGCACCTGGAGTCTCTTCAGCACAACACGGGCAAGCAGCTTCCCTACAATGCTGAGAAGAGAGATGCCACGGTAGTTATTGCAGTCGCCCCTGTCTCCTTTGTTCTTATACAATGTGACGATGTTTGCATCCTTCATGTCCTGTGGTACTCCACCTTCCCTCCAACAAAGACAAAAGACTTCATACAGCTCGCTGGTGATGATCTCTTTACAGCACTTCAGCACTTCATCAGGGATGTTATCCTTCCCAGGTGCCTTGTCGGAGGCGAGGGAATCCAAGGCCGCTTTTATTTCTGCTAAAGTTGGTTTGCTGTCCAACTCTTCCAAGACAGGCAGGCACTCAATGTTATTTAGTGCCTCTTTGGTTACTACATTCTCTCTGGAATATAGCTCAGAGTAGTGCTACACCCAGCATTCCATCTGCTGTGCTCAGCCCTGGATGATCACACCTGTAGCAGACTTCAAGGGAGCAGATTCCTTCTGTATTGGACCTAAAGCCTGCTTGATACCGTCATACGTTCCCTTGATGTTACCTGTGTCTGCTGCTATCTGTATCTGAGAGCAGAGCTGAAGCCAATAATCATTGGAACATCTCCTGGCAGCCTGTTGGACTATGCTATGAGCAAGTCGAAGAGCCTGCAAGTTGTACTCACTAGGACAGGCTTTGTATGCTGCTAGACCTCTCCTCTTATCCTCAATGGCTGGCATCAACTCCTCTGAATGGGCTTCGAACCAGTCTGCCGTCTTTTTGGTCTTCTTGCCAAATGTGGACAAGGCAGTGTTATAAACAGTGTTCTTGAAATGTTCCCATCATTCCGGTGCATTTGCATCAGCCGGGCCTGGAAGGGTTTCCTCAAGCACTTGGGCAAATTCCTCCACTTTTCTTTGATCGTGAGTCTTGCTGATGTCAATACATGGTCTTCCTTCCTTTTTCGTGTGATACAATCTCTTTGCTCGCAGTTTTACTCTACTACACACCAGGGAGTGATCAGTATCACAATCAGCACTCTGGTAACTGCGTGTGATCATAATACTAGGAAGGCTAGAACGTATAGTGAGGATTAAATCGAGCTGATGCCAGTGCTTCGATCTTGGATGTCTCCAGGAAACTCTGTGTTGAAGCTTCGTATTAAAGAACGTATTGCTGACACAAAGACCATAATAACAGCAAAACTCCAGCAAGCGTTGGCCATTTTCGTTCATCTTCCCAATGCCAAAACAGCCTAGACAAGTGGGCCAAGAATTGTGATCAGCACCAATTCTAGCGTTAAAGTCTCCAAGAATGAACAGCGGTTCTCTCTCGGGGATTTTTTTGATAGTAGCTGCCAGATCATCTTAGAATTTGTCTTTGACTTCTCTTGTGGACGACAGTGTTGGTGCATATGCACTAATGAGGGTGACCGGTCCCGCTGATGAGTGGAGCTGCAGAGACAGGATTCTTTCACTCCCCACAGTAGGTGGAACAATGGATCTCAGCAGAGAATTTCTGACCGCAAAGCCAACACCATGTTCCCTGGTCTCATTCAATGGTTTTCCCTGCCAGAAGAATGAGAAGTTTTTTTCTTTGACAGATCCCATGTCTGGCAATCTTGTCTCTTGCAGGGCAAAAATGTCCATCTGCAGTCTACTCAGTTCCATGTCGATGACAGCTGTCTTGCACACGTCGTCTATTTCCTGCAGGTCGTCAGAAGAGCCAGGGGTCACTGTCCGAACATTCCAGGTGCCCAACTTTAGGGCAGAAGTTTTCTTATGATTGTTGCATGGTGCAGGGTTATCGATCTGCTTGTCGGCTTTCACCCTAAACCCCACGCACCCCATAAGGTTAACAGACTGTGGCGAGGCAGCACCTTACTGGCTGGGGACTAACCAGCTTAAGGCGGGCGGTAGCTACCTAGTGAGGTGCAATGACCTCTCCCACCGTCAGAAGTAGCCCCTGGCATCATGCTCTACGCCAATCGAGCAAAGACTTCTGACCGGTAACTGCTGTTTCCCATGTTGTTTCGACGCTGTATGCGAAGCTGGAGTGTCCTCTCCAGAGCACGAAGCCTGGGTAAAATAATATGGAGGATAGGCTGTTACCCAAGCAGCCAATCCCCCCTCTCCACGTTGCTGAAATAGTCCAATGGAAAGGCAAGAGCCAATACAACTGGTTCCAGCAACATCGCAGGAGTTGCCAGAACAACACGAACTGCCTCCGGGACTCCGGCTCCGGATTTTGCCTTGAGGTTAACTCCTGAAGCCTTTTCCATCAGTGGATATAGCCACAAGGCAGTGGAGGTTTGAAATCGGAGTTTTCCTTCTCCTAGATGGGCTGCCTTCCAAGGCTGACGAGCCCCACCTACCCGGCCTGCTCCCTAAGAGTGCGGAGATTAGAACACAGGCCTCCAGCTGCCGGACCTTGTCTTCCAAGAGGACCACCAACTAACACTTAGAGCATTTCTACCCAGGCACCTCTTTGGCAAGAAAACAAACATGCCACAGGTGTTACAAGCGCAAAAGATCCTGCACTCTCCATCTCGACTGATTGGTCAGTGAATTAAAAAAGGGAGGAAGTCTGATTCTACCCCTAAAACTTTCCTGCCCCCCAGGTGTATGCAATGCTATTTGGCTTTCCTATTTACCAGATTAGAGTCAAAAAATAGAATCAGAGAATTTCACGCGCCATTAGGCGCGCACGTCTGCCAGCCCACATTTAAAGCCAAAACCCCACCCCCTCAGACCATGTGGTCAGGGAGACCAATGGTCAGCCTAGAAGAAAATACCTCACCAAATAAAATGTCCTCCCAAACACAGCTCACCTCCTGCCTCAGCTCCTCTTCAGGAAAAGGCTTGTTAAAGGAACAATAAAAGACCACATTCCATGGTGCTAATATTGGCTGTTTTTGATATTTATGTGGGCTCTAAAACAGACTAGAATGGGGGTAGCTGAAACGTATAGAAGAAGGAAAAAATTATCCCAGGTTGTCCAGAATATCAAATATCCCTTCATATTTGGAGGTATGAACTATAATAAATTATTTCAGCTGCTAGAACTAAAATTTTTGATGGAATTTTATTGTATAAGCCCAGCTGATTTATATCCTCCATTTAGTATCTAAAAGAAAAGCTGTTCCTAATAGTGTTCTTGAGCTTTTTTTATATTCCATTTTCCCTAGGCCTAAGTAAATATGAGGACTTACCCTGTTGAAATCAATTGTTCATTTTAAATGTTCCCGTTCAGATAAAGAATTTCTAGATGAATTGTTGAAGAATATAAGAATGGGCAGGGCTTCATGCTTCTCTGTTGCCTCTCCCCCCTTATCTTCCTATCCTGTGTGGGCATTTTGGCTGTAATCCTGGTCTAATTCTGCGTAATATTTCAGTCAAAGGATGGCATATGGCTGTCTCTGATGGAGTTGGTTCTGCTAGGTTTGTAGTTTTGAGTTGTACTGAGAAGCGTTATTTCGGTTTGCTTGTTTGCCATAACTAACTGCTTTTTCTTTTCTTTTTTTAGTGCTTTATGTCTTTCATGTTAGGAAACACATGAAGTCATCTAGATTAAACTTCAACTAATATACTTTTCTGTTATGGCATCGATCCAACATACTTACATGTGGCCATGGAAATGGAAGGAAGAATGTGTATGAGTTTAAGGGTTGCCAAGAAGACTAACAAGATTGAAATCATGGACTTATTTCACTCAGTGTTTCATTTTTTAATGGTTCGGATTCTCCAGGAAAGTACCTTCCAAGAGCAATCAGTGAGATCCTTTTTAACAGAGAGGCAAATTATTTTTACTATGCAAATACAGATGCCAAGAGTTATGCCAGAACTCAAGGATTTATGTCCCTACCTCAATGTTGTTGGACTTCAGCTTCCATCACCATTAGCCAACATGGCCAATAGCGAAGACAGTTGTTGTGTGTCCAACAAATATTCTGTCTCATATTATCTTCATTGGTTAAGACCTGTAACACCCCCCTTTCCTTTCCTTTTCCTCCAGCTAGCTGTTTTAAGACAGTCCGAAGTTTAAGCACAGATCTCTACAGTTTAAAAGATCCAACTTATGATGATGATGACAATGATGATGATGATTTCTCAGCATTAGTGGTGCTTGGGGTGGACCAAACAGTTAAGTCTAAAAATTAGGAATCAAGCTTTAACATTAGCAGGTGAGATGATGTGTTTAAATAGTAAAATAGCAGTCATTGGCAACTGGTAAGCAAAGATTTCAGAATGACTGGTTCATGAAATTAGTATGGGGAGGAGGAGGACTTGATCTTGCTTCCTTGTTCTTTTATTTATTTATTTTGCCTTAATGTTTGGTGCTTCACAATCTTTGCACTTTCTGTACTTTTGATACTGCTTGTTGACGGAACTCCAATTTTTTTTTGTCTTGTTGCTTCTCTGGAAGTATAATATACCCCTTATTAAAATCAACTGCTTTATTCGTGATAACTTGCTTGCCTCAGCACAGTATTGCAGCTTCATTTTCTAAAAATGGGGATGGCTGAAATTTATAATATGGAAAAAAAGATGTGAGTAATCCATAAGATTTAGCCGACTGCTGAAAAATGATCTCTTCATAATTATTTTTTGATAGTGTCTAGTGCAAATAACTTCATGTTGGATTGTGCATCTTGAAAATGGTCTAATGTAAGCCATAGGTCTGATTGTTGCTTATCAACATGAGCTATTATTATTAGTAGTAGTATTAGTATTAGTATTAATTAGTATTAGTATTAGTATTAGTATTATTAGTATTGTTGTTGTTTTGTTTTGTTGTTATTAATTTCCATGCTTTTGCATCTCTGATATATTTATGTATATATTTATTTTTACCATCTGGCTTAATGATAAGTCCTCAAATACTCAAAATCTCACTCACTTTGTGAATTCAGTCAATCCTAGTAAAGGTCTTGCCTTTGTGAATTTTTATTTAGCCTTTAAAGTGTCACAAAACTCTTCCCCGTTTTCACTGTAACAGACTAATAGTGCTACTTCCCAATTAATAAATGGATATTTATCCTTAACAGCATAGAATTTAATATTTAAATAAAAGCAGGTTGCATTTTCAGGGGGAATGTGAACAGAATGACTGATTTTTTTTTGGTCCATTATTGACTTAGGGACCACCTTAAGGTCTACTCTGACCCAAAGATGGCGGAAACTTACATTTTAGACCTCCTCCATGAACACTGTATCAACTTCATCTGAATTAATTTAAAATGGCAGGTTATGGATTTCCTGATAAAAGCAAGTACTTTCCCCCCTTGTTCAGGCTGTATCCTTCCATTTGTTTTCTAATCAAGATTTTATCTAAGGGTGGAGCCAGTCCTGGCAATAGAGAAAAAGAATGCCACCCCCAGCCCCTCCACAACGTTATTGTTAGCTAAGCTTCACTAAACCTTTCAGTAAAGTCTTGCTTTCACAGAGAGCTATAGGATGATTTTTTAAAAAAATGCATTGTAGAAATGGAAACATTTTGTCGTGAATTAAAAAGAAAAAGAAAAGAAATATTTTTATACTATGCTCCATTCACAGACCACATCAGAGGTAGTCTAAGAATAGAATAGATCAAGTATATTTTATGGAAATATAATGAGAAAAGGATGTGTTCCCAAAACTCACTCTGAACAAAGGAATGCAGCATAGTCAGGAATACTTTAATGTGCCTAACAATTTTCTCATGTGAAAGGCTGCAGGAATGGCCTTCGGTTTGAATCTTCCAACTCTCCTCTGGCACCCACAAGTTGAAATCAGAAATAGTAATGCTATACATTATAGAAAGGAAGGGGAGGGCTTGGGGGGGGGGAGAGAGAGAGAGAACGAGAGGGAGAGACGGAGATTAAAGCGAAAGGAAAGCACAACAATAAATTTTAAAAAAAAACCAACTGCTCTGAAAAAAGCAACAATAATAAGCTAAGAAAAGTAGAGCATTATATAAAGAAATGTGTTTTAATATTAATTTTTAAAAAGTGGTATAAATGATTCACTCTGTCATTTCGTTTCACTGACAGTTATTTGTCAGCTCCAAATTCTGAAAATTAGATACATTTTGGAGAACATGGCATGACATTTACATCTTGGTTTCTAGCTTGTTTGGCTTTGAAAATGCAACCTAAGGAATGAGAGAAGAGAGTGTTGTAATTATTTAATATCTGTTGGCTTTTACCAAAGCATTCTGTTACTTGGATAATACACAGCACTGTTAACAGGTGACAAAACACCTGTCAGGTTCAGGCATAGCAGGAGGTGCTTATATCCTGTTTTTCTTTTTTCTTTTTCTTTTTAGCAACACAGTATCTTATTTTATATTCTAGAAAAAAGTTATATATGAGTTTGTAATGATAAAACTGTCAATGATGATTAAATAAATTCCATAGGAAGGGCATGTTTCTATGCAATATAATTACATTTGTTTTAGTCAACTGAAGTCATGCAGATATAAAATTTTCAGTATAATAATGTGTCTTAGCTTCTGTATGCAGATATAGTAAATAAAATTAACCAAGTAAGCAAAATAAATAAATTAATAAATAATATGATCATAATATAGATCAGGGGTGTGGACAGTGTGACCCTCCACAGTTCCCGTCATCATAGACAAAAGCAGAAAAGAGGTTTCACAAACCTGGGGGATGTGTAGTTAAAGACAGCTTGTGACTAGGGCAGTGGGGGCTCCTCCCTCTGAAATTTTGGGCAGGGCATTCGCCCATCCTGGCCCATGAACCATCCGTGAGTTTAATCCTCCAGATGTTGCTAGTCACTACTAGAAGGTAGATATCAGGGTTTGCCAATCGCTAATCATGTGTGCCCTTGCAGTGAGGTGGAGATTGAAAGTGTTGATCATGTCCTCTTAAAGTGCTCCTTCTATCGAGATATTCGGAGGGATCTCCTCCAGCCTATATTGCAACAATTTCAAGGCAGGTCCAGCAAATGTTATGTTGTGCTCTTACTCTTGGATAAGAAATCTGATATAACTAAAGCAGTGGTGAAGTTTTGTGTGGCAGCAATGAAGTGTCACTGTTCCCTCCTTGCACCGATTGAAGCAATGCCAGATGTTTAGTAATGGTGTGTATTGACCACCTTATACTTTATATGCCACGCTACTTAGGATGATGAGACTGGAGGCAGTACAAAGTTTACTGAATTGATTTACCGATCTCCTCAGTCCTGTGAAACTATGGAGATTCTATAAATTTTTTGCAGTAGGTTGCATATTTTTAATTGTATTTTTGTTTATACTAATAATATATCTGCTGGTCAGTGACCATAATAAAGATCAATCAATCAATCAATCAATCAATCAATCAATCAATCAATCAATCAATCAATCAATCAATCAATCAATCAATCAATCAATCAATCAATGTTGGTAGAGTACTGTACTCACCCATCATCCCTCACCATTTACTAAACTTTGCTGATGGAAATTAGAGTCCTATAACACTGGGATGGTTTTAAACTCCCCATCTCTAGTATCCACAGAGAAGTGATGGATACATTGGTAATTGCTGTGTAGATCTTGTTGTGGAGGCAGTTTTTGCAAAGACAACAGAAGCAAGTCCAGCAAACAAGGTGAGCCAAATGAACAGGCAAGATGAAAATGGAGAATGATAATCAGTTGACTCCCTTTAGGATCAGAACAAGCCGTTGATGGGGATCAAGCATTGTCACACAATCACAGCTTGGAGAAGCTAGTTTTTGCGTAACAAATCCTCAAAATTCTGCTGTTTTTGCAAATTGCTCTGGTGCCTCTGGTTTTTTTATAGTGTTCGTGTTTTTAATGGTTTGCTTAGTTTTCTGTCATTTGTTTTAATCCATTTTTAAACCACCCAGAATAGTGTTTTTGCACTAATGAGGTGGTATATAAATAAAAGAAATAAATATAAATATAAATAAACAAAATCCTCTGCCACCATGGACATTAATGGAAACCCAATCTTTAGGACCTGCAATGGGATTGTGTCCTAAGACTTTATTATACTATTATTCCCAGGCTACTGAATGGACTTGAGTTGGTCTATGAAACTATGAATTGTTGTGAAAGAAATGGTCGTGCCTCAGCACTTGATTGTCCTGACGTAATCTGTATTGTGGACAAGAAGCTACCATTAGGACAGAATATGGAGAGATACAATGGATTCCTATAAGCAAAGGTGTCAGACAGGGGTGGATTTTATCCTCTTATCTGTACACAGAACATACCATATGGAAAGCCACACTAGATTCAGATGATGGAGTTAAAATTGGTGGAAGAAATATCAATAATATAACATATTCTGATGACACCATAGAATCACAGAAATCATAGAATCATAGAAAAGTGAAGTTGGAAGGGGCCTACAAGGCCATAAAGTCCAACCACCCTGCTCAATGCAGGAATACAATCAAAGCATATCTGCCATGTGATTATCTAAGTTTTTATTGAATGCCTCCAGGGTTGGAGCGCTCACCAACTCCCAAGGTAACTGGTTCCACTGTTGTACTGCTCTAACAGTTAGGAGGTTTTTCCTGATATTCAACCAAAATCTGGCTTCCTTTAACTTGAGCCCATTGTTGCGTGTCCTGCACATCACACTGTTGACTCATATTTAGCTTGTGATCTACGACAATTCCAAGATCCTTCTCACTCGTAGTTTTGCTGAGCCAGGTATCCCCCCATCTTGTAACTGTACAATTGGTTTCTTTTTCCGAGGTGCAGTACTTTGCACTTATCCCTGATGAATTTCATTCTGTTGCTTTCATCCCAGTGCTCCATCCTATCAAGGTCATTTTGTATTTTGTTTCTGTCTTCTCGGGTATTAGCTATTCTGCCCAATTTGATATCATCTGTAAATTTGACAAGCATTCCCTGCACTCCCTCATCCAGGTCATTAATAAAAATATTGAAGATCACTGGGCCCAGGACTGAGCCTTGGGTACCCTCTTGTTACCTCCTCCCAGTTAGAGAAGGACCCATTAATCATCACCCTCTGAGTACGATTCTATAGCCAATTGTGTATCCACCTGACACTTGCTCTATCCAGTCCACACCTAATCAGGATATCATGGGGCACTTTGTCAAAAGCTTTGCTGAAGTCAAGATATACTATGTCTACAGCATTCCCTCTGTCTATCTGGGAGGTGACCTGATCAAAAAACGAGATCAAATTAGTTTGGCAGGATTTGTTCTTGACAAATCCGTGTTGGCTTCTAGTTATTACTGCATTGTTTTCTAGGTGCTTGCACAATTACTGCTTTATGATCTGTTTCAGAATTTTGCCTGGGATTGATATCAGGCTGATTTGCTTGTAGTTCCCAGGTTCCTCTTTTGCCCTTTTTGAAGATAGGGACAACATTAGCCCTCCTCCTCTGGCACCTCACCCATTTCCCATGATTTCAAGAAAATAATGGAAAATAATGCTTCAACCATTTCCTTCAGTACTCTTGGATGAAGGAACTGGTCGCTACTGGCAGAAAGCAGTAGTGACTTGAAATGACTTTTAGTGAAAGTGAAAGAAGAAAGTACCAAAGCAGCACTGAAGTTGAGCACGAAGAAGACCAAAAAAAAAAAAAAAAAACTACAGAAGAACTACACAACTTTAATATTGACAATGAAGACATTGAAATGGATAAAGATTTAGGATACCTTGGTTCAAGCATCAATCCAAATTGAGACTGCAGCCAAGAAATCAGAAGACTGAAACTCAGAAGGGCAGCAATAAAGGAATTAGGAAAGGTCATTAATTGTAAGGGTGTGTCACTGGAGACAAAGACAAGATGCATCCAAAGTCTTGTATGCCTGATCACTGTGTATGGGTGTCAAAGCTGGACAGTAAAGAAAGCTGACAAGGGAAAAAATCGTTTGAAATATGGTACTGGAGGAGAGCTTTGTAGATATCCTAGACAATCATAAAGATGAACAAGTGGGTTCTAGAGGAAATAAAGTCTGAACTATCTCTTGAGGCAAAAATGGTGGAACTGAGGCTGTCCTACTTTGGGCATATCATGAGAGGGCAGGATTCTTTTTACAAGACAATAATGTTGGGAAAAGTTGAAGGCAATAGGAAAAAAGGAAGGCCGAATATGCAATGGATTGACTTCCTATAGGAAGCCACATACTTGAGTTTACAGGAATTAAGCAGGGCTGTTGAGGACAGGACATTTTGGAGAACTCTTATTCATAGTATCATAAGTCGGAGGCGATTTGACGGCTGGTAACAACAAAACAACAACAGTTCTTATCAGACCTAGCCAATATGGCGATTATTCAGAGATGATGGGAATGAGACTACAGCATCTGGAAGAATGCAAATTCTGTATCTGTGCCTTTTAGTCCCAATAAGGACTCTGTTGTTTTTAACTTCTATACCACTGGGTTACTTTGTGTGCTTCCTTTTTAATTGTTGTTATTATTTCTTTGTAAGTTGTATTTTTTGGGGGGAGGGGAGGGATTAGGACTAGAAAAAGACTGAATCACAAGATAAGAGTTTGTGCACTTGAGGAATCACCAAATGATATGCACATATCACATAACGTTTAGCTTCTCACTGATCCTAAGAGAAACATTGCCTACATGTAGATCACAATGGCTTAAAACATCTAGCAAAAATGTTTGGGCTTCTTTACCCACCCACCCACCCCCAATTATATTTAAACCATCTAACCCTATGAAGCACTGTGGGGAATTCAAAAGCTTGCAGACTTTTATGTATCCACAGTTGATCCTAATAAAGCCACTGCCTGTTGAGTTTGGATTTTATTTTATTCGTACGGATCAACAGTCCTCTTTTGATTTTGAAATGTGGGTCATCAGTGAAGGTAAAATAAATAAGTAAAATATATGTCCCGGAGAAAAGCTGCTGTTTCAGTATTAATTGTGCAGGGAGGAACCAGCTTTCGCTGATGCTTAGTTGCTGTTAGAGTGAGTTAGCAGAGTCATATAAATCTATCTTGTAAAATATTTTTATTTTTATTACTTAATTATTTATTGCTTAAAAAATTACAGCCCATTGTTCAGGACAAAAACCTCATTATTTTAAATATATCAAATTAAAAAGAGAAAAATAAGGGATTGATCTGATGCTTTTAGGTCCCATTTAAGTTCCATACTATTGTGCTGTCTGTATCTAAACACAACTAAACATAATTAGTTTGATGACAGATGATATACTGAGCTTTCTAATGTTAATTTCCCATTCATGTAGTGCCACACCAAAAACTGCTATATTACGTAACAGCTCCACATTAAATAACTACTTCTATTACTAATATTGCTATTATCGTCTGTCAAGGAATGAAAAAAAACTCTTCATAGGAAGATCCAAACTCTGCCATGGTAGAATTGTAACCAAGTCTCAGGATGATGCTCTTCAAAGACGTCCTTGTGCTGCAAAGGAACGGGTGAATCTTAGCATATTTTGCCTGCTTAATTTAATTTGGAAATCTTCAACCAGAAAATGAAGTTATTAGCAGGTTGCTAGTTTTGGAGATAACCCGATGTCACAGGAAGGCAGTCAAGTGGATTCCATGCCAGAACATAATATATGTATCTGTCAGGATCAAATGAGAGATAGATAAGCTACAGAGGGGTATGGAAGTGGTGTAATAGCACATTCAGGACAAGAACTATCTGCAGTAGGTCTTTCCTTTTAAAGAGCTTTTGTATCAGTGAACCAGCCTGCCCTCAGACACATTGCCATTCTGCCTCTATGTCATACTCTGTGCATGCGCACTGAGAATAATAGTATCCAAGCCATCTTCCTTGCAGACAGCACTGAAGAAGAAAATCACCTGGAATGGTTCAAATGATCCTAATTCAATAAAGGGAAAGCTGGAAAACAATTAATGTGTTGCTGTTATGAATATGGCTGCTGCTCTTCTCTAGATCCATGAGATGAAGTTCCTTGAAAGCAGGCGAGAGCAACAAATGGCCCTCCAGATTTTGTTCATCTGCACCTCTCACCAGCCCTAACCGGCTTGGCTAGCAGTGGGTGTTATACTCCAACAGCATCCTGGGATCCTGTTAGGGAAGAACAGAAACCTGGCTATGAGCAGTATCAGAATGGTAAACAGAGTACCACGCCTGGGAGAGGTGTGTTCCTTAGCGTGCTTGTCCTAGGGATGTTCAAGGTCTATTTGTGCATCCTGGAAAGTTTTCTCATTGGGAAAAATTTTCACAGTTTCAGTGGACATGAATGAGAAATGCTTCTTTATGTTAAAAAAGAGAAAGAGAAAAAGAGAGTCCCAAGACTGACTTAATATGCCCACTTTCTCCCCATAAGGGACTCAAGATGGCTCAAAGTCAAATACGCTTCCTGTAGCATAGGAAGCTGCCAAATACCACATCTTTCATCAGGTATTACCAAAGGGTATTGATCTTTTATCAAGTAATACCAAAGAGTATGAACCAGGCCTGAATCTGCTTAACTTCTGAAATCATACAGTTGGAGGTATTCAGGATAGTGTGTGTGTAGGGGGGGGGGAGGCATTCTGCTGGCATTTTGGTATTATGGAAGTTGATCAAAGATGGCTGTCTACTGATGGGACCGGAAGACTTTGTTGGGGGTTGCCTGGGGGTTGGATACTGAGTCCTATCTTACTAATAGAAACTCTGTTGAGGTTGGTATACGAGTAGTTGTGAGAGGAGACTGATGATATCATAAGCAGGCTTGTTCAGAGATGGGGATAAACGGGATGGGGTACCGGTGAACATCAAGACGTGCCTTCCATATAGACCATCAGGGGCTCTTTGGATCCTTGAGGGTGACCACATGTCCTCTTTTACAGAGAGCATTCCTCTTTTTGAAGGTGTTCTCTAGCTGAGAGCTATCCAGCCCAGCACAGACTGAGAGACAAAGAAGGATAGAAAGGTAAAACAGGGTCTTTCAGTTGCCTGGCCACAGTTTGCAGCCTGTGAGCAGACCCTGCAGGCACAATGGTCACCTGGCTGGTCTTCCCTGCTCAGGTGAGATGTATTGCAGTGCAGTATGTGAGAAGAACAGAATGGCTTAAGACAACGTCAACCTGCCTTTTAAAAAAATGTCTTCTGAGATGTGGTAAAATATGGCACCTTGACATTGGTTAGATTCAGAGAAAAAGCTATCCTGGTCTGATGCATCATCTAGACCAGGGGTCCCCAAATTCTGGTCCGCGGCCCGGTGCTGGTCCGTGGCCTGGGCCGGACTGGGCCACAGGGACAGATCTCCCACCCACCCCGCGTGCACTCCCCCCACAGCACCTTCGCGCATGCGCACAAGTGTGTGTGCGCCCACGCGAGTGCCCCCCACCCCTTCGCACATGTGCGCGAGTGCCCCCGATCCTTCGCGCATTTGCGTGAGTGTGCACACGCCCCAAGTGCCCTCGCCCTTCGTGCATGCGCACGAGTGTGCATGTGCCCACGCAAGTGCCCCCCACCCCTTTGCACATGCACATAAGTGCCCCTGAGCACCCCTGCCTACGTGCATGCGCGCGAGCACCCCCGCTCCTTCGTGCATGTGCGCGGGCGCAGGGGGGTGCCCCGCCTTCCCCAACTGGTCCGTGGTGTTAAAAAGGTTGGGGACCACTGACCAAGGACTTAACTATTCTATGGCTGCTTTACTGACCCATACGCTTCCTTGTCACCTGCTCAAAGGGCACACGTTTAACTGATAGGTAGTACAGACAGTGTCGTAGATCCAATTGCTAGTTTCATTTAGAGTAGACTTGTGGCAGCAACAGCTAAATGGTAAATCAGGACTTACTCAATCCTGTGTATTCAGTGAGACTTTAAGACAGTTTGGTCCAGATCCATAACTCACCATTACACACATACAAACGGTCTCTCTTTCATGAACGGAACACTTTTAAACCATCCTGGAATTAGTCACTGTTTGGGGGAAGAGAGGGGTGTTGTTGTTTTTTTTGGGGGGGGGAGAGAACATTTCTAACCTTTCTGACTTATCAAAACAAACAGATTTTAGGTCATTAAAACAATCACTATGCATTTTCAAGGATGGGGTGGGGAGAGAGAACAGAAAAGAAATGTGAATTGTAGTTAGTCCAAATGGGGTTGGTTTGTTGGTTTGTCTATTTTTAAAATGCAGGCTAAGCAGTGACTTATTCTGGATGAATAATTGTTTTCTGCACATGTTTTATAAATGTGGTTTTGTTCTTCTTTACACGCAATATGTGATAATGAAGTAATTTATATTGTTTCTTTCAAAAGAGTCACTTTGGCCTCTTTAGATTAGTACATGGACCAGATGATGATGGTGAATAATAATAATAATAATAATAATAATAATAATAATAATAATAATAATAATAATAATAATAATAATAATAATAATAATAATAATAATAATAATAATAATAATAATAATAATAATATAAAAACGGCAATATCAGTAACAGCATACGTATTGCACCAATATTTAACAGATACTTAAGTTTTTGGTTAAAACTTGTATCTGTTATATAATGCCAGTCACAATTGTTTTTACAGTTTTGATTGACTGTGTCTGGCATTTTTGAATAATAATAATAATAATTATAATAATCCAACAACAAAAGTTACAGCATGCTGCCATTTCAACTTTGCCTATATAAAAAATGGCTATCTGGCAAAAACACATTTTAAAGAATGCTTTAATTAAAATAACCAACTACTTCAATACAACACCATCATTTTTAAAGTTCCAAAGTGATATTAGTCTGTCCTTGACACAACAACAGCAACAAAGGGAGCCATGGGACATCAAGGTCATACTTAAGAGCCATCAAGTCCAGATTGTGCCCAGAGGAGGGGAATAGGATGTTAAAAGATCTAGAAACCAATCCCTATCAGGAAGCGAGCTGGAGATGTTTAGCTTCAAGAGGAGACAATATGGTAGTCATCTTCACATATATGAAGGGCTGTAACATGGAAGATGGAGTTTTCTGCAGCTTCAGAGGATAGGACCTGGAGTCAGATTATGAGAAAGGAGATCTCACCTAAATATGAGGAAGAATCTTCTAACAGTAAGAGCTGGGCAACCGCAGAAAAGTCTACATCAGAAAGTGGTAGGCTTTCCTTTATTGGAAGTTTTAAAACACACGTTGGGTGTAAGGAATGTTTTTGTTATGGATTTCCTGCTTTCTCAATGGTTTGCACTCAGTGACTCTTGTGGTCTCTTCCCGCTCTCAAAATCTGTGAGTCTAATTTGATTCTGACTTACAGTGACTTTCTGGGTTTTCTAGGTGTATTCAGAAGTGGTTTTACCAGTCCTTCCTTATGTTGGTGACCAGGCTTCATCGTTTGTTGCCAAAATTTGAGGGTGGAATTGGTGGCCAAATTTCTGGGATGTGATCTTGGTGGGTGGCTGGGAGCTGTGGAAATGGCCTTCAAAGACCATTTTTGGTCTCTGGACTATCTTTTCCCACCTCCGCTATACATGTTTCAGACATGATAACAGCATTAGCATCTTATGGAAGTCATAAATGGCAAAATCTCTCATTTCTTGGCAGATATGTTGATATTTTCAAGCAGTTAGTTTCTCTAACATGTTCAGAGATCATGGCTGGATCTTTGCATTAGATCATAGTAACGTTATTCAAAAGGATTTGAACCATAGACAGGAGAGTCACAGCAGATGGCTGATATACTACTATGATTCTGAAGGAGAAACAGTCATCTCAGGATGTAAGAAAATATGTCACATTTTATTTTGATCTAAATTTGCTCAACACGTTTTGACCTGAGCTTATGGCCCTCTTCAGGTGCATTGATTTTTGGTCTAGATTCAATCTTTTCCCTTTTTTGGTGGGTTTGTATATAGCTCCAATAGATTTGTTAGCTATAACTAATCTATTAATTAGGAAAAAGAAGGGTGGAAAGGGAAAAGATCTAATATAGACCAAAAATCAATGCCCCTGAAGAAGGTCACAGATTCAGAATGTGAGTAATTTTAGACTGAAATTAAGACTGATATATTTTCTTATATCCCGAGACTGGTTCAGTTCTTAACATCCCTTCTCTGTCAACTCACTTTCTGGATCTTCTCCGGCCACCTTCGAACTACAGATGTGGGTGGGGATTAGGGAGACTGTCCTAAGTGAGGTTTGTCCTGCACAGAATGTGTTGATGATTTAGGCCTTTTTTACTTCAATCTAATTTGAATAGGGGGAGTCGAATTCTGCTTACTGAACAGGGGGAGTTAAATTTGGCTGATGATCAAAAATCAAAGCACAGTATTATGAGAACAAACACCTTTCTAATGAACACACACACACAGAGAGAGAGGCTGTCCTTGGTCAGGAGAACAAGGCAAGACAGAGACCTAATTCTGAGATTCTTAGAATGTGTCATTTCTCATTTTAAAAAAAAAGACCAACAGCTTTGCATATTATTGAAAAACACGCTGTCCAAACATCTGTTTATTAATCCAACCCCATTCATTCCAACAGCTAAGAAATATTTCTAGATTTGTTCCCACTTGTTCACAAAATTGTTCTTTTTTTCTTTCCTTGGAAATTCTTGCTCTCTTCGCAACTGCTGCGTGGAACTTGAATTCTAAATGGTTCCCTAGTTTAAGATTTGATGTTCCCTAGCTGAGAGGCAAAAAGCAATATTGCTCCATTTATCTTTTTATGAAATGCATTACACAGAGTATAATTTGTGTCTCCATAATAATCTACTGTTTTCAATTAGAGATTAAACTAGTTGCTATAAAGGTCTGAGAAAAATACAACTTTTGTTTGTTCATTCTTGTTTTCTTCCACGAGGATGGTGGGAAGTGGAATTTTGTTACACTGACAGCATAAGGCAACCTTACTGAGTTTATACTCTGTTTACTGTAAATTGGCTTCACAAAGGCAACCTGTGGCGGTGAGGCAAAGAAATGAGATTAGCAAGCAGGGAAAATAGAAGATAATCGTGTTTACAGAAGTTGATGAACATCTTCCCTCATGCTCCATAAGGAACTGAGTTTACTCTCATCTAAAATCAACAGAGTTTTGTTGAGGCATCTCATGTTTGCGTGATCAGATGGATTTGCCCTTCTCACTAAATTCAACCAATCAGAATGGTCACTGCACTAAAAGGGTGTGTGTGTGTGTGTGTGTGTGTGTGTGTGTGTGTGTGAGAGAGAGAGAGAGAGAGAGAGAGAGAGAGAGAGAGAGAGAGAGAGAGAGAGAGAGAGAGAGAGAGAGATTTAAACAGGCTACAAGTTTATACTGTCACAGTCACACTTTTGCTCTTTGGGGCATTTTGAAGGTTACAATTAGCTGTTGCAGGTGTGGGTGACTGAAGAAAGTAATGGTTTAAGGCCAGTGGTTTCCTTAGGAAAAGGAGGGCACCTCATGTAGCTGCCTGTTAGCCTTTAGTTGCTTATTTATACTCCCTTTGGGAACACAGGTGTGTTGTTTGAGGTTGGTCCTGGATTAATTTTTGAGGCTGGATGCCCAGGTTTTGGTGGTGGCCAGGAGTGCATTTGCACAGTTCGTAATAATCATAATCATGTGGTATCAAGTCAATTCTGACTTATGTTGACCCTTTTCAGGGCTTTCCAGGTAAAGAATACACCAAAATGGTTTATCATTTCCTTCTTCTGGGGGTGCCTTGGGGCTGTGCAGCTTGCCCAAGGCCACACAGGCTGTCTCTATTTGCAGGAGGAATAGTGGGAAATTGAACTCTCAACCTCTCGCTCTGCAGCCAGATACCTCAACCACTGAGCTATCTTGCTATCAACCAATATATCCTGTTGCATAGGACTGCCTGATCAATGGGAGTGATGCCACTAGTAGTGGCAGATTGTTAGTAACTAAAAAGTTCCTTTTTTCCTCTCTCTTCGAGGATGTGTGACTCACACACAATGATAGGAAGTTGCATGCAACCTGAAGTAACAACAAGGAACTCTTTATTTAGTGGTAATCTGCTGCCGCCGGTGATGTTGCTGCTGTTGCACAGACAGAGCAATGCAGTAGAATGCTGGCATAAGTTCTTTGTTTGCAGTCGATACAAAAATGTGGAAGACAGTAAGCAGTTGAGGGAGAGAGAGGTGGAGAGGGAGGGAGATAACTCCCCCCATCCCACACATACTTCTGCTCGAAGGAATCAAAACACATTGCAATAAGCTATTGGATTGGAACCTCTTATGCTGCATTGTTCTACTTCTGAGTGCCAGTTTCACTCAGTGTTGCTTTCCACTTCTGTCACCCCTATCACTCATGGGACAATGCAAATCTACTGTAACTGGTGTCCCAACAGCATGTATTCATATCTAGGTCTTGCATACTTATGCTCCAGTCAGATACCCAAGAGGTGGGGGTGGGGAGGGATTGACAGAATAGACAGATGCTTTCAGTGCAGGATCCAGGATGTTAAGAGAATTTCCGCACCATGATTGTTTTGCCAGGGAAATGCATGTTACTTGTCATCAAGGTGTTCGGGAATAGATCAGCCTGATCTTACAAGTTGAGTACAAGAACTGTAATCAAGAGTTACATCATTTCATGAGACAAGACCAGGAGGAATACTGTAAGAGAAATGTGCGTAATTAGAACAGTGCTGGGAGAGAGACAATGGAGTGCTGGAAATCTATCCGAAACACGTAGTCCCCATTGACCTGTCCTTAGGCGTCAGACATGACGTGCTAATGGAATCAGAAGATCCCCCTCCAGATGCAACTGGGAAGTCAAGGCAAAATTTCATTCTCAAAACATCCAGAAGAAAAAAGATTAACTCTCCCAAGATTTGAGTGTCAAGAAAGGCAGGAAATTGTTAAGTTATCTAAATTCTCATTATTGTATCTTTAGTCAGGGGCTGCCCAAATCCCAGACTGTTGGATTTTCTTTCTGGCTTTAGGTACTGTGCATCTTTACTCTTGGAGTGTGGATGGTGGAGGGAGAACTATTCATGTTAGCCCTTGTCAAGAGAGGATTTCATAGACAGAAACTTGAACCAGAGGTAATTAAAAATGAAGGAGATAAAAGAAAACATTTTCCTTTTCCTTTTCTTTACTTTTCCTTCCTTCCTTCCTTCCTTCCTTCCTTCCTTCCTTCCTTCCTTCCTTCCTTCCTTCCTTCCTTCCTTTTTGGAAGAAGACAGTTTTTTTCGACATTACTTCAAAGGGTTTTGAGACATGGGAATTAAGCAAAGCTGTCCACAGGAAGGGGCAATCTGCTCCCTGTGGTCTTTCTTACAGATGGAGTTGTGGCAGACCAAGCATAGCGAGAGCAAATCAGAGGTAAATTAACTCAGAAGTGAACTTATGGCACATCTTACATCCCACCTGCTCTTGATTTGTATTCATTTTCTAGGCTGTGACACAAGAACACACTAACAGAGGTTTGCACAGTTTGTGACCTATTGAGCCATATGTAATTTGCTAGCCATTAGGGAGGTACAAATACCATCCAATCAGATTTGGGTCCAAAGTTCTGCTATAGCAATTGATATCCACCTGCTGGGGCCAATCTGGAGGTGGCCTGAACTGAAATTTCCTCTGATTTCTGCAGATCCTCCCCCCTGTCTTCCACAATCTGTGCTCAGGGGAATTGTGCATTGGGGGTATGCACAATATCCCTTTAGTGTCAGCAAGCAGTAGCCTCACGTGTTCAAATTCACCCACTCATTGCCTAGCCCGAATCCTAGGGCTACCACTTTGGCACATACACAGACACCCACAGTAACACAGTAGCACTGGAAACATTTACCCCATACCATGGAAATAAACAACAGGCAGTTGCATTTGGGCAACTGTTTCTTCTGTGGCAGTCTTGCAGTGCACCAAACAGTAAAAGTAATGAGAAGAATTGGATAAAATTTGTGTTGGGGCTTGGGAAGATGTCTCCTAATGTCCCCAACCAGTACCTTGGCTTGCCCACATGTGTTTGGTGTTTGGTCATTGGGAAACAAGTACTGGCTTCACTCACAAGTCTAATAGCTCAGGCCCGCAGCTCAGAAGAAAGACTGTCAATGGCTATCATACAGGCTACCAGCTTCTGATTACAAGTTCTGTCTCTTGTGTTGTTTGACACAAACTCTGGAAAACAGGGAGTGGAGTTGTCAGACCTCTTGCAGACTACTCTACATCTCTATTGGGCTGTGTTTGGTTCTGAAGTCAGGGCTCTCATGACCTAGAAAGATCTAGCTGCATGTCCTGGCAAAGCCCTACATACGGTGTTGTGGACACAGATCGACAGAAAATCGTGGAAGAATAAATGACAGAGAAAACCTTTACTATTTATTCTCTCACGCAAAAGCGATAGGGTAGGCACTACAGACCCTACCCATAGGGTAGGTTTCTAAGGATAGGTTCTTCAGTAATCCCTGTCTGAGCCAAGACAGACCACAGTAATTCACAACAGAAGCTTTCATCTTCATTTGAAGCACCTAAATTTGGGATAGGAAACATGTGACTTTCTAGATGTTGTTAGATGACAGGTCCAGCACTCCCTCAATTGGATATGGTAGTTAGGATTGATGAGAGTTGTGGCCCAAGAACACTGTGAAGACCACGTAGTCCCTGCTTGCCTAAAAAGTTCAGTCAAGGTTTGAGCATGGGCTATTCTTAATAGATTCTGCCCATTATCCCTTGATTCCATCATTGCACCCAAGCCTATGGATGGGCACAACACCCACGTTCCTTAGCCATTATAAATATTTGATAGAACTGTTTTGTTTTGTTCTGCCTTTGTTCAGAGAGGAAGGTTAGGGAAATGGTGAATTTCTTTTCAGATAGATCAGGTTGCAATTTCTTTGAAACTGGGAAGTGGAAGAAACTTCATGCAGTGGAAATGGTGTGATTCTACACAAACCTGGGAATGGGAACATTACTGGGCCGAATACTGCTTTCTTTGGATAGAACAGGACTTTCTTGCACATGCATAATTTCTGTTGTTAAATGGGAGAACACTGTGTTTCTGAAAGTGCGCTGATCTGTTTTCTTTCAAGAAACACTGGCAGGTAGTGTTAACAGTTGTGTTTCTTCCTTGGCCACCCGAATCTAGCTTTGCATGTTTTCGGCTCCACTTCTTCAGCTGACTCTGTGTGTGTTCGGGGGTCCACCCATGCAGAGAGATGCAAGATTAAGGCCCTCTAATTATCTTAGGTAAAGTGCTTTGATTCATTTACCCAAATTGCCTTCCAGAAATGTTAGAGCATTTAGAGTATTATTTAATAAGGTATTAATTGACTTTTGCACATTTATTTTAAATGTCAAAGCCAACAATGTAGGTCAGAGGGAAGAAAACACGGGAGGTGGAGGAGAAGGGGACTCATCTGTCATGCACGTGTTTCTATTCTGCTGTTTTCCACTTTGCAATTACACACAAATTTCCTTCCATCTTGGAATTAGGAGAAAGCAAGAGAAGAGCAACTGTGTTCCAGTGGTTAAAGAAAACTACATGGATGAAGGGAACTTATTTATTTATTCGTTCATTACATTTCTACCCCACCCATCTAGTGCATAAACACTATTACTCAGATTTTTATACTAAAAGCATCAGAATTCTGTATGCCTCCCCCAAATTTAACCGGTATTGAAATCTGAATAAATTATTCAAATTATTCAGTGAGTAGGTCTTTGAAAAATACAGAAGGTTACATTTTAAAAGGAATTTGTTGTGTCACTTATAACTTCTCAGCAGTTTGATTGTTGTTGTTATTATTGTTGTTCTGATCGCACAAGCCATTCCTTGCAACATGTGTTATTAATAGGTTGTGTTGTCATTGTCAGCAGCTTGAGAAAAATGAAGGTCATACTTCCTTGTTTCCCCCAGCGACCAGTTCTGATATTGTACTGTAGGAGATAAAAAAGAAGAGTACTTCCCTCATCACTTATAATTGATAACAGATTAGCCTAGAATGTAATTATTTGAAAAATGCCCATGAACTACTTTGAAAATTAACTCATTATATCAAAGTAACTGACATGTTACTAGTAACATTGGAACTACTACTTAACAGTAATATAACTACCGTATGTGTCATCAAGTCAGTTCTAACTTCTGGTGACCTTTCCCAGGATTTTCTAGTATATAGCACACAGAAAGAGTTTACCACTTTCTTCATCTGGGGGCATTCAGGGACTGTGCAGCTTGCACAAGGCTGCACAGCCCAGTTCTTTCCAGGAGGCACAGTGGGGAACCAAACTCCCGACCTCCGTTTCTTCAGCCAAGACACAACTCACTGTCCTATCCAGATAGTTAACCAGTGATATTATTCATACCAAAAGTAAATAGAAAGAATTAGGAGGTCATGTGGTCCTTAGGACTACACAAATGCAAGAGTATGATGAAACCTTTATTGAACCACGAAAAAATCAAACAAATTGCAAGCTTTCATGGAGAAAATTCAGGCTGAGCACCACCCCTTCATGGATAGTGCAGAAAAATTGTAGATAAGAGTCTCAAAATTCATGGCAAATGTCTGTGCCAAGTCTGCTCATGTGAGGTTTTGTTCAGACTTAGGCTGCAAATGTCAGCTGGGGGAGTGTGGTCTCAAGCACCATCCCTTGCAGCATGGTTGGTATTTTCCATCTCAAACTTCAGACAAAGAGTTTGCTAATTTTGACAACCGCCCCCCCCCCCCCTCCGCACCAAGACATTGCTTGCTTCCAAAACACAAAGTTTCTTTTGGGCTGTGGGGCTGGGGACTGTGTTACCTGCACCTTGTTGCATCCATTTATGGACATTTGTTGGCACAGAAGAGGTCAAAAGGATACATATCCTGTGCCCAAGACAATTTTTGCAAGAGCAAAGAAAGAGGCAAAAATTTGATATCATATTATCAGGACTCAGAGCTGTGCAAAGATCCTAAAAGCACCAAGAAATCTTCCTTCTGACTTCCAAGCCCATTTTGTAAGATATATTTAAAAATCCATGAGGACAGGAATATTATCTCTTTAAAATGACAATAATGCTAACAACACTGAGAGCTGGCATGTTCTAGATTCTACAAATGTCCTCAGATTTTGTCCTACATGGTCTAGATGTCAACTCAATTGGAAGCCATGCAGTTTTGGACTCCTAGTTACATTCCCTTGATTGAACCTCTTTTTGGTATTGTTAGAGACTCTCTTACCGATGCCTGGGGCCATGATTGCCTTGACAAGAGTGGCTTATGGGTGTGTGCAAATTGGGTGGCAATAAAAATCAGGCCTCACATTTTCATCTTATATACAAAAGAGATAATAACAACCAACCTGACATTTCACTTTTGCTTCTGTAGAGCAGGTCTTTTAATATGAGTACTACTTCTTAGCATTTAAAGGAACTTTGACAGCTGAGTAATCCCTTCATCATTTAAGTATAACAAGATTTTACTATTAAGTACGTGGGCTGGAAATGGAGTGCTTTTTTCATTCACACTATAAACAGTTACGCTGGGTTTGTAATCCCGCTGTCAGATTGTTCACTGTTTGATATTAATCAGCAGGTTTATGAAAGGTGCAATAGACCACAGAAATGAACAGGGAAACGAACATATAAAACACAGAGGCTGCTGCTGTAATCTTCAGATGCTTATTCTGGACTACTTCCATTGATTTCAGTGGGGTTTCCCTCCACCCCCCCCTTTTCTTCTTCTTCTTCTTCTTCTGGAGCTGGTGCCCAGCTCTCTTTCTCCTCAGGTTTAATTTCTCATTTTCTTATATGTACATGGTCTTGAGGCTTTGACCTTAAGGAGAAGTTCAGAAGCAACCACTCTGGCTTGGCCAGCATGCAGTGGAATTACTAGGTATGACTCATCAGCCCACATTCTTGGGTCACATTCTTGGACTCTCCGGTTTTGCTCCCTTGGCTGCCAAACCCACTTATTTTCAAACAAACAATCAAACCACAAGAGGAATAGGGCTGAATGAAATATAACCATCATATCCATAAAAATAGCAGTTAGGGACCCCAGGGATCAGATCTGTTCCTAGCCCTCAGCATTCCTCTGCACGTATTCAGGGCAACACTTACACACAGTGACAGTGGAAGTAGGGGATACAGACTAGCAAAACAGTGCCATAGAGGTGGAGCTAGGGCTAGCATTCAAAAATGGCCAATACTGAAAGACTGGGCCTGGTTCTCAAGGTAGCCATTGTGACTTTGCTTTTGAATCAATGCAGTGAGAGTAAAACTGGCCCTGTCATGTACAGAGTGAGGCAGTTGCCTCAGGCAGCAGATGTTGACCCATGTAGAAGCAGAAGCAGCCCACGCTTCTTTTCCTCTGGCATTGACTCTAGTTTGGCAGGGGTAATGAATCAATCTTGGGTTTTCATGTGAACTTGACAGAAGTTATCCATGTTGCTGAACTCTATCCACAAAGTAAGACACAATGGATTCACTGGCCCCATGAAATCTGAATCCCCTTGATTCAAAGGGAAAGCTGCATGTTGCAGCTGGCATAGTCTTGCATTTCTGCAGCCGGTTTACTGCTCTCTTGTGAGATGGAGGATGCCTTCCCATCACTAGTGCCGCAAGTAAGATTTTATCATTGACATCAGCTTTTGTAGCTAGAACGGGCAGGTGTGGTTGCCATCTTGACCTTGATCTGAGGTAGCAAAATGCCTGGGCTTTTATAAAACTGGAGAAGGGCTCTGGTTCAGGTGACATGTTAAGTACCATTGCTGCATGCAGAAACTCCCAGACACAAAGCTTGGCACTCCAGCTTCTTTTATTTAAATAATCTGGCAGCAGGTGAAAGGCCTCTTCAGGACTGATGTCAGCACCTGACATAGTGGGTCAGATGTCAAAACCCATGAGACACCGAGGGCCTACTAGAGATGACATTGTCCTCTCTCTGTGTTTTTCACAGTTTCCAGTGTTTAGCAGAGAATATCCAGGAGACTTGGCTGGAGTGGCTGTTATTCCAAAATGCCACTGAATAATATAATCAGGAAAAATTGTCGTGAAAGCTCCAGAGTCACTGTGTATATCTAGCAAAAAGAAAACTGAATTTTGACACTCTTTGGGAGAGGCAATTATGTAAACCACTGTGAGAACTAACTAACTAAATAAATAAATAAACAATTAAAAAATTAGCAAAACCCCAATGATGGTGGATTTATAGCAATGCTTTGACTGATAAAGGCAATCCAAACCTCCATTTATTTTTGTTCTGTGGCTGATCATTTTCAGCTCACTCAGGGAGAAGGGCGCTATCCTGAGAGCAGAAAGTTTGAGAAACCCTACTTTTCAGTATGGTGCTAGGAACACCAACGTTTGATCACCACCAGGTCAAGAGGGCTTTTTAAACCTATATCCTCTCTTCTTCTCCCTTCCCTTTCCTGTCTGCTACATCCAGCTGCAAACTTCCTCCCTCTCTGTAATGCACATCAGTGGAGCCTTTCCTTTGAACATTTCAGAGAGCTGCCCAAGGAGACTATACCTTGGTGTAAATTCATTTGGTTACATCAAGGGTGTGGAACTTTTGTCCTTCCAGATATTGTTGGACTCCTTTTCCCAGAACCCCCCACTGCTAGCCATGCTGCTTATGCATGATGGGAGGTGGAGTCCAACAACATCTAGGGAGACACAAGCGCTCAACCTCATTTCATATGCTGCTGCACAAGAAACAAAGCATCCTTCTCTTAGAAATTTAATGTATAAAACTTTAAGGGGAGACATAGGAACTTACATAATAGATATTAAGGAAGGAAGAAAAGGAAGGAAGAAAAGGAAGGAAGGAAGGAAGAAAACCTTCCTAAAATGGTTAAATAAAATAAAGGTTTACTAGGAACTGTCTCTGGTAAAGCCAGAACATATGCATTTATATATTAGTGCCTTTTTGTATATTATTGCACAAATACAGTACAATTTAATAATGCATATGGTCTTCATTTGGTTTTGAATGGACTTCACTTAATTCTTATCACAAAGAACTTTCTACAGATGAGTGCAACAACTAATATTTTGTTACTTAGAAAAGATCAAAGTTCCAATATTTTCAGGGAACATGTGTGATCTACTTTAGAAGACTTTGTGCCTCAAAATCCAAAGACATAAGACAATTCACTGTATGCTCAGATGACTTTTCCAGAGGTGAGCAGAAGCTCCAAAGATAAGGGAAGTTATCCCTTACAAAACATTCTGTAGGCAATGGGTTGGGTCCTAATTTGCCCTATTAATTTCAATGGTTGTATTCTAAATATGACTTAGGGCTCAGTCACACCTACCAAAAGAACTCCAGTTACAGTGGTTTGGCCATTATTTAGATCAATTCATAACTTTCCATTCAAATGACACATGACCAACATTGATTCATTTGCCCCAGCAATTGGTTTATTTCCCCCTCACCAGGAGGGTTGTTTTAAATTGCACTGATTATGTATCACTTCATTTCTTATTGTTTCAGTACGTGTGAATGTTGCTGTTGATTTATTTCCTTTGTGAAGGGGTTAGGTTTTTCTGTGTTGTGGCCACTGCGCTTGTACCTTAAAAAATATTTTTTTAAGGGACATCAATAAATCGTTAGTAGCCACTGCCACCTCCACAGAAGGAGACAGCCTTCCTTCATCCCTTGCAGGTGAAAAAGGGCTTGAGATTTCCTGCTTTGAATTGTAAAGAAAGGAGTGGTGCATTTTTTAAACCCTGCTCTTCACAATTCTTTGCAAGTCTTTTAAAACCCTCCTCCTCCTCCTGATGCTGTTTTAAAAGGAAAAGAAATATGAAAGCCAAGAACTGAGAGGGAGAAATATGCAGAGAAATAAAAGAGGACATGTTAATAAAGGAGTGAAGGGAAAAGGGGAGGAGGAGAGAAGGTTTGTAGCACTTTATCAATATATCACCTTTGGTAATAATAAAAAAAAGGAAAAGAGAGCACCTGATTGCCCCAAGAAACAGAGAAAATGAATTGATACAAAATTAAAGAGCAATATAGCCTGCTATAAGGATTCAAACACAAAGAAATGAATTGATACAGTTAAAAACAATGTAAATGCTCCCGCCAATATATATATACCATGTGACTGGAGAAAAATGTATCAGTACAACAGATGGATGAAATGAATCAGTATAATTAGGGTTCTTTTCTCACGTATGATCAAACCCTTAGTCTCAGTCCAATCCAGTATCACTTATAGATGTGTCAATCATATGTGAGATTTTATACTAGGACTGGGGCACCTGTAGTCCTCCAGCGCCCCTCAGTCAAAGATGATAGAGATGGTAGTTTTTTAAAAAAATATTGTGGCCAAAGACTACCTTTCCTCAAAACCTACATGTATATCTTTCTCACTTCATCATGTCTAAGGAGAGCAAGCATGAAGGAACACAGTCTGTCATTTTCTGAAGCTGCCTTCCCATTCTCTGTGGCTATACAGTGAGGGCATGTTGCATAGTAACTGTAGTTCCAGAGGATGAATGTTCAAAACAAAAGTCAGTGTAATGTACTATAGTAGTTTGAGTGTTAGTCTGGGATGATCTTCTGCAATGTGAGATCCTCTAGAAATGTTGGATTCCAAATACCTTTATCCCTTTCCATTGACCATTCTGGTTGGAACTGATAGGGATTATAGTTCAAAACATCTGGATGATATCACATCAGGGTTTGATGCTCCAGTCCACAACACAACACAGATTCTCCTGGTGAACATAGATCCTGTGGAACCCAGTCAATACTCCAGATGCCCCCATCCCTTCACCTTGAAGTACTAGAGAACAGTTTCAGAGAATGATAGACTCCACTTTGCTTGAATGGAGTTAGGAGAGAAAGACATGTAGTGGCAGGGAAAGAAGCCTCTAAATAAAACATTGCATATTGGCTGAAATCTTGTTGCCTAGCCTAGTAAGTTGCAACTAGAATAGGCAAATAGGCCCATTGAATTAGTGGGGATTTGGTGAGTCAACTTCTCCATAACTTCCATTGGTTCAATGGCCCTGCTGTAGTTGCTACTTACTACACTAAGCATCCCAAAGAAGGGCAGTGCCAAAGAATGCTCCAACTACTGTACAATTGCACTCATTTCACACACTAGCAAGGTTCTGCTCAAAATCCTCCAAGGTAGGCTTCAGCAGTATGTGGACCGAGAACTCCCAGAAGTACAAGCTGGATTTCAAAGGGGCAGAGGAACTAGAGACCAAATTGCTAACATGCGCTGGATTATGGAGAAAGCCAGAGAGTTCCAGAAAAACATCTACTTCTGCTTCATTGACAACGCAAAAGCCTTTGACTGTGTGGACCACAGCAAACTATGGCAAGTTCTTAAAGAAATGGGAGTGCCTGACCACCTTATCTATCTCCTGAGAAATCTATATGTAGGACAGGAAGCAACAGTTAGAACTGGATCTGGAACAACTGATTGGTTCAAAATTGGGAAAGGAGTACAACAAGGCTGTAACTTGTCTCCCTGCTTATTTAACTTATATGCAGAATACATCAGGCAAAAGGCAGGACTGGATGAATCTCAAGCCGGAATTAAGATTGCCGGAAGAAATATCAACAACCTCCGATATGCAGATGATACCACTCTGATGGCAGAAAGTGAGGAGGAATTAAAGAACCTCTTAATGAGAGTGAAAGAGGAGAGTGCAAAAAATGGTCTGAAGCTCAACATCAAAAAAACTAAGATCATGGCCACTGGTCCCATCACATCCTGGCAAATAGAAGGGGAAGATATGGAGGCGGTGACAGATTTTACCTTCTTGGGCTCCATGATCACTGCAGATGGTGACAGCAGCCATGAAATTAAAAGACACCTGCTTCTTGGGAGGAAAGCGATGACAAACCTAGACAGCATCTTAAAAAGCAGAGACATCACCTTGCCGACAAAGGTCCGCATAGTCAAAGCTATGGTTTTTCCAGTAGTGATGTATGGAAGTGAGAGCTGGACCATAAAGAAGGCTGACCGGCAAAGAATTGATGCTTTTGAACTGTGGTGCTGGAGGAGACTCTTGAGAGTCCCCTGGACTGCAAGGAGATCAAACCTATCCATTCTGAAGGAAATCAACCCTGAGAGGTCACTGGAAGGACATATCCTGAATCTGAGGCTCCAGTACTTTGGCCATCTCATGAGAAGAGAAGACTCCCTGGAAAAGACCCTGATGTTGGGAAAGAGTGAAGGCAAGAGGAGAAGGGGACGACAGAGGACGAGATGGTTGGACAGTGTCATCGAAGCTACCAACATGAATTTGACCCAACTCCGGGAGGCAGTGGAAGACAGGAGGCCTTGGCGTGCTCCGGTCCATGGGGTCACAAAGAGTCGGACACGACTTAATGACTAAACAACAACACTAAGCAACCTGATTTCAGCCATTGTGTATATAGGCATGGGAAGATGAACCTCAATGAGATCCAGCTTGACTCGGTAATCCATCCTTATCCCAATGTATGTGAATAGTCCCTGAGGAGAATGCTGGAGTAGAAAATACGTGTAGCAGGCTCTTATGTTCTCAGGTGCTTCCGTTTCTTCTGAAGTAAGGCTTGTTGTGACACCTCAGGAACAGACTTCTCTATCAATCAGCCTTTGAAATATCCTCTGAAAGCAAGGTCCTTAGGCAATGTGTTGTTGGTATCTCACTTTTCACTGTACCGTTGTTTCAAAAGAACAAGTTTTACAACTCTTTGAAGAACTCAAAATGCTTTTTGTGAGAGACACTAAAGAATAATTTTGACCGACGGTATGAAATGTCTTTATGTAGCCCAAATGTAGATAAGCAATGATTTGTCCTGAGGCATTATTACCCTTATTAACAACTCTGGCAGCTTGCCAGCCACTTAGCGATCCCCATTCCCATATTCTTTGCAGTGCCTCCCACCCCTCCCTCCACTTGTATCTTCTTATTAATTTGATACCATTGCTGAGCAAATAGTTCACAGCATATAATTTAACCAAATGACTATTTCCCCTCATCTTTATGCCTGATATTTCTGTCAATCAGCATTTTGCTGACTGTGCTGGTGAGTTTAATTTGATTTTCTGGTTCTGACCTGAGGAAGTCAGTATCTCCGATTCAATTTGTTTTCTAGCTGTAGTTGCATGAATCATGTGATGTTTCTTCTATACCCTGATTGGCCAGTGCATTGTGCAACTATAAATGTATATATGCATGTGTGTGTGTGTGTGTGTGTGTGAGAGAGAGAGAGAGAGAGAGAGAGAAAGAATGAATGAATGGATATGAAATAACCGGAAATACCTTGCACCATTTAAACAATGGTAGTTTTTGAACAGACTAAAAAACAGCAGAGTGATGTCCCTTGAAATGGAAAATGGGAAGTTATTTTCATATGGGGTGGCAAGATTTCCCCGCCCCAAGCAGTATTTCTGCAAAAGTAGACTTCTGTAATCAATAATACTCATTGATTGGCTATAGAGTTTAAATTAAATTTTCTTCTGTAACATTCTGAGTAATTACCTTGCTGTATACGGATGCAGTTGTGCTCTGGATAGCAGAGCTTCCTGTCCCTGCCTTAGAGTTAAAGGGAGTAGAATTTCTGGGTATGTTTTATAGCCCTTCTTATCTCAAGAGCTCAGGGCTGATAACAATAATTATGTTCCCAATAGGGAGGGGGATGGAAATTGGGCAGGGGGAATTTATCAAATGAAAAATCCAGTTTTTAAAGTTTGGATTAATCTGAGTAAATGGCAGTCTCAAATCTTACGCAATTTTCTTGTGAAAACCAACAAACAAGATGGCCATAAATGGTGGAAAACAAAGACATCATAAAACAGGAGCCAGCACCTCAGACTAATTATATTGACTTTTTAAAATGAATTATTAATTCCACACAGCATCCAAATGCATAGTTATTTGTGGGTTTGGCTGGTAGTTCAGAATCCCAGCGTCCAGAGGAGGAATTAGAACAGCCAACTTTTATATCCTTTGTAAAACGTAAAGTACAATGATGAGTTGTCCAGGTTCATGGAAATATACAGGGAGAGATCAAAGCGAAAAGCCACATTTTGTGTATGTGTGTGTATCTATAACAACAACAGCAATAATAATCTTCATCATCATCTTAGAACTGCAGAGCTGAAAGGGACCCTACAGATCACTGAGTCCAGCCCTGTTAAGGAGGCATAGTCGGGAATCGAATTCCCAGCCTTTGGCTCCTATATCTATATCTATATCTAATACACACACAAAATTAAAACACAGAGCGTGATCAGAAACACAATCCCTACCACATTGACAGAACCACATTTTGCATGGCTGGCTATCACAATAATAGCAATGGTGAATTTTGGCAGTTTTTATCCCAGAGAGTTTCTTCACTGAAAGAAACATAACCCTTTTATGGTTCCCTGAAATAATCAGGGGTAGTGATGCTGTAGGTGGCATGTAGGTTGCAGGCTTGTTCCCAATCTCATCCTAGGCTACTATCAGAGGGGGGAAATATCACCATGACAGAGCCTCCAGTTCTTTCTTCCCTCTGAAGACTTATATAGTGAGAAATTTGGTGAGGTTTGGTGTTTTTTTAGGTTTTTGACATCACGTCACTTGCATTTTCCCTTCTGGGTTTTCCTTCCTAGAATCCGTGTCACCTTTTCTCTCTTGCTTCCTTCTTTGTGGCTAGGGGTTCAGCTTCAACACCTTCATGGCCTTGTCTGTTAACTGCTCTTTCTGTTTATTGCCTTATCTTTTCCACTTACTGATACTGTTTTAATCTGCCCTTCTTGCAAGAAGCTCCTCCAAACAAGAAGCTCTAAAACAACCCTATGAAGTAGGTAAAGCTGAGAGCCAAGTGAGGTTTATAGTTGAATGGGAATTTGAACCTGCACCTTCCCAGCCATCCTCTGATATGCTAGCTGCACTGGTTTTTCATTGATAAACAAAATGGGGGGGGGGGGGGGGGAAGGCATGTTTTCACAAAATCCAAAATTGGGGGAGGGGAATACTGTATCAAATCATTAAAATCTCAAGGCCAGAAATGGAATTTTTTCCAATTTTCTGGACCACAGATACCATAATTCTCCTGTCTGGGACTTTTACCTACCTTGTGGTCACCTTTTGAATACCTCAAATGTGATGTACTGGGGGGGGGGGGGGGAGGCCTAAGTTAGAAAGTTTTGAGGCTTAGCTCCACCTAAGCTTCTGCTCCAGTGCTAGCTGAGAGCTTTCTATCCGAGAAGGAAGCTTGGGCTGAGCTTGGCTTAGCTAAGTCGCAAAGCTTTCTAAATCAAGCCTTTTCTCTCAGGTGAGCCACATTTAGATGGGGAATTATGGTATTTGTAGTCCAGAAAATCTGGAAATCCTATCCCTGCTCAGGATTCTTCATCAGGCTGGGCGTTGTAAAGATGGTGGAGGCGTGAAACAGAAAAGTTGCAAAGTCATCCTGGCCAGATGTTAAGACCAGGTCCTTATAGTGTAAATTCCAGAACAGAGGCTGCAGCAGCCTTGTATAATCAGATTAAGATATCAGGTTTCACCCTGAGAATATAGATTTCATTGTCTCTCTTAATCTCTGTAGACAAAGGGCTGGTATTATCTGCCTGACTTTTTTTTGGTTTTGCCATTGATCTTGATTCTGAAAGATATTGAAGCTCCTTCAGGTGGGAAAACAGAATTCAGTGGTTTGTTAAATCAACGGTTGCAGAAACTGAGGGGGAACAATGTGACAAAGAGTTGCGTAGAGCTGGTCTTGAGACATTTTGCTGCCTGAGACAAGGTGCCTTCCCTGTTGTTTACCCCAAAGCCATCCAAACTGTAATTCCAGTACTGGCATGTCTGAGAAGACTGAATGCAGCATCACACCTGAGGCCAGCCAGCCAGCCTACTGGGGACAAAATAGGCCAGATGGCACACACAGCTCTGTCTTTCAAGATCTTGCCCTCCCTCCACACTCTCTCACATCAGCTGTCTGAGGCAGCCACTCTGCTCTGCCAAATGATAGGACTGGCTGCACAGATGCATGCATGGGCATCATGCAACACAGACATACTCTGGCAGTGATGTGCAGTTATGAAGGCAGAATGAAGGGTGGGACTTGTCCCTCTAAATTGAAATTGGCAGATTTGTAACTTGCTTTCGAAACCTGGTGTGGATAGACTTTATTTCCCAGGACATCCACTCCAGCACCTTTTACGAAGAAAAGTCTCAACTTTCTTATTTTGATCACTGGTTCCTTGACTAATTTGCAAAGTGTTGAAGATGTCTGTGTTTGGAAGTATGTGCTCTGAAAAGGTCATTGTACCATCTTGCCAGCTCCTATTACATCATCTTCCAGTTGGATCACACGGTTGAATTTGTGGTATCACATTAAATTTCACTACAGCAAACTGCGATATCATTAAGGGCTGTGATTTCTTACCATTTTCTGAGGCAGAAGGTAAAGTCGAGGTATTTGAGAGAAAACTCCTCTTCACACATAGATCATCTGAAAGGCAGTTGTGAGGAAAGACGGCAAGTGATTGACCGGTTGGTTACACTTCTACAGAATAGGTATTTTATGTCTTTAACTTACCGGTCAGTGTGAATCCTTCTGTCATGATAGTTACACTTGCTGAAATGTCACTGTAATATCATCTATTTTTGGGTTCTTCAAGGTTAAGGATACGTATATATATCAATAGTTGGATATATTTATTCAAAGGTTAGAAAGTACTCTGAACTGTTGACTAGTGTAGAATTTATTTTAGGAGAAAACATAAACACGAAGAAACCATAATCTTGGTGTAATGTAGGAATCTAATTAAGACTAATGAGGCAACATTAAATTTAATGTATGATGCATTTTATAAGCCTTACCATTAGAGCTGCAGCAAGCTGTTCATCTGAGCAACAAACTTTACTGAATAAGCCCCTAAAGGCATTCTTAAACAAGTTGGGCTCAGGACTGTGATTGGCCCTTGTGTCAGATAGATTTGCTGAATGAGGAAGAAGAATTCTACCAAAACCCGCGATTCCTTTTAGTCACTTCCAAGTATAAATTCAGTTATTACCACAGATGCATATTTGTTGTCTCACAGCATATTTTTCAAGGGAAATGAGTAGACGGTGTGTGGGAAGGTCCCACATTCATGCCCCAAGAAGTTCCTCATGGTGTTTCCATTTTATCTGATTGGTTTCATCATTCTTAGATCATAGGAATGACACAATACTGCTGTACTAATGTACAAATCAGCCCTCCATAAGCTAGAATGGTGAAAATTGTGCTGGCCCTACCACAAAGGAGAGTGAGGTGACTGCCTCAGACTGACAGTTATTGATGGGGGCCAGAGAGAGGAGGAAGGCTGTGTGTGCCACATGGCCTGCTCTGCACCCCCTAAGTTAGCATGCTATCTTTGGGTACGGTAAGACACTGTCCCTGTGGCAGTGGTGAAGGAAGAGTCATCTTCCAGTTTAGTTGGCTTCTGTATATGAAATGGGAAGTGAGGTGCCATTTTGTCCTTTGTCCCAAAGGCAGGGGTAGTCCAACCTTGACCACCCAGCATTGGGAAGTAAACCACATCACGCAAGGCTGCCTCTTTCCACAAATTTTGCCACTCCCCTCCCATTATACACTTTCCTGTTCACTCTGCACCATGTACAAACAGTGAGGAGATGGAGAGGATGCTGAAGAAGAGGAGGAGGAGAGGGAGAAGAAACGGAGAGATGCTGCAATGGAAATTGGAGTGGGCAACTTTTTTCTTTCCTTGACTCAGAGACAGAGGAGGAGATGGAGACTGCTCCTCCCCCCCTGCTTCTGGTGTAGCTAATTCCATTTCTGTTGCTGCCGCTTCCTCTTTTCTTCCACAAGTAGCATCCTTGCTATTTCTGTGCTGAGGAGGAGAGGCATGCAATGAGTGCATGCTAGGCAAAAACATGTGCAGGTGAGAAACAGCCAGTTCTGGTGACCTATAACCAGTGCTGGAGACCAACCCCAGAGGAGTATGATATGCAAGGGGGGCACAGTACCACCTGAGGTACCCCGAATTGGATGTACCTAATGCCAGGACCTGCCCTGCCCAGGTGGGATGATAAAGTAAAATGGAAAGGAAATGTTAGCATGTCATAAGTATGAAAAACAGTGGAGCTCAAGAGCTGAGTGCTATCTTCCTTCTAGGTCTCTGAGTTGCATGAGATTTTAATGAGTTTTCAGAGATGGCGACCCACCATTTCCTGTTCATCCCAGGGAGGGATAATCGTAGGTATAATCTGATGACTGCAATTCTGAGACTCTCTCATTCTTCCTAATTTTATGTATCATCTAGTCTGACGATACACACACACACACACACACACACACAGACACACACACAGACACACATAGTGTCTGGTAGTGACATAGAGATCACAAATAATTCTGATCATCTTTTTCTGACCACTGAATCCAGACTGTACTGGCCTAGTACAGCTCAGGTGTTAAATCATCCCACATTCTAGGAGACTACACTTCATAACCACAGACTGTTGTAGTTTATTGTGGTGACAATAGTGCTTCTGGTAAGATCATAAAGGATATTTAAATGACAGGTCATTCTGTATTGGGGGGATTATACTGGATCAAGGTAATCACTTTCAAACCCTAATAGTCTCTATGGAAGAATTAAGAATGAACTTAAGTCTTATTAAAATCAGTGGGACATGGAAGTGCTTAATGTCAACTGGATCATACCCTCTTTTCTGGTGTATATTTATAACCCAACTCCATAATGGTTCAGAATCTGAATAATGTCCAAGTTGAATAGACAATATAATATTCATATTAAAACGATGATGTGCTTTTTTCGTATGAGTGCAACCAATGAAAGTTGAAATCTGAGTGCACCAGTTGGATGACATTTCTTTTATAAGATGGAAAGGAGCAGATGGTATCATACAGCACTTTGGAAGGGTACTTCACTTGTATTTCTATTAGTTGGGTACTAACAGAACATTGAGTGTTCAAGGAGAGGATGCTTGTTTGTTTTAAGGCAGCCTCTTAGGATACTCAGTTGCATGGACTTGAGGCACAGGTGGTACTATAGTAGCTGTAGCTTAGTAGTCAAGGACCTTCTTTGTGTGCAAAAGTTGCCAGGTTCAGCTCTCCAGGTAGGGCTGAGGAAGATCTCTGTCTGAAACCCTTGAGAGTAGCTGCCAGTCACTGCAGAGATGGAACACTAAGCCAGACAGAACAATAGATATAGAGTTATTCTCAGAGTCTCTAGATCATTCTTGGTTGCGCAATGAAGGCAATAATAATTGTGTGCTGTCAGGCCAATTCTGACTTTTGATGATTCTTTCCAGGATTTCGAGGTAGATAACACACAGCAGCGGTTTACCATTTCATTCTTCTAGGGGTATCCTGGGACTGTGCAGCTTGCCCATGACTGCACAGGCTGGCTCTTTTTGCAGGAGGTGCAATGGGGAATCGAACTCCGACCTTTGGCTCTGCAACCAAATACCTAAACCACTGAGCTATAAGCCATAAGCAATAAAGATAGTGAAGAATTATTTATGGGAAGTCACTCTACATAGCCATATAGGGTTCCAACTATTTAGGGCTTTATAGACCCATATAAACAAGACTTTGAATCATGTCCAGATGGCAAATGATATTGCAGATAATGGAGCATTGGAGTAATGTGCTCTCTCATTGGAATTACCTTCAAGAAGGATGGAAATGGGACATGTCTGCAGTGGCCAAGTGAAAGCAGATGCTGATTTGCTGATGGCCTCAGACCTCAAAGGGGACTGGCCAAAGGATGTTGGTCCAGAGGTCCAACAGAAGGGCTCTCCGTGTTTCTTCTCCTCTTGCCACCTGAGACATAGCTGGTGGCTGATGGACTCTCATTGCATCATATCACAACCCGACAAAAATTCAAGGACATCCCTTTGGGCACAAGCTTGTATGTGGGAAAGGCTTTTCACAGGATTCAATTAAGCTCTGTTTCCTCTTTCCCCTTTCACAGCTGCTTCTCAGCTGCAGGCACTTCAAATGGAGGCCAACATGCACCTCTCAGATATGGTCTCATCCCACAACTTAGTGGTGCTCCAATCCACTCCGCATGTGCTCAACAGCTGCACCATCTATGGGACTACGTAGCCCTAAAGTTCCCCAACAGAAATATATAAAGCAAAATAGTTTGAGAAGAAAGATATTTTCTTTCTGAATAGTTCAGGAAACTCATATTTCTGAGATTTACAAGTTCAAGGTATATTTATAACTGAGCACATAAGAATGTTGCCATTTTTATTCTTCTCTCTCTTATGCCTAGTTTTCTAGACATGCCATTTCTGTTATTTCCACAGGCAAATGTGAGAAGCAGCTTTTATTGCAAATGAACCAGGTCAATACTACTAATCACTGATCTAAAAGCTTATGTCAGTGTCAAGAGAACTAAAATTGTTCTTCTTTTGTGTTTTCTCTTCATATGTCCCCCGTAACATTCCAGATCATGCATACTATCTGAGTGGCCTAGGAAACTTTGGACCACTTAGCTTTTGCTAGCAAAATGAGTTTCTTGTGGGGACGTATGTTATGTTCTTTAAGTCTCTGTGACTGTTCTGCATATGGAAACAAAAACATTGTAAAGGCTAGTTTTAAAACATAATAATAGAATCATGTGTCGTCAAGTCGATTCTGACTTATGGTGACCCTTTTCAGGGTTTTCCAGGTAGAAAATACTCAGAACTGGTAGCATATTAATAAAAGAAAAGGTGCTCAAAAGTACTTTATACATCCTTGGAACTGTGGTACAGGTTACCAAGCCAGACAAAGGTTGGTGATGGCATGGATGAGGGAGATACCAGAGAGGTTGCAGCTTGTAAAGTAAAATCATAAATCTGTCAATCCCCAAATTGTTGTAACAAGTTAGTGTTAATTTTAACAATTTCTATCCTACACCCTGGCACACTTACAGAGGAAATGAATCCACATGGGATAGCTAGAAAAAGCTGAATATTCTCTATAGCTTAAATAGGTGCTTGTTCCTCAGGAATACAACTTATCCGTCTGTCTTCATTTTTCATCTCTCACTTCTAAAAACCCTGCCGCAAAGGCACTTCAGAATATTTTTCTAATGTCACTCCAAAGTTAAAAGATAATTTGCCTTGGGGGGGGGGGGGATACTGCCCATCTTAAAAAAAATTAATAGAATTAGTCATAAGAACTATTTTTAGCAAGAGTTCAACTTTATCCATGTATTTTAATGTGGGAAAAGTGTGTCCTTTTCCCTCTGTGAATGTTTGATGCTTTCCAGCCCTCTTGTGAGTGTGTTTGAGTATCTTAGGGGGCTCTGGAGTGGAGGCGAACTTCCTCTTGGATCCTCTCTGTTTTCTTTCGTGAAAATGACATTCCTAAGCTGTTTCACTTTCTGACAGGAAATGGAACCTTGCCAAAAATGATTAAAGTCCAAGAAAGCATAACAGTTCCAAAGCTGCAGCCGTTCTTTAGGAGTCCTGAGTTTGACATTATGTCAAACAAATGTGAAATATTGTTTATTAAATTTGAATAATACAGAGAAAAAGGAGAAATGGGCCTTGGCTTATCATGCAAAGATTCTTTATTAAATCTGTAAAGGATTTCCTAGCTCTAATAAATTGAATTATATTTATAAATATACATGCACGTGAAGATCACCATTTTGTGTTGGTCAGCCCTAAAATACCCATATGCATTCTCATATTCCCATGAAGTGAGATTTTCCTGAAAGAGAATCTTTCTGGTTTCTCTTTTACCCCACAGACTTGCAATATATGGAAAGATCCCAGTAATTAATATCAGTGTGCAGCTCACATAGGGTTGCATTCTTAAAAGGATATGGTGTGGAATCACACAGACAATTAACTGTTGTAACTTTGGATAATTTGCATGGGTATCAAGGCTTCAGATTTTGTATGTATAGAGTGTTAAAATAACGAAGGGGACTGTAGAAAATGCAACCCTGAAAATGTACATTGTGCTTTAAAAATGAGATTTGAACAGTAGTTTAGTAAAACATACTGCAAATCAGCCAGCTCTCCAGCCAAGTCTGAAGGCAAGGTCCACGTAAAATATCATTGCTTTGCAAAGGAACCTCTTTCCTCCCTAACACTTAAACATGGAGGTAAACAACTGAATAGGAAATGAAAACAAAGGAGAGGGGGGTGGGAAACCCTCCTAAACTCCTAAAGGGCAGAGCAGATGAATTAAATTGATACCTGACCAAATTAGTTCACTAGTACTTTATGCTCATGGCATGTTGCCTACCCAGTAAAATGGTACCCAAGCAACTTATTGTTTCTGCAGATACACGGAACCAGTTAGTCAGAATAAAGGCTATTATCTGCCATATTGGCAACTTGCTAGTCTCATTATTTTATGACAGATGTATTTTGCCACCATAGTAAAAGTAATAGAGATTTCTATTAAAAATATTCTGATCATTTACAGAGATTGGTAACTTACTGCACCAGTAAAATTGAAGGGAAATTTAAACAATGGAGAGAAATATAAATATAGGGAGGCAAAAAAGACACACACATGCAGCTCCGCCACACTACACACACTGGATACCAACAACACTGATAATGGGCACCAGACATCAAAGAGCAGGAGCATGTAGTAGCACAGCAGCAAAGGAACCATGAAATATCTTCCATAGATTAAAACTGGCTTGGCTTGGGGAAGACTTAGAATATTTTTCACATGTGTCCAGTAATATTCTTAAAGGCTAAAGATTGCTTAAAGATATAATGCTTTTTAACTTGCAATGATGTATTTTAGAGATATACTCTCTGCCTTTTGGATTGAAATATGATTTAAGTTCTTGCCTGCAACTTTTATAGGTAAAATCTTATAACTGAAATAGATTTTTCTAACTTAAGATCTGCCTACAACTTAAGTTTTGGTTTTGGATTATTTCTTATTTACAACTTTTCTTCTTCAGGCAGAAGATCTGGGTGTTATGAAAGGGTAGTAAACAGTTGTTTGTTTCGCTGTGTTTTTACTGCCAGTTCAGGGAAGCATTGCTGCTGGGATTTTCTACAAGCAAAATGTCTTGGACTTGCCCTGAGTCTTAGGGAGAAAGATGTTTCCAGGCAGCACTTTTTCCCATGTGTGCAACACCAACAAACCACAAGGGCAACCCTGCCATATTGCTAGGTGGAAGGGCAATCTAAGGGCTCTAAATATGTTCATGGATGGTAGTGGGTGGATTGACTGCCTGACTATGGCCTAAATTGGAAGATTTGCTCTTTGATCATGCCCTACATATGATGGGAGAGTAAGGTTCTGTGATCATTCTCATGTGGATCTAACACTTGAATGGAGCACATACCCATACAGCCTAATGTCCACTGGTTCAAAATATGTGACCGGTTAGGATGTCAATCATGTTCCTCAAGAAACATCATTTTCTCTCTCATGTGGTGGCAGAATGTATTGTCCACTTCGGGCTTCACTTATATATCCCTTACACCAGTGGTTCCCAACCTTGGGTGACCCAGGTGTTCTTGGACTGCAGCTCCCAGAAACCACCAACTGGTGGTGAAGACCTCTGGGATTTGCAGTCCAAGAACACCTGGGCCACCCAAGGCTGGGAACCACTGCCTTACAACAAAGCCTCACTTTCTTTTTGTTTAATCCCCTCATAAACATGTTCACATTGGTGGGCCTAACTTTATCTTGTGAAGTTGAGTTCCATGGTTTAATTAAATGCGTGAAAAAGAATACTGGCTGTTCTGGATCTTCCAGGGTTCCATTATTTAGTTTCATAGTGTTAAGACCCTGGGATATAGCATTAAGAGAGACTGCAAATAATTCTATCCTGTTCCCTTTCTTCTTATTTGCCTTCTTTTCCAAGCTAAATACACCTCTAAACATTTTGATCATTCCTCACAGGGGAGTTACTTATCCTTTTTGATTGACTTAGGTGCCATATTCTGCACCTTTTTCACTTCTAGAATATTCCTTTTGAGGTGAGGTTGCGCAATCTACACAGTATTCTGTGTGTGCTTACACCATTGGTTTGTATATTGGCATTGTGATACTGGCAAATAAAGCCGCAGACAGAGAACTGCTGGATAGCTTAGTGGCTTAAGTTTCTGGCTGTAGAGCTAGAGGTTGGGAGCTTGATTCCTCACTGTGCCTCCTTGACAGGGGCTGGACTCAATGGTCCATAGAGTCTCTTCCAGTTCTGCAGTTCAAAGGTTATTATAAAGGTTATAAAGCCAATATTTTATCTCTGCTTGTGACTGTAGTCCACAGAGCGATGGAAGTAGGAGGGCTAGGCTAATTTAAGTCTGCCTGCTTGGATATATTGCAACCTGCATATGATGCCTTTCAGAGGTTTTGAATGGGAGGGATTTTTCTGGACTGGGATTGAATGTCAGTCAGTCCAATAACAGCCAATTGCTTCCTCTCTACCTCAGAAATCTTTTCCCCATCTTTTCCCAGTCAGGCTTCTGCCAGTGTTAGCTATGGAGTCTGTCAGCGAACAGTTAGAGTGATGTGTTCTGTCAGCTATGTAACGAGTCAGTCAGTTATGATTCTAGTTAACCAGTTAAGCTCAGTGATGTAACAGGTTAACTTTTTTTACGCAATGTAGTGTTTGCTTTTTATCTATGAAGACCTGTAAGTAAACAGAAATATATTATTCTTTCTCATTATCATAGTATCTGAGTGAATGTATTGAGATAATAAATGCTAATTGCGGTAAACTAACAAATAAGGAGTGGTCTACTGAGGGAGACTTGAAGCCAAACTGCTCTGTTCATTCCTGACTGAAGCATTTTATCCACTGCATAATTAGAGGAGGTTTAATTTTTAATATTAAAACCATACTCAATTTCCTCACACACTCTGTTCCCAAGATCATATTGGCAAATAAAGTTGTAGATGGGGAAAGCCAAGATTTTATCTCTCCTTGTGACTGTAGTCCTCAGAATGATGGAGGAAGGAGGGCTAGGATAATTTAAGTCTCCTTCTCAGGCTTAAGTAGTTTATGGACTGAAAGGAAACTCTCCAAAAGTCTGTTGATAGGAATGTGAACAAAGCCAGGACAACTGTCTCTTAATACACATATGTGATTTTTAACAGAATAAATCAAACGGCTATATCATTCTGAGAAGTTTTAAAGCATCAACACTAGTGATGTTTGATGTTTCCCTGTGGATGTATGGATAAATCACATCCAATGGCCTTTTTTCTTTTTTTTGGTGATAAAATAAACCAGTTGTTCAAAAGTTCAGTGTGGGAACACAAACATCCCAGTGACAACAATCTCTAAGACAAAACATTCTTGAACTCTCAGTAAAACCTCTGGGCAAAACTATGAAAAGCATTCATGTTTTTCAGTTTCCACTCCAGAGCTGTGGTGTTGCTTGTTCAACTGCTGTCATTTTTATCAGTTTGCCAATGTTATTCAAGATGTGTGTGTGTGTGTGTGTGTGTTTGCCAAGTTTAATAGGGACCACTTCTACTGTCATTCAAGAAGGACAGCAATTCATGTTTACATTTTAGACAAGCTAAATTGATCGTACAAGTCAGTCAATGTCGTTGAGCGCAATTTGTCACTCCATAAGCAGCCACAATCTGTTATGCTATAAATGCAGGAGGACCAGTGGATAAATCACATCAAGCAGTGGGAGTAGATGGTATCCATTCATCCATAATTGGTGTCTTCTCATCACGCTGACTCGTTTCTCCATGATTCCAGCATAGATCGACAGTGAAAGAAAAATACACCTCCTGCTGCTGCCAAAGATACTAGAGTGAATGTTGCTCTAAATACACATCCTCATCTCTCACATACACATCAGCATCAGTTTGCTTCACATATCACAAACTGTCTTGGTCCACCAAAAGCACACTTCCTAGAAAACTCCAATGAATCCTATGAGCAGAGCAGTTCTATACAGCAAGTAGATGAATCTGAATTTATTTATTTATGGTCAAAGACCAAGCAAATTGAACAATATAGAAGAATGAAACAGAGAAACAATAAACAGTACAAAACTTGCAACATATATTATACCAAGCAATAATTCCCAAAGGGTATAAAATTTATGTTGGAGTTTATATCAAAAATATCTAAGACCCCTACTGGGGAAAAATCACTAGGTGACCAAGGAGGTGCCGCAGGCTATGGCAGCTGAAAAAAAATTGGCCACTTTAATAATGATATGGGCGATCTTGTCAGAAAGTAACAGAGAGATGTAAAATTCTTCTGTTCTTCCCAGGAATTTTTGGAGAGTAAATAAGATAAGTTCTTTACAAAGATCTCAGTAGAAGGAACAGTGTAAAAAAAAAAATATGTCTCATAGTTTCCACTTCCCTGCTGTTGCAGGGACATACACGGTTTTGATAAGTTATAAGTTGATAAGTATCTCCCCTCCACTAGCACAGAAGGCAAGACATTAAATCAAGCAAATGTGGAGGCTTTCTTGAGTTTGGGAAAGGTTAAATTGGCCAGGTAAGTAGAAGGCACAAAGATCTTATTTTCTAATCTGCTAAATAATTCAATGTCCCAGATCCTCTGCTTAACAGCTGACTTGGCTTTCGAGTAACTCAGTGCTACTAAGGTGTTGGGGGAAAATCCAAGAGACAATAATTCATTAGACAGATAACTTTTCCATTTGGATTGCAAGGTATCCAACAATGTTAAAGGCCCAAGTCCTACTGGTAAAAAAAAAGTTTTAGCCAGTAGTTTATCATACTGTATATACCTTGGCATGAGCTTTGATAGGGATTAGACCAGCCTCTAGACGCAAGGGCACATTAGGGACACAATGTGGCACTGAAAATATAGCTATCAGAACCTTAGTCTGAATAATTTGTCAAGGTTGAAAATTATGATGGGATCCATAAAACATCTGAGCAATAATCTGCAAGATTATGGGCATAAAATATTACATGTTCATTTCACAAATATGCTCTTGTGTGAAGTATGAAGTGGGGCCTGGTTCGGCTCTGATTTGTTTGGCTTATACCTACACCCCAGCTTTCATTTAAACTGCTCAAAATGGCAGTTTGGGACTGGTTGAAGAAATAGATGTCCAGAGGCAGAGCAGCAATGGTACCCTCCGTTCCAACTTATTTTGGTACATGAGTAAAAAACTGCATGAATACCTGTCTTTATTACTGGCAGTGAACATGCAGCAAACTAATCATTTGCCACCATGTTCTGATAACCGCAATGTGCTGTTTGAGGCAACTGTCTCAGTCCCCTGAATATAGGCCCAGCTCTACTTGTGTATTTCCTAAAGGTCTCCCATCCCAGAATTGGTCATGTTCACATTTACTTAAATTCAACAATGCTTTGGTACTCTGAGACAATCTGCTTGGTCCCTACATCTCCTGATGGCAGTAGTGTTCACAGTGCCTGCTGGAGACTGGAATATTTGCAGAAGAGGCTAACTCTTAATGAGTTTGCTAATGAAATTTGTCCATTCCATGTTGGATAGAGAAGTTTTTAACATGTTAAATTGCTATGATGTCAGTCATTGATGGTATTGTTAGAAGCCACAGGACTGAGGGAGCAAATTACATGTAATACTTTGAGTGACACTGTTGCCTACCAGTGGCTCATTTTGTTGCTAGTGCACTCTTTGCGGTTTTTGTCTTCCCCCTCTGGGCACTTTCCAGATGCATATAAATCTCATACTTGGCTAGAGATGGTGGGATCTATAGTCTATCACATCTGGAAAGTGCCAGGTTGGAGAAGGATGTCCTTAAGGGATGGTTCTTAACAGTCTGTGCAATTAGGTTTTCCCACTGATCCAATGCCTCTCTCTCATCATCTTTTCTTTTTGCATCTACACACTCAATTGACATGTACCCTGTTAACTCTTTGTTCAAATACCTTGAATTGTTTAAGAGAAATGGCATAGAACTTGAAATCAGCCTGTAAAAATGCTTGCCAATGCCCTTAAAAATTGCTTATAAGTAACAAGAATACTGTTCTCATTACACTACAGCCTGCAGTAACAGTGGCCACGCTTGTTACTGTTCTGAAATGTAACTCTGTTGGCCAGAATCCAGTTGGTAGTTCCAACTAGAGCAGACCCATTGGCTCAGTTGGAACCATATAAGTGTTGACCCACCATTCACAGTTGATTCAGTGGGTCTATTTTATTTTAGCAATTGGATTTCAGCCATGATACCTTTGTTACAACTTCCACTACCATCTTGTTAACAGATAACTGTGTTGCTTTAACTTGTTAGTTTGAATTTCTAGTTCCTATTCCTACCAATCAGAGGAAGCAGAACAAAGTGGGAGAAATTCACTGTGCCTCCGGCTAGTATGTTAGTTGATCTCTGGATCAAGCATTTCAATCTGCCTGCATAAACTATTCTACTGAGTGCAGGGATGCACTACCACCATTTGCAGACCCTGCAGATGGAACCTCCCATACAAAAACCATGCTATTCCAAGTCAATATGTCAAAAACATGATATGAGGGGAATATCTACATCTGGATAAAAATGGAAAGCTATAAATAGAGATTGGGTGTGGGGAAAAGCAAGGGCACCAAACACTTCAGGGAGGAATAATGTGTATTAGAAAGGTCTCCTGAAGCAACAAGGCAAAAAGTGCCATCAGTTTCAAGGGGTCAGGCATGCACGTTGCCCCAGAGTGACTGCTAATTTTCTGTGAGGGGATGAGACAATTATACATAGTACATCCTGCCTCATGTCATTCCCCCTATATTTGTTGCACTCATCAATACATTCACAGGTTTCTGCTGATACAGAAGCATCCCTCTTAACTGGAATTGTTTCAGCCTTACAAAATGATTGCATGTCTTGGCATACTATAATGCAGATACACGTTATTTATATAAAGATGGAAGACGCTATATATTTTCCGACATCCTGCAAGGAAATCAACAGCACAAATCCTTTCTATGTGGTAGAGCATTAGAAAGAGATCAAGAAATGAGACACAGTCATTTCCACCTTTAAGGGTAATAAGTCTCAATAGCTTGCAGAAGGCTATAATATTTGGGGTATTTTACAAAAGAGAGAGAGAGAGAAAGAGAGAGAAAGGGAATTGTTGACAGAAGCAACCTATGTCTATTCAGAAGAAAGCCCCATCGAATCTAATTGGACTTAATCCCAGTATAGGACTGAGTCTTAAAATATATTTGGAAATTACAGCTTAATGCCCTTAGTGCCAGCAATGTAGACTCAAACAAGTTCAGACAAAGCTTAGGAAAAAGACGGAAAAGCCAATTTCACAATCTTATAATACGGTTCACCTGCTGTTTCTAAAATGATATTTTTATTAGACAAATAAATGAATAACAAATGGTTGTTTGAGAATATTCCTTGTCGCTGCTGCTCATTAAAATAAGTAAATGATTCCTTCTCTTCTGACCACCTTGTCTTTCTTGAGCTGTCTTGCTTTTGCTCTTGAACCCTTCCATGTCTCTTTGACCTCTCCTTTATCTCTTGGTGCACAGTCTCTGCTTACCTAACTGATGTAACAGTTTATCTGCACTGTGCTCCATTTTGGGCTTTTTGTTGTCAAACCCACAGGTCCTAAGTACAAAAAAAAAGTGGTCCATTCTTATGGGAACATTTGCAAATGACTTTTTTTCCCCCTGATTTCCATTTTGGGAGGAAGAGGAGAGTGAGAAATCACCTACACCATCATTTCCTAGTGATGTGGATGTCTTGGGCATATCTACTGTCCCTCTCAGCATAGGATTCAAAAGTTACCCTAACATTTATGTTATTGAAGCCTACCACCAGAGTTGAAGTTTGGGCCCTATACATCAGTCCAAAACACTCTAATAATAGAAAAGCTGAAAAGAAGATATATTCCCAATTTTTTTTTGTCCTCCTATCAAGTCATGCAAATTTGGGGTGGGATAATTACTCAGAACATTTCTCACTGTTGATGATGTTCCAAGTCTCACCATGCTTTGACTTTCCCCCCCAAAGATATCCCTCTGTACCAGTGAGACTTCCTGACTTCCCATAAAACTGAGAGCCTGGTCTCATTCTCCCCTCCCTGTTCTGCGTGTTTTGCCTGTTCTTCTCTGTAGGAAACTGCCAAGTTCTCTGCGGTTTCTTGCCCTTTCCAATGAATCCTGGAGAAGAAAGTTACTGTTATGTCCAGGAATTGTAATAAGCCAGTGCAACTTGGAGATTCTCTAGGGATCTACAAACCTTCAATAAATCCTGCAAGATTCCCCGTGGGATTTCTTTGAGGGGAAAAAAAACTTGCTGAGAAATCTCACCTCAGGGAGGAAAGAAGGATTCCACCCCCCTCAACGTCTCTCTGAGAACAAGAGGGTGAGAGATTCATGTCCCTACAAAGGCTAAGTGTTACAACATGACTCTCCCCCCCACTCGACCAAGGGATAAAATTAGATTATAATAAATCTCAAATGTCTTCAAGAAGACTTATTAGTTGTGCCACTGGCATATTGTAATAGTATGTGAACCTTGCCGTCTGCTTGCCTCCTGTGTTTCTGTTACAACCAGAAGTCTTGCTACTGGAGTCCAGTCCACATCCAAGCCCAGGAGGCAATGAAACCTCAGTAGACCAACAATCCACCTCTAGTTAAAAACACCACATTCTAAATTTCAGCTTTCTCTCTTACAATGGAAATTACTTAAGCAGTTGGGAATATATTCTAATTGCTTTAGTTTAAAAAAGGGGGTATACCTCGCCAATCTTAGACTTGCATCATGGTCAGTGTGTGTTTTTACTATATGTGCACAAAGGGGCTCTGCTAGCTACAGATATGCTCCACATGATCTGGACCCCAGAAAATCAGTTGTTGAGCACATGTAGACTTTGTTCATATGGAGAGCCTGCTCTGTCTGCTCACATGTTCAGATTAACCCTACCCTGAATGCCTGAATAGAGCTAGTGTGTATATTATACCACAATGACTTGTTATATTTTGAAGTTAGCAAACTAAAGGCCGAGCTAGTGTTCTCCAAAGCTAGTCTGATTCCAAGTTGCAAAGCTATTATGCAGAAAAGATGCACTGAAATCTAGATATCTTCTCATGCAGAATATAGCAATTACCAGATTAAAGCTGTTTTCCTAATCCTGTATTAGAAGGCTAGTTAATTACCAAAATACTTAACTCTCTATCTCTGTCCACTGAAACAAAGAAGAATTTGGAAAAGTGCATCAGGAGATACATAAGAATCTATATTCTTCAACACTTTTATGCCAAATACTGTGGTTCTGATTAATATTGTTGTTATTGAAAGAAAACAGAGCAGTAGGTGATAAAAATATGACTACTATCTAAAATGATGCACTATTTATTCATACAAGCAGCATAAAACATTCCCTCTCTCCCCTTCTATAAAGTGCACAGATCAACATACAACATAGATTTGAACAAGTTTCAAAGCAGGAACTTTAATAGGAGTGCATTCATTGTCAACATATGATACAGAAAAGGTCAACAGTTAATTAAATAATCCATCACCTTAGGATAGAGAACAGTTCTCAACTATGACAACCCATGACAGAAATATTAAAAGGTCAAAAAATGAGTTACTATGGGATTCTATTTTGTTATTGTACGTTATAAAGATGTGGTGTGACTTGAGAAACATGAATCTGAAGGCTGGGGGAGTAATCAACAAACTCCTCTCTGCTTGCCTCAAAATCTATTAGAAGGGTTTTCTTTGCTTTCTTGGAGAATTGCTTCTTTGGAGATATAAGCAGAGATGAATTAGGCTGAATAACCCAGAAGGGCAGGGCCTCAGTCGCTCTGAAGTCTCTTGCCAGTGTGTGTGTTTCTACACAACTCGAAGTCTGGTAAGAGTGACATTTGTGGCTGAGCTGATCAAGATACTTCCTTATTCTGAAATACAAGTGAAGAACCCAAGTAGACATAGGTGTTCACAAGAATGTGCAGAGGAGTGGGAAGCAGCCTAGTGGTTTGTATCATCTACCCTTGCCTTCAGTTTGTGTATAAGGACCACGTGGCTTTTTTCAGGGGAGGGGGGCGCTATGGATAGCTGACCAGAATGCCACCTACAACCAAACGTGGGCATTTAACATTGCCCAAGCAGGACTACAAACTGAGGACATCTCCTTCCAGCCACTAGGTAATACTGTTAATTTGGCTGCACCTGGCTTGCCTAGTGTGTGGACTAACATTTATTTCAATTTCTATGATATAGGATTTGTCACATTTCTGAGTGTCTCTATCATGGGACAAAAAAGAACCTTTCATTTCCGTATAAAGTTATGGAAGGAGATGCTCAGTGACTGGCAACCCTTTGACTAACAAAAGTGAAAGAGACGGTCTAACCAACACCACCAGAGGTGGAATCTGAAACATTACACCTCTGACCTGAACTGCAGCCCCTGTTTCAAAACTTACTTTTAACAAAGGGACCTGGCATGTGCTACCAGCCATCATTTGGAGAACCTTCATGTTCTTCTTTATCATCCACAGCTCTGCGGGTCCTGATGGTACCTGATGGGATGGAAAGCTAGCATATGTTTGTGATTTTTTAAAGTGGCCTCATAAAGGAATCACCCTCCCTTGCCTTTGGGTTCTGCAGAGAGTAGCAGTAGTCTCTGCATGCAGCACCTTCGGCAGACGGGGGAAGGAAGAAATGCCTACCCTTCATCAGTGTTAGGGGTTCTAGGAGAGAGGACCCTTCATGTTACTTTTCACATTGATAACAAATACTTTTTAAACATCTGCTAGCACACAACTACAATTGTATCTTTTGAATTGTGACCTGTGCAGACATTCTGTTGGAACTGCATGTTTTATATACATGAAAAAGCCCTGATGGTTTAAGAGAACAGGTGTAGATGAATGTGCATCAGCCTGTGTATATTATAAATTAAAAAAAAAACCATTTAGGATGGGGGGGGGGGGGAGAGAAGTGTCCCTTTGCTGCCCACTCCATAGACACCCATGCCAGTGGAGACCAGACCAGTAGCCATTCTAGGACTTGCAATAAATAAAGAACTGGAGTCTCCAAACTCCACTTTCTCCCCATTCTAGAATGTCCTTTATACAGGCCTGTCACAGGGACATCCTTTTAATGGAGTTGGCCATCTGGATCGCCAAATCAAGCCAAATCACTTTGGGCTGACCTGACTCAACTGGGCCTAAAGTTAAACTCAACATTAGCTCTACTCAGCACCGACCCATTAAAATGAATGAGACTTGTTAACTAACTTAAGCCACATCACTTTAAATTAGTCTACTCTAGGTAAGACTAATGTTGAATTTAGCCCCTAGTCCAGATAGGTCTGATTTGGTTTGATTCTGTGCAGGTTTTCGCACAAGTCTGATTTTGTTCAGTCCTCTTTTTTAATGGGGTGATAACTGTTCAGGAAGGAAAAATGCACTCTGGGGAGAGTGAGTGGGGGCCAACAGTCTTTTTTTAGCAACACTACCAGGTGTAATCTGAGTGGCATCTTTGCGAAATGGAATATAGTAAGTTGAATGCAAATATAAGCACAGGCATGATGTCTGTTTCCCTTTTCCATCACCTCTTTTGCTCCTTTGCCTTTGAGTTATTACAGCTGGAAAAGTTGTGCATGCACTTCACTTATAGCATACACTACACCCCATTGCACCTCCTGCACTGGTACACAATTCTCTATAGTTCAGAAGATTTAAGATCTAGACAGTTATAAAAACTAGAAATCTGATCTTGTAAAGATCGCTAATTTCAGTCACAGGGATTTCCCTTTGAATCACATGCACCGATATATGCAGGATCAGTACATTTCTGTTGAATGCAACACCTTCTCTTGACACAAGGGGAGTCAGCACAGCTGAGTTGTTGGGCTGTACTGAACTCCTGCCCCAAAAGACCTGAATGGTATGGTGTAAATCCAACTATTAGTCTCCAGGATAAAAGATGCTCTAAAGCCTGAACAGGAATTAATCTTGGTCATCCCACATGATAAGCTCAAGCATCCAGAACCTCATTCATGGTAGTTTCTCCAAAATTCCTCCACCTTTGAAATTCTTTCAAAGCAAATGCCTTTTCTATCAGATTGAATGAGAATTATCAACATCATCGTGGGAATAACTTTCTTCATAGTACTAATCTAACAATCACTCTACTTACTTATCTCCACATACACACACCTTCGGTGGATCTGGGCATAGGTGTCTGAGATGTGCTGATCATCTACCTCTGTCTGCAGCATTTTACTGATACTAGGAGGATAACAATGTTATTTGATGTTGCAACTGAGTAATAGAACGGGCAAATGTACATTTAGTTTCAGGCTGCCATATATGAAGAGATGCAACCATGTCCTTTTCGCTTGGACATATATCTGGAGTTAAAAGCTTTGCTGGATCATGACATATCAAGATATTTTCATCTCCCATGTTTTTCCTGCTCATTCATTTTGCTCCTATTTTGTATAGTTCAGCTGAGAATATGTGAGCCAATTTGATTGTTCTTTCCCCCTTCTATCTGTGATTCCCACCCTCTCTGCACAGACTATATTTGTTCTTTATTATTTTTCTTCCCCCACCATAAGTCATCCAAACTGTAAATATCTTGATTCTCTCCTTTCCTTTCACCATCATAAAACATAACTGGGTCACCTTCACTGAGGCTTTATTCTTTTTTTCCCCACCCAATTCAATTACCCTCATCCTTTCAGACGTCTAGGCAGGCAAAAAAAATAAAGCTTAACTCAGATACATATACAGATACAAATACATATACAGATACATGTGTGTGTGCATGTGAGTTTTATTTCTTCCAAATTTCCTGTTTGCTGCATTATTTCAACACTCATGTGTAACAGCTATGTCTTTGACCTCCACTAGTATGTATGGTTAAAAGCAGTCCCCTGGGCTGCAAAGAGAACAAACCTATCCATTTTGAAGGAAATCAACCCTGAGTGCTCACTGGAAGGACAGATCCTGAAACTGAGGCTCCAATACTTTGGCCATCTCATGAGAAGAGAAGACTCCCTGGAAAAGACCCTGATGTTGGGAAAGTGTGAGGGCAAGAGGAGAAGGGGACGACAGAGGACCAGATGGTTGGACAGTGTCACTGAAGCGACCAACATGAATTTGACCCAACTCCGGGAGGCAGTGGAAGACAGGAGGGCCTGGCGCGCTCTGGTCCATGGGGTCACGAAGAGTCGGACACGACTTAACAACTAAACAACAACAAAAGTTGCTCTACACAGATCTATTGCGATGATTTCCCCCAAATTCACCCTGGACAGCTGGCAAGATTTGAGAGAGAAAAAGGGAGGGGCTGTAGTGAGGTGGTAGAGCATTCATTCATTCATTCATTCATTCATTCATTCATTCAATTTTTACACTGCCAACCTAGCAAATTGCTACTCTGGGTGATGTACAGAAAATAAAACAAAAGTCATCAAAACACATTCTAAAATAAAAAGATTGGAATTTTTTTTAAAAAAGACAGGTGGTAAGAAACTGTCAGATGGCAAAGAAGAGCCCTTCTTCCCCTCCAGACATTCAGTCAGTTGAGAGGATCCTTCCCAAAGCCTTCCTTGAAAAGCTGTTTTCAGGTTTTTTTTAAAGGCACAAAGGGAGAGTGCCTGGTGTAATTCCTGTGTAATTCACTGCATTCCAGGTCTCTGAGGACCTGGTCAGATGGGCAGTCAAACTTGGCGGAAGATGTTCAGACAGGTAACAAGGTCCCAAAACGTTTACTAGATGCTTTGCGTGCAGAAGGTCTCAGGTTCAATCCTCAGCATCTTGGAAAGGTAGGGGAAAACTCCTCTGTGAAACTGTACAGAGCTGCTGCCTATCAGTGTTGGCAACATGGGGGTTGATGGGCCGATCGTTCAGTTCAATATCAGGCAGCCACCTCTCTTTCTTTAGGTGCAAAAATCACCTGCAAGGAAAGGGTCCGATGTTGAGTGCTTTGCAGTCTCAGGAGGTGCAGAAGCAAAGAAATGGCTGTGAGTTGGCTCAAGCCACCCAGGGTCTGATACAAGGAAGCAGATTTGGCAGGGAGTGCTCCTTTGTTGGCTCAGATGCTTTGTTCCCATAAGCCCTACACAGGCTGACCCTACCTGCAATGTCTTTCTGTGTGTTCCAGGTCCCACCTCCTTGATTCTCAGTCACAGATCCCCACCTCCATCCCCTTGCAGCTGGGGATCCTCTTAAAAGAAAGTGCCTGACTGTATGTGTGGACTGATCTAACAATAATTATGTGCTGTCAAGGCAATTCCAAATTATGGTGCCCCTCATGTGGTTTTCTACGTATGAAGTATTCAGATGTGTTTATCAGTCCCTCCTTCTGGTGGTGCTCTGGAAATATGGAGCTTGGCCAAAAGCACAGGGCACGTAGCCCCATCAGCCACTCATGCTCAGGTTGATCTCAGCTGGCCCATTTTCCAGGAGGCAAAGTGGGGATAAACTCCTATCCACTGAGCTATATCAGCACCAAACAAACATTCTATTCATGTCCAATTAAGCATGAGTAGAATCATGTTTCAAATATCTCTGCTCTGTGCAATGGGAATCTAGATTGTTTTATCAGGAAGTTGATTTCTTCTTCTCTCTGGCTCCTAAAACTCTCAGACTTTCAGGTTGCAAAATAGGTTTTAAAAACTGGACCTTTCTCTCTCTCCTTACACAAGGAGACAGAGGGCTGGTCTTCCTTCCTTCCTTCCTTCCTTCCTTCCTTCCTTCCTTCCTTCCTTCCTTCCTTCCTTCCTTCCTTCCTTCCTTCCTTCCTTCCTTCCTTCCTTCCTTCCTTTTGCAATGTACTCTTTCAAACCCAAAAGCTATCCACTCTGCTTTACTCATCCTATGAAATTTCATCACACCCACACATTATTATACAAATTATGTAAGTAATTATAATGCCATGGTACCCATCAAAGCATACCTATTGCAACAGCAGTGCAAACCATCTGAATGAAGAGGACAGAGTGATCTGTTTTTTTCTTTCTCTTAAGTCTGACAAGCCTGCATTAAATGAGTGATTTTATTAGCATTGCTACCACTTCTAAATTTTCCATGTTCCTTTATTTTCTCTGCCTGAACAGTACACACAACTTTCCCTTTGCTGTCTGTATCAGTCTCTCTGCTGAAGTCTGGCAAGTGTTATATGATTATTTTATCTCTCACTGTAAAGTGTTTTGAGAGACTTTGTATGAGAAACAATATAAAAATAAATTGAATTGAACTATGGCTTCACCTCCCCTCTTTTTAGTGTGTGTGTGTGTGTCTGTATGCACACACAAGCACCTTTTAGAGCAAAAACTGCAATACTGTGGAGGGAAAAGAAGACAAGATTAAGGATGCCCAAGAAATGACTGTATCACCTAAATATGAGTAGTTCTGTTCATTCAGAATTGGCCATTTGTTAAGGCTAGTTCACACAAAGGAGTGGCACTTATTTTCCCAACATGATGGTCCACTTGAGTGCATGACTAAATTGAGACATTTAAAAAAGAAGTCCATTGCAATTATGAGTATAGATAGGCCAGCCCTTCCATTGGGCAGACGGAGGTGGCAGATTTGGAGTCTAAGGAAATGGTTTTTGTTGTTGTTTAGTTGTTAAGTCATGTCCGACTCTTCATGACCCCATGGACCAGAGCACGCCAGACCCTCCTGTCTTCCACTGCCTCCCGGAGTTTGGTCAAAGTCATGTTGGTAGCTTCAATGACACTGTCCAACCATCTCATCCTCTGACGTCCCCTTCTCCTCTTGCCTTCACACTTTCCCAACATCAGGGTCTTTTCCAGGGAGTCTTCTCTTCTCATGAGATGGCCAAAGTATTGGAGCCTCAGCTTCAGGATCTGTCCTTCCAGTGAGCACTCAGGGTTGATTTCCTTCAGAACGGATAGGTTTGATCTCCTTGCAGTCCAGGGGACTCTCAAGAGTCTCCTCCAGCACCACAATTCAAAAGCATCAATTCTTCGACGGTCAGCCTTCTTTATGGTCCAGCTCTCACTTCCATACATCGCTACTGGAAAAACCATAGCTTTGACTATGTGGACCTTTGTCGGCAAGGTGATGTCTCTGCTTTTTAAGATGCTGTCTAGGTTTGTCATCACTTTCCTCCCAAGAAGCAGGTGTCTTTTAATTTCGTGGCTGCTGTCACCATCTGCAGTGATCATGGAGCCCAAGAAAGTAAAATCTGTCACTGCCTCCATATCTTCCCCTTCTATTTGCCAGGAGGTGATGGGACCAGTGGCCATGATCTTAGTTCTTTTGATGTTGAGCTTCAGACCATTTTTGGTGCTCTCCTCTTTCATCCTCATTAAGAGGTTCTTTAATTCCTCCTCACTTTCTACCATCAGAGTGGTATCATCTGCATATCTGAGGTTGTTGATATTTCTTCCGGCAATCTTAATTCCGGCTTGGAATTCATCCAGTCCTGCCTTTCGCATGATGTATTCTGCATATAAGTTAAATAAGCAGGGAGACAATATACAGCCTTGTCGTACTCCTTTCCCAATTTTGAACCAATCAGTTGTTCCATATCCAGTTCTAACTGTTGCTTCCTATCCCACATATAGGTTTCTCAGGAGATAGATAAGGTGGTCAGGCACTCCCATTTCTTTAAGAACTTGCCATAGTTTGCTGTGGTCCACACAGTCAAAGGCTTTTGTGTAGTCAATGAAGCAGAAGTAGATGTTTTTCTGGAACTCTCTGGCTTTCTCCATAATCCAGCGCATGTTAGTAATTTGGTCTCGAGTTCCTCTGCCCCTTCGAAATCCAGCTTGTACTTCTGGGAGTTCTCGGTCCACATACTGCTGAAGCCTACCTTGTAGGATTTTGAGCATAACCTTGCTAGCGTGTGAAATGAGTGCAATTGTACAGTAGTTGGAGCATTCTTTGGCACTGCCCTTCTTTGGGATTGGGATGTAGACTGATCTTTTCCAGTCCTCTGGCCACTGCTGAGTTTTCCAAACTTGCTGGCATATTGAGTGTAGCACCTTAACAGCATCATCTTTTAAGATTTTAAATAGTTCAACTGGAATGCCATCACCTCCACTGGCCTTGTTGTTAGCAGTGCTTTCTAAGGCCCACTTGACTTCGCTCTCCAGGATGTCTGGCTCAAGGTCAGCAACCACACTATCTGAGTTGTCCGGGACATCCAGATCTTTCTGGTATAATTCCTCTGTGTATTCTTACCAAATGAAATGGTAGGCAATGGTTAATTATTTATTTTTCTGCTGCTAAAGATGAGGAAAAACACATGTGTTTTTTTATCTAGCATATGCTAAAATAATTTGCTGACATTGGGTGTTACATACCTGGACTTCGGGGGATGGGTGCCATACTAGGGAGAAAAACATGCCTTGGCCTAGACTTGCCTTCACTTATGTGAGGAAAACATAACAATGACATGCTTCATCTCTAACTTGAATGCCAACTTGCTTTCTGGATTGTGGTTAGTGTGAAGAGTGAGTTTGCTTTCCCAGGTTGCATTTCATAGAATCATAGAATAATTGAATTGGAAGGGGCCTATAAGGCCATCAAGTCCAACCCCCTACTGAAGGGAGGAATCAAAATCTAAGCAGATCTAAGCAGATCTGCCCAATTTTCTCTTAAATGCCTCCAGTGTTGGAGCACTCACCACTTCGTAAGGTAATTGGTTCCATTGTCATACTGCTCTAACAGTTGAGAAGTTTTTCCTGATATTCAGCCTAAATCTGACTTCCTGTAACTTGAGCTCATTATTTTGTGTCCTATACTCTGGGATGATCAAGAACAGATGCTGTCCCTCATCTGTATTTCACTGTTCAGCTTCATTCTTCAGGCAACAACAGGCTTCCTTCTTAATTTCCAACAAGTTATTTCTTTATTACATTGAACAGAGGAAACACTTGCCCTGTTCAGTTTTCAGAGATGCAATTGTGTTGGTCTGTTTCAGCAAAAACAAGACTAGAATGAAACCAAAAGTAGTGTGGCACTTTGAAGACTAATAAATGAGTGGAGGAGGAAGGTGGGATTTTCTTTGCCATTTAAGTTTCTCGCTTTTTTGTCTTTTTTGATCATAGTATTTTAGAATTTGTTTTTAAGATTTTTGCTTTACTTTTGTTGTACACTGCCCAAAGATAGGCAACATAAAAATTGAATGAATAATGAATAAAACAAATATTTGAGTGTGAGCTTTTGTGGATTGCCATTCGTTTCTGCAGATACTAGTCCTGTTCAGATAGTTGATTTAATGGCCAGTGGCTAACAGTATTGAGATAGGAGGAGCCATGCATAGAAGCCCTGCTCCAATAACCTTGCAAACATGGAATCCTTTTCAGTCTTTCACATGTTTAGCACAAACACAATGAGGAGGCTTTGAAGTTGAACAAAGCTTCTGCCTGAATGGGAATCCTGACATATTAAGATCTTGCCTTTGAACATTTTCTGATGCATTTAGCCAAAACACCCTCAGAAAAACTCTTCATGCTCTCACATGATCTGTAATGGGGTGGCACAAGAGGTGCATGTGTGACCCTGTTGTTCTGTACACTGATAGCTGAATGGCCTGAACAGGGCCTGTTGTTGTTGTTTAGTCGTTTAGTCATGTCCGACTCTTCGTGACCCCATGGACCAGAGCACGCCAGGCCCTCCTGTCTTCCACTGCCTCCCGGAGTTTGGTCAAATTCATGTTGGTAGCTTTGATGACACTGTCCAACCATCTCGTCCTCTGTCGTCCCCTTCTCCTCTTGCCTTCACACTTTCCCAACATCAGGGTCTTTTCCAGGGAGTCTTCTCTTCTCATGAGATGGCCAAAGTATTGGAGCCTCAGCTTCAGGATCTGTCCTTCCAGTGAGCGCTCAGGGTTGATTTCCTTCAAAATGGATAGGTTTGTTCTCTTTGCTGTCCAGGGGACTCTTAAGAGTCTCCTCCAGCACCACAATTCAAAAGCATCAATTCGGGCTAGTACCTCCCAAATAATTTCAATACACACTGAAAGAGGGGAGCATGTCACTCAGCTATAAAGCCTACAGCAGGAATGGAGAAACTTTGGACTAATAGGTGTTTGGGACTCTAGGTCTCAGAAAACACATCTATCTATCTATCTATCTATCTATCTATCTATCTATCTATCTATCTATCTATCTATCTATCTATCTATCTATCTATCTATCTATCTATCTATCTATCTATCTATCTATCTATCTATCTATCTATCTATCTATCTATCTAGCTAGCTAGCTATCTAGCTATCTATCTACAAGCTCTGATCCTAATACAGGAGATATTTTGCAAAGATTGGAATAATCATATACTGTATCCCTCATAGGACTTAATATCTCAAATTGTGGAAAATTTCTGTGCCATGTGAGGAAAGTCTTCAAAGTCATCCATCTCTATGACATTTGTAGAACGTGCAAAATAATGGAAATATTCGGCCTGTTCCTCTTTGCTGGAGCCCTATAGGTTGGGCTCCTGGAAGGACTGAAAAAAACTGAAGGAAATGTCAGAAAAGTTTTTAAAGGAGCAAGAGAGAGTAGGGATAGAATTGCAGGGTATAATTTGAATCATCTGCTTTTCTTCATCATGGTATGCATGAAGACTGTTTGGGGCAGAGGAAAGGTTACATAAGGTAAACTTGTAGCCCAGAACAAGGTAATAATAGTTCAAGCTGAACAAGAATCTCACTGATTCCATGAAATTACCAAGGATGTACTCAATTTAAAACTGAGCGATAAGCATTTTCCCCAATGTTAGCACATTCATTGAAACTGCTGGGGTTTAAAAGTGTTGGTTCAGTCACAGCCTCATATTTCTAAACTGAAGTAAAAACAAAAAACAAAAACAAAAAACCCACAATTTCTGTGATGTGTATATGATTCACAAAAGCCATGTACTTGCAAGGCAGCAAAAATCCCTGCCAATTCTTCAAAGCAAAAGGAGTGTTATCTAAATGTTCCAAGCGTGTTATTTGCCCACCCAATAATACAGCATGTAGCAGTTGGCAACCATTGTTCAGGTTTCTATCAGCAGAGGATTAGGATTATTTGGGAAGTGGGATAAAATTTAAGGGAGAGTTTACAGCTGAGTCATAGAGCATAGGACTGGCACACAGAAGGTTCCAGGATCAGTTCCACCTCAACTTTTTAAAGCAATGGTTCCCAGCATTGGGTCTCCAGATGTTCTTGGATTAAAATACCCATAAGTCTTCACCCCTAGCTGTGCTGGCCAGGATTTGTGGGCGCTGTAGTCCAAGAACATCTAGGGACCCAAGGTTGGGAAGCACTGTTTTAAAGAAAACAACTGGGGGAGATGATGGGAAAGATCTGTTTGAGACCTTATAGAACTTTTGCCTGTACTAATAGAAGCACCTAGACTGGATGAACAAGTAGGATGATTTGGGACAGGCACCCTCCTACAAGTAAATAGGAAGTTTATTATGGAAATTGGGAAAAGCCAATATGTGGATGGAAAATAAAAACTACTTGGTTTCATATTGATTCCTGTATTGTTAAAAATAGTTATTATTAGCCAAGGAACATTTCTTTTTCAGTCTGAAAATCCTACTTTCCCATATGTAGCCATTCTGATTTTACAGACCAATTAGTACAGCAGAGAAAACTATCAGAAAAATGAAACAGCACATCCCATTTCTTCTGTTTCCCAGGCTTCTGAAAAGCATGCACACAGAGAACTTTTCCAGAAGACTCTATTCTGATGTTGCCTCTCCAGTTTTCTTGAGTCTCGATTTAACCCTGGCATAATTTTTGTCAGTGTGGTTTTGTTGTTGTTGTTATGGTTGCTCATGAGTAGTGATTGCTGTTAGAGCAGTTCACACAAAGAAAGATATATGATACTAAATGTTATGTCAAGGAATTATAAACATGCTTCATTTCTCCATTAGATAATGTTTATTTATAGCCCACTATATGTTTACTTCCACTGTACCATTAAAGTTTTGACTGCTTTTTCACAATAAAATTTGATATTGTTGTGGCAGCTGTGCTGCTCAAATGATCGCTATAGTACAGCTGTTATCAAAGAAGAAGATTTATAACTACACTACATGGTGTAAAGATATGTGCATATTTACTTTGTTTTTATTATTTGCGTCCTATATTTTAATGATACAAGGTGGGATGAAATAGCACAATAATAAATTTTTGAGGATTGCAAAAGAAATCATTTCTTTAAAAGGGGTGAGTGAGTTTTAATTGCGTAATGCATCAATTGTAAAGTCAGAAGGCTGTTCTTTTGAACTAAGTTCTCATCCCCAAAGAATAAGAGGGCAGAAAATTCAGTCTGGGTGGAAAAAAAGAAAAGCATGATCAAGGCCCAGCTATAAATAATAAAAATAAACAACTGTGTGCCATCAAGTCAACACTGATATATGGGGACCCGTTTTAGGGTTTTCTAGGCCTAAAGTGTTAAGAAGTGGTTTTCCAGTCCCTTCCTCTGAGGGCACCCTTGGACTGTGCAACTTGCCCAAGGCTACATAGACTAGTTCTTCTCCTGGGATGTACAGCAGGGAATCAAACTTCCAACCCCAGTACTCCAACTCACTAAGCCATCCAGCCAGCTAGACTATAAATTGAACACATGGTTACATGAATAAATAGAACAGCAATGTCAGTGAGAGGACCAGTCTCGACTCGAAACCTGCTGTATTTTAATTGTGAATTAGTAACAGTGTTTGGTAGGCCCTTGGATGGTTGAGTGACTGTTTCAGCACACAGTCGCTACAACACTGACAAACTAATGAACTGAATGTGAGTCGTGTGACTTTTACAGCAAATATGTAGATCCTGTTCATAAACATTAACAAGAAGCGAATTGAGACTAAGCGGCTTAGCCTTTGGTTTTCGAGCTGGTTACAGGGCAGGTGTTTGCAATGAGATGGGCAAAGACTAAGTAGCCAGATTACTTCCATTAATCTCCTGTAGTTAGCCATAAACCTCCAATGGACCCCACCCATTTTAAAACTGAACCCTTACTTCTGAGTTGGAGCACATATACATAATACCGGGTTCAGTCCTGGGCATCTCTACTCTAAAAGATTAGATAGAAATCAATAGGTAAGACCCTGTCTGAGATCCAAGAGACCCAGACAAATAATCCGAACAGATTCCTATGTTTTACATGACCGTTCTTTGTCTAGTTCCTTTTAATCAGAACAGAAAAAACTGACTGGAAGTGTTCACTGTTATTATGGCCAAGCTTTTATTCAATGATGGGAAGACAACAATGGTTATAATACTATTAAACCATGGGTATATTCTTCCAGGATATATATGAAATCTGGATGACTTAAGCTTCAGTGGACAGAAACCAGACACAACATGAGCATTGTAAAATATTTTTTATATCACCTGTTGGGGTAATTGTACCAGCACATAAAGACAAAACAAGCAATGGTAAAATAGATAGAAAATAAGTAGTGGGGAAGCATGTTAAAATAACACTAGCAATGAAATACTAATGCCATAAAAGTGAAGGGAAACTTGAGTTAAGAGTAGGAAAATATTTATACCACCATTCTCTTGCGGCTAGTCTTTACTACACATGGCCCCAGGCACTATGTCAGGAGAGTCCAATATATTGGCCTATGTTCAAATGTTGGGCACTTCTTAGAAACAATTATAAATATTACGCAACAGCATCAAATGTTGTAAACTGTTTTAACATGAAAGGAAAAGGACCTGAACAACGTGGTTCTGTTATACCTGGTAGAAAATCAGGCCAGCAAACACCTAACCACAAATATCACAGAGTTTTATTGTTTGAAATAAAAAGTAGAAGGAATTCTTTACATCATTAAATAATGGATCCTTCAGCCCAGTTCTAGTGTGGGTGGGACACTGCATGCATACTCTAAGACTGCCAGTACTTCAAGCATGAAACAAACCTGGACTGGCCAAATGGCATCTTCTCTAGGCCGTTCAAGGTTTCCTCTCATCTGCTCTAACATCCAAGGGGGAAGCCACTGGGCTGTTGAAGGAACCTGCAACTTCACTCTTCACATTCTAGTGAGTGTACATGAACTGAAGGCTGAGGCAACTGATTCCACCCCTGCATTAAAGGATGCAAAGCACCTTGAAACTGCTGCCATGTATACTGAATGAAAGTAGGTGGTCGTAAGGCCAGGAGGCATGACTCCAAGGTCAACCATAATGCATATCATGACAGTTCTTGACTTTGTACTCAGGGTTTTTAATTTTATGTACTCAGCATGTATTTAGGAAAGCCTACCCACTTGCCAAGGATCACCCAGGACTCTTTGCTACCTGAAGTGAAGAACAAGCTGCTGCCTCCTTTCCATTTTTTTTTTTAAAAAAGCTGACTCAGGGATGACATACAGTATTCCTCAATACTAACGGTGGGCCAGTGTCTTCCATTTTATTCATTTGGTTTTTTTATTTAAAATATTTTTACCCCTCCTTTTTCCTTGAAGAGGTGGTTTGAAAGACAATATTTAAAGTTGAAAACAATGAGTATACAATGGTGGTTAACAGCATTAAAAGACAATATTTAAAGCTAAGACCAATGAGTCTAAAGAGGTATCTTACATCATTAAAAGGCCGTATTAGAGCTAAAAACAATAAATGTACAAATATTTTTTTAAAAGCAAATGCCACTCTGAGAAATGGAAAACACAAGTAGTACTAAAAATCCAGTCAAAGCAGTAATGCATAACAATCCATCTAAAAATCACACAATAGGTAGCTAGTTACTGAGGGAAGTCTTGCCTGAAGAGAAAGGTGCTTGCTTGATTGAGGAAGGGCAGCAAAGATGGGGCCAGACGGGCCTCCTGTGGCAGCGAGTTGCAAAGCCTGGGAGCAGCAACAGAGAAGGCCCTCTCCTGCATTCTCACTGAATGCACCTGTGAAGGTGGCAGGACTGAGAGAAAGGATTCTCCTGATGATCTTAACACTCGGGCAAGCTCATAATGGGAGATACAGTCTGTGAGATAAAGCTGCATGCTAGCTTGGAGTTGGGTCTGGGAGAAAGCTCCCTTCTCCAATAATTTGCTACCACATCCTGGCATATGTTGCCTAAGGCAATTGCCTTGTGTTGCCTAGTGGTGGCATGAACACACAATGCTCCAGTCCAAACCTCCTCTCGCCAGATGCTTTTTAAAGAAAAAGGATGATGTCAGGGGATTCACACCGAAGGTCCCAGGTCTAGTTTGGCACTTGTCCACAAGAGGTTGTCAGACTGGTTAAAAGTGAGCTTTTTCAAATAAAAAGCAGGAGGCTTTAGCTTTGTTGCAGGCTTAAGAAAACAAAATGTAGGAAATAAGAATGTCTTGGATGCCCAAGTGCTGTCTCGCCCAAAGCATAGAGGTGAGAAGTCAAACAATGAAGGGAAAAGCAACATGTGCTTGAAGGTCTTCCCAAGAGGCAGCACCTTCTGTTTCACAAGGAGTGTTCAATTGTCTTCAGGTCTTGCAGTTAACAAACAAACCAATAGGGAATTCCAAACTTAGAACAGTTTTATTTTTGGACCACAACTCCCAGAATTTCCTATTATTTGGGGCTCTGTCGTCCAGAAAAGGAACTTCCCAAAGCTCTGGAAGGTTTTTTGTTACAAGGAAGATAGTGGCTTTCTCCTTTGCCTCATTAACCAATGAAGAAATAATAATTTAAAACAAACAAATAAACAAACCTTGAGCCACAACAAAAGGTTGTGTGCACTTTTACTGTTGATGGAACCTGAAAATCAGTCTCCCCCTCACCGCAAGTCCATGCTCATCTCCAGTGACACAAGTTATCTCATTCCGATAACAAGGTTCTCCAAGGAGAGATACTGTGGAAAAGATATGGAACGCGGTAGAGGAAGAACCTCTCCAACAAAGACCTGAGGAGTGGGCTGTACCACAATTTTTGTTCTTACAGCAGGATTGGTTTCCCAGACTTTCAATGTATTTTCCCAACAAATGGGATCTTGGCTTCTGGGGAGTTTCTCAAAGTGTAAAATATAATTAATGCATACAGTTCGAAACTCAACTATAATTTTTCTCTACCCATTTAAGGAACAGTAAGTGGGATCAATGGCATTATTAGGAAGGAATAATGCCAGAGTTTAAGAAACAGAAACGTATTCATCCATTATGTGATATAAATTAAAACAAGCTGTCAAAATGCAAGCACAACAATGCATCTTTACAAAATCACTTTCCATGCTACAGTAAAATTGCAGGAGTGTTATAGTAAAATTACAGAAGAGATTCAACATTTTAAAAAATACACTCAAGCGGTGGGAGTTAAGGGGGGTGTCTTAAGAATCTGCAACGCTAGGATCCACTATAAACATATAAATGTATGCAGCTAACTCGTGCAATAAATCATGATAATTTATATCACTGCTAATTCTGGGGAAGAAGCATCAGGGGTTATACTTGAGTCACACTTCATATTACCCAAACTATAATTATTTTCATTAAATTCGAAAACAGCTTACGGCAAATTTAATTCTAAACACACAGCCCTGTGTGTTTAGCAACGCACACAACCGAGTCACAAGTGTGATCGAAATAAGTCAACAGCAAAATAACAACCAACCTTTTGATTTATACTTTTTAATTATGCATCTTTGTAGACACACAATCAAAGCACTTTTGTGCACTTCCAATATTCCCCTTTTTAAAGCACAACATCCAACCGCCTCCTTCCGTTGCCGCTCTACTGATTAAAAGTCAGTGTCAACTTGTGAAATGCTGTCAGGTGCTTGTAAACACTGCCTCTTTAATGGTTCAAGCATGTCAAGAGGGCACACTTTGTTTCAGAAGGAGGAAAAAAGTGCTTCGGTCTTTCCTGGGAAGGAGAGAGCAGCCGTGATAAAGAGACTAAGAGAGCTCTTGAGAGATTCTAATAATCTGCAACCTCACCTTCCTGCTCTCTAATGCCTTCCCTCTTGGAATTTCAAGTAATTTTGAGAAACATTTAATTAAAGTTGAACTCTGTGTTGACACATAAGGTACACACTGTACTTATTAATTAACATGGAATGCTACCTTTTAAATAAACACCACAAAAATCAGTATCCATTTCCTCGATTAACTTAAAAACCAGGAGCTAACCTCTCACAGGCAACAGAGTATAAGGTAGTATAGAGTGGGAGGATTACAACAGAGCCCAGTGTGGTTTGAAAACTTCCTTTTTTAAAAAAAGAAAGAACAGGAGTTGTGACATCAGAATGACAAGTTAATTGACAGATCATTCATCCCCAGCAAGCGAGGTGACAACGAGGCTCCCAGGTCCTGTAACTGGAGATTGTTCCTTTAAAAAGAAGTGGGGCTATGTTTGTGCTAGGAGATACCAGATACCTCTTTGGGCCAAGACTCAAAAATGTCAGTCTGCTCACCTGACAGACCATTTCATGCACGGATCCAATAAACAGGATACCGACCATTTTTGTTTGTCACAAATTATGCAGAGGAGGTCAGAAGGTATGGGAAACTGTCTAAATAGAGGTTGATAGCACTTTGCTTTTTCCTTGATATGGCTCCTCCTTCATTCTGATAGGTAACTCCTTTTTGTATGGTTGTTTGCATTTCTAATTAAAGGGGAAAGGCTGTATTGCTGCTGGCTCAAAATCTTACACATTGTCAGAAGCAAGCACTGAATTCAATGGAACTTATTCCCATGTAGCAATGCATAGAAATGCAATCATGCATGAAAACCTAATCATGATATTTAATAAGTGATTTGCTTGTCTTCTTGTTGAAACAACAATAATGTAGGCATTCATATGCACACGTGTGCATATATACAGCCCTAGTAGTGTAACTAAGGCCATGGTCACACCAGCAAAATGTCCTCTGTGGTTACATGACTTGATGCATCAACACATATGCCACAGAAAAATTAAAAACAAATAAAAACATTCAGCTGAGAGGCAGGGACATGCACAGAGGGGCGCCTACCAGCTGATAGGCCAGCCAACTAAAAATAATAATTAAAAAAATTGCTTTTGCTAGCCAGACATGCACAGAGACTGGCTGGCCTGTGGGAGCCGGTGGCATCGCAAGATGGCAGTGGTGGTGGAGGAGGCAGTGGCAGGAAAAGGTAGAGAGGCAATGGGGGCAGTGGGGTGGGTGGGGGCAGGCTGTGTGGGTGAGGAGGCAGATTTTTTTGTTTTTGTTTTGTTTTTTAGAAAGCTGGGCTGTCTAAAAAAAATCTTGAACAAATCAATGACTCGATTCATGGGTCGTTCGGGAAAAACTGTAAATTCATGGTTTGTGGTTCGTGGACTTCCACAAACCAAGATGAACCGCCATTTTGATGGTTTGTGCCCATCTCTAGAAACAAAACAGGAAAAGAAAGGCCACACTATGAACCTTTTCCTTTATTTTCATAGTAGGTACATTAGTTACAACGTCCTGTCTTTAAAAAACAAAACGAAAAAGGAAGAAACTTGTCAGCCTCACTTACTCATAAAGAAAGTTACCTTACAGCCAAATGGATAGATTAATTGTATTGATTTCGGTCTCATAAAATGATGGTTCCCAGCCTCCAGCTGTTTTTGACTTTGGTTCCCAGAACCCAGCCATGTTGGGTTTGGCTTCTGGAGACTGAAGTCCATGAAGACTGAGAATCTGTGTTCTAACAGGGAAATGTCTTGTTTACCTGACATAGGAATTTATTGATACATAACATATATAAGTTCTGAGAGTCTTTCCAGAGGAAGATAAAGGCATCATACTATAAACCAACGGATTGTTCAGGTGACCAACCAACCAACCTTTAATTTGTTTAATCAGCCCTCCTTCCCACCCACCCCAAAATCAAACCAAAAGTTTAAAACTTCAGATTTTCACCTCAGCACTGTTTTAAACAGCAAGTTTTCTGACCCTGTGAAGTCAGCTCTGTAATTTCTTTCAAAGAATCCCTTCATTTTAAATAAATTCCCTTTTCAGTAAATTAAATCTGATTGTGCTGGACTTTCTAGGCAATTTTCCGTTTCTATGTGTGTTAAATTTGATACGGCTGTTCCCAAGCACTTCTGCAACACTTCCATTTCTAACCAGATCCTGGGTATTGCTAAGTATTAAATCAAAGGTCACCTCCCTCCTTGTCAGCTCCATGACTAAGTGTGCTAAAGCACAACCATTTATTGTATCTAGAAATTCTGTCTCTTTGTCATGTTCTAAATGTATATTTTACCCAGTCAGTGTGAGGCTAATTGAAGCCACACATTATCTCAACATTTTCTCTTTTGGCTGCCTTCCTGACTTCTTTCTCCATCTCTTGATCACTGTTTTGGCAATAATATGCGCTCGATGCTACCCTCTCCTATTTTATAGCCTGGTATTTCTACCCATAGTGATTCTCTTGCTAAACATGCGGCTCTTTAAAGTTTCTAACTTACTACACTGAAAGCTGAGTTTGTTGTCCAGAATCAAACCCTCCACAGTGGGGCCTACTCCAATGTGTCTGCCGATTTTACACGCAGGGATAACTGGATATAACTAAGAAAAAAAATGTGAAAAGGCCAGGTTGTCCCCCAAATCAATACAAATGCAAGAACAGGTGATACTTTTATTAGACTATTAAAAATTCAAGCAAACAGCAGACAGCTAGCCTTCAATGATAATTCATCTTCCTCAGGCACTACCACTGGGCGGCTTTTCCCATGGAAAGTTCCCTCATAGTACAGGACATTTAGCACAACCATTCTGAATTTGAGGCTTATGGAACCAGCATCCAAACATCTCAACAGTGTAAAGATAAGATTTCTGGTTGGTCTAGAATTGGAACAGAAATAAAAAGTAATATTTAGAGATCTGGGGGCTGCAGAGGCCCACTGCTGTTATCCCCAGCCCCCAACATCTTTTGTATAAAAGTGGATTTTCTTAAAGCTAAAAAAGGCTTCTTGTGTCCTCTAGAAAAAGAGAATTCACAATTTTTTTAAAAAAAATTGGTGGTTTGAGGCATCCAGGGTTGCTGGCACACCTCAAAACGTGACCAAACTCACATTCCCTAGAGCAGTGGTTCCCAATAGAGACAAATACGAGGCCTGCCAGCACAGCTGGCTGGCCTGATTACCTCCCACCCCTGGAACTTGCCGGTCCACTCACAGCATGGCCGGCATCATTGTCAGTGTGCCAATCACAGAAGTAGCCCAGGGGCTGCAGCCCCATCTCCCTGCCCGCTCTGGCAAGGGGGCAGGAGGACGAGTCTCCCTGCCCAGCTGCAGAGTGGCCGGGCAAACTGGGAGATGGGGCTGGAGCAGCCGGGCTACTGCTGTGATTTGCGCGTTGACGATGATGCCGGCCACACGCACCATGCTGTAAGTGGACTTGCGGGTTCTGGGGGCAAGAAGTAATCAGGCCAGCCACCTGTGCCAGTGGGCTTTGTAATCGTCTACCAATATGATGCCCCCAACCTTGGGTCCTCAGGTGTTCTTGGACTACAACTCCCAGAAGTGTTCACCACTAGCTAGGATTTCTGGGATTTACAGTCCAAGAACACCCACAGACCCAAGGTTGAGAACCACTATTAGATGTAAAGTACTCAGAAGTGATTTATCATTCCCTTCTTCTCAGGGCACTCAAGACTTGCTACACAGGCTAGCTGTTCTTTCGCAGGAAACTGAACAGTGGGAAACTGAATTCCCAACAGCCAACGCACTGAGCTATCCAGCCAATTAAAACAAAATATGGGGTCAAAAGCAATTTTAAAAGTATGACAGGAGAAAAATGAAAAGTATAACACCCACCACCACAGTCCTTTCTCAGGAGCCAGTTAGTGGCCAAAGGTCTGTCTGAATAAAAATTTCTTTTGCATGCTGGTGGAGGAACAGCAGGGAGGTGACCGACCTCACCCCTGCAGGGAGTTTCACACCATGGGAGCAGCCACTGAAAAGACCCTTTCTTGTGTCTTCAACAAATGTGCACACAAGAGTGGTGGGACAGAAAGACTCCCCCCAAGATATTAAGATCTGGAAAGGCTCATTGCCCTCCAGAGAGCATGGACCCAAGCCATGTAGGGCTTTATGCGTCATAAGCATCACTTTAAATTGTGCCTCAAAATGGGCTAGCGACCATTGAAGCTGTTGTAGCAAGAATTCCCTCTGAAGAATCTGCTCCAGTTCTGTAATTCTTAACTCTCGTTTTCCTTTGGCTGGAACATCACTACTGCAGGGCTGTGTCTTTCAAGCTGCAATTTATAAGAGCAAAACTAGGCCAGAGCTCATCCGTCATTAGAACTGGGAATTCCTTAACTGATGAAAGCAGAAGCTTATCTTGTCTCATGTAATTTGCAAATCAGCTTGCTCTGTTCTATGGCTGGTTTTCTTCAGGACTTAAACACGGGATTCCTTTGAAGCCTGATTTCTCAATGGCAAAAAATTGCCTACTTTGTGTCTCTCCAGCATTATAATTACTTCAGCTCCACAGACGAGTTATTTATAACACCTGTCCTAAGTTTAACCAAGTGCTGCCCTGGTTCTGCTTGCTTGGAGATTGCCAAGTTCAGCTACACAGTTCTGGAGCGCCGAGGACCTTTGGTGGATGAGATTCAGAGGAATGTTTGGACTGGCTGATGACAAACGTTTGCCAGCAAGAACCCTCTCAATTTTCTCTTTGGACTCAGAAGGAGCTAACGATTGAACTGTTCTTGTTACAACACATAATTTCTACATTGGATTCCATGTGGGCAACGGCTTCATTGGTCAGTAGAACTGTGGCTTCAGCTAAAGAAACGTGGCTTGCTTTAAATCTTTGCACATTTTTATCCCTGCTAAACCTCAGAGGAGCTGCACAACTAGGGTTACATAAACAGGAAGGAAAATGACGGGCCTGCAGTTTTGAGAACGGGATCAGGAGAGCCCTGGAGCATCCCCCAAAAACCTCTCTAATGGGAGAAGCAGCTTTTGGAGTAAGTTGATGCTGTAGGAATTCACTTTTACTCATATATGTATAAAGAAATTGTATGTGCCCCCTCCCAATTCTCAGGCTTTCCTCCTGCCAAGGAATAAGGCTCCAGGGTTTTCCCCACTTCAAAAACCCCCAAGTATAACATTTCCTCGTGTCAATTTACAGGCTACCTTTGACCGTTGATTGGCTTTTCATGGAAACCACAGGCTCGTGGTCACTTTTACAAAAATCTCTGTGGCTGAAATTCAGTAGAAAGTCACAGCTAAAGCTGAACCCATTGAATCAATGGAACTTACATAGGTGTTGACTCACCAAATCCCCACTGATTCCATGGGCCTACTCTAGTTGTGACTTACTCCTGGATTTCAGCCAGTGTGGGAAATACTAAGAGCACCCTTTAGGGATGCATATCTTGAACATGATGCACTTTTCCCAGCTCATGGCAGTGTTCCTCCAAACATCATCTGAAGCTCTGCTCTGTCCTTGAAGCTACACCCCTTTGAGTATCCAGTGCTTGAGCAGCTGGCCAACCAGAAAAGAGGTTCCTGACCCTGAGGAGGTTGCCCTTTTATGTTTTAAAAAGATACTCTACACTACTTTAAGAGTACTTGTCTACCAAATCCACACACTGCTTTATGTATGTGAGCATGAACAAATGTTCTTTCAATATTGCATCCTTTAGGATTGTTGAACTCAGTGACAGAAGAGATGTGTTAGATTTCATACTGCTCGTGGTACTTTCTTTCTCTGTGCTTGTCATCCAGTTAGTCCTCAGGTGAAGGAAGCTATGATCATAGCCCATGCTTTACCTTTTTGGCTGAGCCTGTTGAAGGTGAATTAAAGACATTTTGCTGCTGGAAATTGAGATAAACAGTGTCCTCTTGCTTTGCACAAATATATATAATTCCTACATTATATATTTTGACTTGTGCAAGTGCTAAATCCTGCATGTGCTTCTTCCTAACCCTGACAACTATTAAAAGTTCCCACAACAATAATAATGAACAAAATAAGCAACCACCTGATGCCTTTTCATAGTCTCCCACAGGGTGTCCCTCCAGTGATTGCCCCACTCTGCCTAATACCAGGATGCTTCTGCATTTAACTGTCCTCTGTTTCGCTCATCCAGGAATACAGGAAAGTATATAAGGTATGTTGTTAGAGGGTGGAATGGAAATAAGTAGCAGATAACCACTTTATATGTAAATGCCTTCCTTTACAATGAAAGCATACAAGAGTTTTTGCAATGTCAGAAGTCAAACTAGGCAGGAGAAAAGATCAGGATTTGAGCTGGGTGAGGACTCATTCCGACTGTACTGGAGACTTCCTTCCATTCTGAGTATCTGGGACATGGCAATAGAAGAAAGCCTGACAACTTGATATTGCAAATCACAGGCTACCAGGGAAAATGTGCCAGTGTTGTACTTGTCGTGTACTTTTTAAAAATTAGGAGCATAACAGAAGAAAGAAGTGGCAACCAACACTACAAACATGGATCAATACCCCACGACACACACTAGGTTACTAAATGTTGTAGAGTTCTGAATTTCTGGTAAAAATAAGTTTTACTGTGAAGTACAAGTACAGAGATCCACAGAAGAGAATAGCTAGAAGTGCCCCAGAACCCACCCCCTTTTTCATTAACAGGCACAAGTCTTAATAACTCACTCTGAGACATTTGTAATAGAAAGAGCAGTGGCTTGAATATACAGACTCGTGTATAATGCTTTACTGCACTCATATTTAGCAACCAACTGAATGGATCAACAGCAAACACACACCAATCCAGGAAAGAACACTAAGCAGAGAGACTTGAGTTCAAAGGCTAGAAGAGGAATTATTGGTTAGTGCTGAACAGACACTCATCCCAACCCAGAAAAGTCCCTCCCAGTCACACAGCCAACATGCAAGATTGCAAACAAAACTCCAGATCTAAAAATTAAGGTTTCACAGCTTTGGGCCTAGATATATGGACACTGTCAGTTTTAACTGCTCATGTATAAGAATTGTTTTTACTCTCCACTTGTTTCTGTCCCACCTATGAAGAATTTTTTAATTTGTTGTTGATTTTTTAAAAAAAAAACCTAAGTGAAATGTAATTTGTTCTTTTTTGCATGCCACTGAAATGAGGACTGATGGCTCTAACTGGTCTAATGCCATTCTTCTCATCTGTTTGCAGAGATCTGAAAGCTGTTGGAAAAATATCATTGGAAGCTCAGGGATTTTCCTCTGAAGTCATTCTGAATTAACTGCTAATGGGGAGCCTTCTTTGATAGCTCTTTTATAATTAAATGCAGCTGGATGAAAAATCAACCACAAAGGGAACTCAAGTTTGTTTATCATTACTCCTGATTTTGCAAGCAGATGTTTCGTGAGTACCTTCGTAGCCTACTTAATTTGTCTCCGTTTAATATGAAGCAGGTAAACTTTGATGAATAAACCGAATAGTAAATTCCTTTTAGTTATTTTTGGATATTTTTTCCCTATGTCTACAATCCTGTGATGCTTACTTGGATGTAACATTCACCAGATCTCATGCAACACCGTTCTGTGAGTTTAGAACAGATTATTATGTTGAACTATGTCACAGATAAAACTTTGAGAAAGGTCCAGAGCCTAGAAAAGTTACTCTCTTTTTACTGCAGCTCCCGAAGCCTCCTATCAGCATAGCCAAAGCCTTGGGTATAACTTTATGCATGGGAGGGGACTCTTAATTCTCATTGTTATCTGAGTCACAACTTCAGTGGATTAACAGCCATTTCCTGTGGATCAGCTTTAACTGCTGTAGTAGAAATAACATTTAACCCCATGGCTTTCCTCCTTGCCAAGAGGATAACCATAGTTTAGTGTCTTCCCACCACTAACCTTGTCTACAGAGCTTAAAAATAGCTGATAAGAAGATGTTGAATAAGAAGTGGATACCCTTGTACCTTTCTCAATTCCCTTTTAGAATAGCAATTCACATGATAGAAGTCTGGCCAAGAAGTTGAAAGAGAAGTCTTTGTGAAGCAATGGGGTTTATTGAAAAGGGCCTTACATTCTTACTGGGACATTTGTCATCTTGTGCTCTCTCTCCCTTTCTTTGGCTCTGTCTTTTTCTAAGATCCAAACACTTGATCCTATGTACGCATGTGGTACCACATAACAGCTGGAGTGACCATTCCGGCTAAGATCTGTGATAGGTCATAGTGTCTAGGCCAGTCAAGAGGGGGGGGGAGTGAGCCATTCCTGGCACAGTTTCCAAAGGACCACAGACAGCTGATGCCATCTATGATAGGTTCAAGTTTCAGAGCAGGGAAGCAAGGTGAGGGAAGGTGCTCAGAATAAGAAACCAAGCTCAAAACAACAATTCTAAGGACTAGCTAAGCTTTTGGTTCCTCAGCATACCTGGGCTGAAGAGCGGCTGTCCCACCAGCGGCCATCACATAGGTAGATCTGCTGCGCAGTAGAGATCCGTTTGCAAGCTTCCTAGACCGCTTGCATGAAATTAAAGTTCCTGGGCTTTAATTTCAGAGCCCCTGGTTTACTTTTCTGTGCTTGGGCTGTTGAAATTTCACCTCCTCCATCAGTGCCTTGACTTGCCTGAAACAAGCCACTATCTTCTCAGCCTCATCTACTCTCATCTGAAATGTGGCAATAATAATATCAGTATATTAGAAGGTGAGGTAAGGATTGCTGAAACCTGATTCAAATGTTTTTCAGGCATTTTAAATAAATGTGCAAGGAGAGGGAGTGGGGCTCACCTTATTGTCTTTTCTCCCATCCCTGTGTGTGTGTGTGTGTGTGTGTGTGTGTGTGTAGAAGATGACTTCCTAAATCAGACAACTTCCTGCATTCATAGAGAGTTAATATATATCCATAGAGAGTTTATATATAAAGTGGAGCAAGTGTGGAGAAAATATATATGAGACATGGGGTCAAGGGCTCATTTGCTCCACTCCCTTGTGTTTATTCAAGATGTCCACTAGTGCTTGAGAGAATATATGGAATGCTGTGGTGTAATGGAGATTTTGTGTGCTGTACATGCTGGGTGCGCATGAGCAGCAAGGTATCTTCTTCTCCTTTCAACTCCTGGGTAAGTGTCCATTCCATAGACTCTGGAGGGCAACAATCATATTTGCGATCCAAAAAGTTTATATTCTTTTATGCTTAACATATGCTTAACAATATTTTTCTGCAACTGGAGAGTTGAGGGATCTCCATGCCAGCAATGAGGTTTAGAGTTCTTAATAGAATCAACCCTTTGCCACAAAAAAAAAAAAAGATAAAAAAAATTGCTGCATTTGTCCGTCTCAAAACTTCACTGGGGTCATCTTTATGTTGGAAGATATTTTCATACTGACCACCCACAAAAGACAAAGCAAGGCTGGACTGGGTGGTGGTGGTGGAGTTGTTAAGCCGTGCATCCCCCCCCCAAAAAAACCTCAAATTGTAGGACCTACATTTTTAAATTCTGAAATGTATCGCGTTCCTTCAGTAATTTTTGCAAATTTTGGCCGCTTTGCCAAGAAATGAAAACATTAGTGGCAGTTTCTCTGAATCTCCATCTTCAGGGGAAGGGAGAGGGAGAGGTTGTGCAATACTGGATGGACTTATATGACTAAAATTTGGCAGGCATAATATCCCTTCTAAGAAATTACTAGGCACACAAATGTCATCCAATACTGATAAACAAACAACATGCTAACACCTTTGGTTGGTTCCCAGTGGCAGTCAATGGGATTTAGAAAGATCTGGATATCTGAACTGAAATTATTCTTCAAACCAGAGTTGAAGCAAGTGTCACTCATTCTGAGACGAGTTGTCTGGAACCCAATCCAAACTCAACATTGTGCTCAGTATACACTGCTACTTGAAAATCTGCATTTTTACTCTGGTCAACGTGTACATGGGTGCTTCCAGACAGAGGGTTCCTAGCCCTCCTGAGTAAAAGGTACTGTGGAGTGTATTCCATTTCCCCCCACCTTAATGGGGTTTTTTTTGTGAGAAGAATTAAGGCAGAACAATTGGTATGAAAACATGGGGAGATGATAACTGTCTGGACACAGACAGAACGGCTCAATAAAAGCCTCATCTGGAAGCACCCACATAGCACAGATCTTCTTCAAGAAGAACTTAAATATTCATGTTACAACTTTCCCAAATAGCTGTTTTACCATATTTATGTAGATCTAAGCTTATAAGTACTGGACTCCCTGCACTGCACAAGCATCCACGTCTCAAGCACTGTCTGCCAGTTGCACAGAAGTCTGGAAAATGCATTTAAAGATAGGAACAACTTCCTACTGAAATGCTTCAGATTATCTGCTGGGGTAAATAAAGACTCAAGTTATATAGAGGAAACAGGTAGTCAGCAGTGGCTCCGGGTTAGAGCCAAATTGTGTCTGTCTTATCTTCCTCACATGAATGTATTCTCCCACTTCCTCCCTTTCTATATATTCTCTTTTCATATGTTCTTGATTTGCTCCTTAATAACATCTGCCTCCCATTGGCCTCTTTTCTTAACCTGGAGGTATCTCAGACCATCTTCTTTAGTGTTGTTTTCCCTCTTTCTCCTTACTATAGTAAGTTATATGGCAAGTTGAGTTAGAGCCAGTTTGTGACATTCAGAACTCTAGAGGGAAATGGGGAAGGCAGGGTGATGCAGAATTTCTGGTTGGGTATAACTATATTTTTTAGGGATTTCCACCCTCTTCTCCCACATAGAAGATTATGATGCCACAACTTCTGGAAAAGGAAGGGTGTTTGGATGGAATTAGATATGGCAAGTTCCATCTGTAAAACATAGCTGTGACACACTGCAAAGGGGTTCCTGAGGGTCCCAGGACTGGACCGTCCCCCTACCTTCTACCGCAATCATTCCCTGGATGATCTTCCCATGGTCCTTGAAGGTAGCAATGCTCCTGAGTTCCCAGTGGAGGTTCAGGAAGAGAAGATTTATATAGTGATTGCAGATTTATATAGTCTTTTTAAATCTGTTGTTTTATCTGTTGTGAGCCACCTTGGGTCCCCTTGGGTGAGAAAGACAGCATATAAATAATATAAATAAAATAAATAAAAGAATAAAATGACAGGAGGGGCTTGCCCAGACAGTCCAGAGGGCAAGAAGCCTTCTAGAAAGAGCAAGGTTCAAGGAAAAGAGCAAGAGTGCAAAGGATCTAAGAGGAAGGATGGAGATCCTGAGGGAATAAATAGGAAGAGAGAAGTCAGTAAGGAGGAAGACTAGTGGCAGCAGGCAGTGGCGGAGGAAGAGAGGGTGAGAGATGAAGACGAAGGGCGGATGTGCCAGAGTGGCTTCAGCCAAAGCCACCAAAGGAAGAGATACATGCCTCAAGTTCTGTTGCTTAGAGGAGGTGACAGCAGTAGTCAGCTGAGTTTGCCCAAGTGACTCCCACTCTCACACAGCCGGGACAAACAAACAAAACCCAGTAATGTTGTTCCCACTAGTGATCTTATTTTTGAAGTTGGCCACATTAAAGAAGGGGGGCGGGGAGGCAAAATGTTGTGGCACTTCAAAGACTAGCAGGTTTATTTCAGTGTGAGTTTTCCGGGATGAACAACAAGTGCAAATACTATGTTGCCTGATTACCAAAACAGACAAATCAAACCAACAACTTGCAGATAACTGGGCTATTTAAACCCTAACTTAGACTTGCTGATCAAGGACATTGTCTTCCCTCGCTTTTGCTCACTGCTCAGCAGTGGAAGCTGTTCCATGTTCTCTCCATCCCACCTCACTGATCACCACTGGATAGTGTTATTAAAATTAGCACTGGCTCTGCATTCCTATGTGTTCCTGATGTCAGTTTAGAGGATGTGTTGGGAGCCTTAACAGGAGATACACATTCTTCCTTTTATTCATTTCCAGGCAGCCCATTTGTTGTTCCTTTCTCCATGCCTCCTGTTTCTAGTTTTTAATAATTGCTTTTCCACATTTTTCTAAATGGGTTTAATGAGTCAGAAATTGAATTAACAACAGTCTTGCTTTTTTGTATGAGCATATTCAAATCACACGTTCATAACTTCAGATCTATGTCTGATGATCTGCTGCAAATGTTACATTCATTCTTATTAGCTTGTCCATGCTTTGCATGATTTTTGAGGCTTTTGTTGTGACTGATGTTGGAACTGTTTTTTGAAACAGAACAAGCTTGAACACTATTTACACAAATCCCAAATAGTTTAGGGTGGAATGAATAATAGCTCAGACACAAAGCCAGTGGGTTTAAATTTTAGCAGTGGGAAATAAAACAAATCTAATTATGAGGACGATAACGTTACATTTTGGAAGGTGTGATGTTCATGATAGTTGTGGCCTACAAAAAAATAAGTGGACTGAAGTTGCAAGACCATCAAAATTTTCCCCAGTAAAGTCTGAAAAACATTTGTGGGTTTTGATGGTTGTTGTAGGTTTTTTGGGCTATTTGGCCATGTTCTGGACGTTTTTCTTCCTAATGTTTCAGTCTCTGTGGCCGGCATCTTCAGAGGACAGGAGTTAGAACTCTGTCTGTGTTCTGGTATAGTGTGTGGGATAGAAAATGTTAGGAAGAAAAACCTCCAGAACACGGCCAAACAGCCCAAAAAACCTACAACAACCATTGGATCCCGGCCGTGAAAGCCTTTGAGAAAACATTTGTGGGTTCTCTTTCAAATGAAACATTGGAGGAATTTTGAGAAACACCAAAAATATTTTCAGAGAACTAGCAAAATGTCTTGGCGGTGGAAGCAACAACAACAACAAAACACACACCCCAAAATCAGCCTCAAAGACTCAATGTTGCCTTTCTAGTGGATTTATTTTTAAGTGAGAGATCTTCCCACCCACCCCACACATATTTTGAAAGAACAAAAAACTAACCCAGCCCATGACTTGCAATATTCCAGGAAATACAGGCCTGTTGACACTTGAGTGGGTGACTAAGAGCCCATCAGGCACTGCTTGTAGAGATGTTTTTGCTACAATTATTTTCACACATATTTATTCAAATAAAGCTTTTGCTTTATCATCACAGGAAAACACTACCCTGAATTATGCTGCAGTTTCAAAGTGACAGCACAGAGGCAACTGCTGTAGAAGAACTGAAACTGAGTCTGAAAACCAGAATTTTGTTCTTACTTTGGTTATTCTGAAGTCCAGCTTACATAAAGTGGGGGCTCACCCTTCCAATAATCTCATGTCAATGCTACATTTTGAGTTTTTACATGCAGCCATTTCATTTCCAGAAAACACCCTGTTTTGGGGGGTTAATTTAGATAAAAATCCCACTTTCCATATGTTTACAGAACATCAACACCTTGACTGGTATAGTTTAATGGTGTGTGAGTGTGTGTACAGAACAGCTAAAAACAGCTGTTTATTTCTAAACCCAGGCACTCAAAAGTAGGTCTTACTATCCTAGGTGCTATTAAAAATGGATTAGATTTGGAAGATAGGCCAATTATCGGATACCACACATGGCAACCTGTGATCAGACCATTGTACTTCTGGTTGCTTGATGCTGGGAGCAAATAAAAGGCCAAGTTTATGACATCATGGCCTGTTGGTCAGTATTCCATGGCTTTTTGCCGTCCATGGAGACAGAATATTGACCTTGATCCATCCCTGCCCTGCTACAGAATGGCAATTATGTTCTTAGGAGTTCAGTATATTTAGAACTGCAGATTAAAAGGCATTGCTGACTGCAAATCAAGTATGTAATCCTGTGAAAGCTAAGTCCTATGGGTATCAATGGGGATGGAGCCTCTCTGATTGCAGGCAATAGGACTCAGAAGTGCTCAGCTTTGGCTGATTTCCTTCCTTCCTTCCTTTATTAATCAGATGGAGCCCTATTTAGGCATTATGACTGAAAGGATGTAGAAGATTAAATAGGGATGTGAGAAGGCAAGACACAGAAACCCCACCAGAAATGTTCCTCAATACCACTAGGAAGTCAACAAGACATGAACAGCATGATAGCCTATAGAAGAGACTGTAAGCATTTTGGCTGAATGTGCTTACAAAGCTCCTGTGACTGGGAACTTGGATGAGGCAGGGCTCCTGATCACAGGAGTTGTATTAGCATGTTCAGCCAAATTTGCTTATAGACCCTCCTGCAGATATTTGAACTGAATGCATGGAGATTTGGGTGATTTCTGGAGAAGCGTCAATTCTAGATACGTTCAGGTATAATGCCTCAATAGGACTTAGCTCTTCTGTTAATGCTAATAATATGAGAATCACTTCTTTAGCAAGGCATAAATGAAATTTTAAAAAACCATGTATTTTCCTATACAATAAAATATTTTAACACTTCTGTCAGCCATGCCTATATGAGTGTCTTGAGAGTTATGTTTCATTGAGTTCTGTGGAGCTTATTTTCAGTTAAATGGGTATAGGACTGCAGTCTGATCATTGTACCAATATTATGCTTATATCTCTGTGTCGCGCACCCCCAGTGTCCCTAGTTTGTTTTCCCTCAAACCCAGGTCCACCTTTGGACACGGCTTGCTTATTTCTCCTTTCACCAACTGCCACCAGTGGATCTTTATCCACACTTTACCAATAATGTTGCATAAACACGTGTTGTCAAATATAACTGATTATTTATTATTTAGTTGTTGAATCACACAAGTAGGTTCATAGATGTTTTATTATGTTGCACTCATTAAACTTGGATATTAAACACGTTTCTTTATTTTTATTACTTCCCATCAATCACTGGCATAAGATCTGATGACTGTCAATCTATTTTATTTTACTTATATCTTTTAACTATTATTTAACACATAAACCAACTACACCGACTTTCCAATCTCTCTCATAAACCTTTCAAAACCTCCTCTCTCCTTCTCTCTCAGTCTCCAACTGTCTCTCTGCCTCCGCCCTCCTGTCCTCTCATAGGCTCCAGCTCTAGAGCTCCACATGACGGACAGGTGGGACATGGGCATTCCGCCACACTCTGGTTCAGGTCTTTAAGTAGAAGTATGGGCAGCAGTATTTGGGCTTACTAAGACTAATGCTTAGGAGATGTGTTGGGGAATATGCTCCACTGAACTCATTGAGACTCATTTTTGAGTGAAGATGCGTGTGGGGGGACATCAAATCCAAGATCTTAATATTACCTAGATACTATAGTGTGGACTCATTGGACAACGGCTTCCATCATCCTTACCCAATATAGCCAACATTGAGGGATGATGAGAACTTTAGTCCAGAAACTTCTAGAGGGACCCAAGGTGCTCACTGCTGCCCTACACAGTAGTAGGTGATCAGTCCAATGGTCAGCACAACTGCTGTGAGAATTCAACCAATTTGAAATAGTGGTTTTGAGGCCTAATCCTTTTGGGGGATCTACCATAACAAACCCTTAAGGGGTTATTAGCCCTCCAGTGCAAGAAAAAAAGGGTTTTCCGACAGTAATGACATTCAAAATGTCTCATGAGAGCCTTCTTGCCCCCCTCACCCATCTACAATTCCTCCTTTTAACCACCATTGTGATAGTGGGTGCATTGTTCAGCAAAAAGAACCAATACTTTAGTCTAGGTTCAAGAGATTCTGGAGAGCCCCCCTATTAAGGCATGAGAAGACTGCAAAGAGAAAAAATTACACTGAGACTCCAGCTCATCACGATGAAGTTGCTGTGCAAAGATCAAGAGTAGGAAACTGGAATATTTTGGGCACTTTTTTGAACGGGAGATGGAGACCATCTGGGGAAGAGGATGCTACAAGGAAGAGTGCCAGGAGAGAGATAAAAGTGACGGCAAAGGAAACAGTGGCTTGGAAACATCAAAGAGCAGGACTGAATACACAGCCGAGATGAAAAAGGAATCTTGAACCATAACAGGCAAATTCATGATAATATCAGGATCCACAGGCAGAGTTTTGATCAAGGTGGTCAAGCTGGAACCAGATCAAGCATCAGGAGTCTGGGTACAAAGTCCTATTTTGGAAACCAGAAATTCAAAAGCCTAGTCAGGAAGCCAAATCAAGTTGAAAAGTTGGTTACTGGAGCCAAGAGCTCATTGCTGGAGCTTTGGAACGGCATCGTCTTAAATACCACCAGGCAGTCAAGCAAAAGCAAAAAGCATCCAGGCACAGGCACTGGAATCTGTCAGTGTCCAACCAAGCAGTGACTGGATTGTAAGGGCATTTTAAACAGTTTTTCATCACCTTTAGGGAATGGGCTTGTGTGATGGAGTCCACTAATAAGACACAGTGGGCCATGACAATCTGGTACAAACCACTAAACTCAGTTTAAGAAAACTTCAAATGTGCTACTTCAAAGACTTGCAGCAAATACTGACTATGACCCTCTGAGTTAAAACTCTATTCAAATCCAAAGACTTTTAAACTTCAGGGCCGTGACATGTGGGTATTGCACAATTCACAACTTCAAAGGGTGAATCCTTAAAGACTTGAAATCCAGTGTTCTGAGAGTTCTGAAACTTTGAAACAAACAATTCAGGACATCAAATTGTTGGTCAAGAGTTCCCTCCAAGGGTTGAGATGGGAAATCCCTACCCACAGAAGTGGATCGGCCATTGCTTATGCAAGAAGACAATCCAGATGCTGCTTCTACATCTCAGTCAACATCTATATGGCAAAAGGGATTCAGTCATGTAACCTGGCCTCAGGTGGGTGAATCTTTCCATAATTCAGAATGTTATGGCCACCTTAGCTCTACTGTTCCCTTCTTGGAGACTGGGAAATTCCAGCACAAAGAGAGAAGCACATCAGTTATGTGACCCTTGTGATTCCTTGGAAGTTCCTGAATTAACATGAAATCCAGCCACAAGGATTTCAGCTCCCAAACTATTCTGGTAATGTATGAATCAGCTGTCAGTTTAATGACTTCAGTGTGTGTTCAGCTAGAGGTGGAAGTGTGAAAACAGGGCCAGAGAGGGATCAAGCCACAGAGCACAGTTCATCACCCTCTGAACTCCTTATGTTCAAGGCTATCCTCAAACACAGTGACCATTTTCTAACTGCTAAAGACATTTTGCCTATAAAACCCCAAGCAGCAGATTGTATCAGTCTCCTGAGTCTTCGTGTTGCCTGTTTTAAATGACCTCATGTTATGATATAACAGGTTTAACTCAGAGAACTCTGACATCAGTAAATGCGTGCCCAAAAGGCTTTGGGAATGTTCATAACATGTTCAGTGCAACATGTGATGTAACATGTTTTTCCTTCTTTGTTTTGACTTTGTCTGATCTTTTTGTTGGCTATTTGAGTTGGGCACAAACCTGAAAAACGGTGGACCAATTAGAAAACTGAACCATGAACCAAAGATCATGTAGGGAATAAAATGACATCATATCGCATAACCAATCAATCACATTTGGCTACATCATGATGTCACAAAGCCAATTTAGAATGAGGGCAACACTTTTTCTTCTCATTCCAAACTGGTTTCATTATGACACTGCAGAGCCAATCAGAGTCAGTTGTCTGATTGTATCATAAATGCCGATCCAGAGTGAACATTGCTGGAGATATGAAGAATCATTGTCTTGTTTATGGTTGAGACAGGCTATCCTGATGGAGTCTGTCAAATCTGTCTTGGAAATAAACAAATTATTCTCCAGCACTAACCCTTCCCCCCCCCCTTTTTTTGCCTTGAGGCAGCACTTTTTTCTTCTCTCTTCTTTAGTTCATGAGCATGAAAGAGGTCAAAATTCACATCCCTACTCCACTGCTTTTCTCAACAATTTTTTGAAAGCTGTGGTACAGCTACTGCACCTTGAGCAGTTCTTCGCTGTTCTTCGCTGTTCGTGGTTTCTTATATTCTTTGATTATGTTGTGCAGTCAAGTTGCTTCTGATTTATGGAGACCCTAATAGAGTTTTCAAGGTATGTGAGACTCACTTCCCAGTGAGTTTCCAAGGCCAAGAATGGATTTGATCTCTTCTGAGTCCCATTATAACACTCTAAAGTAAAAGCTAAACTAAGCTGCAGTTTACAGTAGGGAAATTTGGATCAATGGAACTTACAGAGGAGTCGACTTACCAAATCTCTGTTGATTCAATGGGCTTGCTTTAGTGCAACTTACTATGTTAAGCCACATGATTTTGGCCGATGTGTTATTGCAACATTTAATTGTCTGGGGATTTTTTGTATTTCTGTTCTTATGTTATCAACTGCTTTAAGCATGTTGCATGGACAGATGGCATATAAATTCTAACCAATATGATGAAGCAGAACACTAGTGCACTCCCACCCTCCCACTTGCATTTGCAATCAACTGGCATCCAGAACCTGATAGACCTCTTTCCTGACTGATTGTTGTGAACATAAGCAATCATATGGTTGTAAAGGACCCCAGTGTGGCCACTTGGAAGAAATTTGGCAGAACTGCTCCACAATCTTCTCAACATCTTGGTGTGAGAGCTCCATCTGCCAAGATCTTGCCCCCTCAAGACTCTCAAGGATGCTTCTAATATCTGATGGCATTTTTACAGTTTCATAAGGACATGCAGGATACACACACAGACACCCAGGGTGTGGGAGGAGAGAGGGAGAGAATGGTTAGATTGGTGTCTATTGACAGAGCTCCATTACTAAACAGAATAATGCCATGGATTTCACATCCTCTAAACTAAATGTCTCAGAGGCCTGCTAAGTCACTAGGGCAGTGGTTCCCCACCTTGGGACCCCAGATGTTCTTGGACTACAACTCCCAGAAATCCTGGCCAGCACAGCTAGTGGTGAAGTCTTCTGGGAGTTTTCATCTAGTCACTAAACGCTGCCCACATCATCCCAAGACACAGATAATTTTTTATCCTGATCTTGCACCTTCCCTCTTTTCCAGCTAAAAACTGTGTTGCCAACACCCTCACTCACTTCATAATACCATTTTTACACACGTTGCCCTCTTGCTTTCCTATGAAGCAAAAAATAAAAATAAAAAACCCAAAAACCAGCCATGGGATTTAGCCCCACCCAGACTTTCATCAGCCTTGGCAGACGCAGACGATTGGGTCATTGCTTTCCTAACAACAGCCTCCCTACTCCTGTTGGAAAATAGGCCAGCAGAAGGTGACGCACCATTATTGTTTCTTTGCCCACTTCCCTGCTTGGGAGCCACTAGTTGGTTAGGAATGTGGTCAGTCTGTTCCCTTCAGTTTCCTTCACCCCCATGGACACACCCACACCCTTTCACTTGTTATGCCTGCTTCTAGAGATGGGGGTATTTGTATACGAGTGCGAATACCCCCACACAGGTGGACATAATGAGGGTCCAGTCCCCTGGGGTTAGACCGTCCATTCACCTTCTGCTGTTGCTGCGGGCTCCGCACTACCTTCCTATCGCTCCGGAACTCATGGTCTGTGAGCCACTCCTGGCAGGAGGCGGGAGGAGGAGCCTCACTGCAAGGTCGAAGAGTGGCTCGCAGAACTCTGGAGCGATAGGAAAGGATCACGGAGCTTGCGGCAACAGCGGAAGGTGAGTGGACGGTCCGGCCCCAGGGGGCTGGACCCTCGTTATGTCCACCTGTGTGGGGGTATTCGTATACGAATATGATACCCCCATCTCTACCTTCTTCCCATTCTCTCAGGCAAGTTGCAGATGTGGTAAGGGTGGGGAGGTCATGACTGAGATTGGCGTGGCTGTTGCGGAGGTGTGATAGGTACTGGTAAGGATTTCTGGGAGCTGTAGTCCAAGAACATCTGGTGACCCAAGGTTGGGAACCACTGCTCTATGGTATGGACCCCTTGTCAGTTGTTGGAATGGGGCAGAAATTTGTTAGATTTGCATTTTAATACAAACTCACCTAATTTACATTTCTGGCACCAATAGACAAACCAGAACCCAATTCTTCTTTCATTTTTTGCACTTGTTCAGTTTTTATGATACAATTTTTAACAAAGTATGCATAGAGGTAATAATATACACAAATGAGTACATTTGGGGATGTCATGACCAATGTAGCATAATTTGGAGGGAAATGTTTTGGGGAAATGTGGACATTACGGGGAAGTTGTGTCCAATCCTGCATGCAAATTTTCATTCACGTAAAAATGTGCACCAATTTTGGTGTGGCTTTTTAAAGAACACTGCAAACTGAGAAGGAAGCTGGAAGGAGCAGGCTTCAATTTGGGACAAATGCAAAAGTTCTATAAATAAAATCGGCCAATTTGTCTACTTCTAATTTTTTTGCCCAAAACCTGACTCTTTGCAGGGAAGAGACCCAGAGCCCGGTAAACCAAGCAGTTCTTGTTTTCCTAATACTAACGGCAGAAAACCAATCCATGATTCTGTTTTTTTTTCCCCCACAACAAAAACTGAAGTTTCCAAAGAAACATTACCTAAATGAAGCTTCAAAGAGAATTCCACCACCACCCCATCCTTAGGCAAAACATCTGAGAAATTCTTATGTAAGTCAAATACTTTATACAAGTTTAGTGAAACTTGCACAATGCGAAATTAGAAATTAATTCAGAGTTTCATAATTAGCTACCAAACTGCAAAACCTCTCGAAGAGTGTATAAGAATTATGAGAAGGCCAAGGTCATTTGCCAGCAGCATACCTATACCAAAGGTTTATTCACAGAACAAGAGGTGAATGTCAGTGCAATCCAGTATGTGCCTAGTCAGCAGTAGGTCCCATGGAGTTCAATGAGGGTTCCTTCCACAGAAGTGGGTATCAGATGGTAGCATGTACTATTCTTGCCTTATTTATTAGCACAGATCTTTTTTTCTTGGATGCATTCCATAACTGTAACATTTAGAGTTGTCATCATTTTTCTCCGCCCCTCAATTCCATGCCTTTATCTCCAGCCCCTCGTAATCAAGTAGGTAATATTTTCCTAATCCTTCATCTCTTGCTTAATTCTCACCAATCAAATTCTTAATAGCAGAGCAACAGAGGTAGAAAAAGTTGGCAACTTGAATAACTGTGGTCGGGTGAGAGGTCAAGTAGACCTGATTGCACACAAACAAACAGCAGTTCTGCAGTGTTGTGTCACTTCATTCTATTCCTCACTAGACTCATCTCTTTTTACCTCTGGAAGAAAACCTGGACTGTACAGGACAGCCTCCTTGAATTTATTTTTCCAGAAAAAAAAAATTCAGGAACTCTAAATTTAGTCTGTTTAATTGGATATGATAGTTTGAGAAGCTGGAAGCAAGACGGGTTTCGATGGAGGGAGTAAAATAAAACAGAAAAAGAACAGAGGCAGTAATAACTGCAGATGGTTAACATTTCCATTTGTGCCCTTCATTCCCTCCCTGGAAATATTGTTTTTATTCTGCTGTTAAATCTTCCCAGACTAGGTCTTGTTTGATCTGAAGAATAAAAGGTTGCCACTGCTTTGGTGAGAGCACAAGCTGCTGAAAACACTGGTAGGATTAAGTAGCAAACTGTCCCATTCCTATGTAGGGTCGTTAATCCTCAAAAAGAGAGAGAGAGAGAATTTGCAAGACATTTGGAAGGTTACTTTTGTGTGGCCAATTCTTTATTTGGGATACATCTCTTTTATTTTGTAAATGATGTTCCCACCCAGATGCCTGACATTGTCAGTTCGCAAGATTTGGCTTAGTGTGAATCACGTGGTCGGATCACATGCTTTCAGTCATGTTGAAAGAACCCCAAAAATGCCATTTAGGAATATTAATCATCTTAGCTGCTCCCAGAGGATTGTGTTGTGTAAATAGACATGGGCCTGTGATCTGTACTGTGAGGCCCCAGCAGAGAAACTTTTACCCCCACCTCTCCACGAGAAGTCCCATTGCTTTGAATTATAGAGTCAGCTGCTCTTGCCGTTCCCTCCCTAGGAACAAAAGATGCAGGCACTACAATTGATGCTATAAAATCTGTGTCCTCTAGAGTGAATTTTTCCCTACAATGAATCCACACAATGGGGCAGCAGCTTTCGCATTGGCAGCAGCTTTCGCAAGGCCAATGAAAATGTATCCTAGCCTCAATGCGCATGGCATGGTGTGTGTTTAATCAAATACTCACATTCAGGGGGCCCCTTGTGATGAAAGGTAGGATAGCTACAGTGGAATGTGTGGGGCATTTCATCCAAGAATAGGATACCTTTTGGGGGCAGAACAAAAATTGTGCGACAAATGTGTAAAAGCCACTGAGATTTATGGAATTCTTCATCCGTCTAGGTCAGTGGTTTCCCAACCTGGCGGTCTTGAAGTGTTTTCTGGGGACTCACAGGTAGCCTTATCCAGATTGCACAGTATCTAGGCAGGGCTATTGGGCAAGTGTTTGCATTACACAGGAACTGAGTGGAGATGATGACTTTTTAATGGGTCTGATTTTTTTGTAGAAGAGGAGACTGCACCAGTTGCAGTTTTATTCCTCTTTAATCTCTGACAAGGCAAGTTGCACCTCCTCAATTTCTTCAACAAGAGGAAAAAAATATAGATACATCTTTGCAAAGGTAATGTCTTCTGTCTGTTCTCTTGCTAGGGCCAATAGCTATTTGGCTTCTCCTAGCGACAGTCTATCAGTGGATAGTACCTCTGTGTAGATGGCAGGCTCAGAGATCTGCCTTCTAAAGAAGGTGACTTTGTCCTATTTTCAGGTTTTTCTACCACAGCGGGCCACAGTGCAGCATGGTTCCTGAATCTTCTATGCTAGAAATCTGAAATAGTTGCCATAAGGAGTGGGAACAGGGGAGTCCTCTTTTATCAGCTCAGATGCATGTACCTAAATTTGAATCAAATTAGATTGCTCGGATCCATACAGACTGGCTTGTGGGCCAAGATTCTTCTTCTTGGCCATTCTATCTGAGAAACTGAGAAATATGGTCCAAAAACTAACTTTGCCAAGCTCTGGATACAACCCTTGAGATTCTTTTAATTTGAAAGGTGTGTGTGCATGGGTGTGGGCGGGGAGACAACACATAGCCCAACAGTTCACCATTTCAGATACTCATCAAATTAAAAGACAGGCTTGGATTGAAAGACTTAATTCAGAGTTAAAGTCAAGGTACCCTCAGGACAGCTTTGTACTGGACAAAGTAAAAATGGATGGAGGTATATATGATTCTGTCCAAGGTTTATTTTAAAAACAGGAAATTTGGAAAATGCCTTGGCTGAATTTATATTCCCTTTGTGATCCATCAGGGAGGATTCATCTCGTATTCAAATGACTAGTCAATATGTTAGTTGGATCAAATGCCATTAATAAGATGCTAAAAATGCTTTGGAGGAACAAAGGGATTTCTTTAACAAGTCATAAAGTGCTTTTTAATCCATTTCTGACTTGTTAAATTCTTGCAGATTGTTCCATCATGATGCGGTTTCAATGACACTTGCTGTGAAGGGAGGAAAAAAGAGAAGGGACCAGGTTTAAACCAAGGACAGTCTGGAGATAACATCTCTCTCTCTCTCTCTCTCTCTCTCTCTCTCTCTCTCTCTCTCTCTCTCTGTGTTTTTCTCCGACTCCCAAACTTTTGGTTGAACCATTTCAGGTGGGATGGTTTTACAAATACTTTCTCTTTGAAGTTCCACAGGGCTGCTTAAGGTTTTTTTTTTTTTGCAACAATGTGTTCAATTAATGGCTTTCCTGATCCTCCAAACACAGGATACTAAAAATCCCATGGATGTTCACAGGCACGCTGTTGTAATTCAGCATGTCCAAAGGATATCTTAGAATTGTGGAGCTGGAAAGGACCCTATGGTTCACTGCGTGCATGAAAGAGGGCTGTGGGCCAGTGTCTATAATCAGCCCTAACTCCCCCCCTCCCCACTTAACATCTGAGATTGCAAAGGTTAGCCATTCTTCTTATAAGGGCAATGGTGGTAAGGAAATGGGAATGCCACTTCAGGCTGCGAGAGTGGACTGTGGTCTCCATCACTATCAAAGGCCATTGCTGAAATGATAACCAAATAGAACATCCATGATCAGAGGCAATGTTTTTCTGAATATACTGGCAACTGGAGTCAAACAACAAGGTGCCTTTGTGCCCTGCTTCTGGGCTTGCCAAGATGCATCTGGCTGGCTGATTCCTGACAGAAGCAGGATTCAGGAGAACATGAAATTTGGTCTGATTCAGCAGCAGCTTCATGTAATCTTTGGTTCATGGGAATATTCCTCCTGGCTCCCAGAAGCCCCAGGTCAGCATGGCTAGCATCATTCTGGCTGGGGGATTTTGAAAGTTGAACTTTTCTGAGCTCTGCTGCTGGAGCAGATGTGTCTCTGATTGCTACAGACAGTTAATACCCATAAAATACACGCGCGCGCACACGGATGTGTTGTTGTTGTTGTTGTTGTTGTTGTTGTTGCTGCAATTGACTTCTGAACATTTCCAAGAGCAGGCCTTTGAGATTTACTGTGAAACATATTCCCAACACTGGAACATCTTCCTTATCTCCTCCCTCATCTGTCCCTCCCACGTCTTGATATTGTTTCTCTGGAAGAAAACAAAGGAAGCAGATCATAAATGGGATGGAGAGGATTTTTGCCTCTTGGGTACTTAAAATATAGGCATTCATGCCAGGAGTCTGCTTAGCTAAACATCCAGACTTGAAAAGAGTGCTAAAACTAGAGATTGCTCAGTATTGTTTATCTGAATTCCTTCAACCGTTTTTTTTATTTTTATTTTTGTTTAAGGGTGGTGGTTTGTTGAGAGGGAGAATCAACTGAAAGTATAGTCATGCTCCCTGTATATGAATGTTTGGCCTGGGCATTGTGTAGCATTCCTTCTAACGTTTTTATCTGAGTGCTCTAAAGTTATCTTTGGAACTGGGACAGCAGCGGCACAGGTAAACTTCCTCCCTTTAGAAAAGAAATCTGGGATTTACTTCATGGGAACTGAGCCTAAGCAGATGTGAAAAGTTCAAATAAAGGAAGGCCAGATTAAATGCACTTCTGTGGTCCAAAAATCAAAACAGATGTTATTATCGAACCACAAAAAAATCTACACACATTTAAAGTACAATTAGGTGACTGACCATCTGACATTCTTAGGTGCTAGGATAATAAAGTTCTTTAAAAAAGATTGTAACAGCTGAAGAAAACATATTGTGAATCACAGTTAGGAACAAAAACATCTTCAATATTTTAACATCATATGACAATGCATGTGTGTGTATCAAAACTTGAAAAGGTCTCTCTTTTTTTACTGTTAATTTTAAGAATCAGTGGCCATGCTGACTAGAAGTTCTGGAAATTGTAACCTGCCAAAAGTAACTTTTCTTTGGTGTGTATGGGATTCCTGAACAGCAGATACTGATCCATGGCTATGCATTCATGGGATATCCAAGAAACTAGAGAAGTAGATTAACTGTGTATATAATGTTTAATGTTATGTAGAGGCCTGAAAAATGCCACACTCTCCTCCTCATCTCCACCCCAAAAGTCAATTTTCGTAAAAGTATTTAAGCAAATCTACGATAAAGCATAGTAAAAGTTCCTCTGTTCCACAGAGAAATGAATGTGCATTAGCTATACACAACGGCAATGAAATGTCACTACATGTGAATTCTACCTGATCTATTTTTTAAAGTTCTGTTAACTCTTTGTTTACTTAGTTAGGGCTGAAATTTTTGCTGTGGCAGAGAAACCCTGAATGTTCAGACCGTTGCATGCAGTCTTATCTGGATGACAAAAGGCTTGGGGGCTAGTGTTAGATTTTAAACCGTCATACATGTGAATAATTTCTGCAGTCATATTGAAAGATGTTCAGGTGGAGTGGTGCACTAGCTTCTGCCAAAATGCAAATTTCTAACATAACTGGGCTGATTTGGACCTAATTATATGAGGTCTGGATTAAAGGGGAATGACTAGAAGTGAAACAAATGTGTAAGTTAATTTGGATCCAGAGCAGAGATTGTGCCTAATGGGAGACACATCACTTCAGGTTTCTTTTGAAAGCAAATTTAAGAAGTGTTGTGTACACAAATCTCCACAGTTCGCTGCCTGAAACTTAGCAGGTTTATTTCTCTCTTTACCATCTACCTTGTCTCCAAATTTCATGTACATCAGTGGAAAAAGACTGGCCATTTTGATTTTCTCATTCAGATCAATTGGGGGGGGGGGAGGGCTGTTGATCCAAATTTACAAATCAATTTGGATTGGGAGGCATAATCAGAATTGGATGGGGGCATATATCACTGTGGACCACAATCCATTCTGGAATTCCAAAATGACCTCCAAAACCAGAATGAGGGATCCATGCACAGCCCTAATTTCAGGGTTGCTACCTTTCCCCTTGATCCCTGCTCTTGTGCACATATCACAGAGGAGTGACAGAAATATATTCAAGCAAAGTATAGTGTGCAACTTATACATCACCCCATAGCACTTGAAGCACTTTCTGTGCAGTTTACAATTTAATTATGCAGGCTACACAATGCCCCCCACCCCCTGTGAGCTGGGTACTCAATTTAACAACTTCAGAAGGATGGAAGGCTGAGTCAACTTTGAGCTAGCTACCTGAGAACATTGGTATCGAACTCAGGGTGTGAGGAGAGTCTTGACTGCAGTACTGCAGTTTAACCCCTGTGCCATGAGGTATTCTTCCCCATGTTGTCTATGCTAGGGAAAATGGAAATCAGCATTGGTACACCCAGTTTCTGGCACCAAAGGTGCAGGTAAATGACACTGAACCTCCCTTAAGTCAAAGAGCTTCCTGGGACACTACAAGCACAGAGCCATGCACTACCTGTGCCAGCTGTTTCACTGACCTGGAAGGCAAAGACTCACATCATTGCTTAGGTAGCCTTTTTGCATTCTGCCGCAGTGTTTGTCTTCTCTCATTCAGCTTAGTTTAAAAAACTTTCTTAATATTAGTAGACTGGTACAATTGGGAAGCTGATTGATTGGAGAATCCAATTATTGCTATACAGGCTTTGACTGGATTAGCTAACAATTATGCCACTATGATCTGTTTTCCCTCTCTTCAGCCATTTATATTTTCTTCTCTCTCTCTCTCTCTCTCTCTCTCTCTGGTGTGTTCGTTGAAATTAACCACTGCCTACTAGGATTCTGGCCACAGTGTTAATGGCCCTGAAATAGACAAGCCTCCCATGTCATAGCTGTTTGCAACCTCCCCCCCCCCCATTTTTTTGGATGGAGAAACACAGATAGTGTCATGGGCTCTGCATGGAATGGGTTGGAATGACTCTTACAGGCACAGGGTAGGTCAGTCGCAAACTCTATGCCCGATATTTAGGGACAGAGTAGGTTTGGATCTTCCACACATGTCTGTCTGGGAGGCATTTTTTAAGGGAGGAAAATGCACTGGAAGTCGTTCTTTTAAAAATGTATCAGTAACTACTGCTGTAAACTTAATCCTGCACTTCTCAAGGTGGTGGAAGGACCACCTTGCCCTATAGAGACATAGGTAACAAACATCTCATGTAAATGGTCAAGGAGGAAACCAGTGTGACAAAAGAAAGAAAGGAACAGCAAGCATTATTACCTAGTGTGACAAAAGGGAGATTCCCATTTTCTTCCTTTCATGGAAATGACTAAAACCTACTGAGTCATAAGAACAGGTGTCAGTGGGCTCTGATATGAGTAAATAAATATCTCCTGCTACATTACGAATATCTCCTTATTCCTGTCATAGGCTGAGCTCAGATTCCATTAAGACCAGGGAAAGCATATTTGCACCTAATAAATTAGATACAGATTGGCTTGTGGATGTTTTCCCTTCTCTCTCTCTCTCCCTCTCTCTCTCTCTGATGATCATGTGTGCATGATTAGGCTACTTTTTTGAGGGGGGTGGGATGAATATAGTGTGCCAGTTTTTCATTCTCTCACATTTGCCAATCTTTCCAGTCACCTGTATTTTGTTGAAAATGTGTACATTTTGGTAAAGTCTTGACACAAATGACATTCTCAATAATCTGCTTCGGACAAATCCAATATGTCCACTATTCCCAGTCTAGAGAGGACCATGTTGTTCCTGCCTCCCATATAGGTGTTCAAAATAAAAAAATATGTTAACAGAAGAAAATAGTGGCAATCTTAACTCATCACCACAAGCTCTGTTGAATATGTACAGGTTCAAACTAACACTGCACCAAATCCCCAGCCAACCTTTTTCATGTTATTTCGCTCCCTGCAAAAAAGTTTCAGTCACTCCCACCAAAAGGGTGAAAAATAATTGCTTTTCGCAAGCCCCATTTGCACTTCTGTGCATGGGACAGGCCTTGTAAGAGCTGGTCAGCAAAACTCACATGATATGGCTCTTGTATTTCCATGCTGCTTTTAAACGGGTATGTTGCAGGGCAGGTTCTCCACATGCGGTTTAGTTTAATGAGAAATTTAAATGGCATTTTAATTGCATAGCATTTTATTGCATAGCAGCTGAGTAGATATAAGATGTGGCATTCAGATTAAATAGATAGATCAATAGAAGGGTGGATGGATAGGCAGGCCATATTAAGAAACCTATAAGACACATTACCTAGAAATATTTTTTTCCATCTGCCTCTGGGTTGGCACATTACCTGGTTAGCTAGATTTCTGGGTCCTTTTATCTGAATTCCTCTACTGTCTGTTTCTACCATCAGCTGGTCCAGAAGCAAGCATGCCCTGCGCTCCCTGCTCTTCTCTCTTCCCCATAAGATTGCAAGGATCTCTCTGCCCCCCTGGTGTCAGATTTTGGTGCTGAAATATCAATTAATGAAGTGATGCTGGCCTGGAAATTCTAGCCAATTGCAGTCAAGTCACCAGCTCTACTCACTTTGGAGGACATCTTCTTGAAAGGGAAGATCATGTATGGAAGCCTAGCTCACCTCCTTCTGTTTCGATTCTGTTGTGAGTTGGATGTTTCACACATTTAGAAAGCTAAAATGTCTCTCTCCCCATTTCTAAGGCATAAAGGGTTCTTAGCCTTTAATTATTTCAGATTTTAATTATTATAATACATGCTTTTTTCTCCCTGATTTTCTTTCTTCACTGCTGATGATCCTTTGATGTATTTCTACTATGATCTTGTCCCACCACTGACTGCCATTGTTAATTCAGTTTGCATTTCTGGAAGTCATTCCAGACATTCAGTTTGTTCCCTCCTTATCTTCCCTTTTTTGATTTCTCATCTAGACTAGGTTCATCTGATTTCTCCCTCTCTCCCTCTCTTTTTGTAGTTAAGAGACTGAGAAGATATAAAATATATTAAGTCCCCCCCCCCCCCGCCTCTTCCCCTGCCTGAGTAGTCTTTCCAAACATTTTATAAAGGTTCTCCTAGTCACTCGGTCACTTTCCTCTTAAAATAAATAGATGGATCTGTTTTCCGCTTTTAAACATTTTATTTCTCTTCTTATGCTGAAAAAAAATCTTAATTTTTCAAACTGAGTATTTTGACAGCTCTGTTGTTCACCTTGATCCAGTTGGAGTTGGGGCTGGGCAAATCACTTGAACAAATCAGTGCAGTGCTTCTATTTCATAATGTGTAAAACCTTGTTCCAAAACTGGAACTATACTCACTGGCTGAAATCCTGCTTCGTCATTTATGCAATCATAAGGCAATCATGAAAAGGATTACCCAGGAACCTCAGTGAAAGCCTCAGGAGAGTAGTAGAAAATACTTACTTTCTGAAAAATTGTCCCTCCTGATGACACCATCAGCCTTACACAAATGTGAATTATGGAACAGGATTTCAGCCTTTGGATTAAATCAGACTTCAAGGAGGAGGTACATTCATTGAGAGTTACTCATTTTCCCTAACACAACACAATGTCATCAGGGATACATGCTTTGGGAAGCTGACTTTAAAACTTAAGTACCTCTTTACATTCCAGTGATCAGTCTGAAGGTAAAGCACATTAAATGCAAAAAAGTGTAGGTCGGTTAAAACACAGGCAACGATACACAGATATTATAGCTGCACAGTAGTAAAGCTGTTTTGTTGTCCAGCACAGCAACTCAACATTCTACAGGGTAATTCTAAACATGGGGGTAGTCCCAACAAAAAACATTATAGCTTTGAAACTGGACTTTGGATCAACACCAAATTTGGCACAGATGTAACTGATCATCTGCTCTTGCACTGTGCCACCTTTTGGGGAAGTTTCGGCAAAGGGCATTTAAGTTATGTTTTTTAAGAAGTAAAACTGTTTTATCTCCATTCCCTGTTCAGAAATAGGCAACCCTAAAATCCCCAGATTTAAAATAGCTCATATAAACTGAAAAAGCCACTCTTGCTTATCTTGAAAGATCATGCCCCCCCTTTTTTCAATTTGGAAAGAATTCAAGCTGCAGGGGCCGAAATAGTGATCCTCAGAAAAGGCCTTTCAAAAAGGAAAAACAATGATTTTGTTGTAAGTGGTGCATGTGTGGAAAAGGCTTAAAATCAAGAGTGTTCTAAAATAAATACAATGTTACAGCTTCATGGGGGAAAGCTGTAGGGCAATGAAAGGCCATGAAAACAGACTCAAAAGACAGGCTTTCTTTAAAAAGTAAAAAAAAAAAATCAGGCTTGCTTTAAAGAAAGTAATGGAGTGACTCCTCCAGAAAGGGGAGCATTTTGCCATGTATTACTAGCGAATTAGCATACAATTTTGTAAGGCATATTTCTGCATTACAAATGCACAGAGCAGTTTGTTCCAGCCATGAGTTCTTTCTGTAAACATTATCTCCGGATTTCCAAGATCAGGCTCCTGATACAAGTCTTCAAAGGGAAAATCAGCTGTAGATTTGGGGCAATCTGAACTTTTGATCCTGCCAATCAGGACTCAATTAGCTGACTCTCAGGAAGAGACATTTTTAACTCCTTCCTGGACAAACAGGCATTTGTGCTTACAAAGGGATTCTGTGTCTCTGCATGTAAAAATATTGTAGAAAATATTTTAAAAAGAATAGAGAACAAATAATCAGAAGCTTATTACTTTAAGCTGTGAAATTACTTTTTTTGCTTTGTGGCTGGGATGGTCTTCCTCAATGTTAGCAGAGTTTTGATGCCTATATCCTGTCATAGTTTCAACCATTCCATCTATCTTGCCACTATACCATTGTTTGATAATTAAGAAAAAATCTGAAACATATCTGCCATCAAATTACCTCTGATCTGTGGGGACTATATGAGTTAATGACCTTCAAAATGTCATATAATTAACAGTTCTGCTTAGATCTTGCAAACCAACAACATCTCATATTAGGTTGTTCTCTCTTCCTACTGCCTCCCTTTCCTAGCAATATTGACTCTTCCAGTAAGTTCTTCTCAAGTTTTACAAACAAACAGCGATGGCTTCCTTTATCCATCTCATGTTAGGTCTTCCTCTCTTCCTACTGCCAACTTCCTTTTTTCCAACAATATTGTCTTTTCTGGTCAGGTCTGTACTTTTATTATGTATGCATGATAGGATAGACTCAATTTACTTGTTTTTGCTCTAGTGAGAGTTCAGGCCTGACTTGATTGAGCACCCACTTTATTGCCTTTCTGGCTTTCTTTTTGTATCTGTATGGCTCTCTTCCAACAGCACATTTCAAATGAGTTGATTTTTGTACCTGTCTTTCATCACTGTCTTTCTTTTACATAATATGGATGATTTTGACCTTGGTTTCCAGTGCCAATCTTTCCTAACTCCAGCCTGCCCCCCTTTTTTATTTCAAAAGGCAAAGGAACATATTTTGGAAAGCATGCACACAACATGTCCATAGGGTTTGGAAATCGGAACATAGCCTACAGAGCAGGCATGGCAACATTCATTTACCTGAGAGTTTAAAATATTTTGGCACAGAGGGGCTACAGCTACTTCCCAGCTGTTCTTGCTTCTGTCCTCTCCCAGCAACTATAGTACAGATAATGTGCTCATCTTCTGGGATCATCTAGCACTGGGTAATTCTATATGAAGGACGTTTCTGTGGGAATTTGTGTGAAATGTATGTATTATTAAGCTTCTGTTTTAAAAGGCCAGGAAATTCAATTCTTCCAAAAACCTCCAGTTTGTGAATGTGAGATATTGTAGTTCTGCATTGACAATTCAAAGTGCTAGGAAATTGCCTGGTATTGCTGCACAACACTTTGCCTACATTGCCTGCAGGAAAAAGGATGCCAAGCTTTACGTAGTAAAGGGCAGCCTGAATGTTGACAACACCAATGGCAGCAGACAGGATGGTCTACAGGATGCCCTCTTGTGTTCAAAAGTGACATTTGTATTGTCTGTGTTGATCCTTGTAGAATATAGCATGAACCCACTGTTCAGAAAGGAGTGACTTGTAGTCCTCTTGCTCTATCTCCCTCATGAGTAGCTGGGAGTGTTGGCAACAATCTGACTGAGGCTATACAGAAAGAGCCTTGGCTTAGAGATGGCTTCTTTCAATCCGGAGAAACAAGCATAGAGCAGCTACTGCATTATCCCAGTGGAGATTATTTTAGCCATACTGTAGTGAACTTTGGAGCCCTTTCCTTTAAACATTGAAACATTTATAGATCATTTAAGAGATAGAGCTTCGAAAATATACTTTTGGGGGGCTACAACTCCAAGAAGTACCTTTCCCAAGTTCTGCTGAGGATGTCTTAGAAAGAAAGAAAGAAAGAAAGAAAGAAAGAAAGAAAGAAAGAAAGAAAGAAAGAAAGAAAGAAAGAAAGAAAGAAAGGGGAAAGCCTTGAATCTGCTATTACTACATCAGGATCCTTTGGTTTATTCCACGCTCCCACAGCTGAGTCAGTCTAATGAGGCACCATTGAGAATACCTAGGTCTGCTGATGGCGTCACTCAAGACAGAAAGAACACTTGAAGGCTGCTGGCCAGCTGTTAGCTACTCATGAAAGCTATGTGGGAGTAACACTTTTTGAAAAGGAAAAAAAAAAGATCCATGCCAGAATTGTGGAAGGAACTCAAATCCCCCCTTTTCCAGTGAAGAGCAGAAGAAGAGGAGGAAGAAAAGAAAAGCCGTTCCAGAAGAATCAGCATTAAATAACTATGACAGTAACAGTGAAAAGGGCCAAGCATGCCAACTAGTAACGAGAACTCAGCTGCTAGGAAAAAACCAAAAACACTCTTTGCTTAAGAGAGATAGCAAAAACAGCAACAACATTTTCTGTCCCTGTGTGGCATCGAATTTGGTTAGAAATGCTTGGTCGCATGAAACATCCTCTCCCCTCCATGAGGAATGCTGTGGCTCAGCCTCCATGCTCCTGGCAACCTGAAATGCTCTCAAAAGCTGTGTGCCTTCTTCATGCAGCAAGGAGATGGGTAAGAAAAGCACAGGAATTCCTTGCTTGCTGCTTCTTCCGGGCCTCTTGACAGGATGAAGCCGCCAATCTTGACAAATGAAAAATGATCTGCTGCTGTTTCCCCCCCTATTTTCTTTTTAGCAAACAAATAAACACACACACTCTCACACACAGATAGACTCCTTGCCCACTCCCAGCCATGTTGAAAGGAAACCAGTTGTGGTTATATGACTCGGTCAGTTCTTCAGGGATTTTTCCAAAGTTTCCTATAAAAAGAAATCTGTGGGAAATGAACGATTGCATAATAGGGAACACATGCCAATTCACATATAATCGTATTATCTTTTATGGCGTTTGGGTCTCAATTGTCTTGACTCTGGTGAACTGCCGTCTTACAACACTTCTCCCTGTTAAATTATTGACATGGATAGAAATGTTTGCTATCTGCACTAGGAAAAAGAAAAAGAAAAAAGGCAAAGGGATGCTTTAAAAAAGTATTTAATTTTGTTTATTTACTTAATGGGAAACAAACTGAAGCAACAGTTGTTGCTTTTTTGAAAATGGAAAGTTTGTCTTAAAAAAAGAGAGACAAACACAGTTTTCTGTACTGAGAAAACTGAAAACAGGAGAGGACATACAAGACCCTGTAATAAATTACTGCAGCAGACACTGCTGTCATAGAACTATTGATCCTGATGATGCTATAGATTTAACCATTGTCTGTCAGTGCACCAACACTGCATTTAAGTAGATGACAAATAGGGAATCAGCTTATAAAGCCTATGCATGTTTACTAAAAGCAAAAAGATAAGCTGCTATCAGAACAATCCTATACATGTCTGCTTGGTTGTAAGTCTGATTGAGTTCAATGTAATGTACTCACAAATAGGTGTAAGTATTCTGGCTGCGGAACCAGAAATGGGAGTTCAGTTCCACACTGTGCATCCCAGAAAAGCCAGCCTGTGTGGCCTTGGGCAAGCTGTGCAACCCCAGGGCACTGCCAGAAGAAGGGAATACTAAACCACCTCTGAGTACTCTCGGCCTAGAAAACCTTGAAAAGGGTCGCCATAAATCAAAATAGACTTGGTACACACACACACACACACACACACACAAAATTAGTTTAAATAGAGATAGCTGCAGTCTAGCAAATTGGGATGAATCATCAGTTCATTGGGTGTCCAGGGAAACAACAATGGAGACAAATGGCACCCTGACAGAAGAACAGTGTACACTCTTGAACTTATATTCCCCCTCTTTTTTTTTGCAATTTTGTTTGGTTGCTTGCACTCAGAGGTCACAAAAGTTACTTTCATGGACTAAAATACTGGTTGTCAAAAAGTAACCTTTGTAATCTCTGCTTTCACTTGATCAACCTGTTCCTATTTTGTTCCTATTCTGTAGTTCATGTGAATGGCTCTTCTTTGCAAGGAACTTGTTCATAAGATAAGAAGACAAAAGATAGACACCATTTTTTAAAAAGACCAGAAGAGCATAAATTAAATTAAATTAAATTAAATTAAATTAAATTAAATTAAAATGGCAAACCTTAAACTGATGTGGAAAAAATATCATTAGTTAAAATACACTGACAATAAAATACATATAACATCTCTGGAGTTATATTTTTAATACCAAGCATATATAACGGGAGACTCTGCCAAGATATAGGCACCAAAGCTCTGTTAACATTAAGTGAGACCATACCAGTCACAAAACAAAAAAACAGTAATTCCACAGCTTAAATGAGCGAGCTTCTGTATATTTGTTCTGTATTCTTTCTAAATATATTTTTAAAAATATTTTCAATATCTATATTTTCTTATCTCTCCATTTTTTTTTCCAACGAGATATAGAAACCCTTTGCAAGGATGATTCTAATAAGCCTGTTTGGTCAGGAAGCAGTTAAAAGTTAGCTAAGTGTCAGCAAACTGCATCCTAATTAACAGGATCAAAAGTTCAAGAACTAATTTCCTATGAAAAATGTATGTGAGGAGACTGGTCTCAGAAATCCTGAGAGAACATTTACTGAAATTGCATGGCAAAATATTCCTCTTTCTAGATGACTGTCATTCCATTACTTTCTTTAAAGCAAAGCTGTTTTTTTTAACTCTTTAAAGAAAACCTATGTTTTCAGTCTGTTTCTGTGCCCTTTTTCTCTAAATATCCACCTCCATCACCAATAAATGTATACAATGTTTCATTTCATGAGGCTCCAGCTGGCTAACCTGTTTCATGCATGCTCGGTCTTATAACAAAGTAGATATTTTCCCTTTTGAAAGGTCTTTTTTGAGTATCAATATTTTAGCCTCTGCAGCCTGGATTCTTTTCTAATAAAAAGAGTGGGTGCGACCAAACATTCTCTTTCAAGATAAGCAAGAGTGGTCTTTTCATGTGATCTGTTTTAAATTTTGTTTAGATTTGCTCTGCCAGCACAAGATTATTGCCGCACTCTCACGTAGCAGTAATTCTCAGAGCACGTGGCTTTATATTTTTACCTACCTAGCTCAACAGGAGCTTTTTGCTTGGTCTGTGAATATATCTCAAAGTTTTTCACAGCTCTCTGCAGGTGATGTGGAATCCAGAGTCCTTACGCAGACTTTGAGAAATCAAGTTTCCATATGTGGATTACCTTGCAAAGTGATGAAACTCAGGGTGCCTTTGGGAATATTTTTAATAACATGTATTGAAAAATAGCTTCATTTCAGTAAGTTACCATATTATACCTGGAGAGAACTACCTGAGGAAAATTATCTGGACACACTTCGATTTGTTTGGAAGCTACACTTTGTAATCTCAAGACCCTTTTGGTGTGAGAGTTAAAGTGGTGAGAAAAATGCACTCTTCCCCCACCAATCAATGAGTTAGATTTGCTGTTTCTTCTGCACCCTGAAGTTCATATATCTCCTGATTTTACATCTTCCTTGCCAGAGAAGTAGACTTCTGTGCTGGCAGGACATGAAAAACTGAAGGTGCAAGAAAATGGTTTTTGCATAATCTACCTCTTCCATCTTGCATTCAGACGACAGTGGACAGTGAAAATACATACACTGTGAGAGATTTGACAGCAGCTTGGATATAGGGTTATCATGGTAAGACAGGGCGTGTAAATGGAAAATTGGGGTTCTAATTCATGAGAGGAGCCCACATGAGTAGAGCAGGCTCTTCAAAAGAAACAGTCACCCTTCAATCTGTGGAGGGGAGTGATGCCCAGTTGTCTTGCATGTGCTTGTTCCCAACCCCTTTCAATATATATCTGATCTTTCCCTATCGCTACTTGTTCTGAAAGTTTTAGTCAGAGCCATCAGCAAGTTTTGGCACCCAGGCAAGCAGCACAAAATGCACCATGAAATGAACCCTGTGGTTTATGACATGAAAATAGTAGAAGTAATTACAGTATTGAATAACTTGCCAGCATCTCCCCTCCTCCACAGGGGATCAGCAGCGCTGTCAGAGCTGCAAACACAAAAACAAACAAGTGCTTCTATATGTACACATGTATTTATCTAAAGACAATACATGTACGTTGTTTATCATACTATATATGAATAGGTTGGCCTTCTGTCCTGTCCGACCCAGTTGCCTGATCTGGCACGCCAAAGTTAGACCTGCTTTCCATCTGCTGCTGCCTCTAGTTCATTCATGTCTAGGCGAGATCCTTGTTCTACTGAGCTTTCGGTAGACCTACCCTAAAGCAGGGGTCACCTGGGTGTCTCTGTGATCTGGATAGACCAGCTGCCTGTCTTGGCATTTACACCACTGATCTTTTGCTCCCCCTGGTTGTTGTTGTTTAGTCATTAAGTCGTGTCCGACTCTTCGTGACCCCATGGACCAGAGCACGCCAGGCCCTCCTGTCTTCCACTGCCTCCCGGAGTTGGGTCAAATTCATGTTGGTAGCTTCAATGACACTGTCCAACCATCTGGTCCTCTGTCGTCCCCTTCTCTTCTTGCCTTCACACTTTCCCAACATCAGGGTCTTTTCTAGGGAGTCTTCTCTTCTCATGAGATGGCCAAAGTATTCAGGATCTGTCCTTCCAGTGAGCACTCAGGGGTGGCTTACCAAAATCCAGCATCTTCTTGGAGGCCTGGTCTACTTCCACCTGATCCTACCACCAGGCCAGTCTACTTAGAGATGTTTCACAGTGGGCCACTAGAGAAGGGGCACACCCTGTAGAGTCTAGAGCAAAGCCTCTATCTCCCCAACCTGGAGGTCCAACCTATAGTTTTTGTCCATTACATTCCACCTCCTCTTGTCACTTTAACCATGAAAATAGCCATTTGAAGAGAGGGAAACTACTTTACCCATATAGGCACCCCACATGAGCCATAACTCCAAAATAAATCAGTTTGTAGCTCATGTGGGGAGCTTACACAGTTTGTTATTCATTCATTTGTTCATCCTGCCTTTCCTTTAGGACGTTCAAGGTGGCATACATGGTTCTTTTCCTCCCCATCACATCTGGACCACGACCCTGTGAGTTAAGGCAGGCTGAGAGTGTGTGACAGGCCGAAGGCCAAGGTTCACAACAAGCAGGGATTTGAACCTGGGTCTCATGCACATTTGGAACATTGTGTTCTCTTCAGAGTATTGCTTTTGCATGATAAAATTGAGGACAGATGGACAAGGCTGTCAGGTTCCCCTCATGGCGTGTGGTAAACATGCGCTTTCTGAATGACTGAATAGAGCTCATGTGGTCTCAATTGCATGAAGACAAGAAACAAAGAAAGAGAGGGCTGTCTGTGGTGCTTCTATGTGCCAGTAACGTTCTTACTTTATTCTTGAGTAGAAAGAAAATATGCAAACTGACAAGACATCACTTCACAAAGCAATTTCTTGGGAACACAAAGTATTCAGGTCTGGTTCTAATTGCTACCATGAGTGGTGGACCTTTTCATGTGGCTGAGTAATAGGTACACATAGCATAATAGATGAGACCATGCAGAGTTCCATCACACGTAAGCCAAATTCATCCTGAGTTTTTTTGTCATTTGGGAGGAATGTGAGCCTTTCTAATAAAGAACTCACTCCACTTGTTATATCAAGTGTGTGATGTGAGAAAGGGATGCACCTGCAGCATCATGTCGAAATGACTGCCAGCCAGATAAACAGGCACCAATTTACTTTGACAGCTATGGAAAACGAATACTCCCCCTGCTGCTGTTTTTGGACTGTCGCTCCCATGGTCCCTCACCTGCTATGCTAACTAGGGATTGCAGGGGTTGCAATCCAACAAGACATAGAGGGCCAGATGTTTGTTACCTCTGCCATATGATACAGTGGAAATCCATACCATCCTTACCTTCTGTAACGCAACAGGGTTGAGCGGGGTAGAATTTATCCTGATTTATCTACTATGTTTATGGGCAGTTATAGGCTGTAGGCAACACATTGATAACACATTGAAAAAACAATGGCAATACCAGTACCCCAGCAATAGAAACTTTTCATAATGCATTAATATGTATCAGGGTGAACTGTGATGTTGTGCTTCCAGTTGTCAATCTACCATCCTCCCAAGTATCTAGAAAGCAAGCCTGTTGACATCTCTGGTTTACTTCCTGACTAAGTGGCCCAAGGTGGCTGCTTGAGTGTCTTCATCTCTGTTGTTTTTAAGTTATGCTTTACTGAGGGCAATGAGTTTGGAAAAATGTTTATCAACTGTATTTTAATGACTTGTCAGTTTTCTCAAATACAAGCTGAAATATTTTAGAACTCACTTAGTAAAGGTAGCTTTAATTCCTCTGACTTATTCATGGGCTGCTATTTCCTTTTTTTTTTTTTTTTTAAAGAAAAACAGACATTTACACATTTCAGAGTAAGAGAAGAAAACTGCAGTGCTAATCTGCAGGTATTTCTCTTCTTGATGTGCCACTAATGTCTGATCTTAGCCACAGAGGCCAAATCATTGCATTTTTCATTAAAGCTCAAAAAGAATGATTTGCCAGGGGTTTGAACTGGAGTGAGCAAACTCCTCCAATCTGCCAGCTATTGTATCAAACGCCTTGCATCGGTGCCAAGCAAAGCGTAAGCCAAGAAACAATAATCGCACCACTGAAGAACTCATGGAAATATTGAAATGATAACAGTAAAATGGATTGAAAACTCTAGCTGGAAACTAATCTTCAGTAGGAATATGATGATCATGAACTAGGCGAAAGTGAAAACTGGGAGGTGTAAAGTCATGTATTCTCTTGCCAAAAAGTTCACTTAAATCATCATCCGTTGTTCATTCATCTGCCCACACACAGCTGACGTATACCACTAATCCTGTCCATGTTTACTTGAGTGCAAATCCTGCTGAGTTCTGAATGGTTCCATATACTTTTGGGGCCTTCTACAAACAGTGGACCATCTTTTTAACCCTATGATTGCCCAATAGAAAATGATGCATCAGTTATGGTGTTCCTCTGCACCTGGGTGAACATCAGTTCCTTGCTCTACCCTGAATTCCCCCCCCCATTCCTCCCCCCCCCCCCACGCTGCCATTTGAAGGTTGCATGCAAAGGATTTTGGAAAGGATTGGCTTTTGAAAATGAAAGGGACAAGATGACCTCACCCTCGGATACATGCCATTTTTTTAAAAAGTCTTTTATTTTTGGTGGCAGAAAAGACCATAGTTCAGCTTGGAATCATCTGCCTCCCTCGATCCAGCCTCTCTCTCTATTCTTCTCTGAAGGAACTTACACAAATGTAATAGTGAAACATAGATAGCTTTAAAACAAATAAGCAAATACAATACTGTACGTCTTACAATCTGTTGGGTCAGTGAAGTGCCTTCTGTACGTTCTCAGTCTAAGATAATTTGCTTTTTAGCACATCTGTTTCTAAAGAAGAGACACAAGCAGAGAAATGCAAACTCATACACTATCTTCTTTTCCCTCTCACCTGCTCCTGGCTCAAGTCTCTCTACTACTGGAATGAACTGTGGGCGAACAAGTGAGACTGAAGGAAAGCCGCAAACCAGCAAAGCTGCTGTCAGAATCAAAACAAGCAAGCATGCCATCACACACTAGCAAACCATGTCCTTCCCTTTCCTTCCCTGTCAGTGGATTAGATGGGAAGGCAAGGATGGAGATCAAGAGCCAGTAACAGGAAACGGAGGGGACAATAATAGAAATAAAGGGAGAGAGAAGGATCTTTATGGAGGATGACCCTGGGATTGATTAACCACATCCCCCACAAAAACAAGTGGCTACAAGAGTGACTGCTTGCTTGGAGTTACATCTCCATTTATATAAGGACTAGAAACTTAATTAGAAGAAGAAGAAGAAGAAAGAAAGAAAGAAAGAAAGAAAGAAAGAAAGAAAGAAAGAAAGAAAGAAAGAAAGAAAGAAAGAAAGCAAGAAAGCAAGCAAGCAAGCAAGCAAGCTTGGAATCTGGGGCAACTTTTGGGCCGAGCAGGCACTGGGTGGCATGCCTAGCAATCTGTGTAAAAACTTGTCACTTGGGCAACAGGGCAACTCTGTTGGGGAGTTATCCCCAGCAATCTTCCCTTGGAAGCACACAGTCTTATATTCAGTGCTTTAACTGAAGTGTGGGAAGCCTGAGAGGCTATAGACTGCTTGAGAGATTATGGTACAATGAAAGGCAGGACACTCAAACACAACACTTGTCCATCAGAACACCCGTACACCAACTTGAAATCTTCTTTGGGGGGGGGGGGGATGATAAAATGTGGCAGAAATTTGAAGTGCTGTACTAGGAAAATATAAGCCTAGCACACAGCCATATATTCAGTACATAATTATTCAAAAAGTCTGGTTAAAAGAAACAATACTACAAACGAGGTCTATTTTCCTGCATGAGGACATAGCGTTACATGCTGCTTGCATTGGTCCATGTAAGCTCTGTTTTGGGAGCTGAGATTATGTAAAGTACTCATTCATGTGAACTCATTCTGCTGTTTGGAAGCTCTGCTACTGTCCAACCATTTTTACAATGGAAAGTTGTGTGAATAGGAAGGACACAATGGCATACTGGCCAGCGTCTTTAACTCATAGTCATTTATTAAAATCTCCTAGAACTCAGAGGCACATCTAGCTGTAAAGAAACTTCACTGAATTAGGCCCAGGACTGAACTAACCATTGAGGAGATGGTAGGGTTCCCAACAGATCCTCCTAGCTAACCTGAAAGCGAGCATGGCCTACTAGCAATGATGCCTTCTGGCTCTGCCTCTTAAAAGGGTAACCCATAAAACAAGGACACTGAAGCCGGGACAAGTGTGGCCTCTGGGCCTGCTATTTCTTATTCCTCAGATATTTAAAAAAAGAAGAGAATGTAAATGCCCAGAAATCACCAAGCTTAATGAAAGTGGCATTATAATGTTTCAGAGCACTTCTGGGCCTCACCTGCAGAAGTTCCAGATTAGTTCTTGGATCCTGAGTAGCATCTCAGCACACAAAGGATGATGACCAGAGAAAATAAATATTTGAAACCCCAAATTTCTAGCTCCAGATTTGAACTGACTATGCATAAAAGTGCCAGAGTTGCTCAGAGCTGAATATATATATATATCTAACCAGTTCCTAAGCACCAGCAGCCAGGCTCCTAAAATTACCCCCTCCCCATCACACACACAACATGTCCTGTCTAGGCCTTAGCCATGTATTTTGTGTATGTGTGTAATTTTCACTGGGCTGGTTGCCATCTGTCTCCATGTCACAACAGTGATTCCTTCTGACAAGAGTCTTGCTTACCCTTAGTGGTTCACCTTTTGCCATATATCTAAGAGCTAATTAAAACAAAAAATGATGGCCACATGGAAGCTGTTGAAAGGCACTTGCATATGTAGGTGCACCACATGGCTAGCATCATATTTAATAGGGTCTTACCCCCATGCCTCATTTGCATGCCAACCATCCATGTCCCAGCAGATACAGAGCTAGTGTACAGATGTTGTGTGCATATGGGGCAGTACACAGAGTGAGGACCTTTGCTGCCAGCCACATGGAGCCCTGACATGGGTAAGTGGTTTTTGGCATCCTCTATGTGGCTGTCATCTCATTTAGAAGACTAACCACGAGGTGCAAATATAGTACGCTGAACACATGACAAATCTTTTTTCATTCCTCCCTCTCTGACTTAGAGTTACTTTCTCCCTTGCCTCTACTTGTGTACATATTCAGGCATATCTTCCCAAGGAGGGCTGATTAAATCCCTGCCCCAAACACGTGTGAGTCAGCAACTATGGCATGCTTTAAAAACTGTTTGGAGACCCACCTCTTCAACCAAGTTTTGTAATCTGACTCTGTGGCTCAGCTGGGCAATTATAACTTTAGACTGTGATTTTCAACATTTTAATCAATAATCATTTTGATTACTCAGTGTTTTGTGTGTTGCTGTTTGTAATTTAATATATTTGTATTTTTTTAAAAAAAGTTATACATAATTTTGATTGGTACCCAGTGTGATGTCATGGATAGAGTAATAGACTAGGACTCAGGAGTGTGGAACTGGTTAATACCTCTCCTTAAATACCTCACTTACCTTGAAAACCCTATTAAAGGTCAGTATAAGTCAGTTCTGACTTGACAGCACATAACAACTTCATTTTCACATATCATCAGATATAGGAAGTGTTAAGGAAAGTGCTGCTCCTGCTCCTGCTGCTACTACTACCACAAATTAACAATACAAGCAAGCACTTTATACAATAATTTCGCTCATTTCTCCCCCGTAAAAAAAATGAATATTCCTCTCCCCTAAAAAGGTGGATGAGATTACAGTCAAAATTAAAGGATAAAATAGTATGGACGTATTAAAATATGCCCAATAACACAGCAGCAAATAGCAATAACCCTCTGGAATTAGCTTCCATTAGGGCTTCCATCAGGCCCATTCTTTACAGGCTTTCATGAAAGTTCAGACTTGCCAGTTTTTATGGCAGGGTGTTCTTTTATTTTGGCCTTCTGTTGAATTGTGTCTTTCAGCTGATGGTTTTAATTGTTATTTGTGCCCTGTATTTTTTCTTTTCTTTTCTTTTCTTTCTTTCTTTCTTTTTTTTTGGTGGCACATAGTGTTTTCCACTGTTTGCCAGTGTAAGTGGATAAAATAAACTTTTCCCTTAGCAAATAATAGCAATCATATCAAAACACAGAGACAGTTATGTAGGGAACTGTTTTAAATTTTTAAACTTGTTGTATGAACACCCAAAGTGCAGTTGGTTTCTGGATCTTGTGGAGCAGTGAATCCCACAACTTAGGCCAGGACTGGACAGCTGTGGCTTTCAAAATGTTGTCAGACTGCCAGTCCCAGCATGCCTGACCTCTGACTACGCTGGTTAAACCTGACGGCAGTTGTTGGCTAAACATCTGGAGGGCCATAGTTGTTCACTCAAGATTCCAGCATGGTAACATCCTTGCATCCCCAGCACCTGCAGTTTAAACATAGTAGGGCCTGTTATGGGGTTGCTTCTTATAACTCAACTGTGCATATAGGTCAAGATATTCTTCCAGATAGTCACATTTCAAATCATTTAGAGCTGCATTGCTATTAAACTACCTTATGGTGCAGTGGTTAAACTGCTGTACTGCAGCTAAAACTGTGCTCATGACCCGGGCTTCAATCCCAGGTCGCCGGCTCAAGGTTGACTCAGCCTTCTATCCTTCCGAGGTTGGTAAAATGAGTACCTAGCTTGCTGGGAGGGGGGCAATGTGTAGCCTACGTAATTAACTTGTAAACCTCCCAGAGAGTGCTTGAAGCACTATGGGGCGGTATATAAGCAGTACGCTTTGCACGCTTTGCTTATCAGTTAGGCTCAGAAGCAAAAACTGCCATTTCCACTTGCATAACTACAATTGAACAATTAAACTTTCTTGGAAAATAAGTGTTGGTGGGCATCTAGCCTGCTAGACTCTGGCCCAACAGGAAATCTCAAACATTTCTTTTGGTTTCTTAGGGTATGACTCGTGTGCTCACATGTAGTTCTCCTAAAGAATGCTTCCTTTCATTTCTCATGATGAATGGCATGTACTTAAAATCACTAGAGTCAGTCAGCGCTATTGATTCGTTACCCGTCAATGTCTGAAAGGTATCCGAGAAAGGAACATACGATAACCCATGGATCTAGGAAATTATTGCACACTTCTTTTTTCTCAAGGGCAGGGATGTGTACTGCACCAACTTCCTTGAAGTTGCCCAGCTCTCTGACCTATTTCTAGCTCATTTGTGTGGAGATTTGACTTTGCTTCTCCCTGTAATGCCGCCCAAAGTCCTAGCAGTCCTCTCTCTCTCTCTCTCTATGTTTTCTTTGTATGAAATGCCAGATAGTCTGAAACTTGGGCACTGCCCTTCCTGCTGCTTGAACAAATGTACATATTCTGAGGTTAATCATGAAAGGGGAGCGCGACCCATGAAACCACACCATTATTTTGGATATTGTGTAACTGCAGTTGGCCTTCATCTTCTGACAAATGAGATGAGAGCCTCTCTTTCGGGGATGCCGTGGGGCACAAGAGCTGCTCAGGTGCTGCCCGTTGGCTTAATAAAAGGATAGGATTTCCATTAACTTCAGGCAGGCTTAATGTATTGTTCTTGTAGAGACACAGTCAGAATGAGTCAGGAGCCAAAGAATACACTTTATAGACACAAATAATCGTAAATTCAGAATGTCACCTTTAGGCAGAGGCATTTTTATTATTGTTAGTGGAGCTGCTGAGTAGGTTTGATGTTTTATTCTCTGGGGGACTAAATGTTCCAGAGTACCTAAGCCCTATCTTTATCAGGCTCACAAGAAGGGATCACAGCCAAACTTGCTTCCTATACTTCTCTATGATTGATAGCAGATGGCACGCTTTAAAATAAACCTATCCATTAGCAGTCCTCAGTGTTTTTACTCAAGGCATTTACAACTGTCTGCACTAGAACACGAACACACACACACACACACACACACACACACAAACATGCTCTAGGAGCTTGTTTCAGCCTAACAGCAACTGTACAGGTGCAAATGTTTCATTAAGTCTTCAACAGCAGTGAAACAGCAGTTATATTTTAATTCATATAGGCAGAGGGATGGTATTTCAAAATGGGGGAGAAGATGTGGAGTGCCTGAAGTCTGTGTTTCACTGATATGGGACTGGACTTTGCTTTACTCCTATCGATACTAAGCGATAATGTATATTTCTCTAGTAACCCTACAGGTCATGTGGGAATTCTTGCTATTTGAATTTGCTTCTAAAGAGGTCATAGAAGTGGTGAATGGCCAATCTCTAAGGGACATTTACAGAGAGACAGATGGACAGCCATGGAGGAAAAGGGTCTGTGTTCAGTGACATAAGCAGAATTGTTCCCATTGTATTTGAATACCAAGGACTACTCATAAAACCAGCTCATTTTGGTTAATTTTCAGTTTAATATACATTCACATGTTTGCCATTAGATGGGCTATCTGTGAAATTCAATACATAAATTAAAATAAAATAAAATCCCAACAAAACACTGCATTTTTAATAAAATACCAGCATGGCAACAGCAAAAGCTTCCAAGTGTTGATATACATGTTACTCCGTCCCTTTTTAAATGTTGGAGGGAAATGTTCACTAAAATATTAGTGCTTGAGAAAACTGCATTAGGCAGGGCAGAAGAGTCATTAAGCAAAAACATCCACGGCTTGACTAAATAAATCTCCGAGTTTTTAGAGGCAAAGCCCCCACAGATGACAGGGGCTCCTCAGAGACAAGGGCTCTTTTCATTTAAAGGGATGCTAGAGAGACTAAGAGGTTAGGGGCTTTTGAGCTGGTAAATAAAATAACACAGCATAAAAAGGGAAATGGAAAATGCCATCTCATTAGTGACTATCATGTCCACTGCAAAGATAAAAGGAGACAAACAGTATTTTGTGATAAATAAGTGAAAATTGGGGCATTTTTCAAATAAATCCAAATCAACAGGATGTGTATGTGTGCGAGGGGGGACAGAGAGATGAGCATTTCCACTAGCATGAAGGGTAGTGGAGCAGCAAAAGGGATTTAGCATTATTAGATACACACATGGGGGCACCCTACTTATGACAGCTTAGCAACTCAAAGTTTTAATTGCTGGGCACCTTCGGTGACTTGTCTGTAGCAGACCTACTTTTAAATATGACAAATACTTTTCAACGTGATACATAAAGCTCACACAAACATGACAAAGAGCTGGAGCCATGGGGAAGAGAGGCGGGTGGCAGCAGCTGGCTATCTAGAAGCATGGAGGGGGAGGGATATGTACATATATACTTAAGATAAATAGCTGTGGGGATGAGCAACTTTGAAGACATGCTAGTTGATATGTCAAGAAAACATGCTAAGTGGTTTCAAATGGAATGGAATGGAATGGAATGGAATGGAATGAAATAAATAAATAAATAAATAAATAAATAAATAAATAAATAAATAAATAAATAAATAAATAAATAAATAAATAAATAAATGTAATTCCTAGCTGGCTATGTAAATTTCTGCTACTCTTAGGAATGCAACATGTAGTTCCAAGCTCATATAGTTCTCACTGAAGTCAGATGACTATTAGTTATTCCTTTTCCAATAGTTTTGCCAGGACAAAGAGGTATAGCTTGTCACTAGCAGGAACAGCTGCAATTTTTTCTTCTTCCCTGACTTCTGAAAGTACTCTTCCTATGAAAGAGTGAACATCCAATGCCAAGGGTACAGAGTCCAAGGGCTGCTTTTCTTTCTGTAGAAACTCAGAAATGTGGAAACGAAGGTTCTTAATACATGACCTAAGCATAGTGTGATGCTACACTCCAGGGTTCTCTTCAGCCATCTCACTCAATTGGACATACCTTCACGTCGTGAGTACTCAAGAACAGCTTGAGGACTGTGCAGATCAGTACCTCACCCCTAGACGGGGAGGTGGTAGTGGTCCTCTCCATTTGCTTTAGTTACAAGCCATCTCTGTACGTAGTACCACAGTCAGACTCTGGAGTCCCAGCTCCAATAATGCAGCCCGTATGGACTTCAGTGGATTGTTACAGCACACTGAAAAAGTTTATTTATATATGTGTGTCCCAGTTGTATGGGGCTGAACATTAGGAAGTGATTCCCACTCTGTTGGAGGTACCCAAATGTGAGCATGAAATGATTTCATGATTTCAAATGGTCTGTAACTCTGAAAGGTCTTGTGATCTGAATCTATTTCTTCTACTTTGCATACTCAGTCACTTGCCCATATCCTCTTGTACTCAATCACTCTTTTCAAGTCTCTCCTGCCTCATATTTCTTTCATCTTCACCTTCATTCTCTTTGTTTGTTGACTTGCATAAGAATTCCAGTTCCAGACCGTTCAGAAAATATTTTCTCATAGGTTTGGTCTGTTTCCTCAGCAAGCAGATCATTTCCTGAGACACCTTTGTGTGGCTATTGAGAATGTACTGTGATGGGAGAGATCCAGCTGTCAGATGGAATTTGGGTGTCTCAGAGCACAAGCTGATATATATGTTTACTCAGAAATAAGTCCTACTGAGTTCAGTGAGCTTATTGCCAGGTAAGTGGGTATAGCAATCCAAACTGTCTTTTCTATACATTTCACTGATATATGTTTCAATCAAAACGTTATTTTTTTTATCCACAAAGCTCTCAATATGTCTCGAGAAGAATGACTGTTATATCAGCTTACAATGTAGATTTTCAGTGAGGAAAAATATCAGAAGAATTTTGGAAAAGGTTATATGAGATGACCACATGACATGGTTTCCAACCATCAGGTCACAACAACGAATTTAATCAGTGGTCAGTAGCTGACAGAATTATCCAAGTATAATTTTAAAAAATCAAGATGGGAGTTGTTTTAGTGATTATTCCCAAAAATTCCTCAGGGGCCTCCTTAAATTTAAGGACATGACAGTTCCAAGATCATGGTAAACTGGACACAAGAACTAGGCAACACTGTCCCATTAGTCAGTTTGCAACTCACCGTAAACCAAAGTAAATGTGAGATTGCAGCAACATTATCCCAAAGTTACCCAGACTTTTGAATAGCACCCAGTTTCACAGAAGGACCTTGAATTTAGAGCTGCTGCATGTTGATATTGAAAGCAACCTGTGGGCAACTTAAGGTCATATAAAGCAGCTCTTACAAGATCTTTGTGCATCTTGGCAAAGATAATTTGAAAGGCTCATCTGTTTCTAATGTAAGTTTTGGATTTAGCTAAATTTAAGTGAATATTTACATAGTTACAAGAAGTGCAAATTTTCATTATAATGTTGTCATCCCTGCGTTGACTTATCCTGTGATGTGAGAAGGCCTTTTATACCGAAAAAGTTATTGGCATTTATTTGCCTACTGTATTTACTTGTGTACTGCCCTGTGTGTGTCTGTGTTCTCATTCGGGATATTAAGGCAGCAGTCATATGCCCACTTACTTGGAAGTAAGGATCAATTAAGTGAATGGGATTTCTTTCTTAGTATAATAATCATCATATGCTGTCAAGTCTGTTCTGACTTGTGGTGACCCTTTTCCAGGGTTTTCTAGGCAGAGAAGACACTGAAGTGGTTTACCATTCCCTTCTTCTGGAGGCACCCTGGGGTTGTGTAGTTTGCACAAAGCCACACAGACTAGCTTCACTTGCAGGAGGCACAGCAGGGAATCAAACTCCTGACTTCCGGTTCTGCAGGCAGATACCTAAACTACTGAGCTATCTAGCCAGCTCTTTCTTAGGATAGGATTTCCCCAAATCAGCATTGCTCTCCAAGTTGCTTCCTTTTGCTTCAATGGAATACGGTCATGGGTATTTAGTAGAAGAAAACAGCATGGCCATCCCCCATCTCTACAAATGCAGAGGCAAAAGCTAGTCAGGAATCTGCTTCTATACTTTGGAGGAACACAGAGGGGATTTTTTTTGGCAGCCCTAGCAGAGCTACAAAGAAGACACAGTCTTTGTACAGCAGAGCTAGAGATTCTTTTTAGTTGTAAAGACAGGCATTTCATTTTATCTTGGTTGCTTTATGTTTGTAGGGTTTTAAAAATGATCAAATTGTGTGAGATCATGATGCCAGTGTACAGAACTGACCTACAGTTGTTGCGGAGACTTGCATATCCAGAGGATAGTTCCTTTGCACTCCAAATGATCTAGATTTGGAAGGGGTTTTTTTTGGCTGGGTTGTGTTTGGATGGCCTTGTAAGAACTCACAGCTTCTATTGCACTACAGTTTCAAAGAGGAAGTGGATTAAATACTGAGTCCAACTGGAACACCAGGGGGAAATGAAAGGGCTAGTTAAACCTTCTTCTGAAGTCAACAAAAAGGCAGTTGGTGAGTAATGGAGAGCTGGAGGGATGCTGATCATACTAAGTAGACTGAAGTCATCTAGATGCTTCACACTAGGTAGACTGAGTTGCATAATCTGGAATTTATCTGGATGCTTCAGAACTTTGAATTCCTGCTTCCCTGGCTATGAAGTGAGTAGCTTGGCCTTAAATATCATCTACAAAACATCCTGTGGCACAATCATGACTCCTTGATCTCTTTGTCCACATTCAGTACTGATTCAGAGGGGAAAATATAGGTTATAGGTTATGGGGTTGGTGAACTTTTGAGTCACCAACCCCATAACCTATAACACCCAGGGGTTTTGATGGAGGGCTCTCAGCTGTGCAATAACCAGGAACAATCCAGGGGGCTTTAGGAGTAAAACAGATTGCCTCCTAATACTCCTATGCTTTTTAAGCTACAAGGATGGGTTGTGATTTCCACCCATTGAAGTCTTGCCTCTCTCCCATGGATTTCAAAAAGGAGGGCATTTCTTGTGGCTGGGTGGTGCTGCCACTTGGACTGGCAAGTACAACATAAACAGTAACAATCCACTAAGGGTGAAAGGAGAATAAACCTTTTTGAAGAAGATTTCTTAAAGTTTCCTGATGGTTCAGCATCCTTGAGCTTAAGTGTTTCCATATGTACACTGACATTTAAAAATACAAGTCTTAGGGAAAGATAAGAAGGAAATTGTGCAACATGCAACCTTAAATATTTTGAAGGATAACTTCCTGGACGGTGTGGCAATTGGCAAAACATTTGGGGGGGGGGGGGGAGAGAAGCATTCAGCTGAGCCCGGTAAGTTGTAATATACTTTTTTGAACACAGTGTTTGGTTCTCAGCATTTATACATATTGATACATACATACATACATACATACAGAGAGAGAGAGTTAGTTTACTAATACTTCTGTACCTCTCTGTGCTAGATTTCAATGTGGTTTTTCTGATATTAGTTGACATATGTTTCGGATCAGTCATCCAGAAGGTGGGAGTTTAGCCATCAAGAAAACACTGTCAAAAGGATTTGTTCTGCAAAGGGAAAACGGAACCTTTTTAAAAAATTGACTTTTATTCACATAAGGATCATGCCTAGCTTAGAAACTACTGCAAACAGGATCCTGAATCTGGCAGACTATGGACTAGCTAGCAACAAAGACAGAGTTGTGCAGTAATCAGACAATACCACTGTGATGAGTGTTGTGTGACTATTATGGCAGAACAATGTAGCACTTGTAGTGTGCCTAACAGGCACATGGCCGATTGAAATTGGGCGATAAGACAGAGAGAAGTCACTGCCAACAGTTGGGAATCCAATTTTAATACAAGCATTCCTCTGTTGTGGATGTGGTATACAAAAGAGTGCTGAGAAGGAAGCTAAACAATTTCCTGTCTCAGCCGACCTGGCATTTGTCAAGGCGACAAAAAAGTTTAATGCTCTCTGACAACTGGGGTCAATATTGCCTGACTCTAGGAGTGACTCCTCTGGTGATTTCAGCCAACCAAATGCAAATGGAGCACATGACTCATTCAAAAATAGCAACTAGAAAACCCATGTAGTCAATTAATACCGTTATCTGCAATGCTATCAGGGAAATTCCCTCTCCCAGATGAGAGAATTTACTTTGCCTTCTTTGTTATCCTATCTGGAGCACTGTTATGTGGCTTTTTTTATTAAACAAAACCAAACCAAACCCAAATCCCCCACATTTTTAAATAAGACGCCAGAAAGGTTCCTCTGTGGAAGTGAAGCTGGGCTACCCTACAGACATACAGAATACTGTTCTTCGTGGAGGTTCCTATCATCATCATCATCTGACCAAGCCAGACAGGTCTCAGCTGAGAAGCCTGAACAACTGTGTCCACCAACTATTGCCTGGGTCAACAAGGACTGCATCAGATGCTATAGCCCCATGACATCTGGTGACAAATGGTCTACATGGCTCAGCAGACCCTGTTGAGGAACCAGGACAGGCTGCTGCAAAGCTACTGGAACGACGTAAATGCAAAACTTGGACTCTTGCCAAAAATTGAGAAATTATGAAATGTTATTACAAGGCAAACCTAACAGCCCATAGTTTTTTTTAAAAAAAGAATGATAGAAATTTGGAAAAGGAAACACCCAAGTAGTGACATAACTGAACAATGATTATTGGACCAGAGAAGGTTTATAATCTGGAGTAAAGTGTTTTCAGAACTGGAATTGCAAGAACTAGAAAAAGTGGAAAAATTAAAATCAACACATGACAATGACCAATGTATGGGAGGCAAATGGAGGGTAGAGGTAGACGCAATAGTGGAAGAAAATGTATCAACTGAGGAACAACTTATGGAATAGCCCATAAATTATGAGTTGACAGAATGGCAGACATCACTGAGGGAAAAAAATAGTAACCCGTATTAGCCAGAACACAGAAAGAAAAAGGCTCCCCAATTTGCACCAATTACAAAGTAAACCAGGAAAAGATTTACTGAATGATGCAAATGTAGTCATCAGAACAATCCCAACCAACACGCTAAAGGAAACAAACCAGCTCATGTATAGCACAGCTACCATAATAACCATGGAACTTGGTTGCAAGCTGCAAAAAACCCAGAAAACTCCCGGCACTCCAAAATGGAAAATTGGCTGGAAAAAAAAATAAACAAATTACGTGCAGACATTAGCAACTCGAAACACTTGAAAGATTCAAAACTTAAAAATGAAAAAGTAAAAGCCAGACTATGCAAAATATATGACCTAGAAAGGAAAACAATAGTTGAAACTATGGAGGAATTAAAACAGCGGGTAACAGCTACAGCAAAGAAAATTGAAAGATATGATGGATGCTTGAAGCAATATAGGGAAAACATGCAATTTCAAAATAACCAACAATTGTTCTATACATCACTAGGAGAAAATGCAGAGCAAACGAAATTAGGCCCATTAAAGCTGATGGTCTAAAATTTTGGAAAAAAATATGGGAAAGCCCAACTGGACATAACAAACACGCCTCATGGATTAAAGACATTTGTAAAGAAACTCAAGGAAAAGAAATGGATGATATTGTAATAACAACTGAAATGATTAAGAGGCAAGTAAAGGCTGTGAAAAATTGGACTGCACCTGGTCCAGATGAGCTGCATGGATTTTAGTTAAAGCATCTAACAAGTCTCCATCAGCATATAGCAGTGCAATTTAACCACTTACTTCAAAATTCTACAGATGAAGATGGGATGACAACAGGCCACACATTTCTCATAATAAAAGATCATCAAAAAAGCAATGAACCCAGTAATTATCGACCAATTAATTACTTAACTGAAAACTCCCTATACCCAACTAAACAGAAAGGAAACTTTAAAAAAGTCAAGAGGCATGAAAGATCAGCTGCTGATTGATAAAATGACACTGAAGAATGCAAAAATATGAAAAGAAACCTTAACATGGCCTGGATATACTATAAAAAGGCATTTGACACATTGCCACACAGCTGGATTAACACCTGCCTAAATTTTTTTTGGGATTAGTAAAAACATTCAGAAGTTCCTCAAGAAAAACATGAAAAAATGGGAGACTGTCTTAATGGCCCATGGTGAAAAAATTGGGGAATTTAGCATTAAAAAAATGAACATTTCAAAGGGATTATTTGTCATTACTGTTGTTTAATATCTCACTAATCCCCATGTCAATAATTTTAAATAAAACTGGATTGGGCTATCATATTTCACAACAAGCAGGAAAAATCAATCATTTCTTATACATGGATGACCTAAAACTATATGCAAAAAGTTCCACGGAGATAGAATCACTGCTAAACACAGTGCAAATATTTAGTGAAGATATCCAAATGAAATTTGGAATTGACAAATGTGCAGCTCTGTCTATACACCGTGGCAAGATCCAAAAACTAGATGAAATAGTTATAAAAATGGCAATATTATAAAATCACTCTCAAGTGATGAAAATTACAAATACATTGGAATACTAGAAGCAGACAACATTGTGCACACAAAAGTTAAAGAACTGACAGAAAGAGAATATATCAAAAGACTGTGGAAAATCTTAAAATCAAAATTAAATGGAGGAAATACAATCAAAGCCATAAACACATGGGCCGTTCCAGTAGTTAGATACCCAGCTGTCATAATAGATTGGACTCAAAACGAACTAGAAGAATTGGATCGAAAAACACAGAAACTAATGAACATGCATCACACACTACATCCAAAAAGCGATGTGGACAAATTATATTTACCACAAAAAATCAGAGGCCGTGGGTTACTGCAAATACAAGAGGTAGTAGAGGAGGAAAAAAAGAATCCTAAATGATTATATCAGTACAAGCAGAGAAAAATTACTGAAAGCAGTGAAAATTGAGAATATTTTGAAAACAACAGAAACCAAGGCTTGATATAAGAAACAACAATTTGAAAAGAAAAACACCTGGAAAAATAAACCACTACAACACCTGAGAAATATTGCTGAAAAGCATGGTAATACTTCAACATGGGCATGGCTAAAACTGGGGACCCTAAAGAAAGAAATCGAAGGTTTCAAAGATTGCACAGATTACAAAATTAGATATGAGAGAGTGGCAAAATTCGTGCACTGGTCATTATGCAAAAAATATAACTTTCCAGCCTCCAAAAACCCATGGGAACATCAGGTAGAGAAGGTGTCAGAAAATGAGCAAGTCAAGATCTTGTAGGATTTCCGGATCCAAACTGATAGACACCTTGAACATAACACACCAGACATAGTAGTAACAGAATGAAGAAATGTCTGGATCATTGACACTGCAATTCCGGGGGGATGCCAGAGTTGAAAATAAAGAACTGGAAAAACTAACAAAATATAGAGACCTGGCAATCGAAACATCTCACCTCTGGAAGAAACATACTTCAGCAGTCCCTGTAGTCATTGGGGCTTTGGGAACAAGATCAAGAAATTTCACACAGTATTATAAGCAGTTGTAGATCTCAGAAATCACACCATCAGAACTACAAAAAACCCCACAAGAACGGCAATATTAGGAACAGCATACATACTGCGCCAATATTTAACAGATACTTAGGGTTTTGGTTAAAACATGTATCTGTTATATAATACCAGTCAATGTTTTTAAAGTTTTGATTGACTGTGCCTGGTGTTTTTAAATAATTGTCAATTTCAATATCCTCTTTCTCTTTCTCTGTATCCATATTTCTTTTTCTTTCCCTCAATCCATGCAATCTTCCACTGAACTGTGGCATCTCCTTCTTTTCTTCTTCTTCTTCTTGGTAGTGTTATTTTACCTACAAACTTTACAAGACTTTGCAAGCTGAACACAACCTGTGAAACCTCCTGAATGCAGCCCACCAGACTTCCCAATTTTGCTGCCTGCTTAGGACAGCAAAGACCAGGATTTCATGAATTCCCTGGCAGGCAGACAGCCATAGCTGCTCAGTGGTGTTTAACCTGATGGGCCTACGCGTTGGACAGAGTTCTTCAGAGATTTCTAAAGAGGTACCAGCCGAAGATTCAAGTTTAATATTTTGGCAACAGTGCTGCGGAGCCCCAGATTTCCTAACACAGGCAATGCAGTGGTTTGGTAATAAAAGAGCTCCTTCAAACCCACAAGTCTGGGAACAAAACTGAAAGTGGAAGTCTCATCATTTCTGGTCTGATTTTTAATATATATTTTTTCATATTTCTGGAGTGTGTGTGTGTGTGTGTGTGTGCACGCAGGCTGCGGTAGATCCTGGAGAGTAAAGCTTGTACCCTTGAGCTTTCCAGAATTGCCAGCCCTTGCATTATGCCTGGCATATCTGCCAATTACAGGAAAAAACTTGGTCCAGTGTATCTGTATTTGGCAATGTGAGGATTTTCACAATCATTCTTTTGTTACTCTTGTCCTCAAAACACACCTGGCTAATAAGATTTTTAATACCTTATTTTAATGATTAGCAGCCCAATGCTCATTCCTCAGAAATAAGTCATACAGAGGGCAGCAGAACTTTTCCCCTGATAAATTTGCATAGGATTGTGGCTTTAGAGTACTACTCTTGCTCTATCTGCACCTAGTATGTATTTAAGTGACGTGTCTAAATTCATGTTGTAAATTGATATAGAGTTTACAACATTCCATTATATATGGAAAAGACCCTGATGTTGGGAAAATGTGAAGGCAAGAGGAGAAGGGGACAACAGAGGACGAGATGGCTGGACAGTGTCACTGAAGCGACCAACATGAATTTGACCCAACTCCGGGAGGCAGTGGAAGACAGGAGGGCCTGGCGTGCTCTGGTCCATGGGGTCACGAAGAGTCGGACACAACTAAACGACTAAACAACAAACAACAAAAACTGATATAAACTATTTTTTATTATAGAAAGATTTATTTTACGTAAAGGTTTAAAGTTTTTTCTGCCTTGATTCCTTTATATTTATATGTCCTTTAGCATAGTACTTGGACTTTGAAATATTTACTAAACTATATGTGGTAGAAAAGTTTTAAAAAGGAGAAAAGATTTGTCTAGCATTTCTCCCCTTTATTACAAATTACTTTTCAATTTCTCAGACTATTTTGAAATAACTCTTTGTTCTGATCATGACCAATAGTTGAGATAATGCAGTTCTCACCCACACAACCTTCGGCTTGCTGTTGAGTGTAAAGTTCAGAATCAAATGCTGAACTATATATTCAACAAACCTCTGAAGAGGAGAAGAGGACTCCTTGCTGATGGCAAAAATCAGAAATAAATGAGCAACCCTGAAAGAGTTAGTGCCAGTAAGAAACCTGAGAGAGGATAACGGAGAGAATATTAACTGGTGTATTTTGCTACATATGAGCTTCCTGACAGTGAAACAATTTAATTTACTCTGCATTGGATATAAAACACACAATTCAGAATGTGGCGTAGATGAAATCCTACTGCGTTCTTCAAACGAGTGTGGTAAAGCTGCTTTTGGACTACAATTCCCAGGGTCCCCTAATCATAATGGCCATGGCCTGTGCTGTCTGAGAGATTTTGGGTGCTGCAGCACACACACACAAAGCAGCTCTTTGAAGCTCTGCTCTTGCCATGGCTATACAGAGTTAAATCTCTTGGGAAACCTCTTGGCTCATCCATACAGAAAGTAAAGACTATGGTTGGGTTGCAGATCTTGCTTTCCACAAAGGAAAGGACTTCATGGGAGGCTTTTGATGCAGGTGAGAACAGCTATGAGCAGATCAGAGGAGGAGGTGATGTTTGCCACTTTCTCCTCCCCTGAATTCCTCTTCACCACACACACACACAAGTCTGTTCCTAGAAGGTTGGAGAGTTTTCCAGAACTTAATGGAAAAAGGGAACAGGTGAATATCACCTCCTCTCCACCTTCTTGCTAGCCAGAGTGTCTTCAAGAGAACTCTGTTCAGGGAGTGGCACCATGGCAGCAGCATACTCTGGATCCAACTTGATAAACCTGTAATATTCATACAGAAAGCACCAAGGTAGACATGGCTGCAAAGACTGGTTAATGAAAAAGTGCTGCTGGGTGTATGCCTTTAGCATATTCTGTTACATTATGTAACAGAACCAACTTACAATGATTCGAATAGAGTTTTCAAGGTAAGTGAGATACTTAAGGAGTAGTTTTTACCAGTTCCATCCCACTCCCAAGGCTGAGTAGAGATTTGAACTCAAGTCTCCTGAGTACTCATCCATCACCCTTTCACTATACCATACTGGATGCTACCTAAGTGCCAAAAGCTTGGTGAACATTTGACAGTGGAATGAACTATCTTCGAATATGGTGAAATTTTCTTCACTTGAGGCTATTAAACAGAGATGGTAGAACAATCTGTCGGGAGTGCTTTAGCGGTGGATTCCTAGAAGACCCTTGACTTAGAAGACCCTTGGGAACCTGTCTAAATTTACAGTTCTATAATTCTGCAATATCTGAATCAAACGATGTGGCTTAGTGAGTTATTGAATGTAACACTTTTCCTATTTGTAGAGCACTTTCATCCAGCACTTTGTACCAACAAGGATTCCGAGTGCTTCTATAAGCCTTAAAATAAAGAAGAAATCATCTTTTGCAATGCTTTCACACAGGGGTGGGCAACTGTAGCTCTCCAGATGCTTTTCTGCCTTACAAATCCCATCAGTCCTAGCTAGCACAGCCAATAGGAAGGGACTTTGAGAGCTGTGCCCTAAGGAAATATTTAGAGAGCTGCGAGTTGCTCCTCTGGTTTAAACTCTCCGATTGGGCAAGGAGAATATTGAAACAATAAATGTGTCTACAGGAAGTGATAGGATAAAATGGTAAGAGATAATTCCAGAAGGTTACTGAATTATGAAACTAGAAAGAAACAGAGAGATGAAACTGTGGCACTTATTCCTGTTAACCGATTCTAGAATGTGAAGAGACTTGCTAAATTCTCCACCCAATTATTATCATTATTAGCTGACTGAATAGCTCAGGGCTTGATCCTACTGACAATACAATCTGCTATTGTACCTGGATTTGCTTTTAAAATTTTTTAATTTTAGTGTACACATGATGTACATGCATGCGCAGAGCACTGTGCCAGGGGAGCGCATTTTTCTGCTTCTCCATCAGAGGTCTGTTTATTTTGTGGCAGATGTGGAATCAATTCATTAGAATCAATTCCATATATGTGAATGTCCCTTCTGCTTTTAAAAAAAAAATCCTGCTATCTGATACAGCACTATACCAGACAGCAAGAATATTTTTTAAAAAGCACAGTGCTTGCTGAAAAAGCCAGTGCCCACCCAATCGCTCACCCCCTGCCCACTCACCCACCTGTTCACCCCTTTGCTCATCTGCAGCCTGTCTGCCCAATTGCTCTTCATTCCCAATTGCTCACTTGCCCCCTCAACTTGCCCCCTTGTTTGCTCACCCACCCACCCATCCAATCACTTGCTGGTTTATTCTGCAGTGGGAACAGGCCCTCAGTGGTTTAGGTATCTGGCTGCACAGCCAGAGACTGGGAGTTTGATTCCCCACTATGCCTTTTGTGAGTATAGCCAGCCTGTGTGGCCTTGGGCAAGCTGCACAGTCTCAGGGTGCCCCCAGAAAAAGGGAATAGCAAACCACATCTGAGAATTTGCTACCTGGAAAACCTTTAAAAGGGTTTCCATCAGTTGGAATTGACTTGGTGGCACATGATTATTATAATCATTATTAGAAGACTGATTAAGGGAGCGATTGTGTAACTATGGACAGGAAATGAAAAAAGATTTCACAATTCATGTTTCTCAAGAAGAAATTAATGGGGTGTTTCTCTTGAAAGGTCATCACAGGTGAAGAAACCAGCAAGGAATTAGAAAGACTGGACTGCATAGGGTTTTCCCACCTTCCCTTCTCTTCCCTTTCTGCATATTGAAAGGAACTTGTGATAAACTGAGATGGTTTTTGAAAATTCTGCTAAAACCTCATAGTGAAAAATATGTAACCAGCAGAGAAATGTATTTTGTACCTATTTATGTTGTACTTTGCATACCTAGAATATTGAGCACTTTGGTTAATATCAAGCACTTTGGTTAGGAACATCTTTTTACTGATGGTGACCTATTTATCTACCTCAGTCTCCTTCCCACTCCCCCCCCCCCCCGGAAGCAACCTCCGGTGTCTTCTAAAAAGGTCTTCAAAGTGTGAAAAAAATTCAGAAGATGGTCCCAGCATGATAGGAAGAGCAAATGTGTGGGAAATACCAGACAGACCCCCATAGTCCCCCTATTGGTTACATTTAGTTCTCACTTGACTTTCAAACTCGAGGCAACCTATACAATCTTCCTTTTCATTAGCTGGCCACAGAAAAGTTACATATGTTTGGGCAACATGCCATGCTGGCTGGGTGCTTTAGTGCAAAGAAGTTTTCCAAACTCCTGAAAGTGTCTGTCTATTGATTATGATTGTTGACTGGTTAGGTGCATCTTCAATGTACAACTGCACAATGGTAGGATTAGAATGAATCTTGCAGTGACAAAAAGCTGATGTACACACCCACCCACTAGGAGAAGTTTGTTTTTCTTTCTGCTGAACCTGGACAGCTGCCAATATTAAAATATAAATGGCTAGGGGCTTATTTTGTGGATGTTCTCCAGCTTAGCAGGGAAATCTTGAAAGCAAACAAAGTACTGTGAGAAATGAAGGGAAGATCTGGCCTGGCCTGCTCATTACAGCTGGAATGTGGAAACTATGAAGACATCTATTTTATTACAAGAAGTGGGAAGCGTATTCACTGAGTGGGCTGAAACACAACTTCATATGGATGACAGAGGCAGTCGTTTTTCAAAACTGCAAAATGTGGGTGTCACCCTGGGATTCAGTACAACTGGCCTTTTACCCCTGATTTGAGATTGGTACGGCTAGCCCAAGAGGGAAATGAGGCTTGGAATGGAGAGTGCGTACATTTAATTACACTCCAAGAACATACTGGGGCTGGCACTCCAAGAAAAGGAAGCATATCTGAAATATACGTTGTTGGCATAGTTAGTCCCCCTTTCCCTTCCCTGCTATGTTTGATTACTTTTGGAGAAGGAAAAGTTAAAGCCTTAACATGCATTGTTATGAAAAATGTGATCTGTCAGGTAGGGTGCCCACATTGTTAAAAAGAAAGAAAAGAAGAAGAAAATCTTCTCACACAGGCTGAGAGTATCAAAGCCGCATGTAGAAAATGTGAAAACACATCCTCTGGATTGCTCAGGGATTTTATTCTTAACACAGGACCTTTCTTCCCTTCTTCTTTGAATCCAAGTTGTTTTGTCTCTGCTGAAAACCATGCAAAACCAGCCTGACACTTCTCCTTGATTTCAAGGGTATCCTGGCCAAATTTATTTTTAGAACTGGGTTTTTTATTCCCAATCTGGTTATGCAAACACAAGAAACAAGGAGCGAGGGACAGCTTCTAATTTTAAACCCCCAAATGCATGGTAGGTTTAGAATATTTCTTTATTTCTTATGTGTGTGTTTTTTTTCCTAAAAAAACATGTGTGTGTGTATGTGTAAAGGTTTAGGTTGCTCCACTTATACCAAAGTAGCCAAGTAGGAAGGGGGATAGTTTTCTATTGAGCCTATTTGTTGCCTTGCAAGATTTTACCCATCCTTCCTGGCTAAAATCCTGAGCAATGTTTGGGAGAAGAACACTCAAAAGGTTGCAGCTGAAGGCTAGGGCAACCTACTACCAGTGTTTCGGGCCAAAGATGGTCCATGAAACAATGCTATTTGGCTCCCAAGTGGTCTTGCTAAATGTTTGATTAAATAATAGTAGCTCTGTTGTATACGGTTGTGCAGAAGGGAAAATGTGTTCAAATGTTCTATGTCTGAGATAGTTGTTTCACACTTCAACATTATGCATTTTATTGTGCACCACTTTATATAAGACTCATAGGAGAGGTTTCTATAAGGCTTAAAGCTCATTAGGTGACCTTGAGCGAGTCATTACAGGTTTTTCCCCCCCTCAACCCTCATCTTTGTTAGGGTACAAGGGATGCAGAGAAGGGGAAGAATGGCACAAGGTTCTTCTTCCAACCTACACACAGCCTACATGGGAGTGTGCAACATACAGCCCACAACCTCCTCTCCAAGCATATCACCAAAATGTTTTGCTAAATTGTGCCAGCAGGTATTTTGGTGAACTACTAATAGCCAATAAAACAAGCAGAACTTGTTTCAAAGGTGGCTTCAAATCTCCCTCTTTTTGTAGTTGAATTTTGCTGAATTTTGGCTCTACAGCAGGAGTGGGGCAATGGCTCATAGCAGGTTCTGGGAAAGATCATGTTGGAGGTCCTGCCTATACACCCCTCTCACCCCCCACTTGCCTTCATAGAAGGAATGCCTGAAAAAGACGTTATCTCTCAACTGCATCTGCTTCAAGAGTGAAAAATAGCATTAGGCGGGTGATCATGGAAACTGCCTTGAGATCCTTGGAGGGAAAAGATACAGTATAGATTATATACCTGTCGTCTATATTTTTCTCTAAAAAATGATACTGTATATTCTCTGTGCATGCAAATATTCAGTATCAGGACAGCTAAAGTTTGTTGGTTTACTCTTTTTTTTTAAAAGAATAATCAACATTTGACATTATTTGACATGTCTCAGTTGAGTGTCCAATTAAAAACGCTAGATGCCAGGGACACGTTTTGAATATCAAACAGTTGATGTCCAAGTTGGAAAGTTGAAAATTTGCCAGCGTTTAATTCTTCTTGAAACTGTGGGCTGACTCCCGTCATAGCACTATGGAAGAATGGCGGAGGCCCGAGAAGCACTTTACAGATTAAGATTTATGAGTGTGTTTCCTTTGAAAATAACATGTAACAAAATGAAGATGATAAATATGATTTCAAAGCAGAGAGGCCTCCCCTTGCTTTCACATGGGTCATTAAGGAAGATAAAATGTGCCAATTTAGTTGACAATTTGGGAGTCATGAGGCTGATTGAGTTCTTCCTCAGTGGTAAAAACATGTAAAACCATCCAGAATCGGACATGGAGAATGTTGCTGGAGCATTCCTAAGGCACAGGTAAGAGGTCTGTGGCTCTGCAGATGTAGTTGAGCTCTAACTACATTTGCAGAGTAGATGTAGTTATCCCTTTGTCATAAGCAGTGATTTATGATAGTTGCAGTCCAACCACCTCTGGAAGGCTGCATGTTTCCCACCTTCACTCTACAAGCCCAAGATATTTATATACTGGAAAGCACCACTCTGGAACTGCTGGTTCTAGCCAGTGTGATGGTATTTTTCTTACAGCCAGATCCCACTGACAATAAAAACCGCAGTTGTGCCAGATTCTGCTTTTTAAAAAAATGATTACAATTTTGGTGTACACACGAGGTACACGTATATGCAGGAGAGCAGGTTATTCTACTCCTCTGCCAGAGGTCTGTTTATTTTGAGGCAGTGTCTAATGAATCGATTCCGCACGTATGAATGAGTGAGTGGACATTTTCCATGAAGGGGCTTTTTTGAAACACACCCGCTTCATCACTTCCTCCACCTCCTACTTTTTTTCTTTTTTAATCATTGTGTCCCAATGTTCTTTCTTGTCCAGCACGGAAGCAAGGCAGCACTTTAAGGAGAACCTGCTCAACCACTGCTTCTTGACAAAGAGGCCAGGTCTTGAGGGTTTCAGCAGTGTGTGTGTGTGGGGAGGGTGTTTGTGTGTGCTTTGTCCTTAAGGTGGAGCAGCCACTGCAGCAATAAAAGGTGGGAAGGGTTGCTTAAGAACTCTTTCACTTCAGCTCCCCCCCCCCATTCTTTATTGCAGTGGCTGTTCCGCCTTAAGGATGAAGCACATACACACATGCTGCACGCTGAAGCCCTCTTCATCACTTGTCTTAAATGAAGAAATGTAAACACAATCAGCGAATTAAAACCCATGTGACTCACACTCAATTTAACTCAATCTAAAATACATCAGAACTTAAATTGGTAGAAAACAGGAGTATAAACTTGTCCTTAGCTTCATTGCTCACCTGTATGGTACAGTTTATTGGGAATCTGGAATCAATAGGTGTTCATGTGGTCAACTAGGCAGTATGATTTTATGCATGGGCATTCAGGACATGGGATTCAGAGAGGGCTGAATCTCACTATTTGTTAATAAGATGTTTTGGGGAGATGGGGATGCTAGTTTGGAGACGGCACTAAGCGAGTGGCATGCCTTCGGAAGCATGAGGCTCTTGTGTTTTAGAACTGTAGCATTCCATCTTTTGGATTTAAGCGTCAGAAATAAGACTGGGTTCAAAGTTTACAAAAAGGGCAAGAAAGATGCTGGCCTGCTTCAGTTGCTTAATGATCCCTAGCTCACTGGGCCATGTGGCACAGCTGGTAGATTGGTGACCCAGCTGGGATTACAGGGAGGTAATGATTTATGGCCTGGTGCTTCAGCATGTGCATTATCAGTTCTGCTGTTGCCATCACAGATTTTGAGGTGGCTGTTTTACACATTCTTATGTGGAGACACATACAACAGAGGTGCTTATGAAGTTGTGGCCATATGGTAGACACACAAGCAGTGCCACACAGCCCTGGGCACAATTTCAGAATAACACCAAAGAGCAGAACCAGGTCCTTGTCTCTTTGGTCCTGTTCCTTGTTCCTTCTTGTCAGGATGACTCATGACCGTGGTGGGGTGAGGTGCCTCACCCCAATATTTTGGAGGGAGTTAGCAGATTTACCACTACCAATATTTTCTGATAGCAGGTAATCTGTCAACAACCAACCAACCAACCAAACAAACCAACCAACCCATGCCAACAAATGTATTTAGGGTAGGGGGAACTCACATGGAGACAGTCTCAACTGGGTGAAGTTGTCTTAAGGGCGATATGTCAGACTCCTTTTGCTTAGGGGCATTGACACAGTATAAATGAAATTGGAAGGAAATGAATGAGTGTTTCCAGATGGAACAGATTTGAACTGTCTTGTACCATTGTAACCGGGAGGAAATTCTGATTCTCCCTTTTGTGAAATAGGCAACTGTTCATAATCACTACAGCTTTCCAAAGTGTGATTCAAACTTAAAGGGAACCTCCTACAGTTTAGCCATGCTAAGATGCTATGAAAATGCTCTCTGCAGGCAGAGTCTGAACCTTGGCTCAGCTGATAAGACCACATCCTGATATGAGTTCTGCTCATGGGACACTCCCCTCAGAATAAGGGGGAGGAGATGACTCTCATTCATCTCCATGCAACTCCATCTTCCTCAAAACCTACAGAAGCTATTGGGAGAGGTGGAAGGGGAGGATGAAGGGCAAAAACGACCTCTCCTTTCCTTCTGCTAGTTGGCTCTCCTTCTGGATCTCAATGCCATCCATGACTCTTAGTTAGAATCCAAACTATTCTGTGATTGCTACCTCTCATATTCATTTTTTTGGTATTGTTTATGTATTGCCATTACAAATTATAATACAGAATATGGATAAAAAGTACTGCCCAAGTATCCAACAATATAGTGCTAAGTCATTATTTTTTTAAAAAGGATCTAGTCAAAATTAGAAGACACTGAATGAAAACCTGGACTGGTCCTTTGGAACTCTCACAGATTATTTTTCTTCCCCATTTGCCAAGCCATGAGTTCATATGTATCACAATGACTGCAAAACCTAGCGAATCTCAGAGCCTACCAAAGGGAAAGAGTTAAGCTTCTCCTCTTCTAGTTGGCAGAAAGTTTGCAGTTTAAAATTACACACTGACTCTGGTGTAGAGACACAAGAAATTATAGAGCAGACACTGTCCAGGACAACGTATAATTTAAAATGTACTAAAGAATGTATACCGCATGGCAAAATAAGTGAAGTGCTTCTTCAAATATAAGTGTTTTGGATAGAAAAGCTGTAATTATCCACTCCTAGGGAAATGTTTGCATTCATTCTAAATCAATATTTACTATTCATCTCTTGTGTTCAACAAAACAGGGATTTAACTTTTTTTTAATTTTAATGAGGTACTAAGACTACAATAATTCTACAATGTAATTGTCTCGATACAAAATATTGCTAAATTGTGTTGCTATTCTGGGAAAGAGCCATTTATACAAAGGAAAAATGGGGGAGTGGGGGGGGGGAACGTCCCTATTTGTGAATTGTTACTGCAGTAACATACAATTCAGACTCAGCCAAGCAGGAAGATTCACCAATTCAAAAGCTGTTAAGCTGTCTTTCTGTTAAGGCCCTTAACTGGGATCAGTCGGGTGAGTCTTCTCCCCCTCCCACCCTACTAAAAAAAAAAATATGGACCGCTTCATAATGATGCCTTTTCAGCTGAAGCTTCAACAACAAGGCAAGGAACAAGGATTATTTTATTTTATTTTCTTGATTTGGGTTAAACCACAACAAAAACCCTTCCCCTTTTTCCTCTTAAACTCAGATAAAAAGACCATGAGCAATTAATCTTAACAGAGGCAGATTTCTGCTTTTAGTCATCATGGTGGAAATCCAAAGCAATCCCAATGAGACATACGGAATGGCTAAGATTTGATAGGAAGATATACTTTTCTTTTAACAATCAGGGCTTTCACTGTGCAAAGAACTTGACTGTTTCTCAATAGCCACTCAGTCTTTTCCTCCCCATAGCCACATGCAACAAATTGTGTGGACCGGACCAGAGCTTCCCTTTCAAGTCAGTAACTCCCAGCCTTAATGAGACAATTGCCTTGTTCTCAAAGAGTGAAAGAAAACCTTTCCATCAACCCACCCCCTGCTTCAGTCCCAAAGCATTCGCTCATTGCTAGCCTCTTTCCCCCAAACATTTTCCCCTTTTCCTCTGGCTGGACAGCTGTAATGGAAATAGTAAGACTGTGCTTAAAGCAGTGGATCCCAACCTTGGGTTCCCAGATGTTCTTGGACTACAACTCCCAGAAATCCTGGCCAGCACAGCTAGTGGTGAAGGCTTTTGGGAGTTTTAGTCCAAGAACATCTGGAGACCCAAGGTGGGAAACCATTGGTTTAGAGAGATAGACACTGCGAGGTGTCCCCACCCCCTGCTCAGCATTTTGGGTGCACTGGTACATTGCAAACTGGTGGTTTCAGTGACTTAGATGGGATGAAGTCCCCCAAATATTACATAGCCCTCAGGGGAACTCAATTCCCCATTTGTCACATGATACTCTGCTTCACTGTATGTTGGTATTAAGGACATAAATCGTTGCCTTTTTCATCCATGCACACAGAGGCAAGGAATTGCAACATTGCTCTTTTTCCTGGCAGAAGAATGTCTGGACTGTGTGTTTTGTTGTTGTTGTTTTTGTGAATGCTCCTTTTCTTCCCCGTAGACAAAATGGTGCAATGAATTGGCCAAAATGAAGAAGACTGCTGCTTTAAGAATTAGAAGTATTGAATCAGCTGTTTGTATCTTTTTGAACAGTCAGCAAGTCCTCCTGGGTACTTGTGCTATTATTTTTTCAAAAAGAAAACAATACTAGGGATGTTGTATACAAAAAAGGTCTCGTCATTCCTTTTGTGGCTAGGGTGTAGGAATCTTGTAGGGCCTTACTTTTGCTCAGTGAGGTGTGTCATCATGTCAAGACAACCTAAACTGACCAAATTCCATCCCGTTCCAAATATTTACTTAATATACTTTCCATCTTTGACCAACATGCTAGGACACTTCCTGTCTCCATCTGCATCACAAGTGCTTCTAACTCCATACCAGATCAGGTAAGACTTGAAATAGGAAGTAGATTAATTACTTGGAGACATTTATGGCTCAAGTTTTGATCGGGCTTGTATTTTCACATGAGTTGGAGGAGAATTTTGAGGTTTCAAAAGTTTGCTGCTTCTTTGGGGTGAGCTTTTGATTATCTCCAGAGTTTCTGAGCCTGAGCTTGAACTTAGTTCACCAGCAACCATGGTTCATTCTTTAACAGGTCAAAGAAGGAGGGGGGAAATGAAATGCAGCCCCAGTGCAAGCAGCTTCAGACAGATCTGGGTCTAAAAATGGACCTACCTCATTTTGATTTATTTAGAAATCTTGTCTCTGTGCCACTTGCATGCCAAGGTCCAATAAGATGGAAATGAAAATGGTCGTGATACAAAATCTTCAAAAAATGAAATGAAATAAAATACTAGAACCAGTAATTGACCTTAACTACCACTGGCTCAGAAATATGATACCGTAACTCCAGAAAGCTGGTCACTTTGGATCTCATCTTTGGTTTTAACCTTGAGTTGGCAGACTAACACCTTACCACAAAGCCAAGCAATGTTTATCCTTGAATATTTTTTCCTGCAATACAGAAAGAAGAAAAAGAGTGAGAGGAAAATATCACCACAGCTTTCAAATCCTTCACCTTCTGATTTTTTCTTGAAGTTTCCTTTTGTTACCTGTCTTTAGTGGAAGGCATGGAAGTAAATCCCAAACGGAATATGTTCAGCTTAAGGTGAACAAAGTTTGGAATTTTAGACTTGAAACTGCTGACTTTCTGTTTCTTGTTGGTATGGAAATCTTGGTTTGTAAGGGCTTGATGTAGGCATAATTCAGTAAAAAAGAAGACAGCACTGTGTACAGTTTGCATACATCAGTTTATTAGAAATAGTTACCATAATTTGAATAGGGAAAAAAATATTACCGTAGTTGGATAGGCTGATCTGTTGGCTTGTTCAGACTGCTGTCTAGATGTTGCTAACTGTTGAAGCCTGAACCATGCTTTGGCTGGACAGGCCTACAAACAGAGGACACATTGAAACAGAGGATTATCTTATGTAAAGCAGGGCACATGAGTGCCCTCACTGAAACTAGGCAAGACAGGGGGACTTGGGATGCAGGATGACGTGCAAATGTTCTGGTGCAAATGCACACGTGGTGGCGCTGCAGGTTAAACCTCAGAAGCCTCTGTGCTGCAAGGTCAGAAGACCAGCCATCGTAAGATCGAGTCCACGCGACGGAGTGAGCTCCCGTCGCTTGTCCCAGCTCCTGCCAACCTAGCAGTTTGAAAACATGTAAATGCGAGTAGATAAATAGGTACCACCATGGTGGGAAGGTAATGGCGTTCCATGTCTAGTCGCGCTGGCCACGTGACCACGGAAACTGTCTTCGGACAAACGCTGGCTCTATGGCTTGGAAACGGGGATGAGCACCGCGCCCTAGAGTCGGACACGACTGGCCTAAATGTCAAGGGGAACCTTTACCTTTACCTTACTTTCACTTCTACACATTCTCCCTTTCCCATCTATAATATTGTCTCTATGTAATTTTGGTGTTGAGCGTGACTGTTGCCAAATGGAACTGAAATTAAATGGATTTGGATGCTCTTACACCCCCTGCGAAAACGCTGCTTCAGACAGGATTCTGGCATCAAACTGATATAACAATGTACTACAGATACACCTTTATACTATGACATTACTGGGCTCATTAATGCCTCTTTACCTGAAAGTGATTCTCAAACTGGAAAAGATCTACCTTCTTAATTCCTACCTGTAACATAAAGTTATAGAAAAAATGCTAGAAAAGGAATTAGCACCCTTGTTTCATATTACTTAAGAAGACTGGCTGACCTAGGACTTAAGCTCTTAAACATTACAGACCCATGAGAACAAAGTTCTCTCATTTTTTTATATATCACCAATGCAATATTTACACATTAAATTAAGAATATTTGTATTCAGCCTTTAATGAATCATGCCAAAGACCACATTAACCACAGTAAGTACTGTACATACATAGAACTGAGATAATTAAAAACAGCAAAGTATTAAATCTAAACATTAAAAATTTACACACGTTTGTTCGCTTCTGCTTTTAAATTTTATATTGCCTCCCAGTTTTCTCTCAAGAATGGCACTCAAGGTGCCTTAACATTAACATGAACTAAAGCAATTGAAACCAGCAATGAATAAAGGTATTTAAAATGTGATTTGAAAACACACTAATATAGGAAGATTAAAAAGGTCACATTGTTGGAAGCAAAGATGGGGAAAGTTACTTTTCTGGGAGAATTCTGGGCAAAACAGAAACAAATAACTTTCTTCATCTCTGGTTAGAAGCGCCTCAGACAGCAAGCAAGGTTAGATGCCAAAGATTTGCCTGAATGAAAAAAGCCTCTTCCTTCTAATTAAAAATGATGGTACAGAGGAATGAAATTGGTACTGATAATCCACCAAATGTATTAGATTTAAAAATCCCAATATTAGTTTGCTAGTATGATGCACTTGTACTGGTCAGGCCAATGAAAGAATGACTATCCTTCAGAACAAAAATAGCTGCCTATCCGATCCAGCTCTCATTTCTCTTTTACTTCAAAAGTTAAAAAACCAAAACAGAACAGAACCCTTTCTTTTCTTCTCAAAGCTCTGAATTCCTATGTCAAGCAAAAGCCCATTTGTTTGCTCAAATAAAAAACTAAATTAGATTTCCAGAGTTTAGCCTTTTGTAGAAGTCTATTGCTCTTCTTAAAATCCCACTATATTTTGCATTCATTGCTGGGGTTTGGATATTGCCGAGGTAATCAACAATCCTTTATTAAAATAAATGTTGTAAACCTAGTTCTGACAGCTCATTCAAAGGCAGGAACAAAATCTGTGGAAACATTAACATTTCTAAAGTAATCACCGGTGTAATAAACCTCAAAATCTATGTGCAAACTAAAAGGAAGCTACTCTCTCTGACTGTATTTTATGGTTCACAGTACCCTATCCTTTTGCCAGGTGGTTTCCCTGCCCCCAGCCCAGCTGCTATGCCTTAAAAAGGGAAAATAAGAGAATGCGGAAATTATTTTGTTGCCTATGTTGGACACTAATAAGGCACTTTAATGCTTGTACTCAATTTTTCCGATTTGCCATTTGTAAAAAAGCGGTCAGCTTTGCTTGATGCAAAAACTACCTTGTCCGTGAACTGAGCTCACCAAAACTATATACACCAGCAGGTTGAAAATAATCAAAATCAGAATAATTAATGAAATGAAAAAGCTCCTGTTCTTTTTTTTTCCTCGCTTCCTTGGGAGATGTTTCTTAATCTCTGGCTCAAAGCCTTGTCAAATGCTACAGGAAAGAACTGGCAAGCACGGCGCTGTTAATGGAGTGATATCTCAACCAACTTGTTCATGCCTTCCTATTTCCCATTCCCCAACATCCTCCACTGAAGGCTTCAGCAACACCATTACCAAAGAGTTCATTGACCTTTGCCATCTATCCTCTAAGGATATATAATTTTGTAATACATATATTTTATGCACATACAAACACACACACACACACTCAACACACACATACACACACATATATGTTTGCTATACATATATATATGTTTTGAGTGTAACTGAATAAATATGTGGACTTTTTTCCCTTCTTGGGTAGATTAATGATTAAGAAAGAAAGGTTTAAACTGATGTGAACTGATGTGAACATAGATTATGTCACCAAAGGAAAATCAGGATATCTGTTAGATATGTGCACTATCTTCAGACAGATATGCAAAAAAGGAAAGAAACAGGTGTATTTGTGCAATTTCAGGATGACTGTGGAACAGATTAAGGATACCCAAAGATGGTGGCTCATACCCTGAGATGTTTGCTGTCCATGAGAACTCAAAAAGGGTCACCGTTCACCCACAGAGCAAAACAACACCTCAGTGGATCGTTTGTGTCCCACTCGGTATGCATAAGGTTAAAAACTAGTCAGGTGTCTGGAAGCAGAAATACAGAGTAATACAGTAGACTGAGCTTCTAGTGCAAAAGGAGAAGGCAACTGCCAGCTGAAAGAGGACACAAGATGTGCCCAGGGAGTTTTCTGACCGAGATAACTGTATAATATAACTGCCAGACTGTAGGGTGAAGAGAAAGACTTGTGGCTTTTTGTATTCTGTAATATTCTTTTTTTCTGTGTTCTCTCATTCAGCCTAGTTTAATGAAATGTTCTGAAATATTATTACAGTACTAGAATTGTGTGTGAGATTATGGAAGGATGATTGTTGAACTCTTCTTAGGTCATTGATTCAAAGCAGACTACAAATAAATGAGAAAAAACATTAAATCAGAAAATGCTGATTTCAACTATAGTCCGTTAAATTCATTGTCTACTTCATTCAGTTTTGACTGCGCTCAGTACTAGCCATGCTGATTGGGAAGTCCCCTTTTTTTTTTTTTTTAGTGTCAGTCCCTGTTCCAGTTCTGGTCCTATGGATGCTGGAAGTAAACGTTGGCCACTGCATGAAAATCAGTAGCTCCATTACTAAGTTAAGGACCATCTCCTTTTTAACAGCTTAAAACAATAAGCCTGAAATGTTGTTCACAGTAAATTACGGTTATGCCCTATGGAACAAAGTGCAGCTTACTTTTAAATAAGTGGCACAATAAGATGGATTGATGGCAAAATATCCTTTGCTGTAAGCATAATGGTGGCCACTTTCGGTTGTCTGCATTTTTGTTGATTTTAAAAGGACATGGGTGCACCCGGTGACTACAAATGGCACACATTTATTGTCTTACTGCAATCAGTGGGATTTAAGTGCTCAATTAAGAAGTCAGTCTCCATTGATTTGATTGGTATATGCTCATATTATTCTTAAGAACAGCATAGCTCTGCTGGATCAGACACAAGGTTCAGCTAGACCACAGATCTGTCTCCCAGAATTGTCAGCCAGGAGACTCTGAGAAGCTTCCAGAGACATGAAGGCAACAGCTCTCTTTCTTATTTGTTCCTGACAGGATCTCAGTATACGTTAGTTTTCCCCCCTTCTCAAAGGGAAGGTTTTCGATATTAATACAGGAGCAACATGGCTGCTGCCAGATGTCTAAGAATAAAAGATGAACCTGTCAGTTTTGTTTTCTCTCATGTTCAAATGTTTTAAATCTTATTTCCCTCCTAAATAGAAAGAAACTTGCCAGCTTTCATTTCGTTCTTATCAACATCGAACTAAAACAAAAGCCTCCTCATCCCTTACTTAGAAATTAGATTTCTCCTTGGCTCCATCCACCAGCCCTGGGATTGCGATGACATATTATGAAGGCGAGATGAGACAAATCATTTATTTTTGTGTGGACATGCTCCCCCCCCTCCCCCACTGGTGGTGAAAAACATGCTCTTCCTTACCTATGTTTCATTTATCATGCATTCTTTTGCAGTTGGTCATTGGAAGGCGAATATTGACATAATTTGCTAGTTTGATTCCTCAGACGTGCATTTCTGAAGATACCCCAGTGCAGGAGAGAAAACATAAGACATACACATTGCCCTTCACACTCAATTGGACTCTAAGGGAAGTAAGGTGGTCCTTTCATGATGGGTGGTGGTGAAGCAGACTTGCTAAAACATTGGTAAGATCTCAACTGCATATATTCACAATCGTATAGAAAAGGGTAAAAAGGGAAAGTGGCTATGTTTAAAAGAAAGAGGAACAGTGGAGAGAACTTAGTAACTACAGCAGGAATGGGGCAAGAGAAACACTTCTGAAAGGCTGAACCAAGGTGATTTAATCAAATGTGGAACCAGATGAACCGTTTTTAGAAAGGTCTGGAGTTTAGCTGGAACCTTGGCCAAGACAGATTGCTTTTCTAGTGGCTATACGGATAGAATTAATTTTGAATTGGAAAGGAATTATGCGAACTGCATGGCATTCAGTGGGATTGTCATAGTTTTTCACTTATAAATGTGCAGGCCCTGATTAGCGTTAAAGGCTCAAAGTGACAAAGACAAGTATTAATGTAAGGACTGTGGGTTGTAAATCAATAGTTTAAATAAATGATTTGAACTGTTCATTATGGAAACTTCATTCTGAGAATAATTATATGTCTAAAAGTCAAAGTGAGATTTAAGTCCTCTGTTGATCTACAGAGATTTGGCAGGCATCATACATACTTAATCAGCCACAATGTACCTCTAGGCTTTAGATGGTAACTTCCCTATACTAAGAAATACAGTAAATTATGTGTGTTTGTTCAAATTAGTTCATCCTACTGGCGGTGGACAATATGTGGGTTGAGTCTGTAAAAGTGCCTCTGAGGGTTAATATTTGGGAGCATACCGTAGTGTCATCCTCTTCCAAGTCACAAGAACCCACAATACATGGTATTTTCATATGGGAAGACTTGTTTAATGTTAGGCAGAAATGTAGATGACAGCTAGAAGATGGTTGTGGGATGGATTTTCCTCACAAAATCTCACACAATATGTTAGGATTTGAACGATTGATTTCAGAGCATGCATCAGACTATATAGTGTTCTTTGCAAGTTTTCCTTCCCTGGGAAAAGTCACTCATATTTGACAGCGATCAGGGTGCTTTACATAATGCTTGTGTGACTAGAAGGGCTTCTTCTGTTCACAGATAAGACCAAGATTCAGCAGAGTTCTTCACTGTTCTATATTGGGAGCTGATTTTGCTGTGTGTAAAATACACATATTATGGGGCTCCTGCATGTTTATTTCAAAATGGAAGAATCCTACTTGGATGCATATTATTAGGATACAATGTTCAAATCACACATTAAGGAAAATGCTTCTTTCTTGCTACTACAATTCTTTTCCACCAGCCACACAGATCCTTCACAGCTCTGTGCCTAAGCCATTCACTTGAAAATAAAACCCATGTTTACCTCCCAATGACTAATCACAAAACAAAGACAAATCAGTTTGAAACATGCAGACTGACGCAAACTCATAGCAGGATAAGCAGGGTTTTTTTTCCTCTTAAGAGAGCTCTGCTTTTAATGTTGTGGTAACTATCAACCACTTCAGCCTTTCAGGAGTAGTTACTATGGGGCTGAGATCCTGAAGTTGCTCCTGTTGGTGGGAGCATTCTTTGAGCAGGGGAAGTCACTTGAGAGCATACTTCCATAAGAAAGAGAATTACAGCCACTACTTCTTGCCATAAAATACATACAGGGATTTTTCTTTTATCCTTTTGATTATTTCCTTTCTTTTCCTGACATTTCTTTTCCACTATGTCAAAACATATAGGAAAAATGATTTGTCAGAATTCTGTCAGTGATTTATGCTTGTGTGTGGGAAATCACATTAAATCTTAGTAACAAATTGCTGCTCATTAACAAGGTGCTAATTGTGTTTCTGGAATACACCCAGCAATGCCACTGGCACCTCATAAATGACCGATAATTTGCCAGTAAATCTTCTGTGATTTCCCTTATGCAAGTATAAATCTATAACAGGATACTGGTCACCGTATTTAAACTTTCCAGAGAGTAAGATAGAATTGCTGTAATCCTGTTGAGTAACCACACAGTAGTGCTCATTATGCCAAGGTGGAAGTGCTATTCATGAAGTACTTCCACAGGCACCTTGCATGATTGGTTCAAACTGGAATCACGTGACTGACTGCACAATTCAATTGCAGAATCCTTTTTGCCTGAGTGAAATGCCCAGCACAGGAGTGGCACTACACTGGAAAAGAGGATTCCAGCCATAGTTTCCCATTGAGAAATAGCTATATTCTTAACACAGATTGAGTTAAGAACTGAAGCATTGGGAGTGTGTTGATGTTTTTGCTACAGTTTCCTTTAACTCCTTTGTTTTTATAAGTAGTTTTGAATCAATCGATAAGAATTTGCGACTCAGTGGCACGCACATGGTGTGTCAATATTCCCATATTCCTGCCAGCTCTGTAATGTCTTAGCTCCTCAAAGTGCATGGAGAAATCCAAATAGCCATAGGAATCCCCTTCCCATAAGTGAAGGCCAGAAGAAATTTTAGGTTCCATTATCAGGATGGGCACAGGGGTCTTTGTGCAGAAAGGTCTCCTTGTGAGAAATCAATATTTGTGCCCAAGTAATTCATGTTAATTAATGTTCCTTCACTTAATAATAACAGATTTAATATTGATTAGCTCCATGCTCTAAAATGTTGCCTTGACATGTCTTGACTGGAAATGAAAACTTTTGGCATGACCATCTACTTTTCATAAGTTATAAAGCATGAAAGAAGATGTTTCTTATAAACGTCACTGTCAGTATCAGTGTGATTGGCTTTAATCTTTTGTCTTGGGTGATTGTAACTTGAGCTAAATTGAAGCCACTTACATCTTTTTCTTTTATTTCTTTCACAACCGTCTTCTGAAGGGCCAAAACTTTCAGAAATGTTTCAGCACGTCTTGTGAAAAACAGTTCCTTATTTATTGGCTTTGCCCACAGTGATGTAATCAGGTAACCAAATCTATTTGCCTGGGTAGGACACAGTGACATTCTCCCCATTCAGTTAGTGTTCCTACTGAGGTGGGATCATATCCATGAATAATTAGGAGAAAATATGAGTTGGGTATTCTTTTCTTAAAAAAAAAGAGTGTGCCACATAGTTCTATCGCAACCTTAAAAAAAGCTCCAGGCATGGCCTTGAAACATCAGCCTACATCACTACATCAGGATGCAGTGTCTCCAATAGGATACACTGGATATTCATACCATATATGAGACTGATTCACTTGGTTCTTTTTAGTCCATAAATCATGTTCCACTCTCTAATAAATACTTCTTAGTCTTCAGAGAGTGGATCAATGGTTTAAGCAGGATTTATGCAAGGACATATAATAGATCAGTCCCTAAACCAGGAATGTGGAACCTTTGGCCCCTCAGATATGTTGGGCTACAAATCCCATGATCCTTTACTATTGGCTTTCCTAGATGGAATTTCTGGGAGCTGAAGTCCAGAACCTCTTGAAGCTGAAGGGTTTTCCTTTCCTGAGTGTTTTTCAGTGGCCAGAATCCTGCTATGTTATAAGATCTCGTAACAGCTATTGCACAAGCAACAGGAAGCACTTTGCTGGCTGCCTGCCACACATCTTATAGTCCCCTAATTGTCTCATGGAGCATGCCACCGGTCACACAAATGGATGCAAATTGTGAAAATAATACCATTACACACATGGCATTTCACGATGGGATTTGGGCCTGTTATGTGTTTTAACTTAGTGAAAATTGCTGGCTACTACCTCAAAATCCGCACTAGAGAAAATCCAACTAAAGCTTTTATTCAGCTGATAAAGCAAGCTGGGTTAACATTGGTGAGAACAGTTTCTTGCACATGGAACAAATTTCTTTCAGGCATAAACAGAAGGGACCTTTAATTTACTTTCAAATTTAAATTTAAAATTGGTTTTGAGATGGGCCAAGCACCCTACGGAGATGGTAACCTCTTTGCCAGCAGCGAATGATGCATTTTCATAAATCATTCTAGAGTCATATTCACTGTACACCTTCAGATCAATAATAAATACTTAGAGCAAGATTGTTAGGCATACGGCTTGGATGCTAGATCTGGCCATAGAAGGAGTTTATGAGACTGCCTCCTTCTGTTGCTGCTGTTCTGCCTATCCTTTGTCATGCCGCACTGGCATTGCTTTAAATATCACCTCCTACCAGTTAGCACAGTGGGGGAATTTAGTCTGGATGAAATATTAAGAGACCTGGGCTGGAACCTGGAAGATCAGAAAAGGGTTTGCAATCACCAGGGGACAGAAATTGGCCAGTGTAGCCATCATCTTAACATAAATGCTATGCTTTTTGCTAAAAAGACTCCCTCTCCCTCTCTCTCTCTCTCTCTCACACACACACAAACACCCACTTTAAAAACCAACAACAAATATCATCAGATGTCTGTTTAAATTGAAGACAGAATAATTTATACCGAATAATACACTTCCTACGTAGATTTCTGTATCTGTGCTCCTGGCAACTATGGCCAGTACTTAACCCAGTCTGCTTCTGGTGTGTGTTTTATCATCTGCTTCATTATGACTTTTTTGGCATTGTCCCTAAGATCTTACATGGCACAGAGAGAGGGAGGGAGGGAGCACATCACAGACTGATAGTGCATGATTCTGGTAGATCACCATCTTCCCTTCAACTGAAATGGCTTGAGTTTGCAGGAGAGGCTTGAAATGTGACATTTTGTAACTGACACACTTGCTGTTTTACACTTGTGGATGCTGGAACCAAAGGTAAAGTCCCCAAATCACTGTAGATGTTTTGTGCCACTAAACCTGTGAAAGGTTTTGGAAGCAACTGATTTTAGCTCAAAAATAGATGTTCTTCCCCTGAACCTATAGCAAGATCCTAAACTGGATCAGTTACTTGGAGAATACATTGGATAAGCTGTTTGAACTGAAATAATGTCTCACATATTTCTAGGCCTCATTGTTAAAGGTTTTCAAACGTACCCTGAAGACTCACCCGTTTATCATGGCCTACTATTGAGCTGGCATTCTACTAGGGCCTCTGGTTTGAATGTTCATTTTTATTTTATAATTGTTTTTCTTGGCTTATTATGTTTTCTCTTTTTAAGCTTTGTTGTGCACCACTTTATCTTAAAAGGCAATCTATATCACTTCTAATTAAACCCACCCATGAGCTGCCACTGCTGAGGACAGCCAAATGCAAAACACAATGACACATATCCTTTTTCGGACACTAAGGAGACATGCATGAGGAGGGAGGAAAGTGCTAGCCCCAATCCCTGTGTCTTCATTCTTCTCAAAAGGAGAGCATAGAGGCTCTTCTTGAGATCCAGAACACTGGAAAACCAGTGTTCCAATTGCATAAAGAGCCTCCCTGTGGAGAGGAGATTCAGCTCTCGGGACCACTGCTTTCCACATGTGGAATGTGACAACAGAAAGGGTTTGGCCAGCATGCTCCCCTTCCCTACATCTTCATTACAAATAGGGCTCATATGTTAGTCCATGTGATGTTCACCCTTGTGGCCCCTGCTTGTCTCCCCAAACACAGAGCTCACGAAGGTAAACCAAAACCTCTCTTCACACGCTGCCACCAGTTGATCTCTTTATCAACTTATTTTACTTAGCAAAGATGAAGGTCCATTCAGTACTGACTTATTAATAAAACAGGTTTATTAATTACAGATGGTTTCTAGGATAATTCATAAGCATATTCTTTCAGTTTCACCAAGCATCAATATTAATCTTCTATATTAAATATCACAGGTTACTAATCACACCACAGACTAATCACTCCTCAGATCCCCAAACTATCTCTCTCTCTCTCTCTCTGATTCCAAACCCTGACTCAGACTCTCTCCCACTCTCCTCTCAGGCTCCGCCTTTTAACATCTCTTGAGGCCCCACCTCTTAACCACATTAGCATATAACTCATGAATATTACATATCTTATTACATAACTTAGGGTGAACGCTACAGTCCATTTTGATCCAAAACAGGAAATGGGCAAGTTTGTCAGTTTCTCCCACATTCTGGGAATTTTTTTAAAATAAATTCTAGAATTAAACAAGATAAAAGAGAGAAAAAAACCCATCAGTGTACCTTTCAGTACAGAAGGGGGTAGAGGTGTGCAATGTCATTTTAAATTGCAGCTTGTGTTGGCAGTCCTATGTTATATGTGATGACACCTTCCTTTCTTAGGAGTGCTACTTCACCAGCTGTAGGCTTCCTGATGTCCTTCTGACATTTCTAGCTTCCATAAAGCATAATGTCCTGCTGACTCAAAATAGTTCCAAGTATAGTAGAGCTTTTGACAGGACGTTTTCATACCATGATAGTCATGGTTGAACATCTTATACATTATGGTGGAACATTTCGTAAGAACCTGAATTTTCTGATGGGCATCTGGTGTTGCCTATTTGGGTTGTAAAAACTGAATGTTGGCATCAGTGTATCCAATAAATTTTGGTAAGATATGCTTTCTATGTCTGAGGTGATATGAAACATGGACAATTGTCTGACACTTTGCCAAAATCCAGAACTTTGTCTGCATAGGGAGATTACCCAAGATAGATCAAGGATTCTGAAGTCTTCTTCAAACACGGCAAACCAGTTTATAACCCTTTGCTAGAGCAAACAGCAGCTGCACTTGACCTCATAATGATTTTCTAGCATACAGAATAATATTCTATTCATAACCCTGAAGTTCATGAATCCGTAACTTCACAGTGAAGTCATCAGAAACTGGCTGCTTATGGTACATAGACTCTCCTTGCAAATGCTCTGACTAGCGTTGACTACAACTTACCGCTTCCTGTTTTGAACCTGGGAGGTTTTCCAGGATGTGATGAGTTGTCATTATGGTATGTGCTTGAAGAGATACAAGCCCAGTCACCATAATGTTAGCCAAACTTTAACACATAAAATACAACCATGTGAACATGGCTGAAACACTCAGAAAGTGGAATGTGAAGGTAAAAAGAAGCCAGGGGAAAATACGTCCCAAATGTAACAATGTCCACAGATGTGCAGAAGGACATCCTCGATTTGGAAGGTCCTTATTATTGTTTAAATATTGAAAGAATTTAGAAGCTAGAACACCATTTGTGCAGTAGAGCAAATGCTGATAGAAAGCCAGAGCACATTTGGAATGGTGGTATTTCCTTTACTATAAGGAGAGTATCGGCTTATGGGTGTTTGGGGAAAAAAATGAATGTTCTGGCCCCATTTCTGCATTAGTTTTCCTACTCTAAAGGGGTGACAAATATGCAAATTAAAAACTACAGAAGACTCTTCTTCTATTATCTGCCATTTACTTTTCATAAAACTCATCCTGCTGAGTTTTTTTTTTTTAAAGAAAGGGGTAATTTGAAAACTGCTATTAATAACCAACATTGAATTGTACTACATATACTTATTGCACAAAGGTTGTTATCCATTTTGTATCTGCCATAGGAAGAAAAATACATTTCATCTATGAATTAATGTAAGCCATTTATAGTTTATGAATCCAAAATCCTCTAGGATGTCCCCAAGTGCTGGAGTTTGCTTATGAATCTTTGAGCGAGCTGAAGGAAATGTAAAAGCAAATGTAGACAGACAGCTCCCTATTGAATACATATCCACAGAGACTCGGCAACACTTGTTCTTCTTTCTAGCAAGGGTGTGGAATAAATTACACTTGAAAGAATAATATTCTTCAGATACACCTATTTTGGCTGGCAGTAGGCCTCATGTGCTCTTCAGGGAGCTGCCATGACAACCACAGTAAGACAGGTGGGTCTAGACGTGCACATTCGCTGCAGAATGGCACCAGACCAACAAATCAATATTTAATGTGGAAGCTGCTTCAGACCCTCACATGCATAATTTATCTCCACTTTGGGGTACAGATGGGCCAGAATCAAGCCCTACACTCAAACTACAGGGAACACCACCTGCCCGAAAACCTCTTCGAGTTCCCTTCTCTTTGATATGGCCCAAATTAGCATCTCTATCAGAGATACCACATTCTGTGAATTGTGTTTCATTTGTATTCAAGCACCCATGTTGCTGTTTATGTCTTTGTTCTGTTTTAGAAAATACCTATATAAAGCATTTTAGGATTAACCTGAAGACCAAATCATAATCTGTTAGCAAAGCCGACTATTGCTCACCATTTCTTTTGCTTTTTTAAAAAATTGCCCTTTGTACTTTATTCTCTTCTCCATTCTAAAATCTACATTTAAATCAATGATTAATTGATTAGTCATGCTGATGAATGATTTCAGCCTTATCTTGAAAAACAATACCCAATAACATGGGTATTGTGTTTTTGGGTACAGCTAATAACATGGGTATTTTGCTAGAAATATGAAATTATTCAGATTGCACCCTAGATCTTAAGGTGAACTTGAGCAACTCAATATCTTTAATATATGAAGAATACTTAGGCCAGAATCCTGTTTGTTGCTCCCAACAGAGTAACTCTGTTGGCATGCATTTCAGTAGCAGATTGCTGTCAGCTAAGAAGTCAGTGTAGGCCTTTGCTCTCATATACCAGATGAGTAACCAAGTGGCTGAAATCCTATTGAGTAGCTACGCTTGTACAACTTGATGTTACACAAACGGTAGCTCTAATTGTGCAATCCTCTTTGCCGGACAACTTTACACAGACATAATTTTATGTTATGCAAAGACAAGCAGGATTCCGGTCGGGGTGTGACAGCAGTTCCCTATGCTGACTTCTTAAATGGCAATATTTTGCTGTGGAAATTTACACTGATGGGGTTATGGGAGTACAAATATTTTATTCCCATGCTGCCTTTTTTCTTATAAAGAGATTTGCCATAATTGAAATACAAGTAAAATTAACAACAAATTATTCAATTAGAAAGCAGTTAAACATAGAATAGTAAAATAATAAACACAGAACAATACTGAAAAACCTTTCAAAACAGTTTAAAATACTTTAATCCCCAAATCTCAAAATCACAGAAGAGTCCAGCTTCAATGCCCAATTTAGTTAAAAGCCTGTTTCAAAAGAAACACCTTTATCTGTAACAGGCTTCTGGTCCTAACCAGCAGGACATGGGGAGAGATGTTCCAACCCCAGCTTTCCTATGAGAGGTTCACTGTCTTCCTCCATATATCTCAAGTAATAATTGGGGGGGGGGGGGGGGACAAAAACCAAAAACACATGCAGTGTTACATTATTCCACTGTTCCTTCATCAGGTGCTGCCAAATCATAAGTGCTAATTATGTGGAGTTACATAAAACCACTCAAGAAACTCCATATTACCAGGAAGGGGCAGTTTGGCACAGTAAAAGTGTGCTTTCAGAAACGGAAGTGTAGACTTCAGCTTATGTATGTTGGGTCATTTTTCCATCTTAGAAACTGAGAACCATTACATGAGTTTGCAACTGTAAGTCTACTTACTTGAAAAGGTTCTCTTCAACTCAGTGGGATGTGTTTCTGAGTAAACATGCTTAGGATTGAGCTGCCAGTGGGATATCAACTGCAAAGAATTTTGTATATTAAAATACAACTGTAATTGGTAGATAGCTAGATTAATATCAAACACTACAACACTGAAATGTGCGGTATGTAAAATATCAGATGAAGTTCAGTATTAATTGTGTTAGCTGTTATTTACTTGCTACACAGTAATAATGTTTATGGCACAAGGAAAGAATCGTACAAATATGTTTATAGATCCTACATTTAATGGAGAAGTTCCAGCTCACAGTAGGCATTTCCTTGGGATTAAAAATATAACGTATGTGTAATCTGAAAAACACACTGCCCTGTATGTGAAAAATTATGTTGAGGAAATTTTCCTCCTGTCAGACTTAAATGTAAGTGATATGATAGCACACAACATGAACATAACAAGGTATGAGCAAGAAGGATTTGCTTTTGACTTGTTAAGAAATAGGCTTACCAATTCACAAATTTATTACAAGATTAGCCCTTAATACCTGATAATCACCTTCGTCAGGGAACATTTCATCTCTGTCGAAGGCAAATGAAATGTCGAGATGGGCCTTGAGCCTTGCTACACATGGGCTGCTACAACGCCCAATATTTTTTTAGTGATTGAGAGAAAAAGGAAGATGTGCCATTTAAATAAGCAGGGTGCCATGGATAACTCAGCTTAACTCTCTCCAGCAGCATTACAGCTGGATAGGTGTGGCAAATGTCAAAGGCTTGAAGATTATTATGGCAGACTTTCCAAAGCACAGGACAAAATGTTAACATCAGTTTATATGAAAATCTATTAGTGTATGATTATTTTATGTGCTGTCCTTAACTATATCGAGTTTGAAACTACATAAAGTTACATAGAGGTTGCTTTGGCAAGTAACTATGAAAGTGTATGTGGGTTTTCTTTTCGCTTGTTTTTGTTTCTTTAAGTAAAAAAAAGAATATCCTAAAATCCTGTTGGGTGGGTTCTACCAGCACAACAGGGAACAATGTTATCAGTAGTGGTTTGCTCCTCATCAAAGCCTTGCTTTTCTGATTTCTAGGGACATGCCACTTTCAAGCCATGCATAGCATAAAACTGAAAAAAATAAGTCTCTAATCAGTGGTAGTCTGCCGCTGACCACGACATCATTTCCACGCCCAGGTAGAGCTGCACCATAGAATTTTGGCCATTATATAATGTAGAGAGCTGACCTCCATAAATTAAATCAGATCCTAAAAACTGTGATTCCCATTCAGAAAATTAATAACCCATATTGTAGAATTTCCTGGGGGATTCTGGGATATGTAGTCAACAGTAACTTTTCCAGGCTCTGGGTGAGACTAACTTAGGTTCCACTGATTCAGTGAACTGGAATTCACTGCACTGGAGAAACTGAGTTTCACAGAACTGTTTAAAGGGAAAACTTAGAACTGCACAATAACTTGTGATTGTGATTTGCATGCATGCTATGTGTTGCTGCAACCCACTTGTGTGTTTCCTTTCTTGTTTTGTTGCTTGGAGTCTTATTGCATGACATTTGGGAGCCTACATAGAGTAACTTAAAATTCTCAGAACTAGGGGATTGAAACCAACAATGTAGCAGATTCTTCAAGCTTTCTAGAAGAGACATCAAGAGCTCCAGAGCAACACACACAGAATGTGGTTATTGAAAATTTCTCAAATGTATTTGCTGAAAGCTGTAGGGAAAGTGTCACTGTTAAAATCCCTGGATCACTTGCTTTGCTCCTTCATTGTGGCAAAATGTTTGATTACACACAGGTTGGCAAATTAGTTGTTTGGCAAAAACAGTGTCCCAAGCTGAGCACTGCATATTTTACTGTCTGCTCTATGTTAGCATCTGAACTGGAGAAGTTAATTTTAGGGACTATAATTCCGAGAATCTCCTAATAACCAGCTAGCATGGAAAAACACACCTTTTCAAAGCGCTGCTGGGCACAGATCGGGCCAGTGAGTGGGGAGGAAGACAACTGCTATTGAGTTGTGCTGTTGGGTTTTTGTTTTTGTTTTTTAAAAAAACAATAAGATCTCTGCAATTTGTGCAAACTGCAAAACTAGTGTCCTTTCCTTTTGACAAGTAAAGTATGCACACAGATACAAAAGCAAACGCAACAATCACTGATTGCTAAGAGATGCAAATACCTCCCCTTATGCTTCTAATCCTTCAAAGTCCATTTAACTAAGCAGCACCCACTGTTATTATGTGCAGATTGTCTTAGTTTTATTAGAGAAAGTTTTGCAAAATTGTGCTCACTTTGCTTACACACAATTACTTGTTTCTCTTGTTGAGTGCCAGAAAATATCTTACCCACTCTCAGGTGAGGAGAATATTTTTTTGCTTCCTTGTGATCTCCTTTGAGGATAAAATGAGAGAACATGGAGCCACCAAGAGAGCACTATAGCTATGAAAGAACTACTGCAGTCATTAGGGAAGTTTTTTGACTCAAAGATATACAGCCAACATAGACTTCCTTATTATTTTATTTTATTTATTTTATTTTATTTATTGAACTTGTATCCCGCCCATCTAGACAGTGTCTACTCTGGGCGGCTCACATCAAATAGAATAAAAACAGTTAACATATAACAACAGTTTCACAACAGTGAACAATCATTCAAGATGGAGATAAAAGATAAAACAAGTGGTGCCCGGAGGGAAGGCCTGCCTAAATAGCCAGGTTTTGAGTTGGCTTTTGAAAATACCCAGCGAAGGGGCCAAGCGGATCTCGGAGGGGAGGTTATTCCAAAGACAGGGAGCCACTGCCGAGAAGGCCCGGTTTCTTGTTTTTTCCTTCCAGGCCTCCTTCGGCGTTAGGCTCCTCAGCCATCACTCCTGGCTAGAACGAGTATTACAGTACTTTGAGGACCAAAGCAAATTTAAAACCTGAATCACAGAACCATTTCTGACATGGACTAGCTAAAATGTGTGCGTGTGTGCTCCTGTTCATTACCTAGCAGGCACACCCACCCTGTGAAGAATTCTAGCAGCAAAACCTAATAGTATTGGCAGAGAGTAATTTATTAGCTTCAATAACACCCTGACATTCTCACAAGACTGAGAGTATCTCTGGAGAGTGGAAACTTTTATTTGTTCGCTCATTTTTAAATGTTCTCCCAAAACTTTTGGGATCTACATTTGGCAGTCTTGTTCTACAGGAACAAAAAAGAATGCAAAGTAAAACACATTGGAACAAAATGTAAGGAGCAAGCATATGGCAAAGAATTTTTTACAGACACATCAGCTAAGTAATGGGTGGGCACCTGTAGCCCTCCATCTTTTGCTGGGTTGTATTTCCCACAGTTCTTCACCGTTGGCTATGATAGCTAGGAATCCTGGGACTTTCATGTCACTATTTGGAAGGACACAGTTGTCCACCCCTCTTATAGGTAAAGGCGGAACTTGGAAACAGAAGTAAAAATCCAGGGAAGAGTCAATTGATAAGGACCACCACAAACATTTGAGACGTTGTACATACAGAGATACCAAGCAGGTTCTGTCTAGAGCAGTAGCTCTGAAAGTTAAGTCCCCAGATGTTATTGAGCTGTAACTCTCCAAATCTTTCAATAGCATTCCAACGACATTTGCAGACTCAAATTTGTGAAGAGGGATCTCTGAAGAGCTGGGAACTCATTGTTCACAAATGCTTCTTCAGCTAACTTCTCAGTCCAACAACAAATTTAGATGGGAGAGTTCTCTTTTCAGAGCTTAACAGTTCTGCCCCAAACACTGCCTTCTTGTGTTTGCTAGACAGTTTATGAATGTTTTCCCCCACTGTTGTAGATCAGACTAGCTGTTGTGCTATGATTATATCTTTAGACACAAAGTTTATTTAGCTTTGTTCCGATAAGGTCCCTGTTGAGGACATTGTGTCACGACTGTCCTACAAGCTAACACCACTTGTCTCAGTACCCTGTCGCTCACCATCAATCTCTGACATGCCTCTTGCGTGTACCTAGATTATGTACCCAATCTCAGGCACCCACCACATCATTTACTACGCTACCACCAGTTGATCTCTTTGCCAACTATGTTTACTGTGAAAGACTGAGGTCCATTCAGTACTTAACTTTGAAATAAGAACAGGTTTATTGTTTACAAGTTGTTTCATGAATAGCCAAACGTTCAGCGTGGAAGCAGGCGGTGCAGCATGGCCTCTCCCAATATGAAGAGGCACTTGTTCAGCAGGCCGAGGCAAAGAGGCAGTCCTGAAACCAGCAAAATCAGAGAGCTGGACAGGGGACAGATTGTATTTGTTTTCAGTGTGGAAGGGATTATCACTCTCGAATTGGCCTTCTCAGCCACACTAGATGCTGTTCCAAGACCTCTATTCAGAGCACATTACCATAGTCTCTTGAGACTGAAGGATGCCTACTCACTTAAGCACATTCTTAAAGTTACACAAAGTGTTCAGTATATTCCTTTAACCTCTTCTATACTTAATTAATACAGATAACACTCTGACTGTTCACTCTCTAAAATCTCTCTCTGCCACAAAACTCCTAAACTATCTCTCTATCTCTTCAAACTCTCCACTTTCTGCTTCAGCGCCCCTTCTATGTAGCTGGCTCTGCCTCCCAACAGCTCCCTATTGGTTCATGCAAATGCACTGCTGAATATGCATGACAGGGTGACCATTACAACTCCTCCCCCTTAAAAGGTTTGTCTTATGAGGGGAAACCTACCAGTTTACCCTCATAAACAAACAGCAAGACATTTAATAAATTTACTAACATTCTTACCATACTTATAACTACCTATACACACTTTCCATATGGGCTTCTATCAAGTAATACATTTACTACTTAAACCTACCACATTATACATTCCTGGAAACCATACATTCATAAACATTTACACCTAGATTAAATCAAACATTACAGATATAAACATAAACATTTACATTTAGTCATCAGGTCTTCTGGACAAAGCGTCCACTACCACATTTAAAGATCCTTTGATGTTTCTAATTTCAAAGTCATAATCTTGGAGAATCAAGGACCACGTGGTCAGTTTGCTACTGTTCGTTTGCAAAGTTCTCAACCATTTCAAAGGTGAGTGGTCAGTGCACAGTGTAAACTTTCTTCTCCATATGTACGGCTTTAGCTTCTGAAGAACCCAGACAATAGCCAAACATTCTTTTTCAATGGTTGTTAAGTGTCTCTCATTAGGTTGCAGGTTTTTGCTTATGTATGTTACCGGGTGAAAAGTCCCATTGACGTTCGTCTGGCAAAGAACAGCTCCCAGTCCAGTGTTCGATGAGTCTGTATAAATGGTAAACTCCTTTTTAAAGTCAGGTGCCATCAGAACAGGTCTTGATGTCAGTGCTGTCTTTAGTCGTTCAAAGGCATCTTGGCACTCTGGGGTCCACACGATGGTCTTGGCTTGCTTCTTCTTGGTCAAATTGGACAGAGGCACAGCTATCTCGCTGAAGTTGGGTACAAATCATCGGTAGTATCCAGCTAGTCCAAGGAAGGAATGGATTTTCTTTTTGGATTTAGGGATAGGCCATTTGTCAATTGCCTCTATATTATCATCTAGGGGCTTGATCTTTCCTCCCCCAACTAGATGTCCCAGGTACTTTATTTCATGACTACCAATCTGACATTTGGCAGCTTTTATCATTAATCCTGCCTTCAGTATTCTTTGCAGCACTAACTCTAGGTGTGACACATGTTCTACCCAGGTCTGGCTGAAAGTTCCTATATCATCCATATAGGCCATTGTAAATCCCCTTAAGCCATGCAGAGTTCTGTCCACCAGTCATTGAAAAGTAGCTGGGGCATTTTTCAATCCAAATCTCATGATCTTGTATTCATATAATCCCAGGGGACTACAAAATGCAGTTTTTTTTCCTAATCTTTTGGGTTCATTGGTACTTGCCAAAAAACCCTCGTTAAGTCTAAGCTTGAAATAAAAGGACATTTGCCTATAGTTTCTATCAGGTCATCTAATTGTGGCATAGGATAGGCATCCACCTTGGTGACATGGTTCAATTTCCTGTAATCCACACAGAATCTGACACTCCCATCAGGCTTATCCACCAGGACTATAGGTGCCGCCCAAGGGCTCATGGATGGGGTGATGATATTAGCCTTCAGCATTTCATTTAATTCTGTGAGTATTTTGTCCATATAGGGTCCAGTTATTCTATAGGCAGTAACAGCTATAGGTCTAGCATGTCCTGTGTCTATACTGTGCTCAACCCCTTTTGCTACACCTGGTTTTGATGAAAATACAGCTTTATATTTTTTTAAGAAGGACAGACACCTCTTCTTTCTGTTCCGGTGAAAGTGCAGGGCTAAGGACTACATCCCTGGGGTTGTTTTTAGACTCCCCTCTGCCTTCCCAGGATAATAGCTTTTGTTCTTCTGGGTTTTCAGTTATGGAAGATAGAACCAGGTTTTCTTTTCAGAAATATGGCTTTATCATATTCATATGGACCACCTTTCGATGTTCATCCCCCCTCTGGAGAATATAATTGACTGAACTCATCTTGGAGACTACAGTGTATGGACCTTCCGAAGCTAACTGAAGCTTGTTCCCTTTGATGGGTCTCAACATTAACACCTCCTCTCCAGGATTAAACAATCTCTCTCTGGCTTTATGATCATACCAGGTTTTCTGTTTGTGTTGGGCCTCCTTTAAATTCTCCCCTGCTAGTTCTAAAGATCTCTGCAAAGTATTCATCAAGTCATCCAAGTATTCTATTACAGAGACAGGGTCCATTTCCTTATAATCCTCCCAATTTTGTCTCAACAGGCCTAGAGGGCCCTGAACTCGTCTTCCAAACAAAAGTTCAAAGGGACTAAAGCCTGTACTCTCTTGGGGGACATCTTTATAGGCATAGAGCAGGGATTGTATCTTGCGGTCCCACTCATAAGGGTTTTGCCCTCCCCACCCCGGAATAAAGAGTGAGTCAATAAATATGGGTTAAAACACAGGCCACACTTTATTAATCATAATCAATGTTGCCATCCTTTGGCAAAGTGGGGCCTGCCATAGTGCAGAATCAGGTAAATCGCAGAGGTCTCAAAGTACCCCTTAAGCAACCAATGGACGAGTCTTAAAGATGGCGAGAACCCGGCCGGCCGCAATTTGACCACCCCCGGACCTCAAGCCAGCTTTTACATGTTGACTGTTGGTCCGGTTGTGGCCCAGCGCATCTCTCTCCCCAAGCACTGTAATCACACGATCCGCAGCGCTGTGAGGTCAGATGGGCTATAGCTTACCTGAGTTTGCAATGGGACTCACCAGAAAAAACCTGATATATCCACACTACCCACCAGTGTGACCGAATTTGCACCTTGTAAAATGCCAGCACCCCGTTCCAGTGTGGGATAGGTGAAAAATCCCTGCATCCAAGAGCCAATCAGGACGCAGTTCAAAAATTCCTATCCGGCTCCAAAGGCAAACAGGTAAACTCACACTAGAATATAGGGTGAGCGGGTGGGTGCCAGAAAAGGAATTTTATTTATTTATTTATTAAATTTATACCCCGCCCATCTAGACCGAAGTCTACTCTGGGCGGCTAACAATAAAAAATGGAATAAAAACAATATAGTAAAATAAAAAACAACAATAATAATATAGTTCAAGATGGGGGAAAAAATAAAAATATTCAAGTGATGACAGGAGGGAAAGCCTGCCTAAAGAGCCAGGTCTTAAGTTTGCTCTTAAAAACACCCAGCGCGGGAGCCAGACAAATCTCCGGGGGCAGTCTATTCCAAAGGCGAGGGGCCACTGCCGAGAAGGCCCGGTTTCTTGTTCTTTCTCTCCGGGCCTCCCTCGGCGTTAGACCCCTCAGCCGCCCTTCCTGGCTAGAATGAGTGGTTCGGGTAGATCTAGGTGGGAGGAGGCGTTCCGCTAGATATCAAGGTCCTAAACCATTTAGGGCTTTATATGTCATCATTAACACTTTGAAATCAATGCGGAAACGAACGGGCAGCCAATGCAAGGCAGCCAGAGTGGGGGAAATATGCTGATATTTTCTCGTCCCACTGAGAAGTCTGGCCGCCGCATTCTGCACCATTTGAAGCTTCTGCATCAATCTCAAAGGTAGCCCCACGTAGAGTGCATTGCAGTAGTCTAATCTCGAGATTACAAGTGCATGGATCAGAGTGGTGAGCGCCCCAACATCAAGATAGGGACGCAGCTGGGGAATAGGTGGAGTGGACCACTGATGCCACCTGGGTTTCCATGGTGAGCGCCGGATCCAGATGGACCCTCAAGCTGCGAACCTCACTCTTTGTGGTGAGAGTCACTCCCCCAAAAGAGAGGGAGTTTCCAAAACCACCAATGGAGGGGCCACCCACCCTCAGGACCTCCGTCTTGTCTGGGTTCAGCCTCAGTCCATTCTCCAGCATCCATTGCAGTACAGCCTCCAGGCAGCGCTGAAGGGATGGAACAGCATCCACTGTGGTTGGAAAAAATGAGATGTAGAGCTGGGTGTCATCAGCGTACTGATGGCACGAAGCCCCACACCCCCTGATGACCCCACCCAGCGGCCTCATGTAGATATTAAACAGCATTGGGGAGATAATTGAGCCCTGCAGAACCCCACAATTGAGGCTCCACGGGGCCGAAACACTCTCCCCAAGCTGTATTCTCTGAGGACGGTCCTCCAAGAAGGATCGGAGCCAGGCAAGTGCCAGACCACCGATTCCCAGCTCGGAGAGCCTCCCCAGGAGGATACCATGGTCGACGGTATTGAAGGCGGCTGAGATATCGGGGAGGACCAACAAAGACATTTTGCCCCTGTCAGCCTCCCTCAGCAGGTCATCAAACAGGGCAACCAGTGCCGTTTTCGTACCGTGGCGTGGCCTGAAGCCTGACTGGAATGGATCCAGGGCATTGGTTTCATCCAAAAGAGTCTGAAGCTGGTCAGCCACCACCCTCTCTACCACTTTGCTAAGGAAAGAAACATTGGTGACGGGCCTATAATTGCCAATGTTGTCCGCTGCCAAACTTGGTTTCTTCCTTATGGGCCTAATGAGTGTCTCCTTGAGGGCAAGGGGAACCTTTTCCTCCTGGAGAGACCCATTAATTATTGCTGTGGCCCATTCAGTTGTTGTAGGCCTGGCTGCTTTGATTAGCCAGGCCGGACAAGGGTCAAGGGAGGAGGTGGTGGCACGACAGTGGTCAAGCGCTTTGTCCACCATATCTGGCGTCACAGGCTGAAAGAGATCGAGTCTCATCAGGCAAGGCGGAGCGCTGGACGTCCCTGCTTGATCTACTGTATTCAAAAAAGGAGAGACCTCCCGGTGGATGGCCTCCACTTTAGATTTAAAAAATGCTGCAAATTGGTCAGGTGAAATACTAGTAGGAGGCCCATCACTTAGACCAATTCCGGATAGATTGCGAACTATACGGAAAAGTTCCGCCTGCTGATTTGAAGCTTTGCTTATCCGGACAGCAAAGTGAGCTCTACTAGCAGCCCTCATCTTAGTAAGATAGTGGTTAGTCGCGGAGAGGGCAGAGAGAGGGGGGAACATCCCTTAAATAACCTAAAGTTCCCCCCTCTCGCTCAACTGCTCTCGTGAGACCTAGGGTCTCACGTTATCCCGGGAGTGAGGCAAAGGCGAGCCGCGCTGCTGAAGCTTCAGCTCAGCAGCGGCTCGAGCATTCTGCAAAATATGCCCATATCATTCTCATTAAAGTTCCATTGAACTTTTCCATGAGCCCATTTGTTTGAGGATGATAAGGGGACGATGTTACATGGGTGATGCCACAAACTTGCCACAGCCTTTTCATTAATTTTGATGTAAAGGAGGTTCCTAGGTCTGTGACTATTTCAGAGGCAAAGCCCATTCTGCACAGATAACTGATCAATGCATCTGCTCCTGTCTCAGTTTCAATGTTTTGTAATGGCATGGCTTCAGGATATCTAGGAGTGAAATTGATTATGCTTAATATGAATTTATTTCCTCTTTTGGTGGCTCGTGGCAGGGGTCCTACGATGTCCAAACCTAACCGTTGGAATGGGGTTGAAATAATAGGTAAAGGGCATAGTTTAGCCCTAGGTTTGTCATTTCCAGTACCCCTTCTCTGGCACATATCACAAGCTTGACAAAACTGCTTAACTTGCTGACCCATTCCTGGCCAGTAAAAGTTCCTTGCAACCCTTTGTTTGGTACGCAATATTCCCATGTGAGCTCCAAAAGCATCACTATGCACCTTGCTTAAGATCTTATCTCTATATTTTTCAGGTACAATAAGTTGTTTGAGGTTTCCATCTCCACCCCTTTGAGGCGCTAACAAAACTTCCCTATATAACAAATTGTTATCTATTATAAATCTCTGGGTGTTCAGGCATTAATGAAGAGGGAGTTCCCTTCGCTTTCTCAAAGCACTATATAAGGGTGGTATCTTCCTTCTGTTCATTAACAAAGGATGAACTATTAGGGTTTTTCACAAATATAACTTCTGCCATTTCATTCCCCTCAGGGTTTCCTTTTAAACTGGGGCTTTCCAGATTGATTTCAGAAGTTAGGGATTCCACTTTTCCCTCAGGGATTGTTAACTGCCCTCCCTGGGAATGTGTTATAACAAAAGCACTCTGCACATGCTTGGAAAGATCTAACCTGATCAAACAAGGTACTGGAATTTGATCAGAAATTGCCACATCCCAAATTCCAACCCAGTCTCGATAGGTTATCTTAACTTTAGCCATAGGTAAAGTCACTGGAATAGAACTTATTCCCTTGATTGTAACATTTTGATTTGTAAGTATTTGTTCTTTAGGAACCACATCAGGATGATACAGAGTTAAGTGGGAACAGGTATCTACAATCCCCACATAAGGTGCCCCATTAATAAGAATTATCTCCCCAGAGCTTTGCAGTAAAATATTATCTGTTTTTATGAGAAAGCACTGCATGACTCTTGCTTGTGGCAGATTGGAATTTTCTGTCGCGATTGTTGCCATGGAGACAGAACCATCGTTACAGCCTCCTTCAGTGGCTTCCACCGATTTTATGCAGTAAACCTTCTTGTTCTGGCTATCATCTTTTCCATTTATATTTTTATTGTTTTGCATACATTTTGACCGAACATGTCTAAATTCACCGCAGTTATAGCATCGTTTATTAGCCCTTTGATCATACTGAGGAGATCTATCAAACTTTTCCTTAGGATTCATTCGCTTCTGCGGACTAGACCCTGGCAACTTAGGTGTGGTACCAAGCTGGCCATCTTTCCCTGACATTTTACTGTGGTAACTTTTATTGAATGATTTCTTACTGTTGTCCCAGTTCTACCTGTAAAATTTTACCTCAGAAAACTTAGGATCTCTGATCCCACTGATAAAATCCGCCATTTCTGAAGCCTGCTGAATATTTTTGGGCTCTTTGTCTTTAACTAAATACCCCAGTTCTCCTGGTAAAACAGAATAAAACTGTACTAACCCAATTACATTCTTCATTTGGTCTAATGTGGTTACATATTCCTGCTCCAATCACCTATTCAAAAACTGACCCATACATGCCCCTAATTGAGCAAATGATTCATCAGCTTTCTTGTTAATTGACCTGAATTTTCTTCTGAGATGTTCAGCATCAATCCCAAATCTAGAATACACAAGCTTTTTATATACATCAAAGTCTCTAGCTTCTTCTCTAGGCATTTGAGAATAGATTTCGTCAAGATCACCCCCGATCCTAGATCTTAAAATTATCATTTTCTCCTCATCTTTCACTCCAAAGTCCCAACAAGCTCTTTCAAATGAGATAATAAATTATTCTGGACTATCTCCCTGTTTGTACTGAGGGAATTTCTTCAGATCTACTTTGGATGGAATAGTACCCTCATTTGAATTACTATTATTGTTATTTTGAGAGGCTAGTTCCATTTTCCTCATTTCTGTTTGGAACTGCGTTTCTCTGTCTCTTTGCCTTTCTCTGGCTCTTTCTTTCTCCATTTCAAGTTCTATTTCCTTAGCTCTTTCTTCAGCCCTGGCTTTCTCTCTGATCTCCAATTCTTTAAGCCTGAATTCCTGGTCTAACCTCCATTTTCCAAACTCTTGGGGGCTTAGAACACCTTGTCTTTCTGAGGCATTTCATCAAATTCCTCCTGTTCCATTGGAGCTAGAGGGTCTCCATTTCCCTCCACTTCATGAGGTAAACTTTGTGCCTCCTGACTCCCTTTTTGGCTTCGTTTGGGTGGCATGTTTAAGTCAGAGTGAATTAGTCTTTAATGTCTGTACTGCTTTTAAAAAGGACCTGTCTTTCTGCTTTTTATTCCAGTAACTATGTTGTTCTTGCTAAGCTGCTCTCTCTGGCTGCTTTCCAGCTCACAACCTTTTAGTTACTGTGTTACTTCGTCTGAGCAATTCTTGCCCTCAGACACCAAAATAATTTTCTTTTCAAGCCTCTGCTTTTTATTATTACCACAGATTTGTTCTAACTCTGGCTTCCCTCTCATCCACGATAGTTCTCTCTCTCTGAGCCCCAGATTTCGGGTAAACTCACTAGGTTTTCCAAATCCTGAGGTAAAAGAAATTTCCTTTAAGAGTTGGTTCCCTCACTTAAGTTCCCTCAGATCTAGGTTCAGAAGCCCTGCTACTTAAGCTTTTCCATGAACGTAAGCTTTCTTTAGCAAGTGACCCACTTCTTTACCACACATCCCAACTAAATAGGTAACCACGACTCCACAAAATTAACTTTTAAAACTTAGGCTTCACTGGATTACGTCGAATCGCACCGCTGTACACCAATTATCATGACCATCCTACAAGCTAACACCACTTGTCTCAGTACCCTGTCACTCACCATCAATCTCTGATGTGCCTCTTGTGTGTACCTAGATTATGTACCCAATCTCAGGCACCCACCACGTCCTTTACTACGCTGCCACCAGTTGATCTCTTTACCAACTATGTTTACTGTGAAAGACTGAAGTTACACAAAGCGTTCAGTATATTCTTTTAACCTCTTCTATACTTAACTAATACAGATAACACTCTGACTGTTCACTCACTAAAATCTCTCTCTGCCACAAAACTCCTAAACTATCTATCTCTTCAAACTCTCCACTTTCTGCCTCTATGTAGCTGGCTCCGCCTCCCAACATCTCCGTATTGGTTCATGTAAATGCACTGCTGAATACGCATGACAGGGTGACCGCTACACATTGTATTGCATGTTTTCTAGCACAACTGATCTTATCATCAAATTGAGAACCTAATATGACTTATCCGGAAAGGGATTTCCAGTTTCCAAGATGATTTCCCTGATCTTTGAAATATTGGTGAACATGCTGAAATGCATGTGACTGGAGTAGCAATGGAGTCCATAGACAGTATCTTTGCAGGGGAAGAAGAAATGGGCATCCTTGATCAGGACCTGGGGTCTTAAAGGACCAATTGACTGTTCACTTTATTTCCCCTACTGTTATCAATATTTTTTTGCACAAGCTAAAATGGAAGGTATATACTTTTTATTTAAGCTACATTTTTGAATTCCATGAAAGTTCATTTGGAACTGTACTCCCTCCCTCCCCCTGCAATGCACATTTTGTGTCTGGTTGTACTTTTAGAAAGCCGTGACTCTTTCAGAGGTGAACATTCTACCTGGTGGACCCACCTCCCCCTCACTTTAATGGACTACACCAAATGGTACATGAAAGCATTCTGAAATTTAGCCTGCCTAAAGTGTCATGGAAAGTGGTGTGATAACAATAATAAAATAGATATGACAAATCTTTAAAAAATCATTCATACCTCTGTAGACATTATCATTTCCCCAGCTATGTTTTGTTTGTTTGTTTGTTTGTTTTAATCCCTAAGCAGCCTCTGTGCAGATGAGGAACTAAACAAGTAGCCCAACAATCATGCTGGAAGTCTATATGATTCACATTGCTGGGATAATACTTAAAGGGCAGTTGAATGCTTGTAATCCAAGTTTATGCACCAACCACCGATGCTGAAGAGGCTGAAATTGACCAATTCTATGAAGACTTACAACACCTTCTAGAACTGACACCAAAGAAAGATGTTCTTCTCATTCTAGGGGACTGGAATGCTAAAGTAGGGAGTCAAGAGATAAAAGGAACAACAGGTAAGTTTGGCCTTGGAGTTCAGAATGAAGCAGGGCAAAGGCTAATAGAGTTTTGTCAAGAGAAGAAGCTGGTCATCACAAACACTCTTTTCCAACAACACAAGAGGCGACTCTACACATGGACATCACCAAATGGGCAATACCGAAATCAGATTGATTATATTCTCTGCAGCCAAAGATGGAGAAGCTCTATACAGTCAGCAAAAACAAGACCTGGAGCTGATTGTGGCTCTGACCATCAGCTTCTTATAGCAAAATTCAAGCTTAAACTGAAGAAAGTAGGAAAAACCACTGGGCTAGCCAGGTATAATCTAAACCAAATCCCTTATGAGTACACAGTGGAAGTGAAGAACAGATTTAAGGAACTCGATTGGGTGGACAGAGTGCCTGAAGAACTATGGATGGAGGCTCGTAACATTGTACAGGAGGCAGCAACAAAAACCATCCCAAAGAAAAGGAAATGCAAGAAAGCAAAGTGGCTGTCCAACGAGGCCTTACAAATAGCAGAGAAGAGAAGGGAAACAAAATGCAAGGGAGATAGGTAAAGTTACAGAAAATTGAATGCGGACTTCCAAAGAATAGCAAGGAAAGACAAGAGGGCCTTCTTAAATGAACAATGCAAAGATATAGAGGAAAACAATAGAAAGGGAAAAATCAGAGATCTGTTCAAGAAAATTGGAGCCATTAAAGGAACATTTTGTGCAAAGATGGACATGATAAAGGACAAAAATGGTAGGGACCTTACAGAAGCAGAAGACATCAAGAAGAGGTGGCAAGAATACACAGAGGAATTATACCAGAAAGATCTGGATGTCCCAGACAACCCAGATAGTGTGGTTGCTGACCTTGAGCCAGACATCCTGGAGAGCGAAGTCAAGTGGGCCTTAGAAAGCATGGCTAACAACAAGGCCAGTGGAGGAGATGGCATTCCAGTGGAACTATTTAAAATCTTAAAAGATGATGCTGTTAAGGTGCTACACTCAATATGCCAGCAAGTTTGGAAAACTCAGCAGTGGCCAGAGGATTGGAAAAGATCAGTCTACATCCCAATCCCAAAGAAGGGAAGTGCTAAAGAATGCTCCAACTACCGTACAATTGCACTCATTTCACACGCTAGCAAGGTTATGCTCAAAATCCTCCAAGGCAGGCTTCAGCAGTATGTGGACCGAGAACTCCCAGAAGTACAAGCTGGATTTCGAAGGGGCAGAGGAACTAGAGACCAAATTGCTAACATGCGCTGGATTATGGAGAAAGCCAGAGAGTTCCAGAAAAACATCTACATCTGCTTCGTTGACTATGCAAAAGCCTTTGACTTTGTGGACCACAGCAAACTATGGCAAGTACTTAAAGAAATGGGAGTGCCTGACCACCTTATCCATCTCCTGAGAAATCTATATGTGGGACAGGAAGCAACAGTTAGAACTGGATATGGAACAACTGATTGGTTCAAAATTGGGAAAGGAGTACGACAAGGCTGTATATTGTCCCCCTGCTTATTTAACTTATATGCAGAATACATCATGTGGAAGGCTGGACTGGATGAATCCCAAACCGGAATTAAGATTGCCGGAAGAAATATCAACAACCTCAGATATGCAGATGATACCACTCTGATGGCAGAAAGTGAGGAGGAATTAAAGAACCTCTTAATGAGAGTGAAAGAGGAGAGCGCAAAAAATGGTCTGAAGCTCAACATCAAAAAAACTAAGATCATGGCCACGGGCCCCATCACCTCCTGGCAAATAGAAGGGGAAGATATGGAGGCAGTGACAGAGTTTACCTTCCTGGGCTCCATGATCACTGCAGATGGTGACAGCAGCCACGATATTAAAAGACGCCTGCTTCTTGGGAGGAAAGCGATGAGAAACCTAGACAGCATCTTAAAAAGCAGAGACATCACCTTGCCGACAAAGGTCTGCATAGTCAAAGCTATGGTTTTTCCAGTAGTGATGTATGGAAGTGAGAGCTGGACCATAAAGAAGGCTGACCGCCGAAGAATTGATGCTTTTGAATTGTGGTGCTGGAGGAGACTCTTGAGAGTCCCCTGGACTGCAAGGAGAACAAACGTATCCATTTTGAAGGAAATCAACCCTGAGTGTTCACTGGAAGGACAGATCCTGAAGCTGAGGCTCCAATACTTTGACCATTTCATGAGAAGAGAAGACTCCCTGGAAAAGACCCTGATGTTGGGAAAGTGTGAAGGCAAGAGGAGAAGGGGACGACAGAGGACGAGATGGTTGGACAGTGTCACTGAAGCTACCAACATGAATTTGACCCAACTCCGGGAGGCAGTGGAAGACAGGAGGGCCTGGCGTGCTCTGGTCCATGGGGTCACGAAGAGTCGGACACGACTAAACGACTAAACAACAACAACAACAATATTTATCCTTGCACTTCTTCTCTTTTTTGGTAATGATGGTGGCAGCGATGATGATGAGTGGCAATGGTACCTGTTTAGAAAAAAGTGGAAAGAAATTAGAAAAAAATGATAGTGACTATCAAGGTATAATGCAGTAGTATTGTCAAAAATCAATGTGATTCATCAGAGTGTGAGCCAAGTTAGGCAAAGATCCACTGCCATTATATTGTTCAAAGAACTAAAGTACAGATCTTTATCATACCACTGTGGTTAAATCCCATTGACTCCAGTGGGTTTAATCTCTAGCAGAGATTAATTGGGGATCTAAACCACTAAAAGTAATGACCAAAGTAATTAGTATGACAGTAATCACAGTCTGTTGTGTTCCATGTTAAACATACAACTGATAACAATTAGCAAGACAGACACAGGTATTTTGTCCATTTCTGTTTCAAATTAATAGAGTCAATGTATGTAAAACTTACTTATTCAAGTAATAATAAAGTGTGACTGTCTGATATGATTTTTTAAAATCTGGGTTTCTGTGTGTGTGTGTGTGTTTTAAGATGGTGCAATGTTCTTTCAGTTCTCAAAACTTGAGAAGAGCTCTGTGCTTTCAAATATATCTTGTCTGGGTACCTGTAGGAAGAAAGAATAAAGTAATATAAAAATGACAACTCAGCAAATTGTGCGATTCTTAGAAGCATAAAAGGCACAAGAGATTAAACAAAAGTGCTTTGGATATGCAAAGAAGGGGAAAACTGGACTAAATTTTCAATTAAACGAATTATCTGACATCTGATAATATCAACTGTCTATTTTTAGGTGAACTGGAAAAAAAGAGATTGGAATCTTTCCAGGTTTTTGCATTCATCAGTATGAAAGGTCAAATGTTAGATAAAACACAAACTATTCAATGGACAGTTCAAATCCACATGTGTTTAGTGATCAGTAGAAACTAGAAAGTCCAGGGAAAAAACCCACAGGAGAGAATTTCAAAATATTGTGGTTTTGCCTGAAAAATGTTGGAATATGAAATATTTTGTTTTCAAATGTTGAATAAATATTTAAGTCGAAATGCTGCTCTCCTTATTCCACCCCTCCCCCACATGATTTTAAAGCATGTTTAGGACTTGAAGTTACACAGAAAATATTACAAAATAAAAGATCTCTTTGAGTATTTGGTTCAGTGTGAAACTCTGCAATGTATGTGTTCCAACACTGGAGGCATTCAAGAAAAACTTAGATAATCATCTGGCAGATATGCTTTGATTGTATTCCTGCACTGAGCAGGGGGTTGGACTTGATGGCCTTGTAGGCCCCTTCCAACTTCACTTTTCTATTATTCTATGTATTCAGAAGACTTTTGCATAACACAACTGCAGGTTCCCCTTCCTCTCTCTCCGCTTCAGATTCCTTTAACTCCTGGAGCATATGAAAGAAACTATTTGGAAATATTCACATCAAGAAATAAACTGGCAAGTGAAAGGGTAGAAAAGCTGGTCTTTTCCTGGCAAAACTTCAGTTTTTAGATGGATGTGAAGATGATAAAAATGAAATATCAGAGCACGCAGACACTGCCGATAGTGATCATTCAGAAAATGAACTTATTGGACAAAGTGTCTTGAAGCATAATTAGCAATTAATATATCTTGGATTTTTCCTCCCCTTTGTTTCTCAGCCATTTTTTTCTGAAAATTACTGTTTTCCGTGTCTGCCTGACACTGTACAAGATTCAAAGTTCAAAAAATGTAATAACTTTCTTTGTTTTGTTATGATGCTGATTTTCTTATTCAGTTTTCAACTTTGATCTTTTGTCTACTTCTCATAAGCTGGCAAAACACCAAAAAGATGCCAAGTTTCTTGGAGTTCAGCAGGTGGTAGCTCCATTTGTAATACAACATATAAATATATAAAAGTAAATCCGGTGAGTAAATTAGCAATTATTGTCTGAATAAACCATGCTTTTAAATTTAACATACCCAAACATATTTTTTTCAATGAGTAAATCAGATCATGCACTGTACGTTCCTAAAATAACAATAATGACTTTAGATCTGTAAAGGACTATATATAAATAAGTATATAATAAGTATATTGTATATTTTCTTTGTCTCCAAAAATTTCCATTTCCTTACAAAAAGAATCAGAAAGACTGGGTCCCAAATTCTAAAAATTCTACAAGCCCTAGGCAGCAGTAATATGATAGCAGTGAAAACAACTGGAGTGCTAGAGGACAAATATGGACATACACTTCCTTCTACTTCCCGTGATAAACAAAAATTTAGAAGTTGAGAAAGAGAGATGTCTAATGGTTCATTATGTGTTTTTTTTTTTTCTTTATGGAATGGAATTTTATATGGTTGACGTAAGGCTTTTCTGTCCGTATTAACCCGAAAACTGAAACAATATTATTTCTCTTTGGAAGAAAACTGATCTCGTTACTTTATTATCTGTATATATGTTGTATTGACATTGACAGAACACATGCTGCATAATTCTGGACAGAGTTGTGCCTGCAGTGGCAATTAGGAGTGGCTTTTTTTCACAGTTAGCCACAACCAACCATGAGTCTTGAGCTGTAGACAAGAATTCATGAACAAGGAAACAGAAATGGGAGAAAACCATTTAGGTAAGATGAAAAAAGTTTGTACCATTAATTGATCAATCAGGCCTAATATGCAAATAGTAGGCTAGTCATCTACTGCAGTTTGTCTTGTTTCTGTTAAAATTACATGAATTCTCTATGTATCTCTTTTCAGATGAAAAGATGTGATTGCGAACTACATGCTACCTTTATAAGCCAAAGGTTCCAGAAAAGAGGCACACACAAACATTAAGCAAGAGCTGAAAGTAAGCAGGGAAAAGGCAGTGGAGGGGGAAGGCTGATATGGAAGAGACAGATTTTATATCCATTGTTCAGTTGGCATGGAGTGGGTTTATAATCCTGGTCACTGTACCCCAACAGATTGCAGTGCCCAAACTTGTTTATTTTTTTTTTGCAGGGTTCTGTGGTCACTGGAAGTCTTAGAAAGGAGTTTTTGCCTGTGGGTCAGTCTGGCTTCATAGAAAGACATATCTTGATTTTTGCCTACATTGCTTCTCTACGGGAAGAACTGACAATCAATGGGAGGGAGCACAATAATAGCTGACAAATTTACTCACAAGAAGTTGAGCAGCACAGGAAGTAGCTTCCAAGAAGAACCCAGAATGGATGTGGCTTATGGCGTGAATCAGAAGGGAAGCTTCATCTTCAAATTTAGGAATGGGAGGGGGCTTCTGCTTCAACTGTAAGACACCTACAGTCCCCCAAATGTCCAAACAGTAAAGTGAGTTTCACACTTAGAGCTTTAGGACTAGTTGAGGCGTGCCTGGTTCATATACTCCATCTTGACATTAAGGTGAAGATAGCAGTGACTCAGAGTAGCCTTCCCAAAACTGTACAGTGTGGGCAGAGGAGTCTGAAGCACAGATTATGGCTGATGGCAGAGCCGGCTTACTTTTAAGTAAGTAGAGAGAGAGAATGCAAGGCAGCTTTAGCAATATTCCATTTGTACACAGCTTCCAGTTGACCCAATAAAAGTGTCAGCTTTTTATTCCAGGCGTGGGACCAAATAATATTTATATGGGGTCTATATTTGCTCTGCTTTTAAAATTGTGATAGTTTCTCAGCAGAACCTCTTGCATAGAAACCTTGTGTTTGGATAGGAGTCTGCTTAAAACATGAGGAACAGCAGTTTGTGGACACAGCTATGGGTGTCGCACCCTCCCCACAAATGTTGTGGGACTGTTCTAGTCATAAGCTACCTATGGACGATGGCATCGGTCTTTCAGCTGCCTAAATAAAGATCCAGCAATGAGGTTTCTCCTTGGTCCATAAGGTCACAAAGGATTCCCCCTTTCTCATGCCCTTCCTCAGCCTTGTCTAAAGCTTCTCTGAAATCAGCTGACCCTTTAGACTCCCAGAGGGTTTAATTTAAGGAGAATCAGAGTTGGAAGGGTGATTTATTCCAGCCCCCTACCAAAGTAGGAGATAGAATGTAGTACTACTGTAATGAATGAAAGTCCATCACCTTTTGAAGAAGTATATTCCAGTGTAGAACAGCTTTTACCATCAGAAACTTGTTCCTGATGTTCAGTGTCTTCTCATTTCCTTCTAATTTGAACCCACAAGATCCCAATGTTTGGAGAAAGACATGGCAAATTTCTTTTCCTCTCCTTGGTCTGGTATTTGCAAATATTTCAAAATGAATGCTATGTCAGAAAGCATTATTTTATCATTTGGGTGATAATACGCCTCAGACCTGGAACTGCATTTTGGAACAAAGGATTTGCCCGAAAGAGTTTCAGGAAATTACAAAATGCCTTTACAGCATTTACTCGATCTATATATGATTTCCAACATTGCAGAAAATAAATAGCACTAGATTAGTTGATTTTATATGAAAGCTTATTGAGGGGGAAGGGAAATCCACCCACCAGCTCCCTTGCTGAGGATTACAACCCAGAATCAGCTGCCAAGTTCTCTGTTTAGGTAAAGCATGAGAAAAAGCTATTTTGTTTTTAAAGTTACAGAATAGGCCTTATCGTAGAGGCAGTAAGAAAGTGACAAATTTCCATGCTAGGAAGACAGCTGTTCCTTCTCAGGTACTATTATTAATATGCCCTAAGGCAGTGTTTGCTCTGAAATATCTCTAATTGAAATAATTTACCCTGATCTTCAGAGAATTAGGAAACCGTTTTCATCATGTTCGCACACAGCCAAATAATTATGAGATGCCATATGGAAAAGACATCATGTGGTCTGCGCATTTCTTAATGTATACTTTTGAAATAGTTCCCACTGATAACTTAGCAAGCTAAATTACAAAGAGGACATGGATAACAGTAGTTTTTCTCTGGATGGTTTCTGTTTAAAGTTGCCTCAGTCTCTGTGGACTCAGATGCCATAAAGTAAATGCACTAATCATGGGACACAAAACACAAAATCATGGTTTTAGTGAACACAAAATAGTGATCAACTTGGAACACAAAAAGAACAATGTAGCCATTTGTATTTCTTTTTAAAGAAAATAATTGCATTTGTTCCTTTGTGTATTTCTTTTAAAGGTACGAGAGATACAGCAAGGGCTATTTGGTGTCAATGTGTCTATCATTATCAGTGTATTAAAATGGCATAAGCAGGATAATAAGAATTAACAGATACTTGCCATTATGTCTTCTTTAGCTTTTATGAAAAACGTGAAGCAATCCAACACTTCACGTGCAAATTTTATTTTATATTTTATAATATATTTATGATATATCTTGTTATGCAACCTGCATTTCTAGATTTTCTATAAGCTGCACTAATTCAGATGTCATGGGTGGAATCGATGTCTGTAAGATTTGTAGATAAACAGAATTCAGAATGGTCAAAAGTCCTTTTTGCATTTTAGATATTGCTGACGTGAGCGCGGGATCTTTTTCTCAACCCAGGAATTAGAAGAAGTGGAGAATCGAGGCGTGGAAAAAATCAAAATCTTGCTGCACTGTTGATCAGAGCTCTAATTATCCCTAATAAACATAGCTAGTAAGAGATGATGGAAGTTGCAATCCAACAATATTACGTATGGACATGTGTCCATCCCTGCCATATATCCTCAGCTTATTTGCAGGATTATTTTGTAAATTACAGGAAGTGGCAAAACCAATGAAGTTTCCACTTCTAAAGGAAGAGAACTGGCCATGAATCAAAATGCTTGTGGAATCCATATACCCTTCTGTGGGCTAAATAGTAGCTGTATCTCAGAAGAAGTGCTAAGAGAACCGGGGAGTGAATTTGGGTTGTTTATTTATTCGTTTACTTCCAAAAATATTCTTAATACCATTACGTCTTCCATCCTCCACAGATTTTAGGGCAATATAAGTGGTCCTCCTCCCAACATTAAGCCTGTGACGTAGATAAGAGTTAAAATAAATGACCCTCTGGTGGAAGAATAAACTACCTTAAATCTGGTCAAATTAACACGATTCCCTGTCAAAACAATCTGAGCTTCTATGTGCGTGGTGTAATCACGTTTTTTTTAAAAAAAGATTTAAAAACCTGCTTAAACCCACTTCAAATACTTTTCCCCCTAACGTAACTGCACCCTTAGCCTGAATGGACAGAGAATGAACTTCATGGCTTAAGAGATAGTTTGAACTCTGTTTTGCTCAGTCCCTGTCTGACATTCTAACCATAACACCATGTTGGATCTCCGCTTATATTTCTTGTAGCATTCAAAGTAATTTTCCAGAGGCTTTAGCTTGTAGAGGACCTTTAGCTGTATTCGGCAATGGCTCTGGCTTTTCCCTGTTTCTTGTCCTAGAAATTTTTACACCTCTTACGGCAAATGTTCCAGAGCAACTGATAATCTCACCCCTTTTGTTTCTATCATACCATACAGGTTTTCACTTTCATATATACGTTTTTAAAAATGTCTTATAAAACTGTACTGTGCTGCCATGCACTTCATCATCCGGGTGATTAAATGGACTTTTAAACAAAGGTAACATTTTGAGAGAGTTATGAACAGTTTTTCTTTTATGCCAAAGCTTTAAGTACATATTTATCGTCCCCTTGTGCTTTCTAGTTCAGTTAATGTAGCACAGGAAAGGTAAAGCATCTCAAATTCCATATTATTTTCCTTTCTTTCTTTTTTTTAAAAAAGCATTTGGGTCCTTTGGTTTGCATTGTGATTAAAGCACAGTGAGAAGGTCATTGCCCAAATTTTATCTTCCACACAGTTTCCCACAGCATGTATTCCTCACAGGGAACATTTTCTCAGCTCAGGTTATTTCCAGAAATGTTCTCAAACCAAAAAGAACAGTCTTTGCAGTAAAACATTTCATTCCCACTTTTCATCCTTTATCTCACAGTCCTCTGTTGACAGCACTTACGTTTCTTCGATTGACTGGGCCAAAACCAACAGAATTAATGATGTTGTCTCTTTGTGAGTGTATTATGGTTTCTTTCTCTCTCCCCCCTCCCTTCTTCTTCTGACCTTTTAACATGAGAATCTGTTGTTTGTAATATTTCTTAAGAATAGGGGGAAACCCATTCTATTTACTTTGTCACTGACAGCTTCAAACCTAATCTTAAACTAGGCAGATGTAAAAGATGACCATCACTGTTGTGAGAACTTTTTTGTGCCTTTTCCACTGGTGCATACTGTCCACGCTTGCTGGTTTCAGGAAGATGGACACTTATGTCACTCCTGTCCACAATTACTTAAAATGAATTTCAACAGGATCTAGTCCTACAAAGGTTGTACTGCTTCAAATGTAAGGTTTTCAAGAGTTCAGATGCCCTCTGAAGAAACTGTTCATGCCCTTAGCCATCCTTTTCCTCCAAGAAATAATCCAGTACATTATTACTATAGTACAATTTTTTGAGTTTCTCTCTGGCTCAGTCTATGGTCCTAGCCAATCAGAGATTTCATAGAGAACGTGATGATGTCACAGAGCCATAGAAATAATTATGTTGGTATCACTGCTCTTCACTCTGTGGACTCTCATGTTCCTGAAATGCTCCTTTGTTTTGTCATGACTGTTTCATTGTGTGCTTGTACTATACAGTCAAATTCTGTGTGCCAGTAGTATTACTCTGGTAATTTTAGTGAAGTGTAGATAGAGATATACCATTGAAAAAATTAAGAGACAAAAAATAGTTCCTCCGATTTTGCCCTCCCGCTTCTTGGGATTGTAGCCTCAGGTAGCTTTCTGAGACTTAAGTATCATTACTTCTGTTATACCCTGTCCTTCATCATCCATTCTTTTGTGAAGTGACATAGATAATAACAGCTTGAGAGTTTTACTCTTCTCACTTAACCTACATTCAACAACTAAGCAAAAAAAATAAAAATAAAAATGTACTGTCATATTTTTAATGCCTACCAATAAGGTTCAGCCATTTCCCCCTACTCCATGAGTTTAATATTAATTAATTTTTTTTCTGCAGATTTTTTTTCAGTGCTTCTTTTGCTCACCTTAACTAACTTGAATAGGAGTTTTCATTGTTTTATTTAGGGATGCCAATAGAGCCCAACATGAATTGGATTCTAACAAGATTTTGAAGTGCAGGTGTATAAAACACATTGGTGTTCCCCCAGGGGTTCTGGAAAAAGCTCAGAGCAAACTGCATAATCTAGATAATTTTTCCTCAGATAAATCTGTCATCTTTGCATCTTGTCTGTATAATTCCTCCGTACATTACTTCTATCTTCTCTTTATTTTATCCTATCTGCTGCCTCCTTGATCTTCCAACATCCCTAATCTAGGTTTATATTTCCTTTTGATTTCTTGCATCTTTCCCTTTTTTTCCACTTTTCTTCTTCAATGAGCCACACAGCCAATCTCTTTGCTCTGAGTATTGCTATAGTTGTCATTGTCTTTATGTGATGGTTGCTGAAAAGTTGCATTTAGGATTCTGACCCTATCTTTTGCTTTTCCTGTTCCTATGTTGTTAGCAACTTTTAACATTTCCTTAGTCATCCTGAGTCTTACTAAGAATTATCTCTAGATAAATCCTAACTTTGAACTATGATCTTGCATTATGAACTATCTCAAGATAAATCGTTGGCTAAAGCTATCTAAAGGACTGTACAGTATTATCCTGTATGAACCTGTCCAGGCTTTGATAGCATGGCAAAGGGGTGCTCCTCATGGTCTCACCATCCTCAGAGGTATGCTTGGTGGCAACATAACAGAAGTCTTTATCATTCAACCTGCCTCCTATTGCCACCTGAATCTCTGCTGTCCTGCTTAGAAAAGCTTACAACAATGTACTCTTTTGGGTTACTGCTCCCAGACTCATCAAAGTAGCATGGCTACTGGGGATTCTGGGAGTTGTAGTCAACCCACTCACTCATACTCCCCCACAAATACACATTTCCATGTACAATTTATAAGGCTACAGTTTTCCCTTCTATATCACACCCTGTTTTGTCCCTTCAGAGAGGCTATAAATTGTCCAAGCAGGAGCTTTGCCACTGTGTCATGGGCAGAATATGGTATACAGGTGGCCATGCTGAAAGAGGCAAGGAGGGTGTCCACTAGGAATTGGCCCTTTGCAACAGTGGCCCCATCATTCTGGAATGAATGGCCACACTGAGAGAGGTGAGGAGGATTCCCACTAGGAATCAGGCTTTCTCGGTGGTGGCCCGGTTCCTCTGGAACAGTCTCCCATTGGAGATTCGGCAGATTGGCAGACCACTCCCTCCATATGTTCAAGAAGTTAGTAAAAACTGAATTGTTTAAAGAAGCCTTTAAGGACATTCTTTAAGGACTCCATAGGTAGTGATTGGACCCATGGGTTATTATTATTATTTGTTTAATCTTAGAGGATAGTTGCCATCATTAGTCATTAGTCTGATTTTTTGTTATTTGTTTGGTTTCTCTTCATTTGTTTCTGGTGGCTGGTGATGGGTAGTTAGGAAGTGGTTTCTGTTTATTTCTTGTTGTTTAGTCCTTAAGTCATGTCCGACTCTTCGTGACCCCATGGACCAGAGCACGCCAGGCCCTCCTGTCTTCCACTGCCTCCCGGAGTTTGGTCAAATTCATGTTGGTAGCTTTGATGACACTGTCCAACCATCTCGTCCTCTGTCGTCCCCTTCTCCTCTTGCCTTCACACTTTCCCAATATCAGGGTCTTTTCCAGGGAGTCTTCTCTTCTCATGAGATGGCCAAAGTATTGGAGCCTCAGCTTCAGGATCTGTCCTTCCAGTGAGCACTCAGGGTTGATTTCCTTCAGAATGGATAGGTTTGTTCTCCTTGCAGTCCAGGGGACTCTCAAGAGTCTCCTCCAGGACCACAATTCAAAAGCATCAATTCTTCGGCGGTCAGCCTTCTTTATGGTCTAGCTCTCACTTCCATACATTGCTACTGGAAAAACCATAGCTTTGACTATGCAGACCTTTGTCGGCAAGGTGATGTCTCTGCTTTTTAAAATGCTGTCTAGGTTTGTCATCGCTTTCCTCCCAAGAAGCAGGCGTCTTTTAATTTCATGGCTGCTGTCACCATCTGCAGTGATCATGGAGCCCAAGAAAGTAAACTCTGTCACTGCCTCCATATCTTCCCCTTCTATTTACCAGGAGGTGATGGGGCCAGTGGCCATGATCTTAGTTTTTTTGATGTTGAGCTTCAGACCATTTTTGGCGCTCTCCTCTTTCACCCTCATTAAGAGGTTCTTTAATTCCTCCTCACATTCTGCCATCAGAGTGGTATCATCTGCATATCTGAGGTTGTTGATATTTATTCCGGCAATCTTCATTCCGGTTTGGGATTCATCCAGTCCTGCCTTTCGCATGATGTATTCTGCATATAAGTTAAATAAGCAGGGAGACAATATACAGCCTTGTCATACTCCTTTCCCAATTTTGAACCAATCAGTTGTTCCAGATCCAGTTCTAACTGTTGCTTCCTGTCCCCCATTCTCAGGAGATAGATAAGGTGGTCAGGCACTCCCATTTCTTTAAGAACTTGCCATAGTTTGTTGTGGTCCACACAGTCAAAGACTTTTGCGTAGTCAATGAAGCAGAAGTAGATTTTTTCTGGAACTCTCTGGCTTTCTCCATAATCCAGCGCATGTTAGCAATTTGGTCTCTAGTTCCTCTGCCCCTTCAAAATCCAGCTTGTACTTCTGGGAGTTCTCGGTCCACATATTGCTGAAGCCTACCATGTAGGATTTTGAGCATAACCTTGCCAGCGTGTGAAATGAGTGCAATTGTACGGTAGTTGGAGCATTCTTTGGCACTGCCCTTCTTTGGGATTGGGTTGTAGACTGATCTTTTCCAAGGTTTCTGTTTATACCACCACCCAAACTACAGAATTTTCAATAAGTAAGGTAGTATAAAAATGTCATAAATAAATAATTAAACAAATAATTAAATACATGGTCTGAAGTAAAGAAATGTTGAATTCATAGAAAAGGCAAGGATATCACTTAGACTGAAGCTATCTGAAGGACTGTATTATAGGGACTTGTGGACCAGTGGTTAAACTGCATTACTTCAACCAAGAGCCTGCTCACAACCTGAGTTTGATCCTTATGGGCTCAGGTAGCCAGCTCAAGATTGACTCAGTTTTCCATCCTTCAGAGGTCAGTAAAATGAGTACCCAGCCTCCGTGGGGGGGGGGGGGCAAAATGTGTAGCCTGCATTATTTATTTATTTATTTAAAAGTGTTTCTAACTCATCTTTTTCCTTAAAAAGGACCCAATGTGGCTTAAAACAATTAAAAGACAGTATTTAACATTAGTAACAAAGAGTATACAATACTAATGAGATCAGTGAATGCAATACCAAAAAACATAAGCAGCATCAAAACACATTCAATGCATTCAATCTATTTTAAAAAACCCAAAAAAACCAAAACCCTTGCCAGCCATTCACTCAGGGAAGGCTTGTCTGAAGAGAAAGGTCTTTGCCTGCTTGAGGAAGAACAGTAAAAATGGGGGCCAGTCTAGCCTCCTGTGGGAGGGAGTTCCAAAGTCTGGGAGCAGCAAGAGAGAAGGCCCTCTCCCATGTCCCCACCAAACGCACCTGTGAAGGTGGTGTGGCTGAGAGGAAGGCCTCTCCTGATGATCTTCAGCAGGCTCATAAATGGAGATTAAGTCCTTGAGATAGCTTGGGCCCAAGCCATTTAGGGCTTTATAGCTTAGCACCAGCACTTTGAATTATACTCAGAAATGGATTGGCAGCCAGTGTAGCTGCTGTATCGGGGGGGGGGGGGGTTGAGTGATCCCTGCGTCCAGCCCTAGTTAGCAATCTGGCTGCTGCATTTTGGACCCTCTGACATTTCCTGACAGTTTCCACAGGCAGCTCCATGTAGAGGGTGTTACAGCACAGGATGTAACTAAGGCATATATCATCATGGCCCATTAAACTGTAACACCCCCCCCCCGAGAGTGCTTTAAGCACTCTGCGATAGTATATAAGCAGCACACTTTGCTTTATTATCCCATATAAGCCTTTCCAGGCTTTGAGATCATGGAAAAGGGGTGCTCCTCCTGGTCTGATCATCCTTGTAGGTATGTTTGAGGGCAATGTAACAGAGGTCGCGGACATTCCTCTGCAGCATCCTACCAATGGAAGTTTGGTACCCTCTCCTTGTGCCCCTTCCATGAGTAGCCAAAGATATTTTAACCGATTCAGGCTTTTGTCAGTCAAGCAGCTGATGAGGGCAGGGCTTGTTACCAGTTGGGTACCATACTATTCTCAAGCCATGTGTTTGTAACCCTCAACCACTCACAGAGAGGATGTTTCACGTTAGCTCCACAGCAACATTGTGATGTACATTAAGCAGAGAGTGAGTGACTGGCCATTTGTCACTTGGATAGGTAAAGGTAAAGGTTCCCCTTGACAATTTGGTCCAGTCGTGTCCGACTCTAGGGCGTGGTGCTCATCCCCGTTTCCAAGCCGTAGAGCCAGCGTTTGTCCGAAGACAATCTTCCATGGTCACGTGGCCAGCGCGACTAGACACAGAACGCCGTTACCTTCCCACCGAGGTGGTACCTATTTATCTACTTGCATTTGCATGCTTTCGAACTGCTTGGTTGGCAGGAGCTGGGACAAGCGACGGGAGCTCACTCCGTCGCGTGGATTCGATCTTACGACTGCAGGTCTTCCGACCTTGCAGCACAGAGGCTTCTGCGGTTTAACCCGCAGCGCCACCACATCACTTGGATGGCTTCATGGATAACGAGGAGATTTGAACCCAGGGTTTCCAAGTCCTAGTCCTAATTCCAGACCCTAAATAATAGGATGTTCCATGCCAACAATGAGTAGCACCTTTAAAGAACAACTTTGAATGTGGTGCTTGAATGTGGGGACTGTCATATTGCAGTTCCAGCAGCTGTCATTCAGGACAGCATTTCATCAGATATAAAATGCTTTGCTTTTTGAAGTTCTTTTGCTCTTTGAATTCAAGCATTTTGTTTCATCAATTTAGGCAGCTTTATCATCAGATTGATTTTGTATCCAGATTCAGGCATTTTAATTCACGGTTATCTGATAGCTGTATTACTTTGAAAGTCTAAAAGTGGGACTCACAGTAACAGATATACACCTCCTGATGAATAGATGACTCATCTATTATTATAATATAAACAAAGTGAAACATTTATACAACCCAAGGACTAGGGCAAGGACTTTTTACTGAATTTGTTTCCTTTGCTTATGATCAAATGTCTCCTTCTTCAGAAAGAGATGTTGCAAAAGCAAACTTCCATTGCTTATTCCTCACCTTTTCTTCTCTCACAAGCAATGAAAGAGCTCTTTGTCAGAGCATGTGATTTTCTTTACCTACATATCTTGTGTTTAGCATGTTTATTCCACCTCTGTAATCTGATTAGCCATAGAGTCTCAATTTGTGGTGAAAGCTGATTTCCTGAGATATATCTGTTGAACCCATAGTTGGGAACACGTATTTCCTTTAATGCCTAATTTTACCTTGAGATGTTCGTTAACGGGAAGTTATTAAAGAGCTATTGTCGAAAATATGGGGCGGGGGGGGGAAGAAAATGAAGAACTCCATTGAGGACAGACTCTCACAAACACAAATTACATGTAATAGCTAGTATATTTGACCCCTTAGCTTTGAGTTTTCTGGATGATGCAGATTATTAGATCGACTTCAGTGGCTTTCAGTGCGATTGACAACAGTGTCCCTTTGGACTGGCTCACCAGGTTAGGAATTTATTTGTTTGTTTATTTATTTAAACTATTTTTATCCCACCTTTCTCCTTAAAAAGGACCCAAGGTGGCTTACATTATTAAAAATACAATATTTGAAAGCTAAAACAGTAAGTATATAAATATTTAAAAAGAATTAAACGAGCATTATATTTTAAAAAGTAAATAAAATCAATACTAAAACACATTAAAACAACAGAGCACAACAGTCCATTTTAAAAACTTTCTCAGACTGCCAGTCATTATGGAAAAGCCTGCCTGAAGAGAAGGACAACAAAGATGGGACCAGTCTAGCTTCCTGTGGGAGGGAGTTCCAGAGTCTGGGACCAGCAACAGAGAAGACCCTTTCCCGTGTCCCCACCAAGAGCACTTGTAAGGGTGATGGGACTGAAAGAAAGGCCTCCCTTGATTATCTTAAAGCCTGGGCAGGCTCATAGAGGGAGATGTGGTCTTTTAGATAGCTTGGGCTTTATAGGTTAAAATCAGCTCTTTGAATTGTGCCCAGAAATGGATTGGCAGCCAGTGGACCTACTGTAACAAGGGAGTTATATGTTCCCTGTAACCCGCCCCAGTTATCATTCTGGCTGCATTATTTTGGACCCTCTGGAGTTGTGGTTTGACTGGTGCTTCCTAGAGAGAAGGTTTCAGAAGGTGGTGTTGAGGGACTCCTAATCAGTACCTTGACTGCTGGTGTCTCACAGGTCTCTCACAGCTTTCCATTTTGTTTCCAAGCTACTTGATATCTACGTGGAACTACTGGAAGAGTTTATCCAGAGATTTGGTGTCTAATGTCACAAATATGCAGAAAAGACCGACCTGAACCCCTTCTTTAAGCCTCATTCCAGGGGATCTATGAACGTCCTGAACTGAGGCAGTGAGGCAGTAATGGACTGGATGTGAGAGAACAAACAGAGACTTAAACCAGGCAAGACACAGGTACATAGAGCTGTCCCAGGAACAGGGCTTCCACCAGAGATGGGTAGAATTGCAACCCCTTGAAAACTCCAAAACAGTTGTTTGGGAGTTCTTCTGAACCAAGCACTGATTTTGGATGATCAGATAATGGTTGTGGACAGGAGTGTCTTTGGCTTAGTCCAGCAGATGTACCAACTATCCCATTCCTGAACATTGTATTGACACATGCCTTAGTTACTTCAAGTCTGAATTACTGCAGTGTACTATATGTAATATAAGACATCCATTGAAGAATGTTCACAAACCAAAGTTTGTCCAGGCTGTTAAAATACTGAATACACAGTTCCTTTATTGAAACATCTTCATTGGCTTCTGATTTATTTCTTTGCCAAGTTAAAGTTCTCTATTATTTGTGATCAGGCTGCTGAAGGGCTGCTTTCCTTGCTGAGAAAAAGCAAGGTATACATGGTTTTCCTTCCAACCAACCAACCAACCAACCAACCAACCAACCAACCAACCAACCAACCAACCAACCAACCAACCAACCAACCAACCAACCAATTGTCAAAAATTAATGAATTAATTCTATGAAACAAACAGTTGACCAGCATCTGGAGAGACATACTTTCCATGCCCCTACTTGAGGCATATATGTGGATGCAGCTGAACATAGAGGAAGTATGCCCCCCACATGTTCTGAAGTGTTCTGTTTCCAAAGAGCCGATGCACACCCAGACGTTTGTGTGTCTGAATACTTACCTGTTTCTAGGCCCTGGAGCACTGGTACAAAAATCTACATGTGTTCCCATCAACATACCCATAAGCTATTTGCAAATGGAATTTGTCCAGGAATCAGTGTCAGATGTGGAGGCCCATAGCTGTGATCCTGATCCACCTATCCTGATGCAAAGCCAACCAAACAGCTGCAGTGTTGTGTTGTGTGGAGAGTCTTATGCAGCTCTCAGTTTTGAAAGCTGTAGTTGAAACAAAGTTTGGTGAAACTGACAACAAAAACATAACTGCTGGATTGAGATTTTTCGAATGATAATAAAACATTTAGATCCCACCTTTTGAAACCAATTGAACCATCAACACAGATATAGTTTTGGAAGAGGTAGCCGTGTTAGTCTGTACAAGCATATCAGGCAAAATTTCCCCCCTCTTGAGTTTTAACTGAATCCCCAGGCTTCCAACCCCGTCCCAACACCCCTTCTCTCTCTTCTCTTTTCCCCTGCTCATCTCTGCTGAGGCCTGATTTTTGTTTTCTGTCTCCTGGAGGAAAGTTTACAACAGTACCCTAAACCAACATAGGCCATAAATTACTGCATGTAGATGTACCATATGCCCGAGAGCCAATGAATATTTAGAATGTTCTACTTGTGAAACTGATATTTCATTCAACATTTCATTATGTTTCCATAAGTCTGACAAAGCAGATGTGTCCATGAAAGCTTACATTAAAATATAATAGTTAGTCTTTAAGGTGCCACATGTCTTGTTTTCTTTTCTTTTGTTTCTTTGGATTTTGCGTGATCAACACAGATAATAAGCTTTCCCATGGATTCAGGTTTTCCCTAAAACAAAAACAAAAAAAAGGTGATGGTTGATATATAAGGTCTCCCTTAACTCCCTTAACTCCTGTCTCACTGAACTCCAAAGCAGACTTTTACTTACTTACTTACTAAAAAGTTTTATATTGCCTTTCAACTAACAATACCAGGGAAGTATGCAAAATGTAGTTTAAAAAAAAGTACAACTATGATGTAAAATAAAGCAATGGTCCCAAAGCTAATGCTAGACAGTACTTCCCAGCGTTCTGATCCGCCATGCAATCTGTGATGATGAGTGTTAGTCCATGAGAGATGGATGGCAGAAGTTTGGGGAAGGTTATACTAAAGCAATATCAATGACGGTAGCTCTCTGCAATTTAGTGCCTTCTAGTTGTTGGGGAATAAGAGCAATAAAAGATAGGAAACGAATAGCTCACATCAACAAGCTGCTATAGGAAGAGGAAAAATGAAACATCTAAATAATGGATCGTATTTGGGAGGCAGGTGGGCATATCTGAAATTTTGAGACAATGTTGAGAACACTTGTAAAATGGCTACCACAATGGGCACGGCTGGTCACAATGTGGACATGTTTTGCCAGGGGACAAACTAGGAAGAGTATGATAAAAGTAGTTTGCTCAATAACCTAAGAATCTACAGGAACCTAAGTACATGGGAGATGTGGTCTGATCCCCAGAATACAAATCTACTCTTTTAAAAGTGACACTTTCTGCTCCAACATTCATTTCACAGAAAGCAAAGAGAAGAAATTCAGAGACAAATAACTTTATTTGCAAAGTTGGGTCTGAGTCCCAAATATTAAGTCACATACTTATTCCCAAACAAAACATCCATTTCATAGAAGGTGGCAAACGGTTGGAGTCACACAAACTGGATAAATAACCCCTCGGCCCCCAACAAGTAAAATGCAACCTAAAGAAAACAAAATAAACAAACTATATGTACCCTTTGGGGGGAGGAGAAACAAGACACATACAAGTAACACACCACTAAAACCCCTCATTCTCTGTCACCAGAGGCTCCCCAGCCATCTGCCCAGTCATTGAGGACACTCTAGGTCTATCACTCCTGCCAACCTAGCAGTTCGAAAGCATGCAAATGCAAGTAGATAAATAGGTACCACCTCGGTGGGAAGGTAACGGCGTTCCGTGTCTAGTCGCGCTGGCCACGTGACCACGGAAACTGTCTTCGGACAAACGCTGGCTCTATGGCTTGGAAACGGGGATGAGCACCGCGCCCTAGAGTCGGACACGACTGGACTAAATATCAAGGGGAACCTTTACCTTTACCTAGGTCTATCACCTCCAACTTTTGTCTTTTCTTGGTGGCTAAGCTTTGTCCTGATAGGGGCACTGATATGTGAAGTCCAATCATATTTGTGTAAGTGTTAGAGAATTGGGCCAGCAATCAAAAAAAAAATCTGAAGTGGATTTTTTTATTCCATTATCAGGTTCTTGAATACTGCTATGAGCATCTTGTATTGTTGCCTGGCATACATATACTGAAGGGGTTAATGCATTTTTACTTATGTAAAAATGGTTACACAATGAAAAAAGATGTGATGTTTGAAAAACGTTTAGGTGGGTGCTACTCTTATAAAGTCTTCCAGGTCACATGTTTGCTTTTTTAAACATTTGGTAAAAGAAATAAGTGTCATGAGAATGGACCCAGTCCATCTGGAATTAGCAGATTCCTCCCTGTTCAATTATCCTCACATTGTAAACCAGCTAACTTGCACAAGTATTTTTACTTTCTTCATGCATAAATATTGGAACAGCATCAGACAAGAGAATGGAGGAGAGGTACATTTATTTCCGATTGTACCACAAGGAATGAGAAATGCCAGCTGTCTTGTTTGATCTTTGTCATAAAAGTTACAGCAATTCCTGTCTTAGAAAGGCCTAATATTTCTGCTCACTTTCTTTGTTCCTCTTAATAATGGGGAAGGTGCTGTGCAGATTTTGTACTTTCTCAGAGTCCATCAAAAACATATTCTCTCAGTTTTTCTCCAGTAATGTATATGCCATCTAAACACTTTGGCTCGTTTTACCGCTATTCTCCACCTCCCAAGCAATTGAAATGGGTCATGTTGATTTGAGTCCACTAAACAGAGGGAGGAAGTAAAGCATCCTTTTGGTTCTGCCTTTTCCTTGTGTTCTCATATCTCATGGTATAATAGGTTGTGGCAGGTGGATGGTTTTGTAGGACAACCTGCCCGCCTTTGTATGTGTTATTGTGTATTATTGTGGCCAAAATACATCTCAGGAACCATAGGGGTTCTCAGTTTCACAACAAAGAACTAAGCAGTGGCTCAAATTATGTAATGCAGCAAACCATTTTAGGAAAGTACAATTTGGTTGCAGTCAGTACTAATCAACCAGAGTAATGGGTTTGGTCTGTTCCAAATGCTACTGCGCTTTTCAGATAGGAGTGAAAATATGAAGCTGAGTGCCGAGGAAACAAACCAAAAAGACTTCTAAATAATTGTTTGTTGAAGGTCAAATGGAAACGTCACTGTTTAGAAAAGTTACTTTTTTGGATGACAACTCCCATAATCCCATGCTGACTTTGGAATCTGGGTGATGTAGTCCAAGAAGAAATTTTCCAAGTTCCATGAAAACTATTCTCTATATTTTATGTAGTTTAACATAACAACAGAACTGAGCCACAATGTGGTTGTAAAACTCATCTCCATTAGCTAACATTGGAAGCATTGCAAGATCTTACTCTGTTTTCACTCCATAGTTTCTTTCATCATGTTTCCAATGGTGATAGTGCTGTTGTCCTGTGACCCCATCATTCTGTTGAAAAATATTGCTTAAAGATTATGCAGATGAATATCTTTGCAAGTGTGCTGTATCATAACTCCATCTTTGTAAACGCTTAATTTTTTACTTAGGGTGAGCAAGAAGGAAAAGCACTTCAATTGCTCTTCCCCCCCCCCTCCTGAATTTTGCCATATTTTTCAGAAGTGTGAATGCAGGACTAAATGAACTTGCAGTCAAACAAATGAGAAAACGTTTGAAATCAAAATGTGTAGGCTCCTCCTTCCCTACCATTGACCCTTCCTTCTGATACATATTGAATTTTATTTATTTGTTACTTTTATATCCCACCTTCCCTGAATTGAGCTCAAGACAGTGAATATGGCTCCTGACTTTATTTCCATGCCACTCTATCCTTGTGGTAGCCCTGTGAGATTGGTCAGCAAAAATGGAGTGAGTGGTCCAAGGTTACTGGCAAGTTACACTTGTGCTCACACACATCTACGTGAGGATGGAAACTTTTAAACTGCCCCATCTAGATGGGGGCAGAGAGCTGGAACAGCAGATGTTCATATGCATGCATATTACCCAACAATCTATGATCTTTGCAATATTTTCCTTCTTTTTAACACTGGAAAAAGACTTTTTTTAAAAACCCAGAGACTATTAATATTTTTGCTAAAAAATCCCAACCATCTTCCAAGTTGTAGACTTTCTCTACAATTGTTTCCAAAGAGACCTTTTATTTATTGCATTACTGTACTATGGTTAGACCTACTGACTGTCTTGTTTGCTGAAATGACTACATTGTCATTTTTAATTAGCTTTATGCTTTTTTGTGTGTGCTAAGGCTAATTACTGTATTTTTTAAAAAAACCAAGATTACTTGATTGCCAATGACAGGAGTGCCATGGTTACGCATGTTAGAAAATTCTCCAAGTACATTTATACGATTCCAAGTTCCCTCTGGATTTTTGCACAGTAAATCCTACAGAGGGGGGAACAGGCAGTTAAGAAACTTATATATATGTATTGGCAAATACTATCAGTGAAAGCAAAGGCAACTGTAGTACAACCTCATGTATCCTACATCCATCAGTAGAACATTCAAAGCATCCAAATACTCCAACATTCCAATAAATAACTGTGCTTCCTGAACACAGTCTGATATACGGTGGGAGATGGCAGAGAGACAAGTAGAAGATTCATACATTTGCTGCTCGGCTAATGGGAAATGGGTGTTTTTCTCTGCCTCTCTATTTTTATTAACATTAGCAATACTTCTTTTATTTGCCAATTAGTCACAATTAAGGCTGCAACCCTTTGGGAATATACTTAGAAATAAATTTTGTTGAACTCAGCATCCCTTCCTTCCACTACTGTTGTTGCTCTTATTTATAAAGCACCATCCATGTGGCAAATGTAAGAGGAAAGTCTTACAATCAAACATTCAGCATGAGGAAACAACACACGAAGGACAGGGAAATGGAAGCAAGGGCAAATGGGGGAAATATGTGTTTGTTTCAATTATATGTACTGAGTTTAATCATGTGCCATCAAGCCAATTCTGATTTTTGGTGACTCTTTTCAGGGTTTTCTAGGTAGGGAGAACCCGGAGGTGGTTTACCATTCCCTTTTTCTGGCTGTGCCCTGGGACTGCGCAGCTTCCCCAAGGTCACACAGGATGGCTCCTCTGGGATGCACAGTGGGGAACTGAGCTCCCAAACTCTCACTCCACAGCCAGAGACCTATCTCACTGAGCTATCGGGCCAACTATAGATACTTAGTCTTCAATCCCTCAGCATAACCTCTGAATCTTTTAATTCTTCTTTTTATAGATACTTAGGCCTGGTTTAAACAAAGAAGAAGAAGATTCAGAGGTTATGCTGAGGGATGGAAATCCCGAACTGACCCATCTTTGGGTCATTTGTGGGATTTTTTTTCTCCTTGTTGCAAGATGACATGATATTTTTGTTTGTCTTTCTGGAGATCAGGTGTGCATTGCATGGATTGTTTTTTGTGCCTATTGCAACATGTAGGCATCCTTCAGTCTCAAGAGACTATGGTAACATGCTCTGAATAGAGGTCTTGGAACAGCGTCTAGTGTGGCTGAGAAGGCCAATTCGAGAGTGACAATCCCTTCCACACTGAAGACAAATACAATCTGTCCCCTGTCCAGCTCCCTGATTTTGCTGGTTTCGGGACTGTCTCTTTGCCTCGGCCTGCTGAACAAGTGCCTCTTCAAATTGGAAGAGGCCATGCTGCACCGCCTGCCTCCAGGCTGAATGCTGAGATGTCAATGTTTCCCATCTGTTAAGGTCCACTCCTAAGGCCTTCAGATCCTGCTTGCAGATATCCTTGTATCGCAGCTGTGGTCTCCCATTGGGGCGCTTTCCCTGCACTAATTCTCCATACAGGAGATCTTTTGGAATCTGACTGTCAGCCATTTTCACGACATGCCCAAGCCAACGTAGATGTCACTGTTTCAGTAATGTATACATGCTAACAATTCCAGCTTGTTCTAGGACTACTCTATTTGGAACTTTGTCCTGCCAGGTGATACCAAAAATGCGTCGGAGACAACGCATATGGAACATGTTCAACTTCCTCTCCTGCCATGCACAAAGGGTCCAGGACTCACTGCACTACAGGAGTGTACTCAGGACACGCTCTATAGACCTGGATCTTGGTATATGCCATCAGCTACTTATTAAGCCATACTCTCTTTGTGAATCTAGAGAACATGGTAGCTGCTTTGCCGATGTGTTTATCCAGCTCAACGTGTAGAGAGAGAGTGTCAGAGATCGCTGACCCAAGGTACACGAAATCATGAACAACCTCCAGTTCTTGTGTAGAGATGGTAATAGAGGGAGGTGAGTCCACGCCCTGGCTTTCTTCGACTTGTGTTTTCTTCAGGCTGATTGTTAATCTAAAATCTTGGCAGGCCTTACTACAACGATTCATGTGTTGTTGGAGGTCTTCAGCAGAATGGGCAACAACAGCTGCATCATTGGCGAAGAGGAAGTCCTGTGTGCATTTCAGCTGGACTTTGGTCTTCACTCTCAATCTAGAGAGATTAAAGAGCTTTCCATCTGATCTAGTCCAGAGATAGACACCTTCTGTTGCAGTTCCAAAGGCATGCTTCAGCATGACAGCAAAAAAGATCCCAAACAGGGTCGGCGCGAGGACACAGCCCTGTTTCACTCTGCTTCAAATGTCAAAGGGATCTGATGTTGAGCCATCAAAAACTACAGTGCCCTTCATTTCCTCATGAAAGGACCTGATGATGTTAAGGAGCTGAGGTGGACATCCAGTCTTGGGAAGTATTTTAAAAAGGCCAACCCTGCTAACCAAATCAAAGGCCTTTGTGAGATCTATGAAGGTCACAAAGAGTGGCTGTCGTTGTTCCCTACATTTCTCCTGCAACTGTCTGAGGGAAAATACCATGTCGATGATGAATCTATTAGCTCAAAATCCACACTGTGATTCTGGATAGACTCTGTCTGCAAGCACCTGGAGCTTCTTCAGCACAACACGGGCAAGCAGCTTCCCTACAACGCTGAGAAGAGAGATGCCAATGTAGTTATTGCAGTCGCCCCTGTCTCCTTTGTTCTTATACAATGTGACGATGTTTGCATCCTTCATGTCCTGTGGTACTCCACCTTCCCTCCAGCAAACACAGAAGATTTCATAAAGCTCATTGATGATTATCTATTTACAGCACTTCAGCAGGGATGTTATCCTTCTCAGGTGCCTTGCCGGAGGCAAGGGAACCCAAGGCCGCTTTTATTTCTGCTAAAGTTGGTTCGCTGTCCAACTCTTCGAAGACAGGCAGGCACTCAATGTTATTTAATGCCTCTTCGGTTACTACATTCTCTCTGGAATATAGCTCAGAGTAGTGCTGCAGCCAGCGTTCCATTTGCTGTGCTCAGTCCTGGATGATCACACCTGTAGCAGACTTTAAGGGAGCAGATTTCTTCTGTATTGGACCTAAAGCCTGCTTGATACCGTCATACATTCCCTTGATGTTACCTGTGTCTGCTGCTGTCTGTATCTGAGAGCAGAGCTGAAGCCAATAATCATTAGAACATCTCCTGGCAATCTGTTGGACATGTGCAGTACTGGAAAACGTGAATATTGTTGCTGTCGTTGTCTGTATGAACCAGACACTATTGGATTTCTTCTGAATACAAACTATTTAGCCTGAGGTTCCCTGCAAAAGTAGTATAGGCAAGAGATGGTCCCCTGACAACCTCATTCCATGTCCGAGACAGACAGCTCTCTGCTCCATGCTGGGTGACTCAGCTATCTCATATAAACTTTTGTTAGATTTGGAGGAGATTCTGACTAAGTCTCAACTTTGGAGCCATCCTACATAAATATCCCATGATTAACTTCTAAGAAAGCAGCCTATTCTGACTTAAAGCAATGAAGAGTTTGGGGCAAAAATAAGTTGATAATTCATGCAAACTACAGAAAGCATGACTGCCACCTTGCTTCGGCATCCAAGTCGCATGTTGGAGCTAATATTTCTCAAGGTGGCTGCCAAATGCTTGCAACGCCATCTTCTCATGCTGAGCCAAACAAATTAAAGGAGAGTCTCAGGAGCCGTGTTTCACATTCCTATTTATGTTTATTCAAAATAATCAGTTTTGAGAGGAAAAATTGATCTGATGAAGGATTTCCTAAGTAAACATGCACAGGAATGTACTATGTAATTTACCTGTAGCATTAAGGCAGACTTCCCCAGCTGGGTGCCCTTCAAATGGACTTCAAGTCCCATCCCCATGAGCCAATAGGAATGATAGCTTTGTTAATCAGGAGAGATGGGAGTTGTAGTCCAGTACATTTGGAGGATGACTGGTTGGGGGACGGCCAGGTTAAAGTATTGTATAGGACCAAATTAATTGATAAAATGGCTGAAATCCTCTTATTAACTCTATAGTCATAAATGCTAATTACATCATCAGCTGCTGCCAGTAATTGGTAATTTAAAGTTTCCTATTCCCTCCCTCAGGTTCTGGTGCTCCCTAGGGATCCCTTTCAAGCAGTCCGGATCCCAGTGACTGGACAGGTAGCTGTGATTTTTTAATATTCAAGGCTCCTCTTTGTCCCGAGGCTCTCAAAGGGTTCCCTAAGTCAAAAGGGATCCCTAGGGAGCCTCTCAACCAAGGGCAGTGGTAAAAAACTTTAAAATAAGGATTATTATCGATAACCGAGGCCCTTCTCAGCATCTATGACTGCTCAGAGCTGCTAACAAGATTCCAACCGATATTTTGTCAAAACTAGAGTTCTTTTACAAATGATCCAAAAAAGTCAGTTTTGGTTTCCATATACAGAACAGTTGTGCATTTTGTTTTTGCTTCCCCCCCCCCTTTTTTTTTTTTTTTGTAAACTTAGAATGTGATTGAAGTGGTATGCAAAACAGGGAGCAGGCACAGTTAATGTGAACAGTAAACTCTGAAGCTATATCTAAGAGACACAGAAATGTAACTGTTTGAGTTGAATTTATTATTATTATTTTCCCTTGCTTGAATAGATGCATTCAAGATGCTTGTCACTCACTGCTAATCACAGTTTTATGACAGTCCCAACACTCTCATCATTTTTCTCCTGGTTTCTGTGACCAGAAGGGCATTGGATCCTGCTGATCCAGGGCCTTCCCCAACCTGCTCCCACCACGCCCTTCACTAGGGTTGTGGAAAAAAACTGAATTACTTGCTGAATTACCCATCTTGACACCCTAAAACAGACTGTTGAGAATCTGATGGCTGCCACAGGATTTATTGTTTCCAGCACAAGAAAGAGACCCAAGGTTTCTGTAATTTGTGCAAAATGATCCTCCTGCAAAATGTGTATTTTTCCCTTTGTGAAGCAAAGCACACAGGCACATAGACATCCACCCAATCATACACAAGAATACACAGAAGAAGTGGCTGGTTGATTAAAGAGATATAAACAATATGTCTGATGATACTGATTTTAAAAAAACAACACCATGCAAGTTAAGCCACAGGTACTGTAGCCTAGCAATACAACTGATGAAACAACTGTTTTTGCAAATGTGAAAAGTCTTGTTGAGAGTGAGATAGCTCCGTGGTTTAGGTCTCTGGCTGCAGAGCTGGACGCTGGGAGTTGTTTCCCCACTGTGCAGCCTTGACAGGAGCTGGACCCGATGATCCCTAGGCTCCCTTCCAGCTCTGCATTTCTAAGATGATGATGGTGCTGATGACAGAAAAATATATTGCAGGTTCCTTTTCCCTGCCAGTTTCTCATTCTTGTGCAAGAAGATTTGCATCCCTACCTGACACAGAGCTTGGGACAGTGATTTTTAGAAGTGGAACTGTTTTTCCACCTCAAAATAATGCATTAGTTCAGCGTCATCACTTTATGACTAATGAATTAGTACTATGTATTCTCGAAGGCTTTCATGGCCGGGATCCGATGGTTGTTGTAGGTTTTTTGGACTGTCTGGCCGTGTTCTTGAGGTTTTTCTTCCTAACGTTTCACCAGTCTCTGTGGCCGGCATCTTCAGAGGACAAAGAAGATGTCCTCTGGTCACAGAGATGTCCTCTGAAGATGCCGGCCACAGAGACTGGCGAAACGTTAGGAAGAAAAACCTCAAGAACATGGCTAGACAGCCCGAAAAACCTACAACAACCACCAATTAGTACTATGTTAGCAATCTTTTAATTACTTCTTCACCTATTTCTTTAGAATTATTTGTAATACAAACATACTTTAAAAAGTACAAAAATCACCCCCAAATATGTACAGGTCAATATCCTCTTCAGTATTTAAGTGTGTGGAACTCCAACAGTGGAAGCAGCTACAGAGATGTGATCAGGTGCTGGTTGTGTGGCTGGTCACATGCAACTCGCACCTTGCCATACTGACACTGTGCCTTCTGCAGTTGAAGCTGTGCACAACCATAAATATTGAACAGGACAATGTTCACTCAATCTAATAAAAGTTACCTAATACAAGAAGAAAAATAATGACATCACCAGATGTTGCACCATCTCACAAAAGGAAAGTCATTCTACTGTTGTTATACCCCAAAGTAATATGTTGCCCTGACCCACCTGTGTTTTTTTTTTTAAACTCTTCATATGTTGAATGTAGATGTTGGTTCAACATACAGCAACCTTCCTGCTGGGAAAAGAGAGGAGGAATCCAAGATCAGATTGACATTCTGTATCTCTTTGACCTCAGAGTGTGACTTCTGATCTATCCCAGGTGTTTTCGAACTTGGGTCCCCAGATGTCCTTGGACTGCAACTCCCAGAAATCCAGCACAGCTAGTGGTGGCTTCTGGGAATTGCAGTCCAAGAATATCTGGGGACCCTAATTTGAGAACCACTGGTCTATCCCATGGCCCCAGAAGCCAAAAGATTTCAAAATAATATTTGTAAAATAATTAAGATTTACAACACTTAGCACTAGCTCAAACAACAGCTACCACAACACATGTGGCATGATTAAGGGAACACCCAGCAAACAAGATACCTTTACTTCCTCCCCTTTAACCAGCTAGGGAAGGCTCATGTATCTCTCAAGCCTAAAAGCCATCATGCTGGTTCTGTTATGAAACTCAACATTCCACCGGAGAGGTGGTGATGGGAAAATAAATTGTGATTGCATTTTTGACATGTTTAATGCATACGGTTTATACACAGGAAATCTTCACTACACTCCTGTTCTGTAAGCAACACATAAATACATGTCAGAAGTTTGCTAAGCCTGAATTCTCTCAGGAGTTCATCCTGAAAGAGGAAAATTCAAAATGATTTACCGTTTACATCTGCAACTCTCGCAGCTTCACTGGTTTGTACTGTTTGGTGGGGTGGGGAAGGCTGGGGCATTAACAGCCTTTTAAGAATCTCACTGCAGAATAGCAAGTTAATGGATGGGGCTAGTGTATGGGGAAGGGGAGGTCTTCAAGTTATTTGGTTAAATTGCTATAAGCTCCACGTGCATCTTCCTTTGCTCCTTTCTATAACTTGCTTCTTGTGGGTCTTCTGTCACACTGCATTCTTCCTTTAGCCCCTATTGGTTCAGCCCCATTCGGCCTCCTTCACTGTACTATTGTGGCGAAGAGAGTGGGATAGAGAACAGTATGGGCGTACATGAAATGATGAAGGCAATTGGTCCAGGTTTTGTGGGACACTTAGGCAAAATGTTGACAATGGGCTCTGTACCTTAAAATAGCCACTTCCTCTTCACTGATGTTGCTGCTGGCCATTGATTTGCTTGGACTCTCCATTTTGGCTTACTGCACACAGGGAAGAGAAACTGAGGTAAGTGAAGAAGACCCATTCTGTTGCTTTTTGTCACTGCTTACTTGCTTAGAGGGGTCATGTAAACATCCACTGACATGTACAGCAGAGGTGGGGGGGGGCTCCAACTTTGGCAATAAGGCCCATGCTGGGATGTAGGCCTTGGGCAGGTGTCCACTATGGCTGACCCCTGAGACCAAGTGTGTGAAGAGAAAAAAAAATTAAAATAATAGTATATCATAGGAAACCATATTTGATCTATGTTACAAAGAAAGAATGGAATCTATGAGCTGACTCATGTTTGGAAGAAACTTAAAATAGGATTGAACCACTTCAGAAAACAGTTAAGGTTTCCATATATTTACTTGCTCCTACTTAAAAAAACAACAAACAAAAAACAACAACAAAAACACCTCCTCATATTTGATATAATCTTTCTATCTGATATGCCAGTTTTCTGTTTGAAGGATTTTATTTTATTTTTGTACATTTTTGCTTGTTATGTGAGGAGCATTTTATTTTATTACCTAATTTTGCTTTCTCCTGTATTCTCAATTGGTACAGCTAGGGGTGGGGTGCTATACGAACTTGAATATATGTATAGCAGGAAAGATGCATATAAACATTCAGAAAAAATATGAACGAATACAACATGCCTTTTCTAAATGTAAGCAGCACCTCAGTTTCATGGTAATTCACATTACCCACATGATGCAGTTGTCACCTGTTACAAGTAGGAGAAAATTCTAGGATCAGTAATCATAAAAACTGAAGAATTATCATGGGCAATTTGATTTCAGATCAGCAAATTACTTCAGCAAATTATCTGACAAATGGAATGGGGTGCCATGACCACGATAACTTGGTTTCCTCTCATCCTGTGATGTCCCACGTGTGAATTCGCCTTGACAGTGGAGTGTCGGTGGTTTGAGTGCAAAAATATTTTCCAGCTCAATTAAATCTTCTGCACTTCCAGTCCATAACACTGCAATTAGTATGGACTGGCAAGGCAGAAGACTCTATTTCTTTGCAAAATCTTTTCCCACTTGAACATCTACTAGAACATATATTGAGTATAAATAAATGAGCCTACATTCCTTTCTGATAACATATGCCCATGCAGAACTCAAAATTAGAGTGAATATGAAGTGCTCTATTAATTGCATGAATGTTGATTGTTAAAATGGTGCACTAATTGGTGATATCTGTGTATGGTAGGCTCCCCCAATATGTGTTAGATTATATTAACTAACCTTATGTCCTGGGTATCAGACATTAAGCATTTTGTAAGAATAATTGTTATGCTGTGTATAATTGGCTGATACAGATTTCCAGTCTGAACCAAAAGTGACAGGATGGAGCTCTGCAGAATGTGCAGCAGAGTTCACTTGAACAAGAAGTAGAGCAGATGTGAAGGGGTGAAAGTTGTGAACAATATATCTCCCTCTTTTTTTTTTCCAGAGTGCCTCGCTATCTTTAGAGATGAATGGGAATTTTGTTTCAGTTAGTTTTTGATAAGAATTTACCAGAATCCACATTAAGGGACTCTGGATACTGCTACTTTGAATTTCTGCTACAACATGAAGATCTTTCTGCATTTGGGTTGATTCTTGTTCATTTTTGCACCAAGACCTGAAGGCTTTGAACTCAGATGTCCTAGAAGCCTTATAAGGTTTAACCAGGTTCATGTTGAATTAAGGCTGCCAATCTCTCTCTCTCTTCCCCCCCCCCCCTGAGAGTGCCCTCCTCCACAGTGCCTGTATGGCAGTGTTCTTTCTCCTCAGTCACTAGAAAAAGCTGTAGTTGGTTGATGCAAAGTGAGGATAATGTTGTGTCCATTTGTTTTGGTATTTTTAAAAGAATTAATCTGAACATGCAAGTTTCTTCCTATTTGACAAGGAAACTGTTTTGGATTTTAAAAATATGAAGAATATGAGCTAAAGTAATTCAGCATCTTTAGGCGTCATCCACTTGACACCCTCCCTCAGTTTATGTTTGTTCTCTGGCAGCACTCCACTCACTTTTCCTCTCATCACAGCTTCCTTGAGGGCAGTATTTAAGCATGAGGATGGATCCAGGCGAATCAGGGAAGGCTTGAGCAAGGTGCCTCTCTGGCAGTTCTACATGAGCCCAGCTTTGGGGCAGCCATGCATTGTCCACTCCCCAGCCACATGGTTAACGCTAATTCCTCAGGCGAACATTAGCTGGCAGGTGGGTCAGTTGTCCTTTATGAGATCTGTCCTCTATGCCAGTGCCATGACTGTTGTAGCCAATAAAGCTTTTTTTCTTCCAATTGTGGTTGTGTTGTGTGGTTATTTCTATGTCCCAACCCCCAGCGTCAGTTGAGCTTTGTCATCAATAACCAGATTAATACATGTAGTAATTCTCCTGAACATTAATAGGTTCACTAGTGTGAACAATAAATGAGAACTGCTATGTGTTCTCTTCTTTTCTCTTCACCATATTGCACCACTTGCCCAAAATTATGTGAAGAGACATCACATAAGCAGGAGTAACAGCTCACATTTTAAGGTCATTCCCTTGCTAGGTAAAAGTAGTAGCAGAGATGTGAGTCCCGAGTATATATTTTCCCTTTGAAAAATGAGGCAGGATTTCTGAAACACGAGAAAAAGCCATAGAACCCAGAGTCCCTTTTTAAGAGACTGAGAGACTGTTGTATGTAACAGACTAACAACCTTTGTCTGAGGAGCTAATGGCAGAAGTCAAAGAGCAGGTACCTGCTCTAATTTCTCCTATATATTGAAATCACACAGAAATGATGTGCGAATCTGACCATGAACAAAATAAAGGAAGCAAGCTCCAGTCTGCATGAAGAGTGGGGGACAGGGAGGACTAATGCCCGGCACTAGGTTTGCTGGTGTGCATATCTGTTGGCAAAGCAGATGGTGAATTTACTGCCGAAGGTGGGATGACCAAAGTTATCTTTCTATACTCTTTCTGCCCCCAGTCTTAGACCTGTGGGTTCCTCTGCATGATAACTATCCTCATGAGTGGAACTTTGTCCTACAGGTTTCAACATTTAGATAGAATGCAAAATTATTTGGGATAATTAGGGTGATACAGTAAAGGAAAAGACATGGCAACGATGAACAGAATTAATAGTGAGACATCACTAACTACTGGCATTTTGTAGATGAGAGATGACTTGTTCTTGCAATGAAGAATTACAGTGAAATTTGAAAAACAGCAACTGTACATTTCTGCTGTAGGTCAGTTTATGGTCACTAAGGTTTATGCCAGTGTACAACACATCAAGATTTCATCATCTGCAGTTAGTGTGGGAATTAAGAGGAGAAAATATTTATTAATATTTTTAATTATAAAGAACTGGACCTTTCTTAGAAAATGTCATTTGGCTACAGGGTGCACAATGCTTGCTTGCCACTGGAGGTGCAGCAAAGTTCTCCCTCCCCCACACCAACCAATGACAGTGGGATAATGTAATGGTGACTGCGATAGTTCCCCCCATCTGAGAAGGTGAGGACCAACTGGTCGCATTTGGACAAATGCCCCTCCATCTTCCTTGGAAGGACTCTGTAGCAAAAGGAACCAGCACTAGTACCCCTGTCTCATTCTACCTGCTGCTTCAAAGGTAGAGGCTGCCTTGTTGATTTCTTACAGCCTGGGAGAAAGAAATATGTGATGATGGTGAGAGCTTCATACTCTAAGTAGAGAAGGAGATGGATCATAGGTGAATGACAGGAAGGCACTGCTGCTGCTACCAGCCACCCAGGGAAGTAGGACATTTTAGAAACTCTAGATCCAAATAGGAAGGAGGTGGAGGCAGCTGTCATAGCCATAATCCCGGTCAACCGCAGAGGCTGACTCTGGAGAATTGTACAGAGCAGCAGCAGCTGTCCATAATGGCCAATGTCCTGCTAGGATGGCGGGTGGAGGGAAGCAGAAAATTTGGCCTCTCTACCACCTCAGTCAACTACCTTGTTGAGGCCAACCCAGCTCCGTGGAAGCACTTAATTCCTTTTCTCATCACTAGGAAGATTTCTATGACATGTCATCCCCCCCCCCCCCTGCAACCTATGTTTGAGCTGATAGGTGGGTTTGAACATGTTTATGAGTAATCTGGTAAGAAAGGCCAGATTGCACATAAACATGTTTGAACTTGCTTTTAGGTTCAAATGTAAGTTGCAGAGAAAATGGGAAATGTCATAGAAATCCTCCCCCTACTCATCACCATTTTCCAACTTCAAATGGATTCCCTCCTCATAGAGTTCTAAAGTTCTCTGAAGTGCACATTTAAATCCCCAGAGATGGACAAGTTGAGGAACAAGGATATTGTGGAAAGGAAGGAACTTATTACTGCCTTCCCATCAACTTTTCTGATCTCAGTTCATCCTCTGGAAGCAGCTTTTCCCTTTTAAAAATAGTCATAAGAATAATCTAGCAAGTTTTCCAGTATGTCCATTTATAGATCTGGAAAGAGCTATAAATGGACATACTGGAAAATGTGCAATAATAGGTTAAATAGATTGTATTTAGGCAATTTTAACAGAGCATATTTAGCTAATTGTAATGGAATTCAGAACATTTCAGTAAGCTTCATCAGTTGTCCTAAGAACAGCAGAAAAAATACAGGAAATACTTTGCGACCATCTTACATGTTGACATTGAATCAAACAGTGCATAAACTATGCTTGAGTTTTAATTAAAAGGAAAGCTGATAAATTACTAAGATTCTGGTGTTCTCAAGATGGCTATCTGTTATAAAAACTCATTTTTGTGTCTAATGTGCTATCTCTAGCATATGAAATGGTTTCTGGATTAATTTTTATCATAAATGGAAATTATGCCATAAATACACGCATATCATTAAGCACATCCCCCCCCCAAGTTTTTCCCTAGGCAAATACAACCAGATTATCAAAAACCATGGTACCATATCATGTCAGGAGGTTTACAAATTGAAGTGACCACTGGAAGTATTATATAAAATTTTAACAAAAATTAACCAGAAGGAAATTGCTTACTAATTTTTAAAAAACAAAGGTTAATCTAAAATGACTACCAGCCCTTGAAAGGTTAACTGTCAGATTAAATAACCGGGACACAGACTGGTCACTGGGTACCTGGGGGAATGAAACACTAAAATTACTTACTCCAGTTCACAAAATTTACAAAGTGATTAGCTTTTCTGTGTGTGCCTGGCAAATTCGCGGGAAGAAGCCTGTCCTTACCATTCCACAGTGCAAATCTAGTAAACACCAGACCCCAGTTGGTCATGGGAGAATCTGAGCTAAATGGTATACATTTCCAATGATGTAAAAGTAAATTAGAGAACAGGAAAAGTTATTACTCTGGAGATTGTAGGGCTATGGGGAGTAATAAAAATCAGGTTACCCTAATTTCCTTTGAACAACGAAGTATATACAGGTTATTATTGCCATTAATAGCTGGGCCTCAGAAGGGCAAGATTCTGTTCTCAAGTAAAACCTTAGGGAGGAGGGAAACCCCAAACAACTAAATGTATTGTTGAAGGGGAAAGCAAGTTGTGATTGTACCTAAAGTGCAGATTAAATAAGTTTCTCCTCCATGAAGTGAATCCCTACGGATGTCCTGCTCTTCAAATGTCAGAGATTTCTTACTGTGAAGATGGCAGGTTTTCTTAAGTGTTGTCTGGAGAGCAGAGGCTAAGGAGAAACCAACAATTCCCTCCTCAACCCCTATTTACCATATCCAAGGGCCATTGCCTGGCCTTAAGGTCCTTCAAAATAGCCCTCAACTTTCTTTTCTCAGCTTCCATTCTGAGATTAGTGTACAATGTGTTCTAACTCACTTCTTCACTTTGTAGGGGCCGCATGCATGCTAATATGATAAACAGAAAGCCAGAGGTCTTCTGATACTTGATCTTTTTTTTCCAGCCACTGGAGTGATACATGATCCTTTGCTGGAGATGTCATATTTACTTTGCAGGAGGTCTCAAGGAGGCCTCTGCTCATGTTCATTCAGAAATGACTACAAGGTTCTGCACTGTGAGGAGCCATGTTCTATCTCCCAGTTTCACAGAGATTGTTCAAAAAAGCACAAGTACACATCTCTTCCCTTAAGACTTGCTAGTCAGTGTGGTAAGGCCAGGGACTAAGGCTTAAGGTTTTGTATATGCACTCATGTCACTTCCCAACCTTTAGCCCTCACACAACAAGAGATATAAAATGTCCTGTAATTTTGAAGCCAGGATGAGATATTTCTCCTGGGCTTTTTTTCACTGAAAGAACAAAAATTTGGGGAAAAACGGAAAAAGGCCCGGAAAGAAAGAACAAGAAACCGGGCCTTCTCGGCGGTGGCCCCTCGACTCTGGAACAGCCTTCCATCAGAGATCCGCCTGGCTCCCTCGCTGGGTGTTTTTAAGAGCCAATTAAAAACTTGGCTCTTTAGGCAGGCCTTCCCTCCTGTCAATACTTGACTTTATTTATACTATAATTTATTGACTTTCCCATCTTGAGCATTACTAACACTATTGACTTGAATTGTTTTAACTGTTTTAATTGTTTTATGATGTTTAATGGAACCCGCCCAGAGTAGACTCTGTCTAAATGGGCGGGATAGAAATCTAATAAATAAATAAATAAATAAATAAATAAATAAATGTATGCAATACTTGTTTTCATCTCAAACCTGATTTTTTTAGTGCTTTTTGCAGTATAAAATGCTTCATCCATAACAGCTTAGTTGTCATAATGACTTAGCATATAAAATTGTACTCTTCGGCCTACTTACGAAAGTTAAAAATATAAAAGCCCCAGTTTGTGACATTCAAAATTATATTGTATATTATACACATTCTGTATTGTTATATACTGTATAGTAAAAAAAAGAGGTGTAAAACCATTGCACTCTGTGGTAACTAAATACCTGCATAGGACTAGAATGTGGCCAGTTTCCCTAAATGTATTCAGATAGAATACTTGTGCGAGAAGATTTACCAGCACTATTGGTAAATATGATCAACCTAAAGGACCAGGCTTTCACTCCCTAAATTAAGTATTAATTTATAATACAGTATTGTGGAAGGCTTCAGATGAAGACTTGCTATTGGTTTGCCATTCTTGTATATGACACCTTCCAATGTGCATGTGTATGACCAATGTCATTTGGCAAAAGGCATTCATGTACCCTTAGAGGCCAAGCCATGGCCCCAAACTTTGAGAATTAGAAATTTAACATTCTAGCATAAAACTGCTTTGTGTCACTCACCAGGCCGCCAGGCCGCAAGGTTAGTAAAAAAGTAGGAGTCCCTACATTCCGTAGAAAAGTCTATTTTCCAGTTGTAAATCTAAATAATAACAAAAGCTTAAATATGTTGGCCGTGCAAACTCCACCCTAAGAGTTCTTTTTAAAAGAAGAAGAAAATAAAGAAAGAAAACACCATTGCCACTCCCAACAGAATAACCCATCCTTAATGTTGGAGCAAATTTTGCCTGGGTCCCTCTAAAATCCTCATTTATTTCATCCTTGGCGTTCCCCTCCCCCTTGCATTTCAGTCCACATTTTGTTACTAGAAAGCTTTCGATTCAGCTTTAACTTATAAAATTTCATGCATTTTTTCCATATATACAGGGCTTGGAAGGAGACAGTTTCAGAAGTACACAATGAGCAGTTTTCATTTTTATTGCCATGAATAAACTGTATCTAGGGAACAAGTTCATGAAGGCAGGAGAGATCCCATTGCTCTCCCCTCCCCCCACCTCTTGTTTGTTTCCAAATAGTCCACCCACACATCGGTCACTTGGAATTAATTTGTCTACATCCTGGATGGCACGTAATGGGGGGGGGGGGCGGCAGGGGAAAAGGCCTGCTGGGATCTTCTCAAAAGGAATGTGACAGGGCATGGGAATCACAGCATCCTGGTGGCGACGTGAGCATATTTTGGCTTGTCTTAAAACAAGCAAGCACCGTTAGACCTCCCGGAAGCGAGCAAAGCAGCCCTGCTATCAGACTACCTATCGCAGGCTTGGACGCTTGAGAAAAAATGTGTGGGCTTTAAAACTGTGCCTCGGGCTTTGAAGGCACTCTCTCCTCGCTGCTTTTCTGTTGAACTTCCAGGAGTTGACACTGACTTCAGCAACAATCCAGTGGACTGTTCCAGTTCACTTCAACAATTTAACAGTTCAGAGATGGCAGCGTTTTCTCACCATCCGGAGTGAAACTGCTGCTCTCGGTTCATTCCGCCCACAGTGAGAAATTGGGACTGTTTGTTTTTAATTATATTGGCCGGTGATTATTAATGCATTTCACAATCTGCTCCAGAAATGTTGGCTGTTTGCAAAGTGGGTGGGAGGAGGTCCAGGGAGAAGTGGTTTCTTCCTTCGTTACGGTGGTTCAAAGAATGGATCCAGGTGCCAGCACAGTCACATGGCTGAAATGTGAAGTCTTATAAATCCAAACTCAAAAGGCAGGTTTTACTTTTCCAAGGAAGTGACTAGCTTTCCCATCTGGAATTAAACAGAACCATCGAGTTTAAATACTCAAAAAAATAAAAAATAAAATAAAATACTCAGCCCTTGGGTACAAGCTGATTGCATAATGCAAGCCCAGCTCCACATCTGCCATCTAGTATAATCCAGAGCATAGAGGGATACAGAGAAAGAGCCAGTTCACCACTTAGGAGTGTCTGCAGAACAGATATCTCAGACAAGTGAGGCACAAGAAGGAAGAGCCTCCTGAGTGAGCAATATCTTTTGCAGTCCCATATATTGGCAATAAGCCCTGTCATAGGCCACCTTCTGCAGGACATCTCACTGATGAACATTCAGCTCCCTTGTTGAAGGAATGGGATGCTCAAAGAAATGGGAATAAAGCCCCCAAGTTGTGAGATGTATGTGGGGCACAGGTGGGGTTAAAAAGTTCTTTGTAACACAAATAATCAAGAACAGTTACCTCAAGTTACAGCATGGCTGCACACCAAAGGTGGGTAAGCTCCAGAGGTCTGGGGGCTGTATTTGCCCATCCCTAGATCTTGAAGAGTTACACTTGTAACACATAGTAGCCAACAATTGTTCTTTAAAAAAAAAACTGAGGTCTTTTTACAAACTAAACTACCCCCCCCCTTTGAGACTTCTAGTGACTTTTTGTTTTTAAAGTTGGGCTGTGTGGAAGCTGCAGATGAGCTGAATGGGGCCTGGAAATGTGGCAAAACTGCCCTCCCCACCTCCTAGAGAATATAAGGGGGCTTTAAAGCCTTTTTTTCAATTCAAAGAAATTAAAAATTGGGGTATGGAAGGTACATTTGGACACCTTGGTGACGTATGCAGACCATGGGCCAGATGTTGCTCACTGTTGCTATATGTCTCTGGTCAAACAGCCCTATCAGGCTTCTGAAGCACTAGAAAATCCACAAAACCTGTTCATTCTATATCACAATGCAATTTACTTAACACAGTATGAGCTGCTTTGGATACTCTTCATTTTTGAAGACACTACTAGCAAGAATCCTATTTGGATTTTTCTCTGGAGGAAGTGAAATAACATGACATTTAGGGCCAATTATAGCTAATAAACGAAATGGTACCATGTTGTGTGCCCAATAGTGTGACTGACATTTGGCCAGGCATGAGACCAGCATTTCATTAATTAGCTGCATTTTGCCGCCATGACATATGTGTCTTTACTTACTCCAGAGTAAAACTCCAATGAGATTCTGGCTATTGAGCCTGAAAATAGGGTTGAGGAAGGTGGAAACATCTAAATTTAGCAGATGAATTTTGAGAGCCAGACTCTATGTGATGATGGAATAGTTACCTTGGTTTAATCTCATTCATATAGCTCAGTGAACTAATGTAAGGCTGACGGTGAGAGCAAGAACCCTCTCACGGGAGTGCCGTCCCTCCCGCCCTCTGCCGACAAGGAAGTGCAAACGTCACCCATTCCCCCTCCTAGGAAGATAAGACCACGTGGAACAGACCCGGGGATTATAGAAGAAAAGTTGAAAGGAATGACTGTTGAAGAAAGCGGGAAGGTTTTGGCGGGAGCGGAACGACAGCCCCGGGTAGAGGTAGAGGCGGGGCTTGTAGATATAAAAAGGGGGGATGAAAATCTACCTCATGGTTGGGAGTGGATCTGGTTAGAAGATCCATGGACTGGGAAGGTGGAAAAACTGAGAATCCCAAAGGAGGAGGCAGATGCAAGGAGGAGAAGGGAGAGTACCCCTAAGCCTTCTTATTGGGGAGAATGGGAGACTAAAGAGTGGAGGAGAAAGTTGAGGGAGGAGAAGGAAAAGGTGGAGCGAGAGAGGAGAGAATGATTAGAATGGTGGATGATGGAGCTACAGCAGAGGGGTCCCTTGGAAGACTGTGGTCGGAGAATTCCCCCTCACGAGACCAGATCTGGACTGATGACCGGAATGATGACACGGTCCCCTTACTGGAAGGGGAGGCAGGACAATTACTGAACCCAGACTTTACTCTGGACTGGCCGGGACCCTGGAACACCCGGGGGTGTAACCCCTTTAAAGTTGAAGAGTGGAAACCCCCATCTAACAAATTGTTAGAGGGAGAAAATGCTTTGAATGCCATTGTTGACACAGGTTATTTGTTAAATAATCCAATAAACGTTACCCCAATTTCTAAACCGAGGAAGTCTGTCAATTTATTTGAAGAAAAGCCGGAGCCTGAACCCAAACCCTCACAACTAAAGATTGGTTAAAAAGGAATGGTATACGCAGAGACGTTGTGAGATGTGAAGAAATGGTTTTGCAGAAGGAAAAGGTAGATCAAAATAAGATAATGAAAGAGATAGTAAGTATAATCTACAAGATATTAATAGAAGCAGATGACCAACAAGATTTCCTTAAAACATTATGGAAATATGATTTGAGAGAAGAAATAATTTATTTATTTTATTTATTTAAGATATTTTTATCCCACCTCTCTCCTTAGAAATGACCCAAGGTGACTTACATAATTAAAATACAGTATTTAATGTATACTATAGAGGCCTTCCCCCTCCCATTACATAGCTTTCTTTTCCCATCTTGGATCCTGTTTTCTTTATTGATCTTTATTGCTCTTAACAACAAAGTTATTTGAATGCTGTTTTTATCTTTATATTCTGTAAGTCGCCCAGAGTAGATTCCCGAATCTAGATGGGCAGGGTAAAAATGGAATCAATCAATCAATCAATCAATCAATCAATCAATCAATCAATCAATCAATCAATCAATCAATCAATAATGCTAACAATGGTGAGTATACAAATACAAAAGGATCACACAAATACCGTATGAAAAAACAGTAGTAACACCAAAGCATATTGAAAGCAGTAAAGTACAACAACCCATTTAAAACCCCACTCAGGCAGCCAGTCACTCCGGGAAAGCTGATCTGAAGAGAAAGGTATTTGCGGGTCTGCAGAGGGACAGCAAAGATGGGGCCAGTCTGGCCTCCTGTGGGAGGGAGTTCCAAGGTCTGGGAGCAGCAACAGAGAAGGCTCTCTTCTGTGTCCCTACTAAATGCACCTGTGAAGGTGGTGGGACAGGGAGAAAGGCCTCTCATGATGATCTTAAGACTCAAGCAGGCTCATAAAGGGAGATGCGGTCCTTGAGATAGCTTGGGCCCAAGCCATTTTGGGTTTTATAGGTTAGAGCCATCACTTTGAATTCTGCCTGGAAATGGATTGGCAGCTAGTGGTGCTGCTGTAACGGGGTTATGTAATAAGTGTGAAAAGATGGTGCACAAGTATATTGAAGTCTATGTCTATAAGGATAAAGGAAATATATATATAAATTAGTTTGTACATGGTATTTAACTCAGGTGAAATTAACTATTAAGTTGTGTTGGAGAGGATGTCAGAAACAGGTACTTATTTCAATTTGAATGTGAGAATATATTGAAATTTTGGCAGTTGGTTTTCAAGGAAATAAATGAAATAATTGTCAAATATAGAGGCAAGACCTAAAATAGTGCTTTTATCAATATTTGACAAGGAGCAATGGAGTTGGGCAATGAAAGAATTAATTTCAAATTTATTAACAGCAGCAAGATTAATGTAGCAAGGAATTGGAAAGTAAAGCATGATTTTCAGTTGAATAAATGGTGTAAAGAAGTTTGGGATAGAGCTATTAATGATAAGTTCATATGTAATATTAAACTAAAGAATGGTTTGATTAATAAGAATATCTTTTTTGATATCTGGGGAAAATGTATTGATTTTGTATTAATAAAGGAGAAGGATTGTGCAACGATCAGTGAAGTTTTGAAAGAGGAATGAATGGGGTTCCATAAATGGAGGAAACATCGGTCGTATCTCCAAATGGTCCTGGCGGTAGTAGGGAACATTTTGTTTAATTGTATTGTTTATGTTCTTTGGGGTTATTAAGCTATGCCTTTTTTCATTTTCAAATTTGTTTTCTGTATAATTATTTTTTTAAAGATGATGGGATAGCTATTAGCCCTATTTTTTTTTTTTTTTAAAGTATGTGTGGAGTCCTTGTTCTTGTTTTCCCTCTCCTCCGGGAAGTGGCATGTTATCATGGTGATCTCGACTTTGGATGCGGCACCTCTGAATGATGATGTTGTATTGTCCTGAAAACAGCATCTGTGGTTCTTCAGCCAATAAGCTTTTCCCCTTCCTGCACTTTTCCCCTCATTTATTTTATCTTAACCGAGCAGCTGTAGCCAGCTCGTCTTATTTCTCACGATGTGCCCAAAGTATCCCCCTTTGTTGTTTACTCTCCACATCTAAGATGTTCTCCAATAAACTTACATTTCAAATCCTTCTAAATTTTTTATAGATGCCTGGGATAAAAAGGACTACAATTCCATACCATATAGTAATGTGGCAGCAAAGGGAACAGTCCCGTCCTTCACCCAGTGTGTGCCACCACCAAATGTCAATTCCCTCCCGACTCCATCACTAATGTTGGGGTTGCCATTTAACTTTTTCCCTTGGATTATCCCTTTCACCAAACCAGGAAAACAGCCAGGGTTCCTTTCCACTGGTGCTGTAAACTGTGCCACAGCTAAGAGCTGACTTTACACATTACTTTTTAAGTAAGAGTAAGAATGCTTTTGGTGAAACACATGCAACCTATGCTATTTCGGTGATACGGACTTGACTATGTGTCCCAGTATTGACCAGTGGTATGCATTGTATAATGTCTTTGCTATTTTCAAAAATAATAAACAGGGCTTGTAATCAAAAAGGAGTTTATTTAAAAAAAACCCACAAATAATAAGGTTCACTATTGAAAGCTGCCCAGTTCCTCAAATATGGCTGAAATCTCATTTACTTACTCTTTCTTCTCTATTTACAGTTTAAGTGTATATGGTTTTTTATGTATGGATACTTCCCCATCCCCCAAGTTCCAGCAAGAATATACCTTAGACTTCACAGATCCTTCACAAAAATAGACATCACACCTCAGTACAGTTCTTAACTAACTACTTCACAGCTCTCATTCTTTCCCCTCAATTCTTCTATTGTCTCTCAAATTCTGGCTTAACAACTGTTTTAGAAACTGCCTTAGATCTCAGGTCTCATCTCATAGTTCTTTCAGTTTCTAATTCAAACTAAAACATAACTAAAACTTAACCTCTCTCTCTCTCTCTCTCTCATACACCCTTTTTATATATCTAACAGCATCTCTTAGGCAGGCAGTATACAAGCCAATCATGTAGGGGCCTAACGCCGACAGAGGCCCGGAAAGAAAGAACAAGAAACCGGGCCTTCTCGGCAGTGGCCCCTCGGCTATGGAATAGTCTCCCAACAGAGATCCGACTGGCACCCTCGCTGGGTGCTTTTAAAAGCCATTTAAAAACTTGGCTCTTTAGACAGGCCTTCCCTTCAGTCAATAACTGATATCTATTTTTTTGTCTTTTAATTACTTCCATCTTGGTATTGATTTAATTTAATTGTTTTAAAATTATGATGTTTTAATGATTTTTAAAATATTTGTTATACAATGATGTTTTTATTATATTTGTAAGCCGCCCCGAGTAGACTTTGTCTAGGGGGGCGGGGTAAAAATCTAATAAAGTAAAGTAAGTAAAGTAAATCAGCATGCGGTTCCATTCACATACAGTATATTCTCTCACCCTTCCCCCTTAGTTACTGTTTTAACTAATTCTTCTGGCAGACATCCAGCTTTCTACTGCCAATCAAAACCCAATTCTTCACTACACATACTAACACCTACTCATGCACCATGTGGAATCTCTAGACCTGTAGAATGAAGAATACATAGCAGATGCACAAAGCTACTTCTAAATTTGTAACATTTGTCATTTCAAAGAAATTTGAGGTGGGCCATCTCTATACTGACTTTTATAGTATGGCTATGATCCCACTGTTCATTAAACCGAATTCCAAAGTAACTCTATTTGCCACCAGGGTTCATACTTTTATTTTGGAACTTCAACTTCCTTTCTTGGGCTGCCTGATTTTTAGTGATTGCCATGAACACGTCTCTGTTTTACCAACCGCACCATCTTGCCATGTTGGATTTTGTCAAAGGCTTTCAATAAAGCATGCATAGCTCTGTTCATATCACAGTATTTCTCCTCAAGTATTTATATAGAAAGAATAGTACTTATCTGGTTTTAAAATCTCTGCATCCAAAGTGTCTCCTGTCCCTGTTTCACATTTGCAAATTTCACCATGTATTAAAGAAAACCTTAAGCAAATGCGTCATTAAATTTAGTCACTGCAAGCTCTGGTACTTTCAGTCTTGGACATTGTAATAAAGGTTAACTTCAGCCAAATTTCAGTAATGATTTCCGTTCCATTGATTTAGTTTAAAAGTTACAGTAAAACACCTAAGTCGTCATCTTTTATAACTTTAATACTTCAGAGACAATATTGAGTTTGTATTTCTGCACTTCTGGTCCAGTATCAACATCTGGTACAATAAATTATGTTGTTCTATTATTTTTCCAACAGCTCTTTAATGTATCACTGCACACTATGATTTTACCATTGATGTGAAGTATCACAGAATTGTAAGGCAAGCACACTGCCTTTGGACAAATGTCCAAAGGTATCCAGATATTTGTGTTTCTGAGGCAACCATGGGGCAGAGGAAAGAGCCTCTAGTTGCCAATCAGGGGGAGAAACAACTCCACAGATGCTTTGTGTTAAATCTAGCATTCACATGTGATTAGAAATAGAGTGGAAAAGAAAGACAAAGGGTATGATCTTTACCTCAGGAGTGAACATTCATTGCCTTTCCTAATGCAACAATAATAACTACATATGACCAAGTTGATTTTGACTTATGGTGACTCCTTCCAGAGTTTTCTAGATATAGAATACTCAGAAGTATCTCTATACCTAGAGTACTATTCTCTTCTTCTGAGGGCACCCTGGGACTATGCAGCTTGTCCAAGGCTACACAGGCTGGCTCTTCTCCTGTCAGGCACAATGGGGAAGCAAACCCCAAGCCACTGGCTCTTCAGCCAGATGCCTAACTCACTGAGCTAGCAAGGTCAATAATTAAATCATAAAAGTGTTGTGTCCACAGCACCACTAATTCCAGAGCTAAAGAACAGAAAGGGTGGAGGCAAACAGAATGGACGGAAACAATGTAGAGAACAGAAAGCTCTAAACATTGCCCTTTTAAGAAGGAATCAATGAAAAACATGTCCATTTCTTTTTAAAAGTCCCTCATTCACTTTCTTCCTGGAGCTATCTTAGGCAGCTCATTTTCTACCGGTAGCTGGGGTGGGGGGAAGAGAAAAATAAAAAGCAGAACAGAATGCCCAGCTCTGCAGGCTGTTGATGGTGTCCTTCTCTTCACATCTATTTCATCTTTCTAAACAATATTTTCCAACAAAGTCTCTGCAGGCTCCTTTCCTTAGCATTACAACCCCCTGTTTATGAAATTTAGCTGTTGTCTTTTTTGGTAAGTTTTTTAATAGCATAACAATGTTGGGTTTTTCATACCATTTTACTGTGCTTTCTTCATCTTTATCAGCAACTGTAGCATATAGCTGATGCTGATGTCTGTGAATTTCCCTTCAATTGGATAAGCATGGAATGAAGTTTATACCAGCTGCACGTATGTGTTCTGTTGCTATGATTGCAACTCCATAATGGTGGTGTGCATCATTCCTGCCCAAATGAAATATAGCTGCCTAGTATCTTGGCCAGATCCCAGCCAATGAACTTCCCTTTCTCCAAGGCTCTGAATATTCAGAATTCATCCTTTTCATTTGTGTTGCTCTGTTGTGGATTTCTCCTGCCACCTCAGATATTTCATACTAGTCTCATTTTCAGCATGGAGATTTTTAGCACGTTCTTTGGACTCCTAAACACCGACGGTCTTTTTTTACATCTCAGTGATATGGCGCACTGGAATGGCTACCATTAAACCTGCAGTTGGTCTCTTTTGCCTTTTGCTTCTCATTGATATTGACGTTGCTACTTCAGAGGCCTTCAGCTCCCCAAAGCTCAACCAGATTCCTCATCAAGTTGCTCTCTGTCTGGGGTTGCAGGATTTCCAAGGGTCTAGATTAATTATGAATGAGCTCTATGATAGCACTAGTCACCAAAGACATTCCAGAGGCCAGCACATCTGTGTAAATGTGTGGAGTATCGAGGCAAATTCAAATATCAGTAGAGACATTTACATCAAGAAAACCATATAGGTTGAACTTGGTCTCTCCCTCTCCCTTTCTATACTAGCATTCCAATCCAGCACAGCCTTCTATCACGGATGCTTTAAAAAGCTTTAAGGAGAGAGAGATGGACTAGTGAAGCAAGAATACATCTCTTTGTGTAACCTTGAGGAACTAAAGGTCTTTGAAGTAGCAATGCCAGTACCAATGACTACCTCCATTAGATATGTGTACAAGCATTTTTGAATGCCTATGCTGTGGATGGACATGAGTGGGGTGTTATTGTATTTGAAGGTGAAGTAACTCTGTGGAGATTAGTTAGTGTAATTGGAATGTTGGTCTGAGGGTCTAATGAGAATTATGTTGAGACATGACTGTCTAGAGAGAAAGACCAAAAAGTTAGAGCAGAGAGCTGAAGTAAGCTAAAAGTCTGTTTGAAAGTGGTAGTCAGTGGTAGAGTTTTTGAAGAGACGTCTGTCTTGAGTAGTTAGAGGGTGTGTGTAGGAAAGTCTGAGAATCTATAATGTCGTTATTTTGAATTTTAAATACTGGAGAAATAATATTTAGATCTTTCTGTTGTTACCCTTTATTGTTCATATCCAGTAACCTACCTTTCCATTCATACTTACTACTACATATAGTCTCTAAATAAAAATCCTGTTTGATTGTTTAAACTACTCTCTCCTCAATATTTGTTTTATGTGTAACTAAGAATAAGAAAGACAGACTACAAATAAATGGAAATATGTCCATGTCATGTAAAGCAATGCAAATAGGAACACAGAGTTTTATTGAGATTAAGAAACCCTTTCACAGATACCAGATTGGGGCAAAGGAGGCTTTGGTTACAACAGTATAAAAGGAATAACTCCAAAATATTTTGAAAAGTGATGGGGGGTGTTCTTGCAGTTTAATGCTTTTCTAGTGGCACTAAGAAGTAGTGGCTAGGATTTTAGGTGTTAAAAGGTATTAAAAAGGTGCCCAAGTGTGCCTGCTATGACCTGAGGAGTGTGTAACTTAGCTAGTATGAAAATTAGTGTGAGTGCTTCCTCAGGCTGGAAAAATGAGAGATATTTTAGGTAGACCAGAGTTGCACAAAGGGAGAGGAAAATGACAGTAAAAGAACTTTGTAGAAGGGGGAAGAGCTAGAATGAAAAGAGCGGAACTTTCTCTTCATCAAAACCGCTGAATGTTCAGATGTTTTGAGAGGCATAGATAAGAGAGGGCAGGAGGTTAAATGAGTGATAACTTAGCATTAGTCAGCCTAACTGTGGCTGCTATAGTATTTGTGAAAAATGGACGACACCGACAGAATGATTCAATTGATTACATAGTATGGTGTTACAGAATATGTGTAGTATCTGAAACCACTCTTTTTTTAATAAAACATATTATGTACTAGTTAACCATTGTATGAATTTACAGACAAGATGCAGAGGCTGGAGGTCCTCCCTTATCATTCTTCTTCTCTTAGAACCTTTGCTTTATTCTAATAACATTGCTCCACCTTTTCTTCTCCCTCTAAGCCAGGCTCTGGGCCTTATGAAACACATTTCTTATGTTTCTTCATCGTGGTATATACAATTCAGTTCCAGATCTAAAGGAACAGGCATGGATTTGTCCATGGGTCTGGTTCTGTAGTGGCTTCAACATTAATTGGGAGAGTGAGGAGGATGGAAATCTTTCATTACTAAGGATGCTCTCCTGAGAAAGCAAATTATGGTCAGATTTGGTCTTTTAAAATAGTATTGTAGGCCTGGAAAAGGAGCAGAAAAAGGTAGACAACATGGTCAAGACTTTACAGCAGTGGAGGCAAACCTTTTTGGGCTCGCGTGCCCAAAATGAGAGGGGGGGGAGAAACCAGTGGCTGTCGTGCCGCCCGGAAGTCCGGAACCGGAAGTGGCGGTTTCAGGGGGAATCATAGGGATGGACCCAGGGGACCAGGAACAGGAAGTTTAAGGGGGAATTATAGTGACGGACCCAGAGGACCAGGAAGTGGCAGGGGAAGGGGGAATCATAGCGACGGACCCAGAGGACCAGGAAGTGGCAGCGGAAGGGGGAATCCCAGCTGCAGCCGGCTCATAAGGTTTGCCTCCACAAGGGACGGTGGGTGGGCCACTACCTCGCGTGCCATAAGAAAGGGCTTCATGTGCCACCTGGGCACGTGTGCCATAGGTTCGCCATCACTGCTTTATAGCAATTGTCCTTTATAACACAGTAGAAATGATACAGATTTATAATATTAGTTAAGTGTGGTAAAATTTCCAATATATCTATATCTACATCTTGGAACTTTCATCACACCTAATTAATATATATTTAATCCTCCTTCTATCATGATATTAGAATTCAGATTCTTCCAATGAATCAGGTGATATTAAGTGACTTTAAGGCAGATAGAACAAAGTACTTTACATGATGCGTAATTAACTCGTGAAACTCCCTGCCACATGATATGCTGATTATAGCACATATTCTGCTTTGACAGGAAGTTGGGTTCCATACCCTTGGGACCTATGACATACAATGGGGCTACGTCCTTGTCTGTTCAGAAGTAAGTCCCACTTAATCCAGGGGAGCTTGCTCTTAGATAAGTGTGCACAGAATCTCAGCAGGACAGGGTTCTTGATGGATCTTGCCCTGTTTTGATTAAGAACAAAGTTCAGAATGTGACTCAGCTTTTGCAGAACAGAACAAATTAATGTGTTGTTCAGGAGAGTGACAATCAGGATGAAAAGTCATCCTGGAAAACTATTAAGTAAGATGGCTGTTACACCATGAAATATATGCTGTCTTTCACAGGAACCAAATTCTGTTGTCAAGTTAGCTGCTAGTGTAAATCCAGGCAAATTAATGGACATCCCTGTAGAGTTATACAACTCTTAGCAATGTGTTGGGGCTTAATTCAGAATTTTTCCTCAGCATGTCCGTTTTTGTGTGGGAGAAAGGAAGCAAAATTAAAATGAAATATCAGAGTCCCTCATTCTTTCCGGATGTTCATATGCCAAACAGTGCAATGATGATGGCGAGCTCCCAGCATTACAAAATTATGAAGAAAATGTCTATTTTGGAAATCTGTCCCATTCTCTGACATTCCTTATAAGAGTTATAAAATATGTCACTTCTTTGGCCTCTTTATCAAGCTGTGGGCAGCAATACTAACAAGATGTGGAAAGCGGCTGAAAATGTTTACACCAATAAACACTGATTTTGAAGGAAGCCTGCCTGCAGAAACTTCAGAGACTCTATTATACATTACTAGATGCTTTTACTCAGAAAATAAGTCTTCTTTTAGAGGATAGATTGTAGTACCTTTACAATTGCTGAGAAAAAGAAAAGAAAGCTATGTGTCAAGATTTTTTAAAAAAGAGAGAATACAAGCATGTCATTTAGCTTCTCCTCAGTTTCTTCTCTCATAATTTGCAAGCAAATTCCTTTTTGATGCGATCAATGATTAATCAGAACACTTGGAAATGGCGGCAGTGGAGTTCTTAGCCTATCCTCAACAAATGAATTCCATTTTGTACATCAACACAGAAATAAAATGCAAGCAAACTGTCTTTCGTTTTCTCCAGCTTCTATCGCAAGATTCACAATAGCTCTTGTAGATCATCCGAGTTGTAGAACTACTAAGATCCATAGGTGCTTACTGAACCAGGAGAAAGATCTCAGAAAGCTGATGCACAGATCCCTCTTTCTCTGGGCCAAACATATTTCATAGTGATAGAGGATATTGGGAAAGCAGTGGCAGTACATTGGGGTAATAATGGGTAATTTCTTCTTTTTAAATGTCACTTTTAAAAGAGGCATTTGGACAGGAATTTTTCAAGTTTTATCCTATTCTCTTGTCACTCCTAAGAGCCTCCCCACCCCAACAAGCAATTAAAAGTAACAACATAAACAAAAAACCCACAATCACCAATGGAACAAGTATGAGTAACAGCAACAAATTATTTGTCAGACTGTGGTCTCAGCACAAGCAAAGAGCAGAACTCGTTGCTTCAGTGCTTCAAAGACAAAGCCTAACCAGCCGACAGACATATTGCATCAACTAAGTACTCGTTGTTAGGATGTTTATGTAACAATGTTCATTACCTGTGCTAATAATACTACTGTCATTCTGAAGGTTCATTATCTGTATTAATAATGCTGTTGGCATCTTCTGTGTCCCACTTCATTTGGTTCCCATAACACCCACCCACTTACATTGTGTATATAAACCTGTGGTGTACATTGTACCACATATGTCTGAAGAAGTAGATATTTGCAAAAGCTCACACTGACATAAAACTATCTAGTCTTTGCCACCTTCTTCTCCTTCTTCTCCTTCTTCTCCTTCTTCTTCTTCAATTTGTTTTGTTTTGTTATTATATTTGTCAAACACTATAGCAAACATTATACATAGTGTTTATCCAATGTGGCATAGTGGATAGAGTAACAGACTAGGACTCAGGAGCTCTGGCTTCAATTCCCCAGTTCTGCCATGGAAACTCAATGGGGTGGAACTGGTAAAACCACTCCTTAGATACTTAACTTACCTTAAAAAACCTGCAAGAGTCAGTATAAGTCAATTCTGACTTGACAACACATAAGAGTCTTAAGACTGTTTCTTCTTTTTGTCTTTTTAATGTGTTTCTCCCTAGGATTCCTTCTGGAGAAAATCCCATGGGAAAATGAACCTAGAAATGCTAGGATTAGCTAAACTTGTGGCACAGTGGTTAAACTGCAATATTACAGTGAAGATTCTCCTCACGACCTGAGTTTGATCCTGGGCTCAGGTAGCTGTCTTGAAGCTGACTCAACCTTCCATCCTTCTGAGGTTGGTAAACTGAATACCCAGTAGCCTGCATAATCAAACGGTAAACTACCCAGAGAGAGCTTTAAGTACTATGGGGCAGTATATAAGCAGCACACTTTGCTTTTCTTCTTCTTTTTTGCTTTGTTGTTATATTTGTCAAACACTATAGCAAGTAATGGGAATGAGTTACTTTTAAAATGCAGTATTCCAAATTCTGATCGGAAGTGCAAAACATGAGATTAAATGCAGTTCGTAAGTTAAATTCAACTTAAATGTAAAAGTAGCTTTCCATTTTGGCAGTGTGCAGGTTTGTGAGTAAGCACTGACAAGAGGGCCAATTCATTTTTCCCCCTCCACAGGAGTGCTTCGTTCCCAAGGAGGAACACACATGGCTGTAAATACACATGTATCGTTCAGGAAATGTCCATAAGAAAGAACCAGCAGGAACCTAGTTTCCTGCTTACCACACTGTGTTTACGAGTCCATCTGGACTTCCAAGCTTAGCGAACCCTGGCATTTTCTAGGTGCATTTCCCCATGGGAATCTCTCCAGAAGGAATCCTGGGGAGAAACACATTATGTTGGGAGAGGTTTTTGAGATCTCCACCAAGTGACTGTTCTATATTTATTTTCTAGGAACAATTAGGTTTCCAACAATTACATTGATTTGCCATGCCAACACAATTATGCTAAGAGGATTCTTCTTCTACTACTATTACTTGTGCAAGGACGTGAGCTCGTTACAGCCAAACTAATGGTTTGTAAGACATTTCTATATTGCCTCTTAGTGCCAAACAGAATTCTGCAGTAGGCCTAAAACTGTGCCAGTTGCTGGGGCCAGATGAAGAACATTCACGTGGGGAAACACATGGCTAGTTGGAATATAATTTTTCCCAGGTGCTGAGCATCTTCGTTGTCATCATCGTCATCATTGTCTAGAGATACTTTTTAAAAAATAAGCACAGTCTATAACAAGCACTTGAGGCTATTTCTGACTGTTCAACTGTACTTTCCAAAATTACCCTTGACAGATAAGATTATGTGAGTTCTGCATATGATGAAATAATCTATTACTCCTTTCCCATGTCAAAACAGAAGCAAATGACTGGGGTCTTTCATCTCTCACACTTTGTTGTGTGTCCAAAAAAGAGGAAACTACCTGAACTGGAAATTGCAGGCATTCCTCCATAGAATAAGAAGTTCTTTCACACTATTAAAATGATTTTCACATGTAAAATTGGCCAAAACATTTGATGTACAACATTCAGCTTGATCAGTCATTTCATTCCATGTAGAGGAATGATTTGCTATTCTGACTCCATGTCCTGGAGTAGTTATAGCTCCTGGTTTTAAAAGCCAGTCTTCTGCACTCTCTCATTACAGGGTTTCAAGCCTGAATTTTCTTTGGAAGCCCAAATGATGAAACCTAGGGTGCCATGTTTTGGGCCCATCATGAGAAAGCAAGATTCACTGGAAAAGACAATAATGCTAGGAAAAGTGGAAGGCAGGAGGAAGAGCTAAGCAGGACTGTTGAGAACAGATGTGTGTGTGCACGCATACTAAAAACAAAGACAACCCCTCAAAATTGCTTATGATACATATTTTAATCATCATAATCTTAGTACTGCATAGCTGGAAGGAACCATGTGCATCATCAAGTCCAGTCCCAGTCAAGGAGAGACAGTGGGGAATTGAACTCCCAGCCTCTGGCTCTGCAGCCAGATACTTAAACCACTCAGCTATCTAGAAATTCTTTTTATTTTCTTGTTGATTTATTTATTGCATTTCTACACCAACCATCTATTGGCGAGCCACTACCCTGGTGCTTGCAAAACATAAAAACACCCAAATCCTTCCACCTTGTTTGCATATTGCAAATAACTGTTTAGTATTTGAAAGATTGGTAGAGCATGCTGCCATATTTTGGGCTCAGAGTAAACAGGTAGAAGGATTTATAGATAGAGCTTGAGTGTTTGTGTGTGGTGATGGTGGTGGTGGTATGGGTATGCATGAGGGAATGGGATAGAATTATTGATGGGTCTGGCCCAGCACAATTTGTTGCCTGACACACCGCAGTAAATAGTAGGCCCTGTGTATCCAAGTCAAGGGGCTTATTAGCTGAAATCTGCTGCATTATGTTGGCACATTACATGTCACAGGACCTTTCTTTATCCAAACCAGTAACAATAGGAACCAAGCTATTCTTCCCTAATGCCGCCAAACTGCTGCCTGAGACAGCCCCCTAAATTTTCATGAGTGGTAAAGCTGATACTGGTGGTTGAACACAAAGAAGGCCTTGGCTAGGTACATACAGTTTCTTGAAATCCAAAGTCATAGGGTACGGGGGCGGTGGCGAGAAATTGAAATATTAATATTCCTAAAATGACGTTACTGGCACATCCTTTTATGTGCTAACAATAAGCATTTGCATTGTTGGGGAAAGTGTAATTGTGCCTGTTCTACTTGTTTCCACACTGTGTCCATTTGACATAACTTCTAAAATAGCTTTGTATATGAAACTATGGATCCTGCCCTTTCCAGAGATCCTGGCACATGGATAGAGCCTTCCAGAAATTATGGTGACCATGAGCAGGCTTATTTGTTTGGAAGTGTCACTTGTTTTTACTTCCGAGAATCTGCATGCAGAAAAGCTTACTTTGCCTTACAACTGGGCTTCAGGACTTAATCACAACATTCTTTTGAACTCTGGTTTCTCCAACCATCATTCATCTCTAACACAAATGTCTGTTTAGCTCTGATTATGCACTAAGTAATAATATCTATTTCTGCTCTATAACTTAAAGAAGAATAGCATCACTCCTTTTGTGGTATAACTGTAACTCTTTGTTACTTTCATAATTAAAGAGGTGTGGCCATACTAAGCAGTGGAGAAGAAATATTGCATGTCCTGGTACTGGCCTCTGGGTGGATGGGGCTCGTTAGCTTTGGAAGGCAGCCCATCTAGGAGAAGGAAAACTCCGATTTCAAACCTCCACTGCCTTGTGGCTATTGCCTTGTGGCTATATCCATCAATGGAAAAGGCTTCAGGAGTTAACCTCGAGGCAAAATCCGGAGCCAGAGTCCTGGAAGCAGTTTGTGATGCTCTGGCAACTCCTGCAGTGTTGCTGGAACCAGTTGTATTGGCTTTTGCCTTTCCATTGGACTACTTCAGTGATATGGAGAGGGGGGATTTGCTGCTTGGGTAACAGTCTGTCCTCCATATTATTTTACCCAGGCTTCGTGCTCTGGAGAGGACACTCCAGCTTCGTATACAGTGTCGAAATAACATGGGAAGTAGCAGTTACCGGTTATAAGTCCTTGCTTGATTGGAATAGAGCATG